>CM057337.1:131287455-132487455 GCA_030015575.1 Agapanthus africanus
CTCACGTGTTTTACACGTAGTGCGCTGCTTCAGAACAACTGCACACACTATTTCCAATTGGGATGAATTTGTTATAGTATTCCTTAAGAAATTTTATCCCAATCATAAGACCGCCAGTGTTCGAAGCGAAATCAACCTGTTTACCCAGCTTCCAAATGAACCATTTTGGAAATGCTTTGAACGGTTTAAGGATCTGCTTGTCCAATGTCCTCATGTCACGCCCCGCTTCCCAGAGTACGCTAAACTGGGCACGTGACATAGCCAACCATGCTACCTGTGGGTAGGAAGTATCCATCCACAGTCACATTACAGTTGTAGAGATGTCAAGAACAAATGTAACTATCTAAAATACATGTCCACAAGCCAAGATAACATGAGTTAAGAATAATAAAAGTGCGGAAGCAAAAGATCCAATACAAAATAACTGGAATGTATGTCCCATAATGCGGGCTCACATAAGGAAATAAATGCGGGAAATAAAGGACTAACTACTAGTAACACCTCACAGCTCAGCCTGCTGGCTGAAGTACTCCTGCTCGGACTGCAGCAAAGGTACGGAATCTGAGCCATGCAAAACCCAGACGTCAGCATGTCATGTCATCAAGTAATAAAATATGAACAAAGTAACAGGCAATGCAATATAAACATGAATGAACAGGTGTAACGGTAATATAAATCAGGCAGTACAGGGTAATGTGCAGTGAAATAGACTAAACTGTTCTATTGGGTTTTCTACTCTAAAGTCTTCGAAATCAAATTGATGAATCATCGATGTAACTCAACAGTATCCCATGCATGCCCGGGACCACGGTCTACAGACTCTCGGGCTGAAACCGAGATGTGCCGCTAGGCAGTAAAAAGTAGCAGGTACAGACGAGTGATGTCAGCATCATCACTCCGGGGCTGGCCTAGCCCGTAAGACTGATCAGAACAGGTATCGAACTGTTGAGTTACAAGTCAGGTTTCACCTTTGATTTCCCCATACCCCCAAGTTATGCATGTCAAGTCAGGTATTCAGTAATCAAAAAACTAATGCCAATACAGAATCAGGTAAGAGCAGGTTTGTCTGGATAGACAGCAGGAACGGTCCGTGAGAACTATATGTCAGGTTTGTTGGCATTAGATACAAGATCAGGTAACGGGTCGATCCATGGTACAACAGGTCAAGTCCAGTAGTGTACGGTATCATGTTGAGTCAATCGATATGTGTGTAGCAACTCATGTCAAGGTGTAAACGATATCATGGGTGTGCTCATAATCAGCTAGCATAATCAGGGTTATAATAATCAAGCATGGTTATCAACAACAAGATCTAAGTAAGGAGTTAAGCAATAAGCAGATTTTATTTATTTAGCTGTACAGTTATCAATTATGTTTAACAGGCAGTGTCAGCATAATGTGAATACAATACAATAGATGTAAATGCTGAAAACAGGTTAATAAATTTGGATGCGACTACATGTATAATCTGTTTAATGAATGCAGTTGAAATTAGACCGGTTAAAGTTGCACACGGATGTCTAATAGGCTAAACTGGAAAAAGGGTATTATAGCAATAAACAAATGTGATCTATCATGTACAGGTGATTGTTAGATGTAAATAATCAGATGCAAGATTAAGTTTCACGTTCGGAATCATAAAATGTGTAACGGAACCTTATACGGTTAACTTGAAATCCATTTCTATCAATTCTAATTAGGGATTTAACAGGAAATAATTAATTTAGCATATGAATAGTTTAAAATAGCATGTAGCAAGTTTCACTTACCTCGACGGGTCGCGAAACGGAAAACGAAACGTTACGCGTCGGCGGGGAAAATATCACGACGCGCGCACGGTTCACGAAATGAACCCAAACGACGAACAGTGGAGTCACACGGGTCAGGGGTCCAGGCTGGAATGTCGGGAATCATCGTCGGCATCGCTGGATTCCGGCGAACAGACAAACAGAAAAAACAGTAAATCATAACTTGAAAGGAAAATATAACTAGGAAAGAACATAGGAGAAAAGAGGTACCAACGCAAACCGGGTTTGCCAAGGAAGTGCTGGGGTGGCGGCGAGATCGATCGCGGTGAGAACGACGTGCTCCGACGATCTACAGAACCCATCCATGAACATCAAAGATTTTCAGTTGCAGAAAAGAAAAGAAGAAGAAGAGAAGGATGAGATGGAGAAGCGCTTACTGGGTGCACAGGGGTGGTCTGGTGATGGTGGGTATGAAGCTAGGGTTGTCGGCAATGAGAAGGTGGGTCCGGGGTCGAGGTGGGTGTGTGCAGGGCCTATGCAGGGAAGGACTCGGGGAGAAAAGAAGAAGAAGAAGAAGACGTGGGGGAGGAGGAGGCTTGATTGGAGGGAGTTGTGAGGAGGTGAAGGGGTTTCTAGTGTTAGGGTTCGATGAGAAACAGAGGGTGCATGGGTTCTCAAGGCTCGGGGAAAATATATAGAAGAAGAGAAGAAGAAGAATCTGAAGAGGGAGGTGACCCGATCCCCCAAGCGGTGATGAGATCCGAGAAGTGAACAGTGTTCGCGATAGGGGAGAGAGAGAGAGAGAGAGCGAGAGGTGAGAGAGAGAGAGAGCTGCTGAGGAGAGAGCAAGAGAGAAGAGAGAGAAAGAGAAGGAGAAAGGAGAGAGATAGAGAGAGACGTGCGGGGGCCCAGGGGTGTTTAAGTGAATTGTGATTGGCTGGGAAGTTAGAGAAATAGTTAGGGAATTTTTTTAGAAAAGATTTTCTGTTTTTAGAAAAATTCTGATAGGCTGTTAAAATTATATTGAGCTGATTTAAAAGATTTAAAATAAATAGGATTTGGCGGGATACAAATTATTTCGGAATTGCGCCTTGGTCGAGTCCAAAATTTTGAATTTGAAAAATGAAAATTATTGGCTGGTTCCAAAAATTAAAATGAAGTACTTTCCGATTAAAAAGCATACCCCCAAGAACGGACGCACGCACGTGCGCGTAGCCGTCCAAACACGTCCGTTTCACTGAACGGGACGAAAACAAGGTGCAAGGACGCTACCACAGGGTTAGAGGTGTCGAGTAGGCCATGTCAGTTATTTTTAGTTTATTTTAGATGACTTAAATTGTTATATGCAGAATTAGAATTGTCGGGGGTAAATTTATAACTAGCCACAAACAAAAATCAGGATAATGAACTAAATACCACACACCACACATACGGGAACAGAAACTTATAGAACTGGACTCGGTTGTTACATTATACCCAACTACAAAAAGAATTTCATCCTCGAAATTCCAAGAATACAAAAGATAGACGAAAAATCAAACTACAAGAAAAGATGAGGAAACTTCTGCCGGATTTCATCTTTGCGTTCCCAGGTGGACTCTCCATGCGAGCGATTACCCCAAGAAACAAGTACAAGAGGGATAACCTTGTTCTTAAGAACCTTTTCCCCCCGATCCACAATTTCAACCGGTCGCTCCTCAAAAGTCAAGTCTTCTTGTACCGTCAGCTCCGAATAAACCAACACACGTGTTTCATCTCGAACATACCTACGAAGTTGAGATACGTGAAACACATCGCGCATATTCGCCAAGGATTGCGGTAACATAAAACGATACGCTACTTCACCGACACGCTCCAAGATTTCAAAGGTTCCAACGAATCGAGGACTGAGCTTTCCTCGACTTCCAAAACGAATCACCTCTCTAGTCGGTGATATCTTCAAGAACCAAATCACCCACGACGAACTCTAAAGGTCTTCTCGACGTATTTGCCCCAACTCTTCTGTCGGTCTTGAGCTGCCTTTATATGATTCCGAATAGCGTTAACCTTTTCAACTGTCTGCACAACCAAATCCGGTCCCAACAAACTTCATTCACCGACGTCGTCCCAACAAACAGGTGAACGACACTTGCGACCATACAAAGCTTCAAAAGGAGCCATCTGAATAGTTGCCTGGAAACTGTTGTTGTAAGAAAACTCCACCAAATGTAGATGATCCTCCCAAAAATCCTTGAAGTCCAACATACACGCTCTCAACATATCTTCAAGAGTTTGGATCGTTCTCTCCGACTGGCCATCAATTTGAGGATGATAAGCTGTGCTAAACTTCAATCGAGTCCCCAAAATTTCCTGTAAACTCCTCCAGAAGTGTGATAAGAACCGAGTGTCACGATCGGACACGATACTTATCGGTACTCTATGCAATCTTACAATCTCCTGCATGTACCGTTCCGCCAAAGTTTCTGTTGATTGACCAACCCGAAAAGGAATAAAATGAGCGGCCTTGGTCAAACGATCAACAATCACCCATACTGCATTGTTGCCTTTTGGACTCCGCGGTAGAGCTGTCACGAAATCCATGGTTATATGTTCCTACTTCCACTGAGGAATCGGAAGTGGTTGCAATAAACCAGCAACCCTTTGATGTTCAGCCTTAACTTGCTGACACACCAAGCACTTTTCCACAAAGCGAGCAATCTCCCGTTTCATACCTTCCCACCAGAAATGCTGTCGTAAGTTTCGGTACATCTTCGTGCCTCCTGGATGTACGGAATAAGCTGAACTGTGTGCCTCCTTCATAAGCTCTTCGCGAATATCTCCCTTTGGCACACACAAACGGCTACCATATCTCAACGATCCATCTTCATATATCAATAAATCTGTCCGTAGTCCGGCGTCAACCTGTTCTCGAAACTTTTGCAATCTAGGATCCTGCGATTGCGCTGCCTTAATGTTCTCGACCAACGACGAATGTACTTGCAGCTGCATCAACTGTCCCGAAGAATGCGGTAGCATAACCTCCAAATCAAACCTTCGAAAGTCTTCAACGAGTTCTTTCTGCATAGTCAACATCTGAATTGCCGGTAACCGACTGAGCGCATCCGGTACGACATTAACCTTCCCCGGATGGTACTTAAGATCAAGATCGTAATCAGCCATCAGCTTTAACCATCTACACTGCCTCATATTAAGCTCCTTCTGCGTGAACACATATTTCAAACTCTTATGATCCGTGAAAACTTCGACTCTTTCGCCCAAAAGGTAGTGTCTCCAAATTTTCAAAGCGAAAATCACAGCCGCAAGCTCCAAGTCATGAGTTGGGTAATTCTTCTCATGGGTCTTCAACTGTCTTGATGCGTATGCTACAACCTTCCCATGCTGCATCAGAACACAGCCCAATCCTTTTCCAGATGCGTCGCTGTGGATCACCAATCCTCCGGAACTGTCTGGCACGGTCAGAATAGGGGCGGTTATCAATTTCTGCTTCAACGTCTCAAAAGCTGACGCACATCTATCCGTCCATACAAAAGGTACCTCCTTGCGCGTAAGCTTGGTCAATGGCTCCGCTAGACGAGCAAAGTTCTCCATAAATCTTCTGTAATACCCGACGAGTCTAAGAAAACTTCTTATCTCCGCAACATTCTTTGGAATCGGCCAATCTCGAACTGCTGCAATCTTTTCTGGATCGACGGCGATTCCATCGCCAGACACGACATGCCCCAAGAACTTTACTTCTTCCAGCCAAAACTCGCACTTGCTCATCTTCGCATACAGCTTCTCCTGTCTCAACGTCTGCAGTGCGATCTTTAAATGCTCGGCATGCTCTTCCATACTCTTCGAGTACACCAGAATATCGTCAATGAACACCACAATAAACTGGTCTAAGAATGGTGAAAATATTCGGTTCATCAAGTCCATGAATATCGCCGGTGCATTCGTTACTCCGAAGGGCATCACTAAGTACTCGTAATGTCCATACCGAGTTCGGAACGCCGTCTTGCAAATATCTTCTGCTTTCACTCGGACCTGATGATATCCGGATCGCAAATCCAGCTTCGAGAATACCCTCGCGCCACTAAGCTGCTCAAAAAGTTTGCCAATGCGAGGGATCGGGTATTTGTTCTTAATAGTCACCCGGTTTAATTCTCGATAGTCAATGCACATCCTTCTCGTGCCATCCTTCTTCTTAACTAGAAGAACTGGAGCTCTCCAAGACGAGTTACTGATTCGAATCCAACACTTCTCAGCAGTTCGGCAACCTGTTTCTTGACTTCTTCCAATTCCACTGGTGCCATTAGATAATATGCTTTAGATACTGGCGCTGCACCAGGAATAAGATCAATTGCGAACTCCACGTCTCGCTTTGGCGGTAATCCCGATATGTCTTCAAACACGTCCATAAAATCGTGAACAATAGCTGGCTCTTCACTTCCATCAACCTCCATTGATGCAAGAATACCATTTGTCGGCCTAGCCCTAAACTCGACTGGCCCGACAGAACTTCTTCCTCCAGTGAAGGTAAACTCGGGATGTCCGGGAATCTGGAAAATTATTTTTTTTGCCCTACAATCAATGTGAGCGTGGAAAGTGCCAAGAAAATCCATTCCCAAGACGACTTCGTAGCTGCCCGTATCAATCACCAAGAAATCTGCAAAAAGCTCCCGTCCGCAAACAACAACTGTACACTCTTTACATTCCCTGCTAGATATGATTTTCCCATTCCCAGTGTGTATGTCCCAGAAACTAGACAGGGTCGTGCAGGTAATCGAGTGTGTAGCTATAAACTTGGACGACATAAAACAATGGGATGCACCAGAATCAAATAACGCTAATGCGGGAAAACCATGAACGAGTAGAATACCTGAAACAACTTCTCCCGACGCCTTAGCTTCCTCGGCCGTCAGGGTAAAAGCTCGAGCCTGATTAGGTCCTTGAGTCAGCTGCTTCTGTCCCTGAAACGGTTTCTGCGGAGGCTTCTGAATATCATCCCTCGTACGAAGTTTTGACGGACAAGCGCTGACATTGTGATCTGCCGCTCTACAAACTAAACAGAGTCCCTGCCTTCTTCGACACTCCCTTTGCACGTGCCCAGGTAAATGGCAGTAGTCAAAAATCACGCTCCTTCTTTGATCAACGACAACAGGCTTCTTCATCGGTGTTACGCTACGACGGTCCACTGGAATACCTCTGCGTCCATGAGCTCGGTTTGGTTCAAATGCCGGTTTCCATACCGCAACTGCTTTCTGCGGTGTACTCCCAGTCTTCCCAGATAGGCTCTGCTGTTCTCGAGCTGCCGTAAGAACCTGTGAGAAAGTGGTCAAACCCAGGGAGACAATCTGCCTTTGGATGTCCACATCCAAGCTGCGCATGAACCTCCTTACCCTGTCTGCATCGTTGGCAACTAAAGATCCAGCGAATCTACTGAGCCGTGTCCACTCTGCTGCATGTACATCTACGGGTACACCATTCTGCTTCAAACTGATGAACTTCTCTTCCATTTCCTCGCGTGCAGTCCGCGGGAAGAACTTCTCCAGGAAACTCTTCGAAAAATCCGCCCACTTGATCGGCTTGGGCAAGCGGGTCTCCTCCACAAACCACCATTCACGGGCGTAGTCCACTAACTGAATGCGTACCACATCTACTCTTTTCTCATCTGGAATCTGTGCCGCAATAAGCAAGTTCTCTGTGTCAACTAGCCACTGCTCTGCTGGCAACGGCTCCTCCAAACCGGTAAATACAGACGGACCCAAACGCCTGAAATCTGCTACGGTCCCTACTCGATCAACTGGTTTAGTTTCAACCTTGTTCACGGACTGCTGAACGGTCGGCAAACCTTCCTGAAACGACTCCGCTTGCTGCTGGATCAGCTCGGTCTGTCTCTTTTGATTCTCCAGCATTCCCCGTATCACTCCAAGCATGGCGGCTTCGTCAACACGCCTTTGGTACGTCTTCAGATTCTTGTTTGCCATATTCCTGAAATCAAAACACCCAACATTAGCATGATAACAGATTCAAAATATAGATCAAGACTAGGACTCCGAGTTACTTAAATAGAGTACCGCATTGTAACTATGCCGCGGTATCATAGCCACAATTACATAACTCCACCCAAGTCGCCTAAGTCCTAGAGATAACAAGGAATCAGGTTTTCAAGTCGATATGCAAAGGAATTTTGCACATCGTAAAAGATATAATCAGGAAGAATTTGATTCAAGAACGGTAAAATGACAAGGTGGCAGGACATGTTTCCTAAACACGGGTATTCTGATTCATGTATTGGGAACAATACCCAACTACAAAAAGAATCAACCCGACTAACCTATGTCTCTGATACTAAAAGAACCATGTCACATCCCGCTTCCCAGAGTACGCTAAACTGGACACGTGACATAGCCAACCATGCTACCTGTGGGTAGGAAGTATCCATCTACAGTCACATTACGGTTGTAGAGATATCAAGAACAAATGTAACTATCTAAAATACATGTCCACAAGCCAAGATAGCATGAGTCAAGAATAATAAAAGTGCGGAAGCAAAAGATCCAATACAAAATAACTGGAATGTATGTCCCATAATGCGGGCTCACATCAGGAAATAAATGCGGGAAATAAAGACTAACTACTAGTAACACCTCACAGCTCAGCCTGCTGGCTGAAGTACTCCTGCTCGGACTGCAGCAAAGGTACGGAATCTGGGCCATGCAAAACCCAGACATCAGCGCGTCATGTCATCAAGTAATAAAATATGAACAAAGTAACAGGCAATGCAATATAAACATGAATGAACAGGTGTAACGGTAATATAAATCAGGCAGTACAGGGTAATGTGCAGTGAAATAGACTAAACTGTTCTATTGGGTTTTCTACTCTAAAGTCTTCGAAATCAAATTGATGAATCATCGATGTAACTCAATAGTATCCCGTGCATGCCCGGGACCACGGTCTACAGACTCTCGGGCTGAAACCGAGACGTGCCGCTAGGCAGTAAAAGGTAGCAGGTACAGACGAGTGATGTCAGCATCATCACTCCGGGGCTGGCCTAGCCCGTAAGACTGATCAAAACAGGTATCGAACTGTTGAGTTACAAGTCAGGTTTCACCTTTGATTTCCCCATACCCCTAAGTTATGTATGTCAAGTCAGGTATTCAGTAATCAAAAAACTAATACCAATACAGAATCAGGTAAGAGTAGGTTTGTCTGGATAGACAGCAGGAACGGTCCGTGAGGACTACATGTAGGTTTGTTGGCATTAGACACAAGATCAGGTAACGGGTCGATCCATGGTACAACAGGTCAAGTCCAGTAGTGTACGGTACCATGTCGGGTCAATCGATATGTGTGTAGGAAGTCATGTCAAGGTGTAAACGATATCATGGGTGTGCTCATAATCAGCTAGCATAATCAGGGTTATAATAATCAAGCATGGTTATCAACAACAAGATCTAAGCAAGGAGTTAAGCAATAACCAGATTTTATTTATTTAGCTGTACAGTTATCAATTGTGTTTAACAGGCAGTGTCAGCATAATGTGAATACAGTATGATAGATGTAAATGCTGAAAACAGGTTAATAAATATGGATGCGACTACATGTATAATCTGTTTAATGAATGCAGTTGAAATTAGACCGGTTAAAGTTGCACACGGATGTCTAATAGGCTAAACTGGAAAAAGGGTATTATAGCAATAAACAAATGTGATCTATCATGTACAGGTGATTGTTAGATGTAAATAATCAGATGCAAGATTAAGTTTCACGTTCGGAATCATAAAATGTGTAACGGAACCTTATACGGTTAACTTGAAATCCATTTCTATCAATTCTAATTAGGGATTTAACAGGAAATAATTAATTTAGCATATGAATAGTTTAAAATAGTATGTAGCAAGTTTCACTTGCCTCGACGGGTCGCGAAACGGGAAACGGAACGTTACGTGTCGGCGGGGAAAATATCACGACGCGCGCACGGTTCATGAAATGAACCCAAACGACGAAGAGTGGAGTCACACGGGTCAGGGGTCCAGGCTGGAACGCCGGGAATCGTCGTCGGCATCGCCGGAT
Source organism: Agapanthus africanus (assembly GCA_030015575.1). Lineage (NCBI taxonomy): Eukaryota > Viridiplantae > Streptophyta > Magnoliopsida > Asparagales > Amaryllidaceae > Agapanthus > Agapanthus africanus. The sequence goes on from CM057337.1 coordinate 131,297,265, forward strand.
TCCGGCGAACAGACAAACAGAAAAAAACAGTAAATCATAACTTGAAAGGAAAATATAACTAGGAAAGAACAGAGGAGGAAAGAGGTACCAACGCAAACCGGGTTTGCCGAGGAAGTGTTGGGGTGGCGGCGAGATCGATCGCGGCGAGAACGACGTGCTCCGACGATCTACAGAACCCATCCATGAACATCAAAGATTTTCAGTTGCAGAAAAGAAAAGAAGAAGAAGAGAATGATGAGATGGAGAAGCGCTTACTGGGTGCACAGGGGTGGTCCGGTGATGGTGGGTATGAAGCTAGGGTCGTCGGCGATGAGAAGGTGGGTCCAGGGTCGAGGTGGGTGTGTGCATGGCCTGTGCAGGGAAGCACTCGGGGAGAAAAGAAGAAGAAGAAGACGAGGAGGAAGAGGAGGCTTGATTAGAGGGAGTTGTGAGGAGGTGAAGGGGTTTCTAGGGTTAGGGTTCGATGAGAAACGGAGGGTGCATGGGTTCTCAAGGCTCGGGGAAAATATATAGAAGAAGAGAAGAAGAAGAATCTGAAGAGGGAGGTGACCCGATCCCCGAAGCGGTGACGAGATCCGAGAAGCGAACAGTGTTCGTGAGAGGAGAGAGAGAGAGCGAGAGGAGAGAGAAAGGAGAAGGGGAGAGAGAGAGAGAGAGAGAGAGAGCTGCTGAGGAGAGAGGAAGAGAGAAGAGAGAGAAAGAGAAGGAGAAAGGAGAGAGAGAGAGAGAGAGAGACGTGCGGGGGCCCAGGGGTGTTTAAGTGAATTGTGATTGGCTGGGAAGTTAGAGAAATAGTTAGGGAATTTTTTTAGAAAAGATTTTCTGTTTTTAGAAAAATTCTGATAGGCTGTTAAAATTATATTGAGCTGATTTAAAAGATTTAAAATAAATAGGATTTGGAGGGATACAAATTATTTCAGAATTGCGCCCGGGTCGAGTCCAAAATTTTGAATTTGAAAAATGAAAATTATTGGCGGGTTCCAAAAATTAAAATGAAGTACTTTCCGATTAAAAAGCATACCCCCAAGAACGGACGCACGCACGTGCGCGTAGCCGTCCAAACACGTCTGTTTCACTGAACGGGATGAAAACACGGTGCAAGGAAGCTACCACAGGGTTAAGGGTGTCGAGCAGGCCATGTCAGTTATTTTTAGTTTATTTTAGATGACTTAAATTGTTATATGCAGAATTAGAATTGTCGGGGGTAAATTTATAACTAGCCACAAACAAAAATCAGGATAATGAACTGAATACCACACACCACACATACGGGAACAGAAACTTGTAGAACTGGACTCGATTGTTACACCTCATCACGGAATTCATAGATGGGATCTGTGCCGAATTATATATGAGGGCATTACTCCAGCGACAAAGCTGATGCTTGAAACCATGTGTCAATGCAATTTCTTATCCAAAGGTGATAGTGAAGCCTGGAAATTTCTGGAAGATCTTGTTGAACACACTTTGCAGTGGGAAAGCGTTAGACCGCCATTATCTAGGGGAGGTATCCATCAGCTTGATTTTCTATCGCAGTAAAAGCCGAATTGGTAGCGATGCAAAAGAAACTTGAAGCTATGGAAACAATTTTTTATTACCCTCACTAAACCAGGTGACGCTCCCTAAAACCGTGTGTGGATGTTGTTCCGATCCATCACATCTAACGGAAGAATGTCCTTTGAATTCTACATTTCAAGGTCAAGAACACACTAATGCTGCTTTTCAGCAACGACCTACAAACAATCCTTATTCTTCCATATATAATCAGGGTTAGAGGAATCACCCTACTTTTTCTTGGGTCCAACACCAAACTCAAACTTAAAATACGGTTTCAAACCAAAATAACTATCAAAGGATTCCTCCACAGCAATAGCAACCACCACAGAGTCAGCACCCTTTTCAACCACAAACTTTTCAAAATCCGGCCAACAATTCCGCACCTTATAATCATTCCTTCCAAACGGCCGGTACCGAAAACTCCTCTGCACTTGAACGAACCTTGGAAATGTTTATAAAACTTCCATGCAAACGTCAGCTGATATAAAGTCTTCTATCGAGACATTAACGAAGGACTCCGCCTCTCACGGTGAGAGTATAAAATCAATAGAAGCACAAATTGCGCAATTAAATGTCGTGATGAGTGCTAGAAAGAAAGGGAAACTTCCATCTCAATCCCTACCGAATCCTGGCCACTCACAACATTATAATGTGAATGTCATTACCAGGTTGAGATCGGAAAGAGTGCTGAACAACCAAATCGGGGAACAGGTTGATAATGAGGAATCACTCAATGATACCCCGGCTTCCACTTCTAACCCTATTCGTCTAATCTACCATCTTCTTCTGAGCCTATTCTTCGTTTTCCCCTAGATCTGAACCCTCCACCCACCTCTTTGAGTCAACCTAACATGATCAAAACTCCAATTCTGGGATCCATTCCACCCCCACGATCTTCTCCAATATTGGACCCAACTCTTATTGATAAAGCTTCTTATCCAAATAGGTTAAGGGGAAACAAACCAAGTCCACAAATGGAGAAGATTATGGAAATGTTTAAACAGGTTAACATAAATATCTCTCTCCTAGATTCTATACAATAAATTCCGGCTTATGCGAAAATACTTAAGGACTTGTGCACTAGGAAGAGAAAAACTCAAGTGCCGAAAAAGGTGTTCATGACGAGTAATGTAAGCACAGCTTTTACCCAGCAATTACCTAAGAAACGTAAGGACCCTAGCTGTCCTACAATCTCTATTTCTATTGGGGGTAAAAATATCAATCATGCTTTATTAAACCTTGGCGCTAGTGTTAACTTACTTCCTTACTCTGTCTATGAGCAATTAGGAATAGGAGAGTTGAAACCTGCCCACTGCACTCTCCAGATGGCAGATCGATCTATCACCTAACCTAGGGATGAGTTAGAAGATGTGTTGATAAAAGTCGGGGAATTTATATTCCCTGTGGACTTCATCATTCTAGATACACAACCTGTAGTGAATCCACGAAACCAAATTCCGATAATTCTCGGTCGACCCTTCTTAGCCACTTCCAATGCTGTCATTAATTATCGTAATGGTTCTATGAACTTATCTTTTGGGAAGATGACAATTGAGCTTAACCTTTACAAGCTAGGAAGTCAACCATCTGAACCTTCTGCTCATCTAATTGATGTCTGTTCTGTCAACGAGATAGATTCCGACAGCTGCAAGGTTGAGAAATTTTTCTATAATGATCTCGATGACACTAGTACATCATTGTTTGATCTAGCAAATTATTATAGTAAGGACGCCTTTGACGAGTCCACCCTTGAGTTCGAACCTTTTGACTCATCGCAAAAGTCAGTAGCACTTTTCGAGTCAATATCCTACGCAAGTTATGAACTTCTTAGGGAGTTCAGGTATCATTCCCTTACCCCACCTTCTATTGTCTCTTGGCCGGCAGTAGATCTCAAACTACTATTTTCTCATCTTAAATATGCATATTTAGATGAGAATGAGTCTTTGCCCATGATCATATCCGCTTCTCTAGCGTTAGAGCAAGAGAACGCTCTTTTGATGGTCTTGAGATCAAATCGGCAAGCATTTGGTTGGACAATGGCAAACATTAAAGGAATTAGTCCCTTAATTTTTGAACATCATATACATTTAATGGATGAAGCCAAACCAATCCGAGACCTACAAAGACGGTTAAATCCCATCATGAAGGAGGCGGTAAAGAAAGAAATCGTCAAGTGCCTAGATAGTGGAATAATTTACCCAAGCTCTGATAGCCAATGGGTAAGTCATATTCATGTAGTCCCTAAAAAGTCCGGTATCACGATCATAACTAATGAGGCTAATGAGTTGATCCAAACACGCACCTAAACTGGGTGGCGTGTATGTATTGATTATAGGAAACTCAATACAGCAACGAGAAAAGATCACTTCCCTCTACCTTTCATTGACCAGACGTTGGAACGATTAGCTGGACATGAATATTATTATTTCTTGGATGGATACTCTGGCTATAACCAGGTCCACATCGCCGAAAAAGATCAAGATAAAATAATATTTACTTGTCCTTTCAGTACCTTTGCTTATAGACGCATGCCCTTTGGGTTATGCAACGCTCCCGCTATATTTCAGCGGTGTATGATGGGGATATTCTCAGACATGGTCGAGAATTTTCTGGGGATATTTATGGACGATTTCTATATATTTGGGGACTCCTTTGAAGATTGCTTACGTCATCTTGACGCGGTTCTTACCCACTGTAAGGATAAGAACTTAACTTTGAATTGGGAAAAATTTCATTTCATGGTCCAAGAAGGTATCGTGCTTGGACATGTCATTTCACGAAAAGGCATTGAGGTAGACAGAGCTAAAATAGATGTCATCCATAACCTTCCTCATCCCAAATGTGTCAAAAATATACGATCCTTGCTTAGTCATGCAGGATTTTATAGGAGATTCATTAAGAATTTTAGCAAATTGCTAGACCCTTAACTCTTCTCTTGGCCAAGGATACACTATTTCACTTCGATTCGGATTACGAGACTGCTTTTTAATCGCTTAAAAGATTCTCACTACAACCCCCGTTCTATCATCTCCTGATTGGAACCTCCCGTTCGAGCTTATATGTGATGCATCAGATTTTGCTATTGGTGCAGTTTTAGGACAGCACATTGATAAAATACCACATGCAATTTATTATGCAAGTAAGACCTTGAATGATATCCAAATTAATTATACAACTATCGAGAAAGAACTTTTGGCAGTTGTATTTGCATTAGAAAAATTCAGGCCTTACTTGATTTTGCTCACCGATAGTGGTTTACACCGATCACTCCGCCCTAAAATATCTTTTATCGAAGAAGGATGCTAAGGCCAGGTTAATACGTTGGATCATATTATTATAAGAATTTGATCTTGTCATACAAGATAAGAGTGGATGTGAAAACGTAGTAGCCGACCATCTTTCACGCATTTCTTCCTCACCTACAGTGTCCTTGTCAATAAACAACTCTTTCCCTGACGAACAACTCTTGACCGTATCCTGCGAACCTTGGTTCGTGGATATTGTGAATTATCTAGCAATAGGACTTATTCCCAGTGAATGGTCTAAACAAGACAATCATCGATTTCTATCCCGAGTAAAGCACTTTTACTGGGATGAACCTTATTTGTTTAAGTATTGTCCCAACCAAATCATTCGCAGATGTGTCCCTAATAATGAATTCAAGAGTGTATTGTCTTTTTGTCATGACCAGGCATGTGGTGGTCACTTTGGTCCACGTAAAACGACAGAGAATGTTTTGCAATGTGGTTTTTACTGGCCTACATTATTTAAAGGTGCATATGATCATTGCAAAACTTGTCCACGGTGTCAACACATGGGTCGGATTTCACGAAGAAATGAGATGCTGCTCCAACCTATATTAGTTGTGGAAATATTCGATGTTTGGGGTATTGATTTTATGGGCCCTTTTCACAACTCTTTTGGAAATTTATATATCTTGTTTGCGGTTGATTACGTCTCGAAATGGGTGGAAGCGATACCATGTCGCACTAATGACAACAAGATTGTTATTAAGTTCCTTAAAGAAAATATCTTTTCGCGATTCGGACACCCTCGTGCTATAATTGCGACAACGGGACGCATTTCTGTAATCAGTCTTTCAAAACTTTGATGCGGAAATATTCAATCAACCATAAACTTTCTACGGCTTATCATTCCCAAACGAGCGGGCAAGCTGAGATTTCCAATAGGCAGATCAAACAAATTTTGGAGAAGACAGTTTCTAAAACCCATAAAGATTGGTTAACCAAACTGACGGATGCTCTTTAGGCATTTCATACCGCTTATAAGATTGATCTTGGTATGCCTCCTTACCGCCTAGTATTTGGAAAGGCTTGCCACCTTCCTGTCGAGATCGAACATAAAGCAATGTGGGCCATTAAAGAACTTAACTTCACTTTCAATCAAGCCTGTATTCGGAAGCTGCAATTAAATGAGCTAAGTGAACTCCACGATGAAGCTTACGATAATGTGGTTATAGTAAAGAATCGGACTAAAGTGTTTCACGATAAAAATATTCTTAGAAAAACTTTTACCCCGGGATAATACGTCCTTCTTTATGATTCCCGTCTCCATCTTCATGCGGGTAAGCTAAGATCTTGTTGGAAAGGACCATTTGTGGTGCGGTATGTATACTCGCACGGGGCAGTTGATATTGAAAATGTTAAAAACTGTTATATTTTTAAAGTGAATGGGCATAGATTAAAACCGTATTTTTCCACCGACCCCACGGAGGAGCTCCTGTTTTTACAGGAGTCGCTTTATCATAATTAAATTTCCTCCACCTCACCTCCATGTCTCGATAATATTGTCTCATCCTAAGAATGGAGGTGAGTGTAAAAGGACTTAACTGAATATCCGTATGATCAAAAATAAGTTTGGGGGAGATTTTTTATGTTCATTTAGTTTTATCCCCGTTAATAAATTTTCTTCCCAAGTCTACAGGTTTTTGAGATTTAAAAAATGACAACAGTGATGACACTGCTGCAAACGGATTTGGGGGAGGTTTGTGCTTATTTACATATTACTTTACACTACACTTTGCACAGGGATAATCCGCTTTGCCTTTTCTTTAACAAAGCCGAGGACAAATAATGAAGCGGAATATGAGGCTTTAATAACAGGTCTTGAGATCGCTGTCGACATGGGAATCGAAAACCTCCTCATATACGGAGACTCCCAGCTGGTCGTTAGTCAAGTAAACGGCGACTATCTAACGTGCAAACCATAGTTGGTAAAATACGGTGAGAGAGTGCAACAATTGCTGACTCAAATCCCTTCCTACATCCTAGAAATCATACCACGTACGGAAAATAGCAAGGCGGATGCATTAGCCAAACTCGCTAAAGAACTGGCCGACGAAAACCTCGATGACATGTGGATCATTGTACAAAGCCGTCGGGTTCTTGCGCCAGCAGAAATTTCCACGAAGTCGTCTGAAGAAATGGAAGCGACCAAGCAAACGGCCCTACAAATAGAGGACCAAGAAAAGGATAAGGATCGGAGAGAAGTCTTTATAGACTACTTCAAATCCCGTCAAACACCTGAAGATGCATCCTCAAGACATCAGCTCATGAAACGAGCTCTGTCTTTAGCCTTCGTCAATGATACTCTATAATAAGAGATCGTTTGACTCTCTGTGGCTGAGATGCCTGGGACCGGAAGAAGCCAAGAGAGTCGTCTAAGAAACTCATGACGGACTCTGTGGTTCTCATCAAGATGGACCAAAGATGAAACTGAAGATTAAAAGGATGGGCTACTATTGGCCCACGATGATTCAGGACTGTCTCGAATATGCGAAGCAGTGTCACTCGTGCCAAATTCATGGGGACTTCATCCACCAGCATCCAAACCCGCCCGACAGTAGCCAGCCGACCGTTCGAAATGTGGAGAACCGACATAATTGGGCCCATCAAGCCAGCGTCATCCAGAGGACATCGGTTCATATTGGCGACAACCGATTACTTCTCTAAGTGGGCAGAGGCCATACCGCTAAGAGAAGTGAAGACGGAGAATATTCTCCATTTCTTCAAGACACACATCATTTATCGATTCGGCACTCCGCGACGGATTATCTCCGATAACGGCCGGCCTACAGAAGTCACAGAATCAGCCGCTTCACACAGCAGCATAATATAGACTGGAGATACTCTTCGCTCTACAATCCACGAGCTAACGGTCTAGCTGAGCCTTTCAACAAAACCTTGACGAATATCATAAAGAAGACGGTGTCCAAAAATAAGAAGGACTGGCACGAGAGACTGCATGAAGCTCTCTGGGCTACCGGACCACGTTCAAAATGGCCACAAACACAACGCCATTTGCATTGGTATTCGGCACGGAAGCAGTACTCTCCTTAAAGATAGAGCTACCCTCTCTACGAGTGGCGGTTCATTATGAACTAACAGATGGAGAGAATGCTCAGCTTCAGCTTGAGGAGCTTGACGCCCTCGATGAAACTCGTATCATGGCGCAGCAAAACCTAGAAGCTTACAAAGCAAAGATGACGCGCTCATACGAAAGATTAACTAGGCCGAGAACATGTCGTCAACTAATGGTCAAGAGACCTATGATCCCCAATCGTGCCAAACGGAGGAAATTCGAGCCGAACTATAAGGGCCCGTACATCATAGACAAAGTCTACCAAGGTAGGGCTTACTTGCTCATGGATATGCATGGTGAAAGACCATTCAGGCCAATAAACTGCCGGTTCCTGAAGAAATACTACGCCTGACGAGTCACGGCCTAGGTCAACGATAGATGACGACACCTATGTCTACCCAAGCCCAAACTCTATAAGTAGTATCCAGCGAAACCGTTGTCTCCAAAATGGGAACCATGGACCGAAACGTCCCTAAACTAACAATGGACCGTAATGTCCTAAAACTAGCTACGGACCGAAACGTCCCTAAACTAACGACGGACCAAAACGTCTTTAAACTACTACAAACCGCAACATCCTAGGGCTGACAAAAAAAAAACAGTACATCCATAAGCAAGATGGGCATGGATGAAAACCCGAAAGGGCTCCGTGAGTAAAAACAGCAAGGCTACTGGCGATATTTGTGAAAACCCGAAAGGGCGCAGACTCGTAAAAAACGGTACGTCCATAAGCAAGATGGGCACGGATGAAAACCTAAAAGGGCTCCGTGAGTAAAAACAGCAGGGCTACCGGCGAGTCTGTGGAAACCCGAAAGGGCACAGACTCGTAAAAAATTCATGCACATTGGCAAGGTCCTCTTGACCTTGTAAGGAGAAAATACCTGCGTAAGATCCTTACGACTCATAAGGGAGCAACACACTTAGAGATCCCCACGATTCCTGAGGAGAAATTACACTTACTAGATCCTCACGACTCGTTAGGAGAACCCTCTTATGAGACCCTCACGACTCATAAGATTCGAAAGCCTTAAGCTACAGGGATCTGAACCTGTTCTTAAGCCATCACATTTCCCAGACTGCTCTACAAACGGTTCAATGTTGACCCTTGTATACAATCCACGGGCACAAATAAACGTTTTCCCCACCCAGTTCCACCAATGGCGCGAAATTTTCTCATGTGGTGAATGACACTTGTAAGTCCTCTCGACTTATAAGGAGAAAACACTCTTGTAAGATCCTTACGACTCATAAGAAAACACACACTTAAGAATCCTCACAATTCCTAAGGAGAAAATGCACCTACGAGATCCTCACGACTCGTAGGGAGAAACACCTTCATGAGACCCTTACGGCTCATGAAATCAAAAACCTTAGTCGACAGAATTCTACCCCTGTTTGCTAAGCCATCTTTGTTTAAATTGACAAAAGCAAATGATAATTCGCTCCTGGCAATATCCCAGTTGTAGCGATGCTGATGCCTAAATCGGTAAGAAATTCCAAGTCCTTTCACGGCAAGTGATGATTCGCTCCTGGAAATATTCCAGTCATAGCAATGCTGGTGCTAAGATTGGTATCAGATCCCAAGTTCCATACTCGCGGCGAAAAGTCAGCAAGCCATAAATGCATATAAAATAGCCAAAATGATAAGGCAACTTGCAACAAAATCAGCAAGTAAAATATATGCATACAAAAGTAGCCGAAATGATTGGGCAACTCGTAATAAAAAGCAGCAAGTAAAAAGAAAAATAGCCGAAATGATTGGGCACCGCGAAAAATAGCCGAAATGATTGAGCAATCGTGACTTACACGATATAAAAGCTGAAATGATAAAGCATCGCGGAAAGAAATAAAAAAATGAAAGAATGAAAATTTTGCCCTGCAAGTAAGTCCATACTGACCCCTGTATATAATCCATAGGCATAAACAAAAAGGGAACCACATTTCCCTTCCAGACTCTGTCAAAGGGAGAGTCAAATTTCGATGGCTACATCTACAACCTAGAAATCAACAACGGCGTTCCTTCTCGTTCCAACCAGAAGCAGGTACGACATCAGCAAAACGGAGCCATGGCAAAGTCCCCTGGTTCCAAACCTCGACGGTTCACAGACAACCTAACGTCAACCAATGATCCCGTCTCGGAAATACGTCAGCAAATGCCCCCGTCACGGAAATTCGTCATCCAATAACCTCTGTCTCGGAAATACGTCATCCAATGATCCTGTCACGGAAATACGTCAACCAATGACCCCGTCTCGGAAATACGTCATCCAATGACCCCATCTCGGAAATACGTCAGCGAATGACCCCGTTGCAGAAATACGTCAGTAAATGACCCCGTCGCGGAAATACGTCATCCGATGACCCCATCTTGGAAATACGTCATCCGATGACCCCGTCGCGGAAATACGTCAGCAAATGACCCCGTCGCGGAAATACGTCATCCAATGACCCCATCGCGGAAATACGTCCTCCAATGACCCCTTCTCGGAAATACGTCGGCAAATGACCCCGTCCCGGAAACACGTCAACAAATGACCTCCGTCTCGAAAACAAGTCAGCCAACAACCTCCCCGTCGGAGCAATACTTCGACTCGGAAACAAGTCAACCCACCAACCACATACGAGTCATCTCGACTTGTAAGGGAGAAAATTCTCTTATGAGATCCTTACGACTCTCAAGAGAAAATGCACTTAGGAATCCACACGATTCCTAAAGAGGAAATACACCTACGAGATCCTCTCGACTTGTAGGGAGAAAAGTCTTTATGAGACCCTCACGGCTCATAAAGTTAAAAAGTCTTAAGCAGCAGACCTGAACCTGTTTCCTAAGCCATCGCTACCCTACAAAGAGTTCAAGGTGAATTGTTGCCTATCATCTACAGGCTACACTTGCTAGAATAACATGCCAACGACACAGCAGAGAAAAGAAAGGGATAATAGGAGATAAAAAATGTGTATCTTTTATTCATGAATTCAATTGAGTACAAGATACATCATATAAAAGAATAAAAAAATGAATAAAGGTATGTTATTCATAAATTATAAATTTTCGATCGATACAAAGATGGCTACTGAGAAGGAGGCGTTTTTAGCAAATCAGCAAGCCACTCTCGTACTCCTCTCAATTCCTTTTCGCGGTTAGCCGCTGCGACCAACTCCGCTTCAATTCGAGCCCGTTGCTGCAAACAAGATGAAAGCTTCTCGTCGATTTCCTGCTGAGCGGATTCCTGACTCTGCGTAACCTGCTCAGTGAAGTCAAGCTTTTTCCTCAGCACCGGCCCGTTAGAAATACATCGTTGGAGGTTTTCAAAAAAAGCCTTCAGCTGTGCAGCGTTCACTTCGACCTGGGCACGCAATTGGACAGACTTGGTGGAAGTCGCCTCACATTCCTTTCGCTTTAGGGTCGCCTCTTGTTCAAAATGGCAAAGGAAAGGAGCACTCTGCTCATCCCATGCAGCTCGATGGGAGTTCAAAGCTGATACTTCCGGAACGAGACGCTTGAGCTCAATCTCATGCAGGCCGGCCTCGATCTTCCTGCAGTAATTGACCCAAGACTCGACGATGCCTTCATCATGAAAGTTTACGAGCGTCGCCAGGATGGGATTAACCTCAGCAGCAAAGTATGCAACAGATGCAAGGGCCTCGGCATCAAGATCCTCGACGAACTCGCTCAACATTCGCAGGCTAGTCGCAGCGCCCCTGGAAGATGGACGTCTAGAAAAGGGCCCTGCCGGCATTAAGATGCGAGACTCAAAGGGAGCTGGAGCTTGTGCAATTGCTGCAAAACAAGTTATGGTCAAATGTCGGCTCAAGAGATAAAGAAAATGCGCAATCAATGGAGTCTACTATACCGGTTGCGACAGGTGGCAAAGTTGGGAGTACCGGAGGCGTAGCTATTCTCTCATCTCCTCCTCCCATCTGTAACGCTACAATCAATTCAAAGAAGAATTAGCAACGACATGGTTGCCCATAAAAGAAAGGAAAGGATGTCGGTTAAAAACTATACTCACCGACACCAGCAGGCAGAGTAACTTTCGTCTGGAAGGAGAAATGCAGGTTCAGCACCTGATACAGATCATCAAAGAGGACTCCTGCAAAGTTGAGACGATACATAGTCAGAACCAGGAAGACGGTGTTCATAATTCAACTAAATAAATCGTGAATCTATACCTTCCAACATTTCGGAGGATATAGGAGAAGGCGAGGGAACAACAACCGTCATGGTGGCGACCAGAGGTGCTTCAGATGGAACAATTTCTATGTTTACTGCACCTACAAACAAAAATCATCAGAAGAAACTGAACGAGATTGTAAAATGAAAGGAGAACAATGACTCAAGACTTACCTGACGGGTCATCAACCAAAACCGCGACGGAAGCATCACCGGGCATTGCAGCTTCAGAGGCGTAGTCTCTGCGCCCATGGCTTCGTCCCCTGATTCGACGAGGGCCGTCATGACACTCGCGATGCCCGCCGATAGCAGGGAACCATAAGGAGAAAGAGCGGCGGTTTGGGCAGTCCCAGACTCCCGAGAGAGAGTAGCCGCTTCGGGCTCTGTAGTCGCCGTCATCTCACCTGCCATCTCATCGCGAGGACTTGGCCCTGCAGGATATGGTATATAAGAGTTTGAATATCAAGTTCTAATGAAAAAAGACTCAGCGTTACGTTACCTTCGGACAGCTTTTCGATTTCTTCCCGAGCCGCACGCGCAACCTGTCTATAGGCGGTAGACAGGGCAGCTGGAGCATCCTCTGGAGGAATAGCGACAGGGGGAGTGGTGCTTGAGCCTGCACCTACAGCCAAGGCGGCATCACGTTCTTTCGCTGCACGCCTCCGGCGCTTCCTTTCTTCCTGGGCCGTGAGAGCTGACCTCCTCAGGACCTCCGACAAGGGTATATTGTCGTCTGAACCAAGCTCTGCCTCCGGCACCGTTACGACGTCCATCATCGGCTGCTTTAACGAGACCCCTTGCGGTGACTTAGGGGTAGTTGTGGCTGCGGTAGCCGGCTCTAACGATGCCGCTGCGTCACCACTCGCGATTGGCACCGCACTTGGAATAACCCGAGCCGAGGTAGTCCCTGCAACAAAATAAAAGAGAGGATCAAATCACGAATAAAGAAAAAGGGAATGAAGACACAATGAGTCGAAGTATACCAAGGCCCAAAGAAGCACGGAGGCTCTCCTCCTCTTCAAACGTTTTGAGGGAAGCCGCGAAAGCCTCTTCGGCAGAGATACCTGTTGAGGAAGGAAAGCGTCAGTAAAAGCATAATAAAAAAATAACCGTGGAAAGATATGACTGAAGTCTACCTGACTGTGCTATCGTGATCCGTGCTGCTTCATCGCGAGCTAGTCGCTCAGAAGCTACAAGGGCAACTTGAAGATCAGTATCATCCGCAAGCGCGATAAGTAGACCCTCATTGGTCCTGTACTCACACAAGCCCTCGCTATAGGGAGTATGGGGCTACTAGCCGAGTACAACGTCAACAGAAAAGAGCGACTTCTTCTTTTTCTGTGAGGGAGCGCCAGCAGCCGATGACAGGAGTTTGCGCCTGGCGGGCAACTTTGGGCGACGAGTCCCGATCTCTGTACCTACGCCAGACTCAGGAGACACTGTAGCCATTGCTTCTACAGGCACATGAGGTAGAGGCTTATCAGGAAAGGCGCGTGGGACCACCACCGCAGCAGGTTCTCTCAAAGAAGGACGAACGATGGTCCGTCGCTTCAAGGGAACGGCTGGATTACCAGCTGGGACAGCACCCTTGCGATCAAGCAATAATAGCTTTTCCTCCCTAATAACGGCACCCATCATGTGCTGGTACCACGCCACGTATACATTCAATACTTTCGGAACGCATCTCGGCTCACTGATAAAAAAGGTGGACCCAGTATTGAGCCGCATAAAATGGTGCAGCGCTACGGATACCCTTCTCTGTGGCAACCGGCTCAGCCAGGAAGGCTTCAAGCGGGACACCCTGATTGTAGCTTGATTGTTGAGCGAAACGGTGCGGGTTGTATCTCATGAACAATGCTGAATCGTTCTTCCTAAGCACTAAAAAGTCTGGCCTGATTGAATATAAGTGAAGAATCTCCCGAGCTTTCAAGGTAGAAGCCCCATCTTTGAAGGTGTCCCGCAGCGGCTGCACCGTCTTTGTGGATTCTTTGCCGATGGTTAAGACCTTATCGACGAAGGTCATGCCATCCCCGACAGTACGTGGGCAAAGAACCAAGCCCCGAGCCTCTCGTTAAGTCGGTTCCAAAGTGGAAGCATCAATTAGCAGCATAACCCGAGGAAAGTTATACCTGTCGTAGAAACGGGGCCGCTTATGGACTCCAAAAGCGCCGAGCACATGAAGCTGGATCCATGACGTAAAATAATGCAGCGGGAGGTTTACAGGCTGCACCCCCGACTGAGTGCTGTCTGCCGCCAAGCTAAGGCCATGATACAGGTGAGCAAGCCCAGTGACCCTGACGGCCATTCGCATCCCAATAACCATTCGGTAAGCTGGGTAGAAGACGGATGGCCTCATATGGCGAGGGTACTTTGGGAGCACAAACCAACTTAACCATAGGCCGAGAAACCCCAAAAAGAACTCCTCTTCGTCAATGTCTGAAGCTGCGAGCTCTGCAAAGGGGACGACCGGGGTATCCGGGAGAAAGAAATTCCTTTGATCGGCCTCCGCTGTTGGCTGGCTGTCCAAGCCAAAACCAAACGGGTCATCTAGCTTGGCAAATTTTGCAGCTTGTTTTGATAAGACTTCCGGGCGAAGAAAGCGAGCAATGGAAACCGCGAAGCTGACCCCATGTCCTCCGGATTCGAGAAACAGACTTTTGTAAATTTTCAACACCTTAATCAGACTTGGGGAATGATGTTGAATGGCGTTCTCCGGGGTAAGGCCCATCACCACTGACTTGGCAGCAAAGATGTACTCATCAGGAGTAAGTAGCTCCTCATAATGTTCTACCCTGACAGGTAAGCCGGAGATCTCCGCGAACTCCTCCAAAGAGATAGAAACCTTCCGATCTGATAGAAGGAAGGTATGAGTCGTTACATTCCATTGTTCCAAGAAAGCTTTGACCCACCATACAGGGGGCATGAAATATTAGAAAAGAGACGTGTAAACTACAGGGTACAACCAAAGCTTTAACAGCAGTGATTTCTTGGTCGACAAAATGTATCGAGCTCACTGCAAATACCCGGCTGGATGGAGAGGAGTCAAGCCTATCATGTACGGCTGTCCCCAACGGCATGACTCGCCTTGACATATACGCCGTCTCAGAGTATCCAAAACCATCGGCGGCTGTATGGGTATCACGGCCATAGAGGGCTGAAGGCAACCCTCCGAAGTCCAGTTGACCTCCTCTACGGCTTAGTTCACTGGGGGTGAGTTGGCGTAGTGGATCGTCGAAATAGGCTTCGAAGGCACCGCACAAGAGAAGCTGCGTCGATCCCGGATGATTTGATTGTACCATGCCCCCCATAAATGAAGTGACTTTTGCTCCGGGTTGTGATCTTTGATCAGCGCGAAGACTTTCCTATCCATGGGCGCGTTAGGAAACGCGCTTTTCGGACGAACAACTGGGAAAGAAGTGTCAAAAGACATAGTACCTGCACGAAAAAGAACAAGAGTTATCTGTCAAGGCTACAGTTCAAATTCTGATACTTGGTACTTTAAATTTTGCACCGCACTGCAATGCAGTGGAAAGGGACCAGTGGGGACCCACAAAATCAAAATGACGGCTCATCATTGATGAGACAGTCACTCATTAAAGAGGAAATTGTTCCCCGCCTAAAGACGCGACTGGGACGTTGGGAAGTCAAGCCTGAAATTCGAGGGCAGATACTAATTGGTGCTATCCGTCCACCTCTCCGAAGATGCCAAGTTGATTTATGGCACCGTGCATCGAAGGTTTAAACGGATGCGGCCGATGTAGCAGACTTCGTCAGATTCCTCCTCATTTGAGGGGTTTTTTATTGTGGGGACGCTCTTCCCTGAAAGCGCAAGCCCCTGCAATTAATTACGCTACCGCATCGCGGTAACAACTTTCTCCTTCTCCAGATGGTCACTTCGTGTCATGGGTGTTTGTTTTGTTTTTGGTTGCCCGTGGATTGTATACGGAGACTAATTTATGTTGTCACCCGTAGGGCGTGGATTAGTCCAAATCCGTATCTTCTTACGTTTGAGTTTGGGGGTTGGGTTTAAGGATACGTTAGTCTCATTTGAGACTAAGATCAACTTAAACATTTGTTAAGGATACGTTAGTCTAATTTTTAGACTAAGATCAATTTAACAAGATCGTTTAGATCCAACAAAAGAGCATTCGAGCTTTATTGTTTAGTTTAGGGACATTGCGGTCGATTAGTTTAAGGACATTACGGTCCAACGTTAGTTTAAGGACATTACGGTCCAGGTTAAGGACATCGTAGTCCGTGGGTTTAAAGGGACCCCACAGTCCGAGGTGAAGGACATTGTTGTCTGTGGGTTTACAGGGACTCCACGGTCCGTAGTTTAAAGACATCGTAGTCTATGAAGTTTAAGGACATCATAGTCTATGAGTTTAAGGACCCCACAGTCCGTAGAGTTTTTGGTTGTCGGGACCCGTCACCTCTCTGAAGACGTTGAAGGATTACAACGACAGATATCAGAGGAGTAAAGAGATGTACCCTTGAACCGGTGTGAGTTGGTTGAAGGATCTGTAATCCAGTTTGGGACTGAGATCTGTTGAATATTCGTGAGCAGATGGGCTCAGTTCA
Organism: Agapanthus africanus; assembly: GCA_030015575.1. Classification (NCBI taxonomy): domain Eukaryota; kingdom Viridiplantae; phylum Streptophyta; class Magnoliopsida; order Asparagales; family Amaryllidaceae; genus Agapanthus; species Agapanthus africanus. The sequence goes on from CM057337.1 coordinate 131,313,955, forward strand.
ATATAAGTTGAGGACTTATTTCCAGAATTGGGCTAAGTCCAATAAGATTAAAATGTTTAACATTTTATTGTTCTGGGTTGTTGAACCCTTACTTGGGCTTGGCCCTTTTAATAATGCTGAGTATTAGATCCTGAAAATTTTTGTCTTGTATTGAATGCATAGAATTCATCAGAACAATGTGTGTTCTGACAGCGCGCCACGTGGCGCGCCAGGCGCTTTACGCCAATTAAAGAGCGCATTGCGCTTCTGCCAAGTAGCACACATAGAAAGCACACGTGTTGCGGTTAGCACTAAGCGCCAGATTATGAGCGTGTTGGCTAGTTTAGTCGCGCACCAGTGAGTGACACGTGGCGCACTTGACGCTGAGCGCCAGACCATGAGCGCAGTGCGCTATTTCAGAAGCGCAAAGCGCAAGTTGCATACGTGGTTGACACGTGGCATGTTTTGGCGCTGAGCGATGATCTAAAGAGCGCAAAATCGCAGTTCATAAGTGCAAGGCACTTTTGAGTAGCGCAAAGCGCTTTTGATCAAATTTATGATCAGAGAACAAGTTTATGCTCTTTTTTTTAAAGGTGGTTTTGCCTCAAAATTCAAGAACAACAGTTCTTATTTTGAAAGGGGCTTTTCCTTTGTAGATCAATGATCTTTGAATAAAGTAAATACTTATTTTGTTTCTATGATGAGATCTTTTGATCTCTTTTTATAAAAGACCTTGCTCTTTTTGTAGATCTATGATCTTTTAAGAATATAATTCTTCTGTTTTAATGAGATGATTTCATCTCTTTGTTCAAGAATCATTCTTTACCTTGAAGAAATAATCTTCTTTTGCTAAGAGCTTACTCTTCTTTCTTTGAGTTTTCTCAAAGTTTGTAGGGAGGTTTCTCTCTATCAGACTTGAAGTCTTGGGGCCTTTATATAGGGCAAATTGATTTGTTAAATCAGTTAAAGAGATCTTTCTCTGATTGATTTGGGGATATTTCCCCACCGTTGGATCTTTGATCCTAAGGCTTCTGTTTTACAAAAGGCAATCTTCTTGTTTTTAACAAGATTGAAAAGATCTTTTCATAACAGAATTTTAATTCTGATTAATTAATGATTTATCATTATTAGATCTCTTGATCTAACGGTGGGGAATTTTTAATTCCAGCGCTAGTGCACCTACGTTCGACACGTGGTGAATAGCGCAGAGCGCAGCGCACCCGTGTTTGACACTGAAGAACACTGAAGAGCATCGAGATTCAGAGCCTGAACCAGACCCGGAAAATCACCAAGATGACAATCAAGACTTCGATGGCTATGTCAGCAACTCTTCTCAAGTCTTTTGGCGCGCAGCGCGCCTAGCGCTGGATCTAAAGCGTTGCTTCAACTTTTAACTTTTGAATTTTAAAATAGAGCTTTGCTCTAATTGGGGGTGCGCTGCCTAGGGCGCAGTGCACCTGGCGCTAGCGCATCTGTGTTTGACACGTGGCGCGCAGCGCGCCTAGCGCTGAATCTGAAGCGTTGCTTCAACTTTTAAATTTTGAATTTTAAAACAGAATTTTGCTCTGATTGGGGGAAACAAATGCCCCTCCCCCCACCGTTGCGCTCACATGGCGCACAAGTGAGTGCAGCGGTGGCAGCATCTGAGCCCTTGGATCAACACAGAAGTTGAAGAGGCGGTTCAATGCCTATAAATCGGACCTTTGGTCCCTTAGATGATTATCATCTTCTTTGAGAATTTTTGTTCAGAGCACAGCTCTTCTATTTAAGAACTTCTCAAGAGTAAAAACTCTTTCCAAACTTAGGTAAAGTTTTAAAGATTTTAATAAATTAGGGTTTTATCCATTAACAGAGCCTTGCTCTTTATAGATCTTTGATATACAGAAAACCCACTTAAGGTTTCATTAGCAGAGCTTTGCTCTCATGAACCCATAGATCTAAAGAGATCTTTCGGGGTTTCTTAGCCCATAAACAGAGCCTTGCTCTTTTGAATCATGTGTAGATTTCTTAATCTTTGATAAAAAAACTCTTAAGAGTTTTTTTCATGGATCTTGAAGATCCCAGGATTTTTTATTCATAAAAATTAATTGATTTTAATTTTCTTTTCTGATGGGTTTTTCCATCATCATTACAGAGCCAGGCTCTTTAAGGAATTTTATTCTCTCATGATCAGAGTTTGACAAGTGTCACTCTGTCATAGAGCTTTGATCTCAAAGGGAGATTTTCTCCTTTTCCCGAGGGATCTCTCATTCAATGAGAATTTTCTTGAGGATTTCGTCATTAATTAATAGTTTCATCCAATGATGAGGCTGTTTTATTAATTATTAATTGATGAATTGTCATCTAGATTTTGTGGGTTCCCCTTTGGTCCCCTTTCCACTGCATTGCAGTGTGGTACAAATTTTTAAATACCGTTAAAATTTAAAATTAAATTATTGTACTGACAGTTGACTTCTGTCCCCCTTTTTTGCAGGCGACATGTCTTTCGATGCTACGTTTCCATTCGTCCGTTCGGAGGGAGGATTCCCTGAGGCATCTGTGGACCGGGAGGTTCTCGCACTCATCAAAGACCGTGACCCGAAACACAAAAATCTTCACTTGTGGAGTAGATGGTACGACCAGATTATCAAAGGTCGTCAAAGCTTCTCTTGTGCGACGCCGTCGGAGCCTATCTCGGCGATTCCGTATGCAGATGCACCCCCGGTGAACTATGCCGTGGAGGTTTTCAATTGGACTTCGGAGGGTTTTCTTCAACCTTCGATTTCCGCCGTACCCATGCAGCCGCCGGCGGCTTTGGACACCCTGGGGTGGCGCATATGCCAGGGCGAGTCGCGCCCTTGGGGGCAGCCCTACAATATCGGGCTAACTCCCCATCATCCGGCCGGGTACTTGTAGTGGGCCTGGTACATCTTGTTGGCGAAGAAATCGCAGCTGTTAAAGCTCGGCTTATACCCTGCGGTCTACGCTTCGCTGTTCCAGTATTCTGCACCTCCCACATAGTGGATTAAGGCGTTCTTGGAGCAGTGGAACATCCCTACTCATACCTTCCTTCTATTAGATAGAGAGGTCTCCATTTCCTTGGAATAATTCACCGAGGTTTCTGGTCTACCGGTCAGGGGGGAGTACTACGAGGACCTGCTTCCTCCGGATGAATACGTATTTGCCACCAAGCCAGTAGTGATGGGCCTCACGCCAGAGAACGCCATTCAGCACCAGTTCCCTAGTATGATAAAGGTGCTGAACATTTAAGAGAGCCTCTTCCTGGAATTCGGAGGCCGAGGGTTCAGTTTTGCGGACTTCATTGCCCATTTTCTTCGCCCGGAGATTTTGTCGTGACGAGGCTAAAAGTTTGCTAAGCTCGATGATCCCTTCGGCTTTGGCTTGGACCATCAGCCGGTACTGGAAACTGATCAGAAGGGCTTTTTTCTTCCTGATGCTGCGATCATCTCTCTGTCAGAAATCGCAGCTCCGGGCATTGATGAGGAGGCTTTCTTTCTTGGGTTTCTTGGGCTATGGTTGAGATGGTTTGTGCTCCCTATGCATCCTCGTTATATGAGTCCTTCCGTCTTCTACCCTGCGCATCGCATGGTTGCCGGAATACAAGTGGCCATCGGGATCGCCGGGTTAGCCCATTTATACCATGGTCTTAGCGTACGGCGGATACCTTTGAGCCGGGGGTGCATCCTGCCAACTTCCCGATGCATTACTTCACTTCGTGTATGGAGATGCATGTGCTCGGGGTCTTTGTCATTCACAAGAGACCTTCGTTTTACGATAGATGCAAGTTCCCGTGAATTATGCGGCTGGTTGACGCCTCCATCGTGAGTCCGTCACAGCGGAAAGCTAGGCGCTTGCTCCTTCGTCCACGCACGATCGGAGATGGTATGTGTTTTACGGATAAAGTCCTGACGATCGGCCAGGAAACTTCCAAGACGGTGCTGGCATTGCGCGGCGTTTTTAAGGACGGGCCTCCGTGTTGAAAGCCTGGGAGATTCTCCATTTATATTCCATCAGGCCGGGCTTTCTTGTATTTAGGAAAAATGATGCGGCGCTATTCATGAGATACAACCCCCATCATTTTGCTCAGATGCTGAGTTATAATCAGGGGGTCCCGCTGGAGGCTTTCTTGGTAGAACCCGCTGCCACCAGAGAGGGAATGTGGGGTGCGCTGCATCACTTCATGCGCTTGAATACGGGCTCTCACTTCTTTATCAGTGAGCCGAGTTGTGTCCTGAGGGCCCTCAACGTACACGTGGCCTGGTATCAACACACAATGGGTGCTGTTATCAGGGAAGAGAGGCGGTTGCTGCTCGATCACAAGAGTGCGCCCCCTGCCGGCGATCGCAACGTCCCTTTGAAGCGACGGACCACTGTCCCCCCTCCGCTAAGAGAGGTCGCTGCAGTTGAGCCTCCATGTATGCTAAGCCCTACGCGCGGGTTGCCCCATGCTCCTGTGGAGATGGTGGATGTACCATCGGTGCCCCGTGCTCCCGCGGAGACGGTAAATGTAGCTTCTCCCGAATCTGGTGTGGGCTCAGACATCGGGACTCGCCGTCCCAAAGTGCCCACCAAACGCAAGCTGGTGCTGGCTGCGACCGGAGCTCGCTCACAGAGGAAGAAGAAGAAATCGATCCTTTCATTCGACGTTGTACTTGGCCAGGAGCCTCACGCTCCTTATGGCGAGGGTTTGAGCGAGTATGGGACAAACGAAGGCTTATTCATGCCGCCGGATGATACTGATCTGGCGGCTACCATTGCAGCCTTTGAGCAATTGGCATGCTATGAAGCGGGACTGGCTATCCTCACGCGATCAGGTAGCCATTAATTGTATCTTTCGTCATTGCACCATATTTCTATCATCATGTTTTGACTGACACTTTTCCTTCTTTAACAGGCATTTCCACTGAAGAAGCTCTCGCAGCTTCTCTCAAGACTTTTGAGGAAGAGGAAGGACTTCGAGCATCCTTAGGCATCGGTATGCTTCGGTTTATCGTGTCTCCTCTCCCTTTTTTTATAGGTGATCTGACCCCGCTTTATCTTATCACAGAGACCACAATGCCGATCCCGCAAGCTGATGCGGAGATTCTTCCCGGGCCAGCCACCGGAGTCCCGGCCTCTTCGGCACTGCCGAAAGAGGCCTTACTCAAACGACCGATGACGGAAGCCCTGACGGCTCCAAGGTAACCCTTGGTGCGGACGATGACGTCCTGTTGATGGAGGCATCTAGAAGGTCCGCTTTGACTGCTCGGGCGGAAAGGAAGCGCCGAATGCGCGCGGCAAGGGAGCGTAGTGTTGCCTTAGCCGCGGGTGCGGGTTCGAGCATCGCTACCCCTGCCCCTACTCCTTCGGAGGAATCCCTGGCTACCTTGTCCACTGCCTATAGACGGGCAGCGCGTGCGGCTCGGGAAGAAAACGGAAGATCAACTCAAGGTAATGTGACATGGGGTTCCGTTGTCAAAGTTATAACTACCAGTTCTCATATATCTTATCTTGCAGGGCCGAGTTTTACCGAATAAGTGACGGCGACCGTTGAGCCTGGGGTAGCGGTAGAGGAGGTAGCCGCAATTGCCGAACCCAAAGCGGCGGTAGGCGAGATGGCTGCGAACGCCGAGCTCGAGAGAGCGGCGGGTGAGACAGTCACGATCGCCGAGCCTGAGATGGCGGTAGGTGAGATAACCACCATTGTCGAGCCCGAGGTGGCGGTGGGTGAGATGGCTACGGCCGCCGAGCCTGAGGTGACGATGGGTGAGACGGGTATAGCTGCCGAGCCCGAGGTAGCCACTCTTTCGCAAGAGTCGGGCACTACCCCGATCGTCGCTTATTCCGCCTGCGGCACTTTGCCATCTCCTGGCGTCGCAAGCGTTACGATGGCTCTCGTAGAGTCAGGGGATGAGGCGACGGGAGGTGAGACCATCCCGATGGAAGAGGATGAAGCAGTTGCTATATCAAGTGACGCCCTCGTCACGGTTCCGACTGGCGACTCATCAGGTAGATTTTGGGTCATTGCTTTTCTTTTTATTCTGCAATCCTTTTCGATCCTTCCTGACAGTATTTATCTTGTTTCTAATGCAGGTGTGGCGAGCGTTGAGATTGCGCTACCCGAGGCAGCGCCATCAGCTACCGCTTTGACGGTGACACCTCCTCTACCCTCTCTCGTGCCATCTCAGATGTTGGAAGGTGCGAATTCGTTATCCATCAGTCTTATTTTTTTTAGGCTGTATAACTTATGTACTGACGTTGCATTACTGCGTCCTTGCAGGAGTCCTTTTTGACCACCTGTATCAGGTGCTGCACCTACACTTCTCCTTCCTGTCAGAGATTAGTCCGCCTGGTGGTGTCGGTAAGTATCTTTGCTAAACGACGTCCTTTCTTTAACGGGTAGTCACATTATTGCTAATCCCTCTTTGTATTGCTTGTAGCCTTACAAATCGAAGGCGGAGACGAGGCTATCGTTGCGCCACCAGTACTCCCAGCTCTGCCCCCTGTTGCAGCCGGTATAGTAGACTCTATTTTTCGTGTATTTTCTATATTTCCTGAGCCGACATCTGACGATGATTTATTTTGCAGCAATCACATCGACTCCAGCCCCGTTCGAGTCTCACATTATGATGTCGGCAGGGCCCTTTTCCAGACGTCCACCTCAAAAGGCGCCGTGAATAGTCTGCGCATGCTGAGCGACTATATTGAGGAGCTCGACGTAGAGACTCCCACATCTGCTGCGGATTTTGCCGCGGAGGTTAACCCTATGCTGGCGACGCTCGTGAACTTTCATGGTGAGGGCGTCGTTGAGTCTTGGGTTGAGCGCTGCAGGGAAATTGAGGCTTGCCTGCATGAGCTTGAGCTTAGACGTCCTGCTCCTGAGATTCTGGCTGTGAGCACTCAACGGGCTGCGTAGATCGAGCAGAGTACTTCTTACTTCTGCCATCTTGAACAAAAAGTGGTTTTAAAGCAAAAGGAATGTAAGGAAACTTCAAGCGAATCTGCTCGACTGCATGCTCAGATTGATGCGAATGCTGCCCAGCTGAAAGTTATCTTCGAAGGCCTTCTGCGATGCATTTCTGACGGGTTTACACTGAGGCAGAAGCTCGACGTCGTCGAGCGGGATGCACAAAATCGTGAAGCAGCTCAGCGGGCTGTCGAGGAACAACTTTCGTCTTACTTGCAGCAGCGAGCCCAGGTCGAAGCAGAGTTGGCCGCGGCAGCTAATCAAGAAGAGGGGCTGAGGGAAGTACGCGGGCGGCTAATCGAATTATTGAAAGCGCTTCCCTCTCAATAATTTTTTTTGTACCATTTGTAATTTTGAATAAAATGTATTCATTCTTTTATTCTTTCATATGATGTATTTTGTACCCAATTGAATTCATGAATAAAAGATACATTTCTTTTCACAATGTCTTGTGTCATCTCTCTGCTTTCTTCTTTCTTTTGTTATCAGCATATCACCTTAGCAAACATAGCCGGCAGATGATAGAGTGAGTATCTTGTCTTGGCTTCTTTGAGGGGTAGTGATGGCTTAGGAAGCAGGTTCAGGTTTGCTACCTAAGACTTTTCAACTTCATGAGCCGTGAGGGTCCCATGAAGACTTTTCTCCCTATGAGTCATGAGGATCTCATAGGTGTCTTTTCTCCTTAGGAGTCGTGAGGATTCCTATGTGTGTTTTCCCTTATAAGTCGTAAGGATCTTATAAGAGAGTTTTCTTCCTTACGAATCGAGAGGACCCGTAAGTGTTTTAATGAGATTGACGTTATCCGCATTTCACGGCGTCATTGGGTGACGTATTTTCGAGGTGGGGTCATGTAGATGACTTATTTCCTCGACGGGGTCATGTAGATGATGTATTTCCGAAACGGGGTCATGTGGATGACGTATTTCCACGACGGGGTCATGTGGATGACGTATTTCCGAGACGGGGTCATGTGGATGACGTATTTCCAAGACGGGGTCATATGGATGACGTATTTCCGAGACGGGGTTATATCGATGACGTATTTCCGAGAAGGGGTCATGTGGATGATGTATTTCCGCGACGGGGTCATGTGGATGACGTATTTCCGAAACGGGGTCATATGGATGACGTATTTCCATGACGGGGTCATGTTGATAACGTATTTCCGAGACGGGGTCATATGGATGACGTATTTCCGAGACGGGGTCATTTTGATGACGTATTTCCGAGACGGGGTCATGTGGATAACGTATTTCCGAGACGGGGTCATGTGGACGACGTATTTCCGAAACGGGGTCATGTGGATGACGTATTTCCGCGACGGGGTCATATGGATGACGTATTTCCGAGACGGGTCATGTGGATGACGTATTTCCGAGACGGGGTCATGTGGATGACGTATTTCCGAGACGGGGTCATGTGGATGACGTATTTCCGAGACGGGGTCATATGGATGACGTATTTCCGTGACGGGGTCATGTGGATGACGTATTTCCGAGACGGGGTCATGTGGATGACGTATTGTCTGTTGTAATGAGACGAATATCGAAGTAGTCTCCAGGTTGTCTGGGAACCATCGAGATTTGGAGTAGGGGCTTTGCCGTAGCTCCAAGGTTGATTACAGCGTCTGAATCCTACTGGAATGGGGAGGAACGCTGTTGATGATCTCTAGGCTATCCCTGAACCGTCGAGATTTGGCTTCGTTTTCTGATGGAGCCTGGGGAGTGAAGGTATGATTCCTTCTTTGTTTGCGCCCCTGGATTGTATATAAGGATTGATGTGATATCACCTGTAGGCCATAAATTTCATTTTTCTTTATTTCTTTCCGCGAGGCTCTATCATTTCAGCTTTTATATCGCGAAGGTCGCGATTGCCCAATCATTTTGGCTTTTTTCGCGGCGCCCAATCATTTCGGCTATTAATTTTATTTTTACTTGCTGCTTTTTATTGCGAGCTACCCAATCATTTCGGCTATTTTTCATGCATATATTTTTACTTGCTAATTTTGTTGCAAGTTGCCCCATCATTTCGGTTATTTCGTATGCATGTGTGGCCCGCTGGCTTTTTGCTGCAAGCTTGGAATTAGATACCGATTTCGGCATCAGCACCGCTACAACTGGAATATTGCAAGGAGCGAATCATCATTTGCCTCTGTTGATGTCGAACAAAGGTGGCTTAGCAAACAGGGTTAAGATCCTGTCGACTAAGGCTTTTGACTTCATGAGCCGTAAGGGTCTCATAAAGGTATTTCTCCCTGCGAGTCGTGAGGATCTCGTAGGTGCGTTTTCTCCTTAGGAATCGTGAGGATTCCTAAGTGCATGGTCTCTTATAAGTCATAAGGATCTTACAAGAGTGCTTTCCCCTTATAAGTCGAGTGGACATACAAGGGTTGTTCATTGTGCAAACATATCCCTAGTCACGGATGGGACTTTGTTAGGGAAATGTTTATTCGCGCCCGTGGATTGTATACAAGGGTCAGCATTGAGCCGCTTCTAGGGCAAAATTGAAGGTTGTGATGGCTGCTTAAGAACAGGTTCAGATCCCTGTAGCTTAAGACTTTTGAGTCTTATGAGCCGTGAGGGTCTCATAAGAGGGTTCTCCTTACGAGTCGTGAGGATCTCGTAAGTGTAATTTCTCCTTAGGAATCGTGGGGATCCCTAAGTGTGTTGCTCCCTTGTGAGTCGTAAGGATCTCACACAGGTGGTTTCTCCTCACAAGATCGAGAGGACCTTGCAAGTGTCTTTTAACGAGATTGCGCTCTTTCGGGTTTTCACAAAAACTCGCCGGTAGCCCTGCTGTTTTTACTCACGGAGCCCTTTCGGGTTTTCATCCGTGCCCGTTTTGCTTATGGACATACCGTTTTCTTTTTATTTCTTTTTATTCTTTTATTCTTCTCTTTTTTTGTATCAGCCTTGGGATGTTGCAATCCACAGTAGTTTATCGACGTCTCGGTCAACAGCTAGTTTTAGGACATAGTGGTCCATTGTTAGTTTAAGGACGTTTCGGTCCATTGTTAGTTTTAGGACATTTCGGTCCGTTGTTAGTTTTAGGACATTTCGGTCCGTTAACCGGCTACTACTTATAGAGTTTGGGCTTAGAAAGATAGCGAGTGAACATAGTAGTCGTCATCTATCATTGACCTAGGCCGTGACTTGTTAAGCGTAGTACTTTTTAAGGAAGCGACCAATTATTGGCCTGAAGGGCCTTTCGCCATGCATGTCTATGAGTAGATAGGCCCCACCCTGGTAGACCTTGTCTATGATATACGGGCCTTCATAGTTCGGCTCGAATTTCCCCCGCTTGGCACGATTGGGGATCATAGGTCTTTTGACCACTAGCATGAGTTCGGCTTGGCGGAATGTTCTCGGCCTAGTTAATCTTTCACATGAGCGCGTCATCTTTGCTTTATAAGGCTCCAGATTTTGTTGCGCTATAAGCCGGGTTTCATCAAGGGTATTGAGCTCCTCAAGCCGAAGGTGAGCATTCTCTTCGTCCGTTAGCTCGTAGTGAACTACCACTCGTAGAGAGGGTAGCTCTATCTCGAGGGGGAGTACCGCCTCTGTACCGAATACCAATGCGTACGGCGTTGTGTTCGTGGCCGTTTTGAACGTAGTTCGATACGTGCAGAGAGCTTCATGCAGTCTCTCGTGCCAGTCCTTCTTATTTCGGGACACCATCTTTTTCATGATCTTCGTTAAGGTCTCGTTAAAACCCTCAGCTAGACCGTTAGCTCGGAGATTATAGACTGAGGAGTATCTTCAGTCTATGTTATGCTGTTGTGCGAAGCGGCTGATCTTGTGGCTTTTATAGGCTGGCCCGTTATTGGAGATAATCCGTCGTGGAGTTCCAAACCGATAAATGACGTGTGTCTTGAAGAAATGGAGGATATTCTCCGTTTTCACTTTCCTTAGCGGTACTGCTTCTGCCCATTTGGAGAAGTAATCAGTTGTCGCCAAAATGAATCGATGTCCTCTGGACGATGCCGGTTCGATGGGGCCGATTATATCAGTCCCCCACATTTCGAACAGCCAGCTAGCCACCATTGGATGCAGTGGATTTGGATGTTGATGGATAAAGTCCCCGTGAATCTGGCACAAATGGCACTGCTTCGCGTATTTGAGGCAGTCTTGGATCATCGTGGGCCAATAATAACCCATCCGTTTGATCTTCAGTTTCATTTTCGGCCCGTCTTGATGAGAACCGCAGAGTCCGTCGTGAGTTTCTTGGAAGACTCTCTTTGCCTCTTTAGGTCCCAGGAATCTTAGCCACAGAGAATCAAATGATCTCTTATACAGGGTATAATTGACGAAAGCGAAAGACAGAGCTCGTTTCATAAGCTGATGTCTTGAGGACGCATCTTCAGGTGTTCGACGGGATTTGAAGTAATCTACAAAGACTTCCCTCCAATCCTCAGCCTTTTCCTGGTCTTTTATTTATAGAGTCGTTTGTTCGGTCGCTTTTCTTCGAACGACTCCGGAGATACTTCTGCCAGAGAAAGAACCCAACGGCTTTGCACAACGATCCTCACGTCATCGAGGTTCTCGTCGGCTAGTTCTTTAGCGAGCTTGGCTAATGCATCTGCCTTGCTATTTTCTGCACGCTGTATGCTTTCCAAGGTGTAGGAAGGAATTGGGTCAGCAGTTGCTGCACTTTCTCGCCGTACTTTACCAACTCTGGCTTGCACGTTTGGTAGTCGCCGTTTATTTAACTAACGACCAGCTGGGAGTCTCCGTATATAAGGAGGTTTTCAATTCCCATGTCGATAGCGATCTCGAGACCTGCTATCAAAGCTTCATATTCGGCTTCGTTTTTTGTCCTCTGCTCTGTTAAGGAGAAGGCAAAGCGCATTATCCCTCCTTGTGGAGTTACGAAGATGAGGCCTACCCCCGATTTGATTATGGGGGTGCTTTGTTTGCGCTTCTTAATGGAAGACGCTCCATCAAAATAGAGTTCCTACCGGGTATCATTCCCGTCGATCGTATCAAACGCATGTTCGTCTGGCAATTCGCAGTTCAAAGGAGAATCGGCGGGTATCGGGTGCTCAGCGAGGAAGTCGGTGATGGCATGGCTTTTCACTGCCTTGAGAGGACGATAAGTTATCGAGAACTCCATCAAGAGGGGGGCCCATTTAGCAAGCCGTCCTGTTAATATGGCCTTTGACATCAAATATTTGAGGGGATCTCCCTTTGATATGAGATGGACCTCATGTACCAATGCATAGTGTCTGAGCTTCGTTATTGCAAAGATCAACGCCAAGCAGTGTTTTTCAATGGGAGAGTAATTTCTTTCTGCCCCCAGGAGAACTCGACTCAGATAATAAAGGGCTCTCTCCTTCCCTTGGTCGTTTTCTTGTGCATATAGCGTGCCTAAGGAACCTTCGATGGCTGTTGTATACAGAATGAGAGGTTTTCCTTTAACGGGAGCGGGCAGTACTGGCGGATTCTGCAGGTATTGCTTGATTTCGTCCAGTGCGCTTTGCCATTTGTGATTCCAGACGAAATGGGTTCTCTTCTTCATCAGGTGACTGTAAGGATGACACTTGCCTGAGAGATTGGCTATGAATCGCCGGATATATGCGAGCTTTCTTTGGAGAGACCGCAATTGCTTGAGAGTTTTTGGCGGGGGCATTTCCATGATCGCCTTGATCTTCGACGGGTCGATCTCGATGCCTCGGTGTCGAACAATGAATCCCAGGAATTTGCTCGAGGAAACTCCGAACGCGCATTTAAGAGGGTTCATCTTCAAGTTTTATTGCTGAAGGCGTTGAAATACGACCTTTAGATGCTCTAAATGTTCCTCGTATGATTTGCTTTTAACCACGAGGTTGTCGATATAACATTCGAAAATTTCATGTATGAGGTCATCGAAGATCTTCGTCATGGCCCTCTGATAAGTGGCACCGGCGTTCTTCAGACCAAAGGGCATTACCTTGTAACAGAATATGCCCAAATGGGTCCGAAAAGCGGTTTGCTTCCGGTCTTCGGGATGCATCTTTATCTGATTATATCCTGATGAGTCGTCTATGAAGGAGAAAACTTCGTGAATGGACGTGTTATCTATCATCAGCTCAGTGGCCGGTACTGGGAAGTCGTCTTTCGGGCAGGCTTTATTGAAATCCCGAAAGTCCACACATATACGGACCGTCCCATTCTTCTTCATCACTGGGACAATGTTGGCGATCCAGTCAGGATATTGAACCTTTTGGATGAAGCCGGAGTCGATTAGTCTCTTGACCTCAGCGTTGATGCTCATCTCAAGCTCGAGCCGCATTCTCCTCGGTGCCTGTTTGATCGGCTTGACGTCCGGGGATATCGCCAATTTGTGTACAGCAATCTCTGGATCTAGTCCTGGCATCTCGGAATAGTTCCATGCGAAATGGTCTCTATGCTGCATAAGCACGTCTTTTAGTGTAGCCACCCTTTCTTCAGACAGCAGCTCGCTGACGAATGTCGGCCGTGGTCACTTGCCGTTCCCAAATCAATTTTCTTGAGGTTATCTGCAGTGGTATGTATTCCATCTTCCAGCTCTTTTGGCGTCGGTGGAAACTCTGAGATGACCTCCCCATCACTATTTTCGAAGCACCAGGAGAGTTCACCCATATTCTCGGGCTCTTCTTCTGACAGCGTTATCACGTGACAGGCACGAGCTCGCTTCCAAGATCGATGTGGATCTGGTTCTACCCTCGTGGATTTGGGTTCATGCTTCTGCGGCGGGGTTACCTTCCAGCTGCTGGCTAGAGCGAGCATGCCTTGTTGATACCGGTCTTCTACCCAGTCTTTAAATGTGAAGCAGTCTTCAATAGGATGTCCCATTGCCTTGTGATAGGAGCAATAGTCCGGGGGAGAGACTTCGCTTGCTTGCTCGGGGTGCTTGGACTCCGGGAGGATAATCATTTGATGTTTTAAAGCAAGATCAAGTATCTTCTTTGTCTTGTCTTGGGGAAAAGAATATGCTCGACTCATCTTTTTATAAGAGACGAATCCGGACTGCTCGATTCCTGACCGCATGGCTTCTTAGACCCGCTTTTTCACTGTCGAACGCCTTTCCCGTTCTTTGGTTTGTTTCTGCCTCTGCGTCGGGCCTTTTGTACAACGGGTTGACAAGGAGGAGCTTTTTCATTTTTCGCAGCCTGTTGAAGGAGGCGTCGCGTCCTGGTTTTCTCGTAGATGGCCATTTCGCGATTATGGTCGTCTCGAACTTTTTGACCTGCTTCCCTTATAAGCTTGTCCATTTGTTCTTCGAACGACGGATTGGGCATTTTCACGGCGGGAGCTCTTTCTGCTTCAGGGTAAGCATCTTCCCACGGAGCATCTCTTTCCTCATCGAAGTCATGTATGACGTAGCAGTTGCGGAGTAGCTCCCGTTTCTTGGATTGAACATACCCAAGCCCGGTCGTTTCTATTCTTCCATTGGACAATTTTCGTTGGGTCCCGGGAACGTTTCAGATCCTATTATAGAACCGCGCTTGTCGCGCAGTTTGCTTAAGGGGTACACCTTGGCATCTTAAGAGTCTCTTTAGTCCGTTTGTGTAATATCTGGGCAAACGGATGGGCTGGAGCCTGTCAAGTGTAGAATCCGCACCATGCCAGATTTCTTTCTCCACTTTGGTTTCCCCAGATCGGTAGAATAGGATCGCCTTTTCACCTTTTCGCGTGGGAGGGACGTAGAATGTCTGCAGTTCCTCCACCCTGTATGTATCAAGCGTGTCTAGCTCTTTATGATGCTTTGGCGGAACCAGGGCAACTTGCAAACTTTGATCTTCACTAGCGAAGGTTTGTATTGATGGCCGAGCAGAGAATATGGCGTTGACCTCATCTTCCGAGTCGCTGCCAAAGATTAACATAGGAGTGGATGGTCCCGACTTGTTGTACTGGGGTGTACCTAAGCATACTATCTCTTCTTCCTCCTCGGTGTCGCTCCCGAAGACCGGAATGGTGGTGATAGCTTTGTTCTTCGATTTGTGACATTTTTCCGTGTCCTCAAAGTCTGGAAAGAAGTATTTTGCATCTTCGTACTTGCGGACTTCGTTCACGGAGAATGGGTTTAGTTCCCCTGTCACAGTATACTCGAGACCATTCTTGAAATATTTCATACACTGATACCATGTAGATGGGATGATATTGTACTCGTGTAACCAGGGCCGGCCGAGCTAAGAATTGTAGCATGTCTTGGCGTCAATGACGTGAAACTTAATGTCCGTGGCAAGCAGCCCAAAGCGTAGTGTCAATATCACAGACCCAAGCGTCCGTGATGACTGAGAGTCGAACCCGGATATGGTGATTTTATCCCGAGCGAGGTGTTGAACACTCATGCAGATCTCCTTTAGCACCCTTACGTTGAGGAGATTGACGGAGGACCCGTTGTCTATCAGGATTTTACCTATCTTGATGTCATGACAGTATCCAGAGATGTAAAGGGGACAGTTGTGCTCGCACGTCTCAAGGAGGAGGTCTTCATCGCCGAAGGTGATATCGGCTGTGTGCACTTCTTCCAACTCGTCCTTCATCTTTTCTTCGGCGAGGAAAGCTTGTAATTGTTCAGGCTCTTGTAATGCCTTGATCAAAGAATCTCTCGCCTCTTTAGATAGCAGAAGGGCGTCGAGAATACTGAGCTGTGAGGGTATCTTCCTCAAGTGCGCGAGAACGTTGTAGTCCACCTTACTTTTCTTTGGCGGGTCTTTGGCTGTCAGCTTTTTGACGGCTTGGTCATCAAGGATGATATCCTCAGGGACTTTTTCTTTTCCCTTATCTTTTCTATTTGACCCACTGTTCGAGGGCCCAAGATTCATTTCGGGCAGCGTACGGCTGCGTGGCTGAATATTTTCACAGTTCTTTGGTTCTTCCTCTTTTCTCGAGGTGGACTCCTTAAAGAGAGGGCCAAGAGCCATTTCTTCGTCAGAGTTGCTCCTGAAGGTGAGAACCTGCGATCCCCCAGCGTTGACCATGCGACAGTTGCCGCAGTTCTTTTGTGCTCCTCGGTCGTATTTCTTTGCTCCCAATGAGCTTTGCGTTTCATCCACTTGAAATGTTGCCGGTGGGCAACATATCCTTGCCACCATCTTTTAAAAGTGTTGCACTCTTCGGTGGGGTGCGCAATCTTTCGGTGATATAAGCAGTAGCTAGGATGCGTTTCCGCTTCACCAAGAATATTTCCTTCGGAGGGTGGCAACTTCATTCCCATTGATATAGATTTAGCGAACCTTTTCTTCGTTTTGAACCTGTTTTTATTTGCGGCGGATGTACTTTGATCTGGAGGGAGTATTTCAACTCTTTCGTCCAGTGGCCGGCGTTTGGCCTTTTCGAATATGGCCATCTCACGCTCCTGATCAGCTTTACTTTCTGAAAGAGCTTCGTTGAGGAATGCGTCGATCATTTCGTCTGATGACCCCGGAAGTTCCGGCTCAGGATCTTCCCCCAGTTTCTCAGTGCAAGGATCTTCTTCATAGTCTATCGACGAGTGAGAGATCATATGGCAACTTGCCACATAATCTTCGGATTCATCCGATAAGTCTTCTCCATTATCGTCATCTCCGTCTTCAAGGACGTGGCTGAGAAACTCTTGAAATGTGACTGGAGTTCGCGCCTTCTGGTTATACTCTTCTAGTGCGTCAATCTGTTTTTGCAGGTCCGTGCGCTTGTCACCAGGCTTCACGGGCTTCTTGGAATTCTTCTTCTTCTTCGAAGATTTCGACGGTTGGGTGTGAGTGCTTTGGCTATCTCTACCGATCTTTAGAGTTGGACGCGGCTTTAGCATCCCCTCGATGATCTCAGGCTCCAGTGGATTCTTCCACCTAATTGCAGGACATGTGCGGAGATCCTTCAGCATTCTTTTTGTCTTGGCTAAAAGAGCGACCTCCCATGGAGCTTCTTCTACGAAAGAGCATGATGCCCCCGGTGTATCCATATTCTTGGGAGTGTGTGGCCGAGGCGGGTTCACCTTTCAATTCTCAGATAATACAAATTTGCTCTGCTGGTATTGATCTTCTATCCAGCTTTTGAAGATGTAACAATCCTCGATCGGATGGCCCAACATTCGGTGGTAAGGGCAATAGTTAGGATTGCTAGTGTTGCCTGGTTGCGCTGGGCGTCTTAGCTCTGGCAGAGTAATGAGCCTGTTGCGCAGTGCAAGTTCAAACAACCTCTTCGTCTTGTCTCGAAGGAACGAGTAAGGGCGTCTTATTTTATCTTCGAGAGATCGAATTCTGTTATTTTGGCGATCAACCGGTCTCGGGCCACCAGGCTGCTGTTGAGCATTGGCGACGACGATCGCTTTCCCCTTTCCCTTCTTATTTCGAGAGTCCGGCTTTATAGGAGACGGTCTATGACCCATCTGGTCCATTTGGGCCAGTTTATCGATCAAGGCTTGGAATGTGGTCGGCTTAAAGAACATCATAAATTATGAAATAGTTGCATGAGGGTCTAAGGTGCCCATGAACATGCCCACCGCCGGTGTTTCTTCGATGCGTTTTTCGCATTTCGACCACAGATTCCTCCATCGGATTGCGTATTGAACCCACGTCTCGCCTGGCTTCACCCTGGCATTGATCAATGCTGTGATTGGGGTGCGTTCACTAGCACTCGCGAATCGCTGGGTGAATAATAGCTCCATTTCTGCAAAAGTCTTGACGGAGTCGTTTGGAAGTTCAGAGTACCATTCGAACGCTGTCTCCGACAAGCTGCCAACAAACTGACGGAGCAAAAGTTTATCATCACCCCCGGTGTTGCCGCAAAGAGTCCTGAACTGAGCGACATGTTGGTGGGGATTGCATGTCCCCTTGTACACATGGAATTTGGGGATCGTGTATCCCGGCGGGTACTTTATTTGGTCATACCAGCCTGGATACGGTCGCCCAGTTTTAACAACTTGGCCAGCTGCTTCATTCGCCTGGTGAGCTCGTATTTGCTGAGCAATATAGTCATCTAGAGCGGCCTTGGAAATGGTTTCCTCTTTGGCTGCTGAAAGAGCCGGAGGAGGGTTCGATGTCTCCCCTCTGTCGTCTTCAATAGTGATCGGAGGGTCTTCAGCTGGAGGATTCGGCTGTAACATCATCCCGACCATGTCTTGGAAGAGAAGCGCCATTCGTTTTATATTGGCAGCTTGTTCTGCAGCTTCTCTGTCATTCTTTTCGAGGACTCTGCATAGGAAGTCAGCATCGGTTTCTTGTTCATGGCGCTGCTCTGATGATGCCTCCGGGCTGTCTTTTGGCTCGGTGAGTGCGGCCATTTGCGTCAGCATTTCCTGAAGCTTCTATTGTTGCTCTTGGGCTTTGGTCACGGATCGGGTGAGCGATCGATGACCCGTCGAAGCGCGGTTTTCCTCTTTTCTGGAAGCCATGTAAACAGTATGGACCGTTATGCTCCCAGACTTGGAGCGTTTGGACTCAGCGTCTTTGTGGTCTACCATAGTCACAGGGGGTTTCTCTAGCCTCCTTCTCTTTTGAGCCGTTGACGTTGAGGGGGTCATTGCAGCGGGCACCCAGGTAGTTGTTGTCCTTTGCGGCTTGACAGGACGGTTCTCTTCCTGCTGAACCTTCATCTTTTTCTGTCGGCGAGGGTAATCTTGATCAATCACTGACTCTTGGACCCGTCGCCAAACTTTGTAAACTTTGGAGGACAGCCGTTGAGGGGGTTGCTCCGGCTTTGTTTCTGTAACATTCTCCACCGGTGGAGGAGATCTTTTCAGTACGGCGGTAGGAGAGTTTCTACGCACCTTGTTCAGCAGTTCAAAGCTATTCCCGGTTGGAATAGCAGCATTGACTTCCACCGTTGGGGCTGGTGGAGTTAGCCCAGAGGGGGAGTTGCCCCCAGCCTTCCTTACTCGGCGCCAGTGGCGACGTCGAGCATGTCAAGTTGTTGGGATGGTTTCAGCTTAAGGGGTGACTTCGTCTTGCCCCCTGTTCAGATGAAGCGCTGCCGGTACCAGCCTCTTAAAGACTGATGTCCATTGAGTAGCAGTATCTAATCTGTCAAAGACAGACTTTTGAGCAGGGACGGGAGCCGGAGTGGGAGCCGAAACAGTCATTCTTGCAAAGACCTACCCTTTGGCAGGAGAAGCCGCCTTAACGACTTCGGGAGCAGGGATGGCTATCCTTTTCGGAATAACCCATTCTGGAACTGCAGGCTTCATCATGGGCCTGCATGAACTTTGGCCCAATCTAGCGAAGACTGAGGCGCTGGAGCTGGACGACCCATTGAGGGGGGCCGCTGTAGTTGCAAGCCGATCAAAGACCGACTTCTTGGGAGCTTCTTGCGATGGTACAGGGGCGTTGAAGCTCATCGGTAGGAGCATGGTCCCAAAAAACAATCCAGTGGTGGCCTGAGTCACCTGGTCCACCGGCATTGTGAACAGGGAGGCCTCTTGAGGCCCGTAAGCTATGCCTCCAGATGAGGCAGAACGTGAGTTGCAGTTGTAGCTGGAACACTTCACACAAGTAGACTCCATTGATTTTTCGCTTTCTGCACCAAGCAAGACACCAAATCTTAGTACCTCGAATCCAAGGGCAACCATTATCAAACTGCGATTCGTTCGCGAACACGACACATGAAGTGTCGAGTGGAAAGAGGAAAAGGTCCTACCGGGCGAGCCAGAATCTGTTCCCCGCCGAAAGACACGACCGGGAGGTTAGGACGTCAGGCCTGAAATTCAAGGGTAGATGCTAATTGGTGCTATCCGTCCACCTCTCCGAAGATGCCAAGTTGATTTATGGCACCATGTATCGAAGGTTTAAACGAATGCGGCCGATATAGCAGACTTCATCAAATTCCCCCTCATTTGAGGGGTTTTTGATTGTGGGGACGCTCTTCCCTGCAGGCGCAAGCCTCTGCAGTTAATTACGCTACCGCATCGCGGTAACAACTTTCTCCTTCTCCAGATGGTCACTTCGTGTCGTGGGTGTTTGTTTTGTTTTTGGTTGCCCGTGGATTGTATACGGAGACTAATTTATGTTGTCGCCCGTAGGGCGTGGATTAGTCCAAATCCGTATCTTCTTAAATTTGGGTTTGGGTTTAAGGATACGTTAGTCTCATTTGAGACTAAGATCAACTTAAACGTTTGTTAATGATACGTTAGTCTAATTTTTAGACTAAGATCAATTTAACGGGATCGTTTAGATCCAACAAAAGAGCATTCGAGCTCTATTGTTTAGTTTAGGGACATTGCGGTCGATTAGTTTAAGAACATTGGTCCAACGTTAGTTTAAGGACATTACAGTCCAGGTTAAGGACATCGTAGTCCGTGGGTTTAAAGGGACCCCACAGTCCGAGGTTAAGGACATCGTAGTCCTTGGGTTTACAGGGACTCCACAGTCCGTAGTTTAAAGATATCGTAGTCTATGAAGTTTAAGGACATCATAGTCCATGAGTTTAAGGACCCCACAGTCCGTAGAGTGTTTGGTTGTTGGGGCCCGTCACCTCTCTGAAAACGTTAGAGGATTACAACGACAGATATCAGAGGAGTAAAGAGATATACCCTTGAACCGGTGTGAGTTGGTTGAAGGATCTGTAGTCCAGTTTGGGACTGAGATCTGTTGAATATTCGTGAGCAGATGGGCTCAGTTCAATATAAGTTGAGGACTTATGGCCAGAATTGGGCTAAGTCCAATAAGATTAAAATGTTTAACATTTTATTGTTCTGGGCTGTTGAACCCTTGCTTGGGCTTGGCCCTTTTAATAATGCTGAGCATTAGATCCTGACAATTTTTGTCTTGTATTGAATGCATAGCATTCATCAGAACAATGTGTGTTCTGACAGCGCGCCACGTGGTGCGCCAGGCACTTTGCGCCAATTAAAGAGCGCATTGCGCTTCTGCCAAGTAGCACACATGGAAAGGACACGTGTCGCGCTTAGCGCTAAGCGCCAGATTATAAGCGCGTTGCGCTAGTTTAGTGGCGCACCAGTGAGTGACACGTGATGCACTTGGCACTGAGCGCCAACCCATGAGCGTAGTGCCCTATTTCAGAAGCGCAAAGCGCAAGTTGCATACGTGGTTGACACGTGGCATGTTTTGGCGCTGAGCGCCGATCCAAAGAGCGCAAAAGCGCAGTTCATTAGTGCAAGGCACTTTTGAGTAGCGCAAAGCACATTTGATCAGAGAACAAGTTTATGTTCTTTTTTTTAAAGGAGATTTTACCTCAAAATTCAAGAACAACAGTTCTTATTTTGAAAGGGGCTTTTCCTTTGTAGATCAATGATCTTTGAATGAAGTAAATACTTCTTTTGTTTCTATGATGTGATCTTTTGATCTCTTTTTATAAAAGACCTTAGTCTTTTTGTAGATCTATGATCTTTTAAGAAGATAATTCTTCAGCTTTAATGAGATGATTTCATCTCTTTGTTCAAGAATCATTCTTTACCTTGAAGAAATAATCTTCTTTTGCTAAGAGCTTGCTCTTCTTTCTTTGAGTTTTCTCAAAGTTTGTAGGGGGGTTTCTCTCTATCAGACTTGAAGTCTTGGGGCCTTTATATAGGGCAAATTGATTTGTTAAATCAGTTAAAGAGATCTTTCTCTGATTGATTTGGGGATGTTTCCCCACCGTTGGATTTTTTATCCTAGGGCTTCTGTTTTACAGAAGGCAATCTTCTTGTTTTTAACAAGATTGGAAAGATCTTTGCATAACAGAATTTTAATTCTGATTAATTAATGATTTATCATTATTAGATCTCTTGATTTAACGGTAGGGAATTTTTAATTCCAGCGCTAGCGCACCTTGCGCTAGCGCATCTACGTTTGACACGTGGCGCGCAGCGCAACGCGCAGGCCCATCCGTGTTTGACACGTGGCGCGCAGCGCGCCTAGCGCTGGATCTGAAGCGTTGCTTCAACTTTTAAATTTTGAATTTTAAAACAGAGCTTTGCTCTGATTGGGGGTGCGCTGCCTAGCGCGCAGTGCACCTGGCGCTAGCGTATCTGTGTTTGACACGTGGCGCACAGCGCGCCTAGCGCTGAATCTGAAGCGTTGCTTCAACTTTTAAATTTTGAATTTTAAAACAGAGTTTTGCTCTGATTGGGGGAAACAGAAATCCTAAAAGCATTTTCATTTAATGAGAGGCCTCTCGGGCCAAGGAGTTAAATTCCTTGAGAGCAACGCTTTGCAGACAAGAGTGACATCTGTCAACTCTAATCATGAGAGGAATAAAATTCCTTAAAAATTTTTTTAAGAGCTACGCTCTGTGAAAACGATGGAATCATCCATCAAAACCCTAAAAAAGCAAAGCTTTTTGCAGAGTAAAAACTCCAAGATCTCCAAGATCTGTGAAAAAACTCTAAGAGTTCTTCATGGAAGATGAACAGTGTTCTAATTCATGGGTTAAAATCACCCTAAAAAGATTATATCTTGAAGATCTATGATCGAAAGATGAGCACGGCTCTGTAAATTGGTAGAGCCCTAAAATATTTTAAGATCTACGATTTGAGAAGAGCAAAGCTTTATTAATAAGTTCAATCCTTACCAAATTTGGGCAAAGTTTTGACTCTAAGAAATTTCTTAAGACAGAGAGCTTAACTTTGAAGGATAATTAAATTCTCAAGAAATAAGAAAACAAGAAGAAGAACAAGCAGTCTATCTCAAAAGCCAAAGGCCATATTTATAGGCACTGGAAGTTGATTCAACTTGCAAGTTGATCCAACGGTGGAAAAGCTGCCACCGCTGCACTCACGTGTAAGCCACGTGAGCGCAACGGTGGGAGGGGCATTTGTTTCCCCCAATCAGAGAGCAAAGATCTATTCAAAATTTGAAATTTGAAATGAGACAGCGCCACATAAGAGCGCCAGCGCTAAGAGTCAAAGACTCTGAAGCAGCGCTCACGTGCAAAACACGAGAGTGCCAGCGCCAAGAGCGCCCGCGCCAAAGACTCTGAGGCAGCGCCTCACGTGCAA
The DNA here is from genome assembly GCA_030015575.1 of Agapanthus africanus. Taxonomy (NCBI): domain Eukaryota; kingdom Viridiplantae; phylum Streptophyta; class Magnoliopsida; order Asparagales; family Amaryllidaceae; genus Agapanthus; species Agapanthus africanus. The sequence continues at coordinate 131,336,753 of CM057337.1, forward strand.
AGCACAAGAGCGCTAGCGCCAAGAGTCAAAGACTCTGAGACAGCGCCTCACGTACAAAGTACGAGAGCGCCAGCGCTAGAACTAAATGTTCTCCATCCTTGGATCAAAGATCCAACGAAGATGATTAAAAATCATCAAATTACCAGAATAAAATTCTGTTGAGGAAATACTCCTCAAATCTTTCCAAGCAAGAAAGATTGTGCTTTGTAAATCAGAGCATCGTTGGATCAAAAATCCATGATACAGAATAAGTTCTGTATGGGAAAATATTTTCCCAATCTTGCTAAAAACAAGAAAGATGTCATCTGTAAAACAGAAGCCCTTGGATCAAAGATCCAATGGTGGGATAAATTCCCAAATCAATGAGAGATTTTCTTAACTGATTCAACAAATCAGCCTCCAAAATATAAAGGACCCAAGACTTCAAGTCTTGTATAGAGGTACCCCCCATAAACTTCAAGTTCAAAAAAGAAAAAAAGAAGAACCTTCCCATAAGTTTCAAGTTCTCAGAAAAGAAAAATAGAAGAGCAAGCTCGAAGAAGAAGAACCTTCTTCAAGGTAAACAAAAGAAGAGAGATCACGGCATCTCCTCCATATTTTAGAGTTTAACTCTCACATCATAAGAACTTAGTTCTTTTTCTAGATCACAGATCTACAAGACAAAGTTTTTCGTAAAAACAAAGGGATCATAGCATCTCCTCATAAGGAAGAACTCAGTTCTTAGATCTATGAGACAAAGTCTCTTATAAACCGAGAATTTAATTCTCAGAGCACAGAACTGATCAGAGCTGCCAAAGAAACGCCTTAGCGCTCCAATTTGAAAGAAGCACTTTAGCGCTCCAAGTCTGGCGCTCAGCGCCAAGCGCTCCATGTGCTCCTCACGTGAGCGCTATTTTATAAGAAGCGCCTTAGCGTTCCAAGTCTGGCGCTCAGCACCAAGTGCTTCACATGCTCCTCACGCGGGCGCTATTTTAAAAGAAGCGCCTCAGCGCTCCAATTTAAAAGAAGCGCTTTAGTACTCTAAGTCTGGCGCTCAACGCCAAGCGCTCCATATACTCTTCACGTGGGCACTACTTTAAAAGAAGCGCTTTAGCGCTCTAAGTCTGGCGCTCCACATGCTCCTCACGTGGGCGCTAAGAATTACAAAGCGCTCTATAAATAAGGCCCCATCGCCATAAAGAAGTGTTCAATACTTAATAAAAGACAAAAAAAAGGGTGTCAGAACCCAAATCAATACTCAGCATTATTGAATAAAAAGGGGCCGAGCCTCAAATAAATGTTTAGCATTTTATTTAAAATGGGTGGACTGAGTCCAAACAAGTGTTCAAACACTTTATTTAAAACTGAATGGGCTGAGCCCAAGTTGGCCATAAGTTCCTAATTCAGATTAACCGAGCACATGTGCTCACAATCTTTTTAATTGGTCTTAGTCCCAAACCTGACTATAGATCTCCCAACCAATATTGGTTCAAGGGTACATCTTTTCATACCTCTGATACATGTTGTTGTAATTCTTCAACGTCTTCAGGGAGATGGGGGTCCCAATAACCAATAACATTTGGTTCATCCCCAAACAGTTAAACTAAAACCATACAGACCGTGATGTCTTTAAATCAGACTATGATGTCTTTAAAACTCATAGACTATGACGTCTTTAAACCAGACTATGATGTCTCTAAACCTTACGGACTATGAAGTCCTTAAACTCATGGACTGTGATGTTCTTAAACCCAATGGACCGCAATGTCCCTAAACTAAAACGATAGAGTCCAAATACTCTTTCGTTGGATCTAAAAAATCCAAAATCCCGTTAAGTAGATCTTAGTCTAAAATTAGACCAACATATCCTCAACAAACGTTTAAGTTGATCTTAATCTGAAAGAAGATTAATGATCCTTAAACCAACCCAAACCCAAATCTAAGAAAATATGGATTTGGACTAATCCACACCCTACGGGCGACAGCATAAATTAGTCTCCGTATACAATCCACGGGTAACCAATTTATGTTGCAAGACGAGAAAATTGCTAATTACACCTGATAAGCAAGCACATTTGGTAATCGGTTGGTTAGTAGTTCAAGAAGTATTAACGGTCGCATAAAGAATGTGTGAGCAATTCCATCTAAAATATTCACCGACTAAAATGTATTGAGGTGGATGGACAAGAGTATGATAACTTGAATTGAATTCTCCGAGTGTAGGGATGTATTTCATATACACGTAGGGGTATATGATCGGTGTTTGGAAGAAAGGTAGGGAGCAAGAATAAAGGCGATATTTTATTGAGAGATGATGTGATTTCTGATATTTTTTCATGACTATTAAGATAGGGTTCATGACAACCGAAAAACTAATGTAGTTGGAAACTCTTATTTTTGAGTTCTTTCTTTTATAGTTCTTATCTTTCTATGTAACTTTTACTCTTTATTTTATTATGGGATTTTGTGGGTGTAATCCGCTGAAAACCCTCAGGAGACAACACAGCTCCTACTAGGGACACCTAGAGGTTTAACGGCTTGTTGCATGTACTCGGTGCAATCGTGTTACCTACAAAAGTGGGTTAGTTAGTTTTTCTTTTTCTTTATATTTTTTTTCTCCTTCTATTGAATAAATAATTTGCTTGGGACGATCAAAGTCAAGTTTGGGGGTATTTGTTCAGTCGAAAATAGTGCACTTTTAACATGACAATTTCTTTACTTTTCTTAATCATCTAAAAGTGTTTTTTATAAATATAACACATATTAGAAGTTCATCTGCAAAATATCATTTACTATGTGTTTATATATTATAATCAACATTATGAAGAAAATTGTATGTTTAACATTTTACGCATAATAATTTGTATCTCAAATATAACTAACATTGTTCATTGAAGATATTCTGCAAGTTTAGCTCAGGTCAGATATCAGGAATGAAGAATCTACCGATAAAGTAAACAAAGTCGAAGAATCAAATACCGGTAGAGACTCAGAAGAGATAAGAAGGTTCCAGACATCAAAGAAATACCTAAATACCAACAGGAGAAGACTCAAGAAGTTCGAAGCCACGATCTCACCAAGACGCCGCGGAATCGAAGCCGAGTCAGGACGAGTCGCCGCAGATCCTTGACCGATTCTTGGAGTCAGGGTTCAGGAATTCTCTGGAATCTTCGGTGCAACAAACTTTTGTTTGTTGGGGGCTTTGGTTACTGGTTTTAGGGCTATAAAAAGGACCGAGGGCTACATCTCAAAAACATCTAAAGATCTAAAAAAATCAATTCCAAAGATCAAAAACCAATCTCAAAAAAAGATCTATGATCAAGAATCAACGATCTTGAGATCCAAGATCGAGAAATCCATCGAGAAATCAATCAGGTGATCAATCAATCAGGCGATCAATCAATCAAGTCTCCTTTACACGAAACAAATCACCGTCAATGAGTAAGCGATCCAAGACAGGTCCATGATTCGAGGTGATCAAGCGACGTAATCGACGGAACATCCACTTCTTCGAGGCAGAGATCGAGAGCAAATTCTTTTTCCTCCTGTAATCTAAACTCGAAGAATTGTATTGTGAAGTTGAGTAATAAAGGTAGAACATTAGTTTTATCATTTTGCTTTCTTTTAATTTCCGCATTATGAATTCTTTCTCTATTCTTTCTTTTATTTTCTTGATGTGCGAGTAATTCTCCGCTTGATAGGATTCGTAGGATTATGATAGATCAATGGATGAGAAAATAGCATACTCTTTTTAAATCTTATGAAGTTTATAAATTTTAGCAAAAGAATCGTCAACATCCTTATCGGACGCGATATCAAGTTCTTGATAATCTTGACCACGATTTGAGATAAGATTGATGATCCTTTTGTTAAGGGCTAGACATGAATGGAGATCAATGAAAGGACAAGGGTCAATAGAGAAGAAACCCTAGTTTCTTCCAAAGAACCCTAATCCTCATTCATCGCCATCAATTTAGTTTTTAATCTATCAATAGATAAGAGAAGTAATCTTTATTAGTCATCCATGGTTACTGAATTCTAAAGAATCCTACAAGCCTTCTTCATATAAATTTTCTTGATAAATCAATTAGATCTTGAAACAATTTTCTCGATAATTTAATTAAACCTTGAAACCATTTTCTTGATTTTATTCATTTAGATCTTGAAACTATTTTCTTGATTTTCTTAATTTTCTCTTTTCTATTCCTTTCGACCCATCTAAAGAAAGAATTATAAAATTCTATGAATCCCAGAGGACGACCCGTATTCACCACAGCTAGCTACACGCGACGCCGTGCTGATTGCGGTTACTTTACTAAAACTTCTTCTTCTTTATACAAAATCAATCAATCACCCGCTAAGGATTAATCGTGCAGGAAAGCTGCTCGGTGGCCTCTTTTCGCCTTTATGGGGTGTCGGTCTGTCTCCCTTGACCCGTAAAATCTAGGAGAGAGGCCGTCACAGACAACACGTGGCAGAAATGTACGGGCAAGGCGTGACGTTCCATAGTGCGCGCCGTTCCAATTTCCGTTGACCGCTTGAGGGCATGGTCGCTACGTGGCAGCTCTGTATTGGGAATTTTGAAAAGATCACGTGATTCGCACTGCTGTGCGCGCGAACTTCGGCCTTTAGAGATTCTGTTGGGGCTATAAATAGCGAAGGCATGTTAGTTTCTTTTAGCCTCGCGTTTCTGAAAATGGCTTGGTTTATTTACAGCATCAAGGAGATCATTTCCTTCAACGACATGTATCTTTATGACCCGTAGTGCTCCGAGGAGATGTACCAAGGGGCGATAGAGCACGTGGAGGACTACTTTGGTCGCTTACTCCCCCGGTGATCGCTTCTCCTCCAATTGCTTATGAACGCGATTTGGAGGATGTCCCCGGGTCTGAACAATGTCTTGTCCGAGCAGCTGAACGATGAGGCGGTTGATAAGTTGCACACGCTCCATCACTTCGACCTGATCTCGAAGAGCAGGCGGGATCGCTCGGTGGCCCTTTTTCTTGAGTGTTTCCAGAAAAGGTTGATCGACGACTCCTGTCCGGTAGGTGCGGTCTCCGGCCCTTCCATGGCATCTCGGGTCCGCGGGCACCAAGATAGGAAGCGGGCTGAAGAAGCTAGGGCTCGGCCGGTGGAAATCTCCTTGAAGTACCATCAGCAGTGCTTTCTTAATCTCCGACCCTCTTTATTGTAATAATAATTTTTTTGTGTAAGGCCGAGGAGCCCATAATACCCCTCAATGAATAAAGTTCTTCTTTTCCGATGTGCTTTTTTCTCTTTAGTACTTTTGCATATTTCCTTAAAAAACAAATCTAGGGATCTCGGAACCGTGAAAGTGAACAAAATTTATGGAAGAAATCTCTTATAACTTGGGAGACTTAATAATAATAAAAAATTACGCTTCGAAAAGAAGAAAATACATTCATTTGTATAGTTTGAGTTTTTCAGAGTTGTAGGACCGAAGAAACTTGCGTCCTCCCGCGTCTTGTAAGCGATAGGCTCCATCGGGCAATATTTCGGAGATGAGGAAAGGGCCGTCCCACTTGGGGAGAACTTGTGCAGTTTGCCCTGGTCTATGAACTCGTTCTGCCTTAAGACCAAATCTCCCAACTTGAAAGTGCGATGCTTAACTCGTGCGTTGTAGTAGAGAGCAATTTGTTGTTGGTAAGCAGCCGCTTTGATCTGTGCTCGGTCCCTCTTCTCTAGCAAGATGTCCAAATTAGTCCGGAGCGCCGAGGTGTTGGCTTCGTCATCGAAGTGTTCGACTCTGTAACTGGGCAGTCCAATCTCCGCTGGGACCATTGCTTCGGTACCATAACAGAGGCTAAAGGGGGTCTCTTCCATAGGTATTTTCTTCGATGTGCGTAAGGCCTACAGTACTCGCGGTAGTTCCTCGACCCAGCTACCCTGTCTTCTTTCCAAACGAGCTCGAAGACCTTGGATGACGTCTCGGTTAGCAACCTCGGCATATCCGTTGCATTGAGGATGCGCGACCGCGGTAAACTTCATTAGTATGTGGTATTCGTTGCAGAACTCTTTGACTTTGTCGTTTTCGAAATTCGTCCCGTGGTCAGTAATGATGCACCTTGGGATCCCGAATCGAGAGATTACGTTGTTCTGCAGGAACTTTATGGTAGTGGCGACATCCGGTTTTCTGATGGGGACAGCCTCAATCCACTTCGTGAAATAGTCTACCGCGACGAAGATGTACTTGTTCCCGCCCGTACCAGTAGGGAGTTGGCCTACCATGTCCATTCCCTACTGGGCAAACGGCCTAGGGGAGGTGAGGGCCGTTAGCTCAGTGACCGGAAAACGGGGTATGCTGTCGTGGAGTTGGCAGCTTTTGCATCTTCTGACGAGCTTCTGAGCGTCTAAGGGTATCGTCAACCAATAATATCCTTGGAGCAGCGTCTTCTGGACCAAGGTATGTGCCCCTTGATGCGCTCCACCAACCCCTTCGTGTATCTCACGTAAGATGTAGTCGGCTTCGTGAGGGTTGACACACCGGAGCAGAGGCTGTATGTATGACTTTTTGTAAAGGTTCCCATTACTCCAAATGAAGTAGCGGGCTTTGGCTCGAAGGCGGCACGCTTCCCCTCAGTCTTCCGGAAGTATGCCTGTTAGTGTATATGCCCTAGGGGCCATTATTGTATCATACTAGCTTGTATATTACTTAATAGAAGCTTGGGATATTCACAGTTATATAACAGCCTTGCTAAACATGGTAGTATGCTACTTGGTTTTATCTATCTTAATATGTGAGTATACGTATTGATAGAGCCCTTAGGATCTTGCTTGACTACCAGCGTTGTGATGGCAGTCACACTAGTGGGGGCTGGGTAGTCTACAAGCACATCCTTTTTCAGGTCCCTAGTCGTAGGATTATCGAGACAGGGCATCGATACTCCGGAGTAGACTAGTGTGTACGCTTTTCATCCCAGTTGGGGAGATGGTCTGTCCCACAGCCATCAGTACAGTCGTACTGGATATAGTATACAGGTGCTCGTTGGGTTACGGGTACACCAGACAGGACTCACAGGGAACTGTTGGTTGGTATTATACCCGTCGTCAGTTAACAGTTCCCAGGTGACATAAGTACAGCATAGTCCGCAGACTTGATGCTGCTACTTCACCTCGAGTGTGTCCCACTGTTCTTAGATTGCTACCCTATCACGGCTCAAAGGAGTCGTGCAAACAGGTAGCAGTTGGGTGCAGTCCCGAGCACTTGGAGGCAGTGGCGGTTAGACAGGATTCGTCTCTCCCGGTATCGGGAGTTGATATCGCGCTGTGTCAGAGAGCCATTACGCAAAGTCCCTGGCCAGGGCAAGCGAGATTTACTGGTAGGTTCCAGTAGTTTCTCAAGGTGTAATGGGCTTCACTCCGACACGACTTATACCGCTTTTAGGGGACTGGCGCTTGCCGCCCCCTAGGCCCGCTATGCGATAGTCCTAGACGAACAGACCGGACTGTATGGAGATTGTCATATCAGGCTCAGTAGGAGTTCGGATGAGTTTCCTCATCGGCCTTCTTATCGACATCTACCTGGGGACCGTTACGTACAGCTAGTACCGCTTGCGGTCTATGGTTAAACCCACTGCCAGCATAGTAGTCGAGTCTTTAGAGTCCCACATAGAGAGTTTCCCTGCTCCAGACGAAACGATATAAAGGTCGTATGGTTTTACGACAAGGGTTCGGACGCATACGTGTGTTTACGCACGTATGACATTCGGACAGTTTTTACTAGTCGGCTTTGGTTTAAGCCAGATTCTAGTATCGGATTATTGGATTTATACAGTCTAAAGTTTTTTCGTGTTTTCACGGATAGGAGGGGCGTTCTCGTAATTTGGCGGGAAGCTTCTAGAAGGATGATGACTTGGGGGTTTATGTGGCATAAGCATTAAATGAATTAGTGACTCATTTGTGTGATTCATCTATGTCATTAATGCATCATTAAATGGTTAATGACTCATGTAGATGAATCACTCATATGAATAAATGAAGGATGATGATTAATCATTTTATTTATTTATTTTGATAAATCATTATGCTTCATATATTCATGAAAGATTATTATCTCATTCTCATTCTCTTGCTCACCTTCTCTCTCCTCAAGCTCTCTCTCTTCAAACCCTAATCCTCCCCTCTCATGTGTTGAGATCAAGGATTAGATAGACTAATTAATCTATAACCTCACTCTATATCACCTAGGTGCCTTTGATTAGTAACTAAAGAAACCTAGTTACCTCAAGATTAGAGGTGAAGCTTGGAATAGAAGCTCTCGGGTGGATCATCTATTACGTGGAGGAGGCCGACGAGGAGGTGAATAATGAAAAGACGAAGGACTAGATTCACTAGGTATAATCACTTCTCATAGTAGTTAAGAACTCCTATGTTTATGTTAGTTATCGTTTGGCAATGATTCTTGCGGTTAGTCGATGTTAACTCAAAGAACAAGATCGTTTTTCATTATTCCGCCTCCCCGCAACTCGTGGAGTGTTGTACATCGACTTAAAGTGGTATCAGAGCCTCGCTAAATAATAATTAACTCATTAGCAAAGTCGTAAGAATTTCGAACGCAAAACGAACCGGAAAAAACATCGAAATCACATAGTTTCTGTCGAATTTAAAACAGGCCCTAAAAATTTTTCAAGGACCTCTAAAAATACAAGCATGGAAATACAAGAAATCTGAAAAAAATTGGGTGCATGAATCGGCCAAACCGCCGCGGAACCACGGCTAATCCCACCGATCCGCCGCGGATCTGCGGCCGAGTTGAAGCCGATTCACCCCAAATTTTCCCAGAACTCTTCTTTGATATTTTTTGTCTTTTCTGGAATGTTTATTTTCTGCTCAAGTCTCAGGTGCACAGAGAAGTTTTGGAGTAGAATCTGATGTGTTTGCTCGATCGAAATTATACGATGTTTGGCTAATAAGATTATATCTGTGATTGTATAATGTGTTCGTAAACCTCCCCTAACTGCTAGTATGTCGGTTGGCAGGGGGTTGCACATTTCTGTAATGATTTAACAGTTTGTGATCGTGAACTTGATTGGATTGTTGTGATGATTATCCGGGGTTTGAGATGGATTATTATATTCATTCATTCGATATAATTGTAATATGTTGTAATATTATTTTGCGGGGCATATCCAGGTTGCGGTCGTAGCCACCGTTGTATTATTTCATTTTACTGTTTTTTGCTCCTAGGATAGACCCAAGATGGGGTGCACAAACTACCGCGTACTTTGAAGTGTTTAGTGGCCTACTCACGTTGTTGAGGGAGACCGCTTCACTTCGGGTACTTGGCGGGTAGTTTTCCGTACCCGTAGGGGTCTAGGGTGGGGTAATGGCTATTCATCACAACTGTGTAATCCGTCTTTCGTTGCAGGCTCAAATGATACGCGGATTGCTTGCATATCCAATAATGTTCATCTGTGATCTGGAATGCCTATTATTGCGTCTGACGAATGTACAATATCTATATATGATAGCTATTTAGACGTCACTTATGTTTTACACCCGTGCTAGCCCAGCCCCCGCTCCGTCGTTAGTTAAGTAACCTAACGGGTGATGACGGGACCCAGTGGCGAATACGGATGGCATAAGAGGACATTGTATTTTCGTTGTTTTCTGCAATGATAGGTTAATGATGGGATGCATTATTAATAATGCAAAGAAAATAAACCAAAGTTGAATCGTTGGAACAGTTTAAAAGAAACCACTCGGTTATTTTTAAAACAGAAGATATTTTTAATTGTGGAGCTTTAACCACTCCTTTTAAAAGCTATCAGGTTTCTTCGGTCATATCAAGTTCACTGCGTTCACGGTTTCGCCAAAACCATTCGTAGCCCTCCGTCATTTCATTTGGGTATTCAATAGCATTCAAGCTATGTATTTTGGCCAAAGTCAAGGCATAGTGTTTGGTAGCTGCTGGGTATTCATTTGTTACATAGATAGATGAGTTAGTTTGGGACAGTCGTATTATCATTTGACCAAAGTCAGGGGTATGTACGGATGGGTTCAAATTAATAAGATAATGATGGGTAGAACTTGACATGTGACTTATGACATTTTGACCAAAGCCAAGGTCATAAGAGCATGGGGCAAAAAATTATATCGGGAATTTCTAAAGAAACTAAAATTTGCAAAGAGATGCATACCATTTGGAGTTTGATGAATGTTGTCAGGATTCCTTCAGCATTTTAATACGATGATATTTGGATCCCGATCCTACTGTGAGTATATGGTACTCATCAGGAGATATGTCACTTAACGATCAATGCTATAAACCAAGTAGGTGTCGAGAAAGGTGTCAGCGGGGCTACGCCCCCAGAGAAAAGAGGTTATTTAATTAAGGAACTTCGCGAAAGCGTTGGAAAACCTCCCTCGAAGTACCGACACCGGCCTGGCTGAACGGTTAAGCAAGTATTGTACGGTGAGAATAGTCCTGGCTAGTTCTTCCTTTTTGGTTTGAGGAGGGATTCGAGAAACAGTGGGAGCCATCCAGTTTAGATAAACTAAAAACCACTCTAAACTTGCAAGAGTATCATGCTAAAATGTTCTTCTCTCTCTCCTATTTGCAGCGACCATGAAAATGACTGGACTTAACTTACTTTTAGAAAAAAATATACTGACAGGGCTAAACTATAAAGATTGGCTGCGGAATGTCAAAATGTCTTTGACCTATGACAGATTGGGGTATGTCCTCACCACTAAGGCACCTGCGGTCCTAAGTCCCAAATCCAGTAATGCGGATAAGGAAATCCGCAAAACCTGGGATTTAGATTGCGCGAAGGCCAAGTGCATCGTGCTTGCCTCGATGAACAATGAACATCAGAGGAGGCACGAGGATATGGATCTAGATGCCATATTTCTCCATACAAAGGAACTTTATGGAGAGCAATCTCGTATAGCAAGATACGAGACCTCAAAGAACTTGTTTCGAGCGAGGTTGGCCATCGGATCATCGGTAGGAGAACATGTCCTAAAGATGATAGGCTATATTGAAGAGCTCGCAGACCTTGGGACGACTTTGGATAATGAGCTCTATACAGATTTGATTCTCCAGCCCCTTCCTTCCACCTACGCCCAGTTTATTCTGAATTTCAACATTCAAAGAAAAGAAGTTGAACTTCCAGAACTCCTTAACATGTTGAGGAGTGCAGAGGGCACCTTGCAGAAGGCAAGGGAAACACCCGCTATGTTTGTTAGCGGTGCTTCTTCTTCCAGGTCCAAAGCTAGGGCCAAAGGAAAGAAGAAGAAGGCCGCCACCAAACCTAGAGGAGGTGTTAGTAAGGTGGGAGCGAAGGGAAAGAAAAAGATTGCGGTGCCAGTAGTGGCCCAGGATGAGTGCTTCCATTATCACAGGAAAGGGCACTGGAAGAAAGATTGCAAGGCGTGGAATACCAAGAACCAGGAACCGAAGCAAGCTGTGGCTTCGACTTCAGGTGTGTTTGTAATTGAGAATTGTCTGTCAATCAACTCTACTTCCTGGGTATTGGATACCGGATCAGGATCTCATATATGCAATTCATTGCAGGCACTGAGAAACCGTAGAGTGCTGAAGGATGGTGATATGACCCAAAAGGTTGCTAACGGAGCTAGCGTGGGAGCTATGTCCGTCGGGGATTATCACCTGGGATTGACGAGTGGACATATTTTGGTTTTACATGACTGTTTTTGTGTATCTAGTTTAACGTGTAATATCATATCAGTTTCCTTGTTATCAAATAAAGGTTATGATTTCACGTTTGTAAGCGAGTTGTTAACATCCACCTTAATCATAGTTTGATTGGGTCCGATACACTGGATAACGGTATATATGTCTTAAACCAACTCCAGATTTTCAATGTCCAGAACACACTAAAAAGAAAGTCTCCAGATAAAAATAAGGCTTTCTTATGGCATTGTAGACTGGATCACATCAATGAAACAAGGTTAACTAAGTTACATAGAGAAGGATATTTGGACTCGTTCGAATATCAAACTTATGCCACTTGTGAAGCATGCCTCAAAGGAAAGATGATAAAGACTCCATTCACTGGATATGGAGTAAGAGCGAGCGAGCTCTTAGGACTCATACACAGCGATGTATGTGGTCCAATGTCTACACATGCAAGAGATGGTTTTTCCTATTTCATTACTTTTACGGATGATTACTCAAGATACGGATTCATTTATCTGATGAAACATAAATCCGAGGCTTTTGAGAAATTCCAGGAGTATAAGAATGAAGTAGAAAACCAAACCGGCAAAAGTATCAAGACACTAAGATCTGATCGAGGTGGTGAATACTTAAGTGCCGAGTTCCTAAGTTACCTAAAAGAGAAAGGAATCCTTTCTCAGCTTACTCCTCCATACACTCCACAACATAACGGTGTATCGGAGAGACGGAATCAAACCCTATTGGATTTGGTACATTCCATGATGAGTAATGCTGAGTTACCGCGATCTTTCTGGGGTTATGTGCTAGAATCAGCGACATATCTTCTGAACAGGGCTCCTACCAAGACTGTGCCTACCACGCCATATCAGATGTGGAGTAGGAAGAAACCCCATCTTCAGCATCTGAAGATATGGGGATGTCCAGCTTTTGTTAAAAAGTAACATGCGGACAAGCTCGAGGCACGATCAGTACAGTGTAAGTTTGTGGGATATCCAAAGAACTCCAAGGGATATTAATTCTATTACGCAGAGGAACAAAAGGTTTTTGTTTCTCGTAATGCCCATTTTCTAGAACATCAGTTTTTAGAAAGGGAAATAAGTGGGAGCGAAATAGAGCTGGGAGAAATTTCAGAACCACAAACTACTACTGAAAGTTTGGTAGAACCAGTAGTTCAAGAAGAACAGGACATTCCCGCACCCCTCCGCAGGAGTAGTAGGCCGTCTCATCCGCCTGAGAAATACTACGGTTTTCTCATAGATGGGGATGGAGAGGATTGCATCATTGATGATGATGAAACTACTAGCTTCCAGCAGGCCATCCAGAGCGGCGACTCGGTACGATGGCTAGATGCAATGCGGACCGAAATGGAGTCCATGTACACCAACAAAGTATGGACTTTGGACTTTGCTCCAGATTGGGTAGAACCCATAGGATGCAAATGGATCTTCAAGAAAAAGATTGGTGTAGATGGACAGGTGGAAACCTATAAGGCGAGACTTGTTGAAAAGGGTTTTCGTCAGAGACCTGGTTTGGACTATGACAAAACTTTTTCTCCAGTGGCTATGCTCAAATCCATTCGGGTCCTTCTTGCTATTGCTGCCTTCCATGATTATGAAATCTGGCAGATGGACGTAAAGACGGCTTTTCTGAATGGTAATTTAGAAGAGTGCGTCTATATGGATCAGCCAGAAGGTTTCAATCAGAGTGGGAGCAGCGGGAAAGTATACAAGTTGCTTAAGTCCATTTATGGACTAAAGCAGGCATCGCGGAGTTGGAACATCTGTTTTGATGAAACGGTCAAAGAATATGACTTTATCAAAAATCCAGATAAACCATGTATATATAGTAAAGTTGTAGCACGAACTGTCGTATTTCTCGTCTTGTACATGGATGGCATTCTATTAATAGGAAATGACATTCCTATGCTACAATCTGTCAAAGGATTCTTGTCACACAGGTTCTCCATGAAAGACCTGGGTGATGCCTCTTACATTCTGGGGATCCGGATCTATCGTGATAGATCCAAGAGGATGTTGGGACTTTCACAGTCCAGGTATATCAACACTATACTGAAAAGATTCAGTATGGAAGATTCTAAGCGCGGTAATCTACCGGCTTGTCACTGAATCACCCTCTCCAAAGAGATGTCTCTCAAGACTGATTTGGAAAGGGAACGCATGTCTATTATACCCTACGCTTCTGCGGTAGGCTCTATAATGTATGCGATGTTGTGCACCAGACCAGATGTAGCTTACGCACTGAGCGTGGTAAGCCGGTATCAGTCGGACCCAGGGGAGAAGCACTGGATAGCAGTAAAGAACATTCTCAAGTACCTAAGAAGGACTAAAGATATGTTCTTGGTTTACGGCGGAAAAGACCTCAAGATGGAGGCCTTTGCTGATTCCGGCTTCCTGAGTGATAAGGACGATTCCAAGTCCATGTCAGGTTATGTCTTTACCCTCAATGGAGGGGCGGTGTGCTGGAAGAGTTCCAAGCAGGACACCGTTGCTGACTCGACGATGGAAGCGGAGTATATTGCTGCTTGCGATGCCGCAAAAGAAGAGGTCTGGATGAAGAAGTTCCTAACATAACTTCAAGTGGTTCCTATCATTGTTGATCCAATACCTCTGTATTGCGACAATAACGGAGCTATAGCTTTAGCGAAGGAACCAAGGTCCCATCAGAAGTCCAGACACATCTTAAGACGGTATCACCTGATCAGGGAGATCATAGATCGCCGGGAGATCGAGGTTCGGAGAGTTGCTACAGAGGAGAACATTGTTGATCCATTCACAAAGGCCTTACCTCAGATTCAGAGAGGCTACTCGAGATGATCGGTCTTCGATATGCCAGTACATGGCCCTAGTGCAAGTGGGAGATTGTTAGTGTATATGCCCTAGGGGCCATTATTGTATCATACTAGCTTGTATATTACTTAATGGAAGCTTGGGATATTCACAGTTATATAACAGTCCTGCTAAATATGGTAGTATGCTACTTGGTTTTATCTATCTTAATATGTGAGTATACGTATTGATAGAGCCCTTAGGATCTTGCTTGACTACCAGCGTTGTGATGGCAGTCACACTAGTGGGGGCTGGGTAGTCTACAAGCACATCCTTTTTCAGGTCCCTAGTCGTAGGATTATCGAGACAAGGCATCGATACTCCGGAGTAGATTAGTGTGTACGCTTCTCATCCCAGTTGGGGAGATGGTCTGTCCCATAGCCATCAGTACATTGTACTGGAGATAGTATACAGGTGCTCGTTGGGTTACGGGTATACCGGACAGGACGCACAGGGAACTGTTGGTTGGTATTATACCCGTCGTCAGTTAACAGTTCCCAGGTGACATGAGTACAGCATAGTCCGCAGACTTGACACTGCTACTTCACCTCGAGTGTGTCCCACTGTTCTTAGATTGCTACCCTACCACGGCTCAAAGGAGTCGTGCAAACAGGTAGCAGTTGGGTGCAGTCCCGAGCACTTGGAGGCAGTGGCGGTTAGACAGGATTCGTCTCTCCTGGTATCGGGAGTTGATATCACGCTGTGTCAGAGAGCCATTACGCAAAGTCCCTGGCCAGGGCAAGCGAGATTTACTGGTAGGTTCCAGTAGTTTCTCAAGGTATAATGGGCTTCACTCTGACACGACTTATACCGCTTTTAGGGGACTGACGCTTCCCGCCCCCTAGGCCCGATATGCGATAGTCCTAGACGAACAGACCGAACTGTACGGAGATTGTCACATCTGGCTCAGTAGGAGTTCGGATGGGTTTCTTCATTGGCCTTCTTATCGACATCTACCTGGGGACCGTTACGTACAGCTAGTGCCGCTTGCGGTCTGTGGTTAAACCCACTGCCAGCGTAGTAGTCGAGTTTTTAGAGTCCCATACAGAGAGTTTTCCTGCTCCAGGCGAAACGATATAGAGGTCGTATGGTTTTACGAAAAGGGTTCGGACGCATACGTGTGTTTACGCACGTACGACATTCGGACAGTTTTTACTAGTCGGCTTTGGTTTAAGCCAGATTCTAGTATCGGATTATTGGATTTATACAGTCTAAAGTTTTTCCGTGTTTTCACGGATAGGAGGGGCGTTCTCGTAATTTGGCGGGAAGCTTCTAGAAGGATGATGACTTGGGGGTTTATGTGGCATAAGCATTAAATGAATTAGTGACTCATTTGTGTGATTCATCCATGTCATTAATGCATCATTAAATGGTTAATGACTCATGTAGATGAATCACTCATATGAATAAATGAAGGATGATGATTAATCATTTTATTTATTTATTTTGATAAATCATTATGCTTCATATATTCATGAGAGATCATTATCTCATTCTCATTCTCTTGCTCACCTTCTCTCTCCTTAAGCTCTTTCTCTTCAAACCCTAATCCTCCCCTCTCATGTGTTGAGATTAAGGATTAGATAGACTAATTAATCCATAACCTCACTCTATATCACCTAGGTGCCTTTGATTAGCAACTAAAGAAACCTAGTTACCTCAAGATTAGAGGTGAAGCTTGGAATAGAAGCTCTCGGGTGGATCGTCTATTACGTAGAGGAGGCCGACGAGGAGGTGAATAACGAAAAGACGAAGGACTAGATTCACTAGGTATAATCACTTCTCATAGTAGTTAAGAACTCCTATGTTTATGTTAGTTATCGTTTGGCAATGATTCTTGCGGTTAGTCGATGTTAACTCAAAGAACAAGATCGTTTTTCATTATTCCGCCTCCCCACAACTCGTGGGGTGTTGTACATCGACTTACAATGCCATCCTTCAGGAACTCCACGAGGGGCTTCCTCCAATCCTAGCCTTCTTCTTGAGCAGTGTATACATGGAGTGTTACCTTTCTGTTTTCCATGCTGGGCTATGGCAAGACTTCGAAGAGGATATTCCTCTTGTTATTGGCAGTATAGGAAGAGGCAAGTTTGCTCAGGGCGTCGGCTTGAGCGTTTAGGTGTCGGGGTATCTTTTCCACTTGGATTTTGTCAAAACCTTTTCGTAGTCTTTTCACCTCGACCAAGCACTTCACTATGAGTGGTTCTCGGGCCTCGAAATGCCCGGTCACTTGGCCGACGACTAGGGCGGAGTCGCTGCAAATCCGGATCGTCTTCAACCCCATCCCGGAAGCGATTCGTAACTTGGCCAGCAAGGCCTCGTATTTCGCGGCGTTGTTCGACGCTCTGAACCCGAGCTTCAAAGAGTACTTTATCTCTGCCTCATTTAGGCCTCGAATAATAAGGCCAGCCCCGCTCCTTTCCTCGGTGGAGGACCCATCGACATAGAGAACCCAATCGGGGACGGAGTCAGGTACTTACTCTACCGAGGATCGGGGTCCGCCGTCCCGTGTTGTCGCTTCCTCTTTAGTGGGAATAGTACATTCGACCATGAAGTCAGCTAGGACCTGAGCTTTGATGGCTTGTGGGGGACGGTATTTGATGTCGAATTGGGATAATTCCCACCTCCATCTTTCTAGACGACCTGATGACTCGGGAGAGGCGAGAATTGTTCTTATAAGACGCTCGGTGAGGATGAAGATGGTGTGCGTCCGAAAGTAGTGCTGGAGTTTTCTTGAGGTGACGACAATAGCCAAGACTATCTTTTCTATGGCCGGGTATCTTGTTTCCGCGTCTTTGAAGATATGGCTCACATAGTAGACCGACTTTTGTACTCCTTCGATTTCTCAGACGAGCACCGAGCAAGCAGCATGACCGGAGACTGCAAGGTACAATGATAGCTCGTCTCCTTCGATTGGTCGGGTGAGCAGCAGGGGAGTTGCTAGGTGCGCTTTGAGCCGCTCGAAAGCATTTTGACATTCTTCCGACCATTCAAGCTTTGGGATCTTTCTCAAGGCTTTAAAGAATGGGAGGCACTTTTCTCCGGATCTCGACATGAAGCGACTCAGAGTGGCCACTCTCCCCGTGAGTCACATGATCTCAACGTTGCTCTTCGGTGTGGCTATGTTGAGAATGGTGCTGATCTTTTTCGGGTTAGCTTCGATTCCTCGGTGGGTAACTATGAACTCGAGGAATTTCTCGCTAGTGACTCCGAACGCGCATTTGGCCGTATTCAGCTTCATTTTGTACTTGCGGAGGATGTCGAATGTCTCGCCGAAATCTTTGGTGTGCTCGTCCGAAGAGGTTGATTTCACGAGAATGTCGTCGACGTAAACTGTCACGCCCCGCTTCCCAGTGTACGGCGAAGTGGACGCGACGAGGTCCGCTACGTATGTACTCAGAAGTACATACGCTAAGCGTAGCTAAGCAATATAAAATAATCACAAGAGACAAATGCTATTGAAATAACAGCAACTTTTATTAATAACATTCTTTGTACAATACATAAAAAGAAAATACAACTGGAATGAAAAGCAATGCCTAAACAGTGGCATAACAGAAAATGAAATAAACTGAAAAGAACAAGGTACAGTATCTAGAGCTCTGGGTCTTCCTGGAACTGCTCCAAATCTTCACCGGTGGGCTCGATCTCAGCTTGGTCCAACGCACCTGACGACATTCAAAGAAGAAAGAATAGAATGTCGTCAGCGAACAGATCGCTCGGTAAGTCCCAAAGAATAGGGAGAATGAGAATGACAGAGTAACAGCATATATTTTCTAAAGTGTTATATTGTCGGATATTATGAAACATTGTGTAACGCTGTTGTTTGTAGCTTGGTACAGAAGGATGCCAGTGTATACGAGGAGGATCTCTATATGCTAGAGATCGGAGCAAAACGAAAGTACAAGGAACCGTTATGCCACGGTACAACAGCAATAGGATTCAGGTTAGGTGTCTTAATCTGACCACCTCGTACCACCTTTAACACCTTCCGTACCAATCTACCCCTTAAACCCCATAGTGTTTTATCAGTATTGTAGTATTGGAATATGTAAATTGAGTGACTGACCAAAACCATGATATCAGTAAGCATTGTTGTAACTGTATAATCAGGTAAATGGAATATCAGGATAATGGATGAATTTCCATGGTTTGATTCAGTCACAAGGAATATATTGTTAACTGGATTCAGGGTTTCATATATTCAAATTGGGTTAGAGTATAAAAGAATATAGGTTGACTTGAATCATATTCGAGTCAGGAATAGTCAGACTCTAACCCGAGTCAGACTAAAAGAAAGATAATTTTGAAGTCCAATATTAATTAGGGGCCTTTTTGTAATTTGTAAAACTTGAGGGGGGTTTCTGTAAAAGGTACTTTTGTATAGTTTTCAAAATACACCTCAAGTATTTAATAATCGTTTTTATTGTTATAATGAATGTGTATTTTATTTGTGTTATTCTAGTGAATATATCCTAATAAAAGTATTAATTGTTTTATTTGAAATTCATGGTATTTTAACGTAACTTTTATTCTTTTAATTTTAGGAAAAAGTGGAAACTTTAGATTATGATAAAATAGGTGTTTAAATGTTAATTATATATGTATTAACACATGAATAATTTTATATAAATATTTTATTTAGAGAGATCTCATTTTCCTTAAATATCGTATTTTAAACCTTTCAAGACCGAATGCTCCTTGCGGAGGTCTGAATCTCGCACTACTAGCCTGCGGGTGCACGATGAACCGTACTATCCCTAACAGGTTTCCCAAAAGTGGGTTGTAGCGACACTTTGCTTAGGTTTTATAAACACTTCTCATTTAAGAAAACGGTTTTATAAATATAAGGTATTTATTTGCAAAAGAGTTTAGTTTTCCGTATTTTAGTTGTTAGGGTTTCCCAAGCCAACTAGCCTACTTCTAAGGTCTAAACGATGAGTCATTAGAAGTCTCAAATCGCCTCTTCACCGTCAATTACGGCCAGGTAAGTGCCAGGTAAGTGGGAAGGAACCACAGTCGTGGCCTTAATTAAAAACCACTAGCCTTAGACACACTTGCCTAAGCACCACAAGACAGTTTAAATAAACGATCGATGTCCATGACCAATCGTGCTTTCATTTTATTAAAAGATTTTATTTAGAAATGTTTACAACTTAAAGCTTTAAATAAAGATTATAAAGATTAGGGTATTTTAGTGAAAAGTCTTGTAATTTCGTATTCTGTGATTTGATATTTATCAATTAGAGTTATATTGAGTGTGTGTAGAGGTAGGTCATTACCTCGTGACTTATTTTAGGTTTTGGTGAAGTTTAAAGGTAAAACATGCTATGTTAAACTTAAACGTATTATAGCGCAAGAATACGGTATTCGAAAACGTTATCATTTTATGTGTGAAATTTCATTCAAATTGAGTTCTAAAAGTTTTGTGATCAAGATAAACAGATTTAGGAGTGAGGTAATTGATTAAACTAAGAAAAATGAACTTCATGGTATTTTTATGAAAAGAATACGGTTTTGCAAAGAAATTATCATTTCATGTGAAAAAGTTTGATTAAATTGGTTTATGGGTGATTAATAGTCGACATGAATATGGGTAGATAATATGTATTAGGTGACAAGTGGAAATTTATAGAAAAACCGAATCGGAAATCGGTTTGTCCGATTTCCGTCGGGTTCCAAAAAGTCGTATTTTTACATTTATAGAAAAGAGAGATAGAAGGGTGGGACTTACGGTTTGGACAAGCTAATGAAGCTAATGGATGTGGTGGTTGCCGATTCGTCGAAAGCGTCGCGAAAGTTCTGATCCGGTCGCCGGAATCCGTCGTCGATTCCGGCAGCGCTTCGCTTCTTGCTCTTCGTACCGAGTTCTCGAGAATTTGAGAGAGTAGACTTAGTGTTGTTAGGGGAAAAGGTAGAGGATAGGGGTCTTTATATAGGGCTAGGCTAGGGTTAAGGTTTGGATTAAAAAATATTAAAAGAAAATATAAAAAACATTAAAAATTCATTAAAAATCATTAAACCTAGGAGTAAAAGGGATTTATTGGCCAAATCAAAACCGATCCAGGTATAATAAGTATGCAAGGGGGTTGACCAAGTCAAGAGCCAATTTTTCTCAGTTGGTGACTCGGCCGTCCGGCCAAGTCCGGCCGGCGGCGCCGAGTCGGGCCGAGTCAAGGGTCCAATGGCCGGGGGTTTTCCTGGGGAACAACTTGGTATTTTTACTTTTTGTTGTCCAGTACATATTTTGGGAGTTATGGCCTTTTTACCGTTGACTTCCAAAAAAAATAAAACAAAATAAATACAAAAATAATGTGGGGCATGGGATTTGAACTCCGGTGGCTTGGTTCAGCAATGCAAGGTATTACCAATGAGCTACAAACTTCTTCTTGTAATTATTGTGGTTTTTAATTACTTAAACTGATAGCAGCAAGAATAAATACTCCTAATATTCATTAAATTTAAAGTAATTTCTTGTACACTAAAAATGGAGTTATTTCATTCTTGTAGCCTGTAATTAAAAAAAAAATAATTACCTAAATCTTGTGTTCAGGCTTAAATACCCCTTTGTGGATTTTTAAAAAGAAATATTTTGAAAAAAATTGTATAGGAAAAAGTGTATAAAAATTAGGGTTGTTACATTCTACCCTCCTTATAAAAATTTCGTCCTCGAAATTTACAACTTTTATTTAAGGACTGGATTACAAAAAGGTGCGGATATCTTGCACGCATCTCATCTTCCCTTTCCCACGTGGATTCTCCTGGAGTGTCTTTCCTCCACACTACCTGGACCAAATTAACTTCTTTGTTCCGAAGTGTCTTCACTTTCCTGTCCAGGATCTCCACAGGTTGTTGCTCACAAGACAAATCGGGCTGTTTCGTGAGCTCGGAATGATCAAGTACATGGCTGGGGTCACTCACATACCTTCTAAGTTGAGATATGTGGAACACGTTATGCACTCCTTCCAGTGAGGGTGGAAGCGCTAAACGATATGCCACTTCACCGACTCGTTCGAGTATATCGAACGGTCCAATGTATCTCGGACTCAATTTTCCCCGTCTTCCAAATCTGATCACTCCGCGGTTCGGAGAGATTTTCAGAAATACATGATCTCCTGGCTGGAACTCCAAGTGTCGTCTCTTCGCATCTGCCCAGTGTTTCTGTCTATCTTGGGCTATGCGCATTCTTTCCCTGATAGTACGAACCACATCAACGGTTGCTACTATCATCTCTGGTCCAATGAGCTCTCTATCTCCGATGTCGTCCCAACTTAATAGCGATCGGCACTTCCTTCCATATAAAGCTGCAAAAGGTGCCATTGCTATAATTGCTTGGTAGCTGTTGTTGTACGCAAACTCCACAAGATGCAGGTGATCTTCCCAAGATCCCTTGAAGTCGAGCATACATGCTCTGAGCATATCCTCCAAGATCTGAATAGTTCGTTCCGACTAACCATCTGTTTATGGATGATAAGCCGTGCTGAAGTTCAGACTTGTTCCCAAGCTTGCTTGCAGACTTTGCCAAAATTGCGATCGGAACCTGGTGTCACGATCGGAGACAATGCAGACCGGTACTCCATGAAGTCTCACAATTTCCTATATGAGTTCATGGGTATCAGAGATAGTATAGTATGAAGAGTTTTTAAATCTAAATTAGATTATTACCTTCATGTACTTCTTCGCTAGCGTCTCCGTTGATTGGCCAACTCGAAATGGGATGAAGTGAGCCGACTTTGTGAGTCGATCCACAATGACCCAAATCGCATCGTTACCCTTTGTGCTGCGAGGAAGAGCAGTTACAAAGTCCATCGTGATGTGCTGCCACTTCCATTCTGGAATTGGTAACGGTTGAAGTAGTCCAACTGTCCTGTGATGTTCAGCCTTTACCTGCTGACACACCAAACTTTTTGCGACACTCCTGGCTACTTCACGCTTCATTCCATGCCACCAATAATTCTGACGTAGATCTTTGTACATTTTGGTACCTCCAGGATGTACTGAATAGGGAGAGCTGTGAGCTTCTTTCATTAACTCTTCCCGAATAGGACCCTTTGGTACACACAATCTGCTGCCGTATATCAAAGATCTGTCTTCATGGATGATGAAATCTATTCTGAGTCCATTCTCCACTTGTTCTCTGATCTTTTGCAACTTAGCATCGCTGGCTTGAGCTGCTTTGATCTGATTGACAATATTTGATTGAACTTGCAGATTCATCAAATTTGAAACATCACCTGGCATGACTAGCTCGATCTCCATCTGATGTAGGTCTTGCTGAAGCTTCCACTGGGCGGTGAGATTCATTGATAATGGTTGGCAACTAAGAGCATCAGGTACTACGTTCACCTTTCCTGGATGATATTGCAAGTTGATGTCAAAGTCAGCCATAAGTTCTAACCATCTTCTCTGCCGCATATTCAACTCCTTCTGAGTAAACACATACTTCAGACTTTTATGATCTGTGTAGATGTTCACTCGTTCACCAAGTAAGTAGTGGCGCCAAATCTTGAGAGCAAAAATGACGGCTGCTAACTCCAGATCATGCGTCGGATAATTGAGCTCATGAGTCTTCAGTTGTCTTGAAGCATAAGCCATAACCTTACCGTGCTGATGTAGAACACATCCTAATCCCTTACCGGATGCATCGCAATGCACTTCGAATCGTCCAGACTGATCCGGTATGACGAGAATAGGTGCAGATGTCAGTCTTGACTTGAGTTCTACGAAAGCTTGCTTGCATGCTTCTGACCACACAAATTCTTCATCTTTTCGTGTGAGCTTGGTCAGGGGTGTTGCTATCTTCGAAAAGCCTTCAATGAATCTTCTGTAATATTCGGCTAAGCCCAAGAAACTCCGAATATCTTTCACTGATTTTGGTGTAGGCCATTCGCTGACTGCTGAAACTTTTGCTGGATCCATAGAAATCCCTTCTCCTGATACGATGTGTCCAAGAAAACCAACTTGTTTTAGCCAAAACTCGCACTTACTGTACTTGGCATAAAGCTGATGTTGACGAAGAGTTTCTAGGACAATTCGTAAGTGCTCCGCATGCTCTTTCCGGTTCTTTGAATATACCAGGATGTCGTCGATGAAGATGACAACGAACCTGTCTAAATACTCCCGGAAAACTTGGTTCATAAGGTTCATGAAGATTGCTGGTGCATTGGTCACTCCAAATGGCATTACTAGAAATTCGTAATGTCCATAGCGAGTTCTGAAAGGTGTTTTGTGAATATCAGCCTCCTTGACCTTCACTTGATGATAACCTGAACGAAGATCTAGTTTAGAGAAGACACAAGATCCACTTAGCTGATCGAATAAATCGTCGATGCGCGGGAGCGGATACTTGTTCTTTATAGTAACTTCGTTCAAGGCCCTATAGTCGATGCACATTCTGTATGAACCTTCCTTCTTCTTCACCAATAGTACAGGTGCTCCCCAACTTGAAGTGCTGGGACAAATCCATCCTTTCGCCAGTAATTCGTCCAACTGTGTTCGAACTTCCTCAATCCTTCCGAGCATAGTCTATACGGTGCTTTGATCACTGGTTGTGCTCCTGGTACTAAGTCAATACTGAATTCAAGAGCTCGATCGGGAGGCAAACCTGATATATCGTCAGGGAATACTTCATCGAACTCTCGAACTACCTCCAGTCTTGATTCTTCCTCTGCCTGAGCTGCTGCAACTACTGCTTCCCTTGGCTTTGCTTTGTAAGCACTTGGCTCCAGTGTACGATCTCCACTCTTGAAATAAAAGACTGGATGATCGGGAATCTCAAATACTACCCTCCTTTGACGACAGTCGATGGTAGCATAAAAGGCTCCAAGCCAGTCCATTCCTAGAGCCACATCGAAATTTGGTATATCCAGTACCTTGAAGTCAGCGTAAAACTCTCGACTGCAGACGACGACTGGACACATGCTGTATCCCATAGTTGCCTTTAGAACACCATTCCCAGAACTGACGTTCCAGCTGGGTGAGACTGGAATCGCATGGGTTCGGACAAACCGTTGCGACATAAAGCAGTGGGATGCTCCAGTATCAAACAGTGCAAGTGCAGGTAGTGAAGCTACTAGGATTGTACCTAAGGTATATGGGATAGGTTTTAGGTATAGAGAAAGTGTGTAGGTAAACAAGACTGAAGATAAGTTTGAGAAAGAAGGTTTACCAGTAATGACTTGGCCAGTGGCCTCAGCTTCTTCCACAGACATCATGAAAGTCTGGCGCTTCGGCACAATCCTCCTGGCCTGAGGAGCATTTCTCCTGGCCTGAGGAGCATTCCTCTGAACGTTCCTTTGAGCTTGATGGAACTGTCGAGGAGGTGGTGCAGCTTGTGGTCCCCTAGGTGGTGCAGGCAGTGCAAGTCTGGTAGCAGGTGCCTGAAGAGCTGGTCGCTGCTGATAAGTATTTACTGGCCTGGGTGCAGCAACTGAGTTCTGTCTTTGGGGACAAGATCAAATATCATGAGTGGCTGAACCGCAGACTAAGCAGAGGCGGTTGGCTCGACGGCAGTCCTTCATCATATGTTCAGTTCTCTTGCAGTAAGTGCAAAAGGCTGGGCTAGGACGATGAGTTGGTACTCCGGGTCGCCTCGGTACGAAAGGTGGTCTGGACGTGGCTCCACCTGCCATCTGGTTGGCAGGGCGCTTGACTCCTACGGACTGAGGTCTGCCCCTCTCTTTTATGACTGCCTCATAACTGCGGGCAGCTTCTAGGGCTTCCTCATGAGTCAAAAACTTTCTTGTGGCTAGAGCAGCCTTGATCTCTGTGTCCAAACCTTGCTGAAAATGACGGGCTCTGATCTCGTCCGTCGGTATCAGGTGTGCCACGAATCTGTTTAAAAATTATGTTAGCTGTGTGATATGTGATATTTTAAAAAATTGAACTATTGTGACATATCTTACCGGCTCAACATAGTGAACTCAGCATCGTATTCATCTACCGATTTCTCCCATATTGATCCTTGCTATAGATGAATAAACTGCTGCTCCATAGCGAACCTGGCAGTCACAGGGAAATATTTCGCATCAAACTTCTCGCGAAATGTCTTCCATTCAATCGGCTGTGCCAGACGGGTCTCTTCTGTCTTCCACCAATTGCGAGCGTTATCCGTGAGCTGTAGCTTCGCTACACGAACCCAAGCGTGGTCTGGCACTTGAGCTGCTGCCAAATCGTCTTCGATGCTTTGTGCCCATTCTTCCGCTTCAAGAGGGCTTCCTTTACCAGAGAACTGCTTTGGGTGCAAAGCCCTGAATTGTTTTACTCCCGGTGCATCGTTATCAGGACGGCTCAATAGTTGTTGCTGTCCCTCGAGAAGACTGCGGATCGCATCAAATAGCATTGTATGCTCAGTGGGTGGTGCCGGAACAACTGGTGTGAGAGGTAGTGCTGGAGGGGTGTTGTTAACGTTGGTGCTGGTGTTGTTCGGGGAATCCATGACCCTGAAGAAAAATTTGAGTTATGACAGATTCAAATATATGGAATGATAAGATTCAAGGAATAGAGATTTTCAAGTTTCAAAGCACATGAATTGTAAAGAATGTTTTAGTTGCTAGTTCTTGTGTTATATTGCTTAGGTTGTTCACGCAGACCAGAACTGCATGATAGGGATTCATACAGCTCTGACCTGTATGGGCCACCAAAAAAACCTGTCACGCCCCGCTTCCCAGTGTACGGCGAAGTGGACGCGACGAGGTCCGCTACGTATGTACTCAGAAGTACATACGCTAAGCGTAGCTAAGCAATATAAAATAATCACAAGAGACAAATGCTATTGAAATAACAACAACTTTTATTAATAACATTCTTTGTACAATACATGAAAAGAAAATACAACTGGAATGAAAAGCAATGCCTAAACAGTGGCATAACAGAAAATGAAATAAACTGAAAAGAACAAGGTACAGTATCTAGAGCTCTGGGTCTTCCTGGAACTGCTCCAAATCTTCACCGGTGGGCTCGATCTCAGCTTGGTCCAACGCACCTGACGACATTCAAAGAAGAAAGAATAGAATGTCGTCAGCGAACAGATCACTCGGTAAGTCCCAAAGAATAGGGAGAATGAGAATGACAGAGTAACAGTATATATTTTCTAAAGTGTTATATTGTCGGATATTATGAAACATTGTGTAACGCTGTTGTTTGTAGCTTAGTACAGAAGGATGCCAGTGTATACGAGGGGGATCTCTATATGCTAGAGATCAGGGCAAAAGGAAAGTACAAGGAACCGTTATGCCACGGTACAACAGCAATAGGATTCAGGTTAGGTGTCTTAATCTGACCACCTCGTGCCACCTTTAACACCTTCCGTACCAATCTACCCTTTAAACCCCGTAGTGTTTTAACAGTATTGTAGTATTGGAATATGTAAATTGAGTGACTGACCAAAACCATGATATCAGTAAGCATTGTTGTAACTGTATAATCAGGTAAATGGAATATCAGGATAATGGATGAATATCCATGGTTTGATTCAGTCACAAGGAATATATTGTTAACTGGATTCAGGGTTTCATGCATTCAAATTGGGTTGGAGTATAAAAGAATATAGGTTGACTTGAATCATATTCGAGTCAGGAATAGTCAGACTCTAACCCGAGTCAGACTAAAAGAAACATAATTTTGAAGTCCAATATTAATTAGGGGCCTTTTTGTAATTTGTAAAACTTGAGGGGGTTTTCTGTAAAAAGTACTTTTGTATAGTTTTCAAAATACACCTCAAGTATTTAATAATCGTCTTTATTGTTATAATGAATGTGTATTTTATTTGTGTTATTCTAGTGAATATATCCTAATAAAAGTATTAATTGTTTTATTTGAAATTCATGGTATTTTAACGTAACTTTTATTCTTTTAATTTTAGGAAAAAGTGGAAACTTTAGATTATGATAAAATAGGTGTTTAAATGTTAATTATATATGTATTACCACATGAATAATTTTATATAAATATTTTATTTAGAGAAAGTCTCATTTTCCTTAAATATCGTATTTTAAACCTTTCGAGACCGAATGCTCCTTGCGGAGGTCTGGATCTCGCACTACTACCCTGCGGGTGCACGATGAACCGTACTATCCCTAACAGGTTCCCCAAAAGTGGGTTGTAGCGGCACTTTTCTTAGGTTTTATAAACACTTCTCATTTAGGAAAACGGTTTTATAAATATAAGATATTTATTTGCAAAAGAGTTTAGTTTTCCGTATTTTAGTTGTTAGGGTTTTCTAAGCCAACTAGCCTACTTCTAAGGTCTAAACGATGAGTCATTAGAAGCATCAAATCGCCTCTTCACCGTCAATTGCGGCCAGGTAAGTGCCAAGTAAGTGGGAAGGAACCACAGTCGTGGGCCTAATTAAAAACCACTAGCCTTAGACACACTTGTCTAGGCACCACAAGACAGTTTAGATAAATGATCGATGTCCATGACCAATCGTGCTTTCATTTTATTAAAAGATTTTATTTAGAAATGTTTACAACTTAAAGCTTTAAATAAAGATTATAAAGATTAGGGTATTTTAGTGAAAAGTCTTGTAATTTCGTATTCTGTGATTTGATATTTATCAATTAGGGTTATATTGAGTGTTTGTAGAGGTAGGTCATTACCTCGTGACTTATTTTAGGTTTTGGTGAAGTTTAAAGGTAAAACATGCTATGTTAAACTTAAAGGTATTATAGCGCAAGAATACGGTATTCGAAAACGTTATCATTTTATGTGTGAAATTTTATTCAAATTGAGTTCTACAAGTTTTGTGATCAAGATAAACATATTTAGGAGTGAGGTAATTGATTAAACTAAGAAAAATGAACTTCATGGTATTTTTATGAAAAGAATACGGTTTTGCAAAGAAGTTATCATTTCATGTGAAAAAGTTTGATTAAATTGGTTTATGGGTGATTAATAGTCGACATGAATATGGGTAGATAATATATATTAGGTGACAAGTGGAAATTTATAGAAAAACCGAATCGGAAATCGGTTTGTCCGATTTCCGTCGGGTTCCAAAAAGTCGTATTTTTACATTTATAGAAAAGAGAGATAGAAGGGATGGGACTTACGGTTTGGACAAGCTAATGAAGCTAATGGATGTGGTGGTTGCCGATTCGTCGAAAGCGTCGCGAAGGTTCTGATCCGGTCGCCGGAATCCGTCGTCGATTTCGGCAGCGCTTCGCTTCTTGCTCTTCGTACCGAGTTCTCGAGAATTTGAGAGAGTAGACTTAGAGTTGTGAGGGGAAAAGGTAGAGGATAGGGGTCTTTATATAGGGCTAGGCTAGGGTTAGGGTTTGGATTAAAAAATATTAAAAGAAAATATAAAAAACATTAAAAATTCATTAAAAATCATTAAACCTAGGAGTAAAAGGAATTTATTGGCCAAATCAAAACCGATCCAGGTATAATAAGTATCCAAGAGGGTTGACCAAGTCAAGATCCAATTTTTCTCAGTTGGTGACTCGGCCGTCCGGCCAAGTCCGGCCGGCGGCGCCGGACCGAGTCGGCCGAGTCGCCGGCTGGCGGCGCCGAGTCTGGCCGAGTCAAGGGTCCAATGGCCGGGGGTTTTCCTGAGGAACAACTTGGTATTTTTAATTTTTGTTGTCCAGTACATATTTTGGGAGTTATGGCCTTTTTACCGTTGACTTCCAAAAAAAATAAAACAAAATAAATACAAAAATAATGTGGGGCATGGGATTTGAACTCCAGTGGCTTGGTTCAGCAATGCAAGGTATTACCAATGAGCTACAAGCTTCTTCTTGTAATTATTGTGGTTTTTAATTACTTAAACTGATAGCAGCAAAAATTAATACTCCTAGTATTCATTAAATTTAAAGTAATTTCTTGTACACTAAAAATGGAGTTATTTCATTCTTGTAGCTTGTAATTAAAAACAAAAATAATTACCTAAATCTTGTGCTCAGGCTTAAATACCCCTTTGTGGATTTTTAAAAAGAAATATTTTGAAAAAAAATTGTATAGGAAAACGTGTATAAAAATTAGGGTTGTTACATTCTACCCTCCTTATAAAAATTTCGTTCTCGAAATTTACAACTTTTATTTAAGGACTGGATTACAAAAAGGTGCGGATATCTTGCACGCATCTCATCTTCCCTTTCCCACGTGGATTCTTCTGGAGTGTCTTTCCTCCACACTACCCGGACCAAATTAACTTCTTTGATCCGAAGTGTCTTCACTTTCCTGTCCAGGATCTCCACAGGTTGTTGCTCACAAGACAAATCGGGCTGTATCGTGAGCTCGGAATGATCAAGTACATGGCTGGGGTCACTCACATACCTTCTAAGTTGAGATATGTGGAACACGTTATGCACTCCTTCCAGTGAGGGTGGAAGCGCTAAACGATATGCCACTTCACCGACTCGTTCGAGTATATCGAACGGTCCAATGTATCTCGGACTCAACTTTCCCCGTCTTCCAAATCTGATCACTCCGCGGTTCGGAGAGATTTTCAGAAATACATGATCTCCTGGCTGGAACTCCAAGTGTCGTCTCTTCGCATCTGCCTAGTGTTTCTGTCTATCTTGGGCTATGCGCATTCTTTCCCTAATAGTACGAACCACATCAACGGTTGCTACTATCATCTGCCCAGTACTATCATCTCTGGTCCAATGAGTTCTCTATCTCCGGTCCAATGAGTTCTCTATCTCCGATGTCGTCCCAACTTAATGGCGATCGGCACTTCCTTCCATATAAAGCTGCAAAATGTGCCATTGCTATCCTTGCTTGGTAGCTGTTGTTGTACGCAAACTCCACAAGATGCAGGTGATCTTCCCAAGATCCCTTGAAGTCGAGCATACATGCTCTAAGCATATCCTCCAAGATCTGAATAGTTCGTTCCGACTGACCATCTATTTGTGGATGATAAGCCGTGCTGAAATTCAGACTTGTTCCCAAGCTTGCTTGCAGACTTTGCCAAAATTGCGATCGGAACCTGGTGTCACGATCGGAGACAATGCAGACCGGTACTCCATGAAGTCTCACAATTTCCTGTATGAGTTCATGGGTATCAGAGATAGTATAGTATGAAGAGTTTTTAAATCTAAATTAGATTATTACCTCCATGTACTTCTTCGCTAGTGTCTCCGTTGATTGGCCAACTCGAAATGGGATGAAGTGAGCCGACTTTGTGAGTCGATCCACAATGACCCAAATCGCATCGTTACCCTTTGTGCTGCGAGGAAGAGCAGTTACAAAGTCCATCGTGATGTGCTGCCACTTCCATTCTGGAATTGGTAACGGTTGAAGTAGTCCAGCTGTCCTATG
Organism: Agapanthus africanus; assembly: GCA_030015575.1. Classification (NCBI taxonomy): domain Eukaryota; kingdom Viridiplantae; phylum Streptophyta; class Magnoliopsida; order Asparagales; family Amaryllidaceae; genus Agapanthus; species Agapanthus africanus. The sequence goes on from CM057337.1 coordinate 131,367,509, forward strand.
ATGTTCAGCCTTTACCTGCTGACACATCAAACATTTTGCGACACTCCTGGCTACTTAACGCTTCATTCCATGCCACCAATAATTCTGACGTAGATCTTTGTACATTTTGGTACCTCCAGGATGTACTGAATAGGGAGAGCTGTGAGCTTCTTTCATTAACTCTTCCCGAACAGGACACTTTGATACACACAATCTGCTGCCGTATGTCAAAGATCCGTTTTCATGGATGATGAAATCTGTTCTGAGTCCATTCTCCACTTGTTCTTTGATCTTTTGCAACTTAGCATCACTGGCTTGAGATGCTTTGATCTGATTGACAATATTTGATTGAACTTGTAGATTCATCAAATTTGAAACATCACCTGGCATGACTAGCTCGATCTCCATCTGATGTAGGTCTTGCTGAAGCTTCTACTGGGCGGTGAGATTCATTGATAATGGTTGGCGACTAAGAGCATCAGGTACTACGTTCACCTTTCCTAGATGATATTGCAAGTTGATGTCAAAGTCAGCCATAAGTTCTAACCATCTTCTCTGCCGCATATTCAACTCCTTCTGAGTAAACACATACTTCAGACTTTTATGATCTGTGTAGATGTTCACTCGTTCACCAAGTAAGTAGTGGCGCCAAATCTTGAGAGCAAACATGACGGCTGCTAACTCCAGATCATGCGTCGGATAATTGCGCTCATGAGTCTTCAGTTGTCTTGAAGCATAAGCCACAACCTTACCGTGCTGATGTAGAACACATCCTAATCCCTTACCGGATGCATCGCAATGCACTTCGAATCATCCAGACTGATCCGGTATGACGAGAATAGGTGCGATGTCAGCCTTGATTTGAGTTCTACGAAAGCTTGCTCGCATGCTTCTGACCACACAAATTCTTCATCTTTTCGTGTGAGCTTGGTCAGGGGTGTTGCTATCTTCGAAAAGCCTTCAATGAATCTTCTGTAATATCCGGCTAAGCCCAAGAAACTCCGAATATCCTTCACTGATTTTGGTGTAGGCCATTCGCTGACTGCTGAAACTTTTGCTGGATCTATAGAAATCCCTTCTCCTGATACGATGTGTCCAAGAAAACCAACTTGTTTTAGCCAAAACTCGCACTTACTGTACTTGGCATAAAGCTGATGTTGACGAAGAGTTTCTAGGACAATTCGTAAGTGCTCCGCATGCTCTTTCCGGTTCTTTGAATATACCAGGATGTCGTCGATGAAGATGACAACGAACCTGTCTAAATACTCCCAGAAAACTTGGTTCATAAGGTTCATGAAGATTGCTGGTGCATTGGTCACTCCAAATGGCATTACTAAAAATTCGTAATGTCCATAGCGAGTTCTGAAAACTGTTTTGTGAATATCAGCCTCCTTGACCTTCACTTGATGATAACCTGAACGAAGATCTAGTTTAGAGAAGACACAAGATCCACTTAGCTGATCGAATAAATCGTCGATGCGCGGGAGTGGATACCTGTTCTTTATAGTAACTTCGTTCAAGGCCCTATAGTCGATGCACATTCTGTATGAACCTTCCTTCTTCTTCACCAATAGTACAGGTGCTCCCCAACTTGAAGGGCTGGGACGAATCCATCCTTTCGCCAGTAATTCGTCCAACTGTGTTCGAACTTCCTTCAATCCTTCCGGGCATAGTCTATACGGTGCTTTGATCACTGGTTGTGCTCCTGGTACTAAGTCAATACTGAATTCAAGAGCTCGATCGGGAGGCAAACCTGATATATCGTCAGGGAATACATCATCGAACTCTCGAACCACCTCCGGTCTTGATTCTTCCTCTGCCTGAGCTGCTGCAACTACTGCTTCCCTTGGTTTTGCTTTGTAAGCACTTGGCTCCAGTGTACGATCTCCACTCTTGAAATAGAAGACTGGATGATCGGGAATCTCAAATACTACCCTCCTTTGACGACAGTCGATAGTAGCATAAAAGGCTCCAAGCCAGTCATTCCTAGAACCACATCGAAATTTGGTATATCCAGTACCTTGAAGTCAGCGTAAAACTCTCGACTGCAGACGACGACTGGACACATGCTGTATCCCATAGTTGCCTTTAGAACACCATTCCCAGAACTGACGTTCCAGCTGGATACAAGCGGTGAGACTGGAATCGCATGGGTTCGGACAAACCGTTGCGACATAAAGCAGTGGGATGCTCCAGTATCAAACAGTGCAAGTGCAGGTAGTGAAGCTACTAGGATTGTACCTAAGGTATATAGGATAGGTTTTAGGTATAGAGAAAGTGTGTAGGTAAACAAGACTGAAGATAAGTTTGAGAAAGAAGGTTTACCAGTAATGACTTGGCCAGTGGCCTCAGCTTCTTCCACAGACATCATGAAAGTCTGGCGCTTCGGCACAATCCTCCTGGCCTGAGGAGCATTTCTCCTGGCCTGAGGAGCATTCCTCTGAACGTTCCTTTGAGCTTGATGGAACTGTCGAGGAGGTGGTGCAGCTTGTGGTCCCCTAGGTGGTGCAGGCAGTGCAAGTCTGGTAGCAGGTGCCTGAAGAGCTGGTCGCTGCTGATAAGTATTTGCTGGCCTGGGTGCAGCAACTGAGTTCTGTCTTTGGGGACAAGATCCAATATCATGAGTGGCTGAACCGCAGACTAAGCAGAGGCGGTTGGCTCGACGGAAGTCCTTCATCATATGTCCAGTTCTCTTGCAGTAAGTGTAAAAGGCTGGGCTATGACGATGAGTTGGTACTCCGGGTCGCCTCGGTACGAAAGATGGTCTGGACGTGGTTCCACCTGCCATCTGGTTGGCAGGGCGCTCGACTCTTACGGACTGAGGTCTGCCCCTCTCTTTTATGACTGCCTCATAACTGCGGGCAGCTTCTAGGGCTTCCTTATGAGTCAAAAACTTTTCTGTGGCTAGAGCAGCCTTGATCTCTGTGTCCAAACCTTGCTGAAAACGACAGGCTCTGATCTCGTCCGTCGGTATCAGGTGTGCTGCGAATCTGTTTAAAAATTGTGTTAGCTGTGTGATATGTGATATTTTAAAAAATTGAACTATTGTGACATATCTTACCGGCTCAACATAGTGAACTCAGCATCGTATTCATCTACCGATTTCTCCCACATTGATCCTTACTGTAGATGAATAAACTGCTGCTCCATAGCGAACCTGGCAGTCACAGGGAAATATTTCGCGTCAAACTTCTCGCGAAATGTCTTCCATTCAATCGGCTGTGCCAGACGGGTCTCTTCTGCCTTCCACCAATTGCGAGAGTTATTCGTGAGCTGTAGCTTCGCTACACGGACCCAAGTGTGGTCTGGCACTTGAGCTGCTGCCAAATCGTCTTCGATGCTTTGTGCCCATTCTTCCGCTTCAAGAGGGCTTCCTTTACCAGAGAACTGCTTTGGGTGCAAAGCCCTGAATTGCTTTACTCCCGGTGCATCGTTATCAGGACAGCTCAATAGTTGTTGCTGTCCCTCGAGAAGACTGCGGATCGCATCAAATAGCATTGTTTGCTCAGTGGGTGGTGCCGGAACAACTGGTGTGAGAGGTAGTGCTGGAGGGGTGTTGTTAACGTTGGTGCTGGTGTTGTTCGGGGAATCCATGACCCTGAAGAAAAATTTGGGTTAGGACAGATTCAAATATATGGAATGATAAGATTCAAGGAATAGAGATTTGCAAGTTTCAAAGCACATGAATTGTAAAGAATGTTTTAGTTGCTGGTTCTTGTGTTATATTGCTTAGGTTGTTCACGCAGACCAGAACTGCATGATAGGGATTCATACAGCTCTGACCTGCATGGACCACCAAAAAAACCTGTCACGCCCCGCTTCCCAGTGTACAGCGAAGTGGACGCGACGAGATCCGCTACGTATGTACTCAGAAGTACATACGCTAAGCGTAGCTAAGCAATATAAAATAATCACAAGAGACAAATGCTATTGAAATAACAACTTTTATTAATAATATTCTTTGTACAATACATGAAAAGAAAATACAACTGGAATGAAAAGCAATGCCTAAACAGTGGCATAACAGAAAATGAAATAAACTGAAAAGAACAAGGTACAGTATCTAGAGCTCTGGGTCTTCCTGGAACTGCTCCAAATCTTTACTGGTGGGCTCGATCTCAGCTTGGTCCAACGCACCTGACGACATTCAAAGAAGAAAGAATAGAATGTCGTCAGCGAACAGATCACTCGGTAAGTCCCAAAGAATAGGGAGAATGAGAATGACAGAGTAACAGTATATATTTTCTAAAGTGTTATATTGTCGGATATTATGAAACATTGTGTAACGCTGTTGTTTGTAGCTTGGTACAGAAGGATGCCAGTGTATACGAGGGGGATCTCTATATGCTAGAGATCAGGGCAAAAGGAAAGTACAAGGAACCGTTATGCCACGGTACAACAGCAATAGGATTCAGATTAGGTGTCTTAATCTGACCACCTCGTGCCACCTTTAACACCTTCCGTACCAATCTACCCCTTAAACCCCGTAGTGTTTTAACAGTATTGTAGTATTGGAATATGTAAATTGAGTGACTGACCAAAACCATGATATCAGTAAGCATTGTTGTAACTGTATAATCAGGTAAATGGAATATCAGGATAATGGATGAATATCCATGTTTTGATTCAGTCACAAGGAATATATTGTTAACTGGATTCAGGGTTTCATGTATTCAAATTGTGTTGGAGTATAAAAGAATATAGGTTGACTTGAATCATATTCGAGTCTGGAATAGTCAGACTCTAACCCGAGTCAGACTAAAAGAAAGATAATTTTGAAGTCCAATATTAATTAGGGGCCTTTTTGTAATTTGTAAAACTTGAGGGGGTTTTCTGTAAAAAGTACTTTTGTATAGTTTTCAAAATACACCTCAAGTATTTAATAATCGTCTTTATTGTTATAATGAATGTGTATTTTATTTGTGTTATTCTAGTGAATATATCCTAATAAAAGTATTAATTGTTTTATTTGAAATTCATGGTATTTTAACGTAACTTTTATTCTTTTAATTTTAGGAAAAAGTGGAAACTTTAGATTATGATAAAATAGGTGTTTAAATGTTAATTATATATGTATTAACACATGAATAATTTTATATAAATATTTTATTTAGAGAAAGTCTCATTTTCCTTAAATAACGTGTTTTAAACCTTTCGAGACCGAATGCTCCTTGCGGAGGTCTGGATCTTGCACTACTAGCCTGCGGGTGCACGATGAACCGTACTATCCCTAACAGGTTCCCCAAAAGTGGGTTGTAGCGGCACTTTGCTTAGGTTTTATAAACACTTCTCATTTAGGAAAACGGTTTTATAAATATAAGGTATTTATTTGCAAAAGAGTTTAGTTTTCCGTATTTTAGTTGTTAGGGTTTCCTAAGCCAACTAGCCTACTTCTAAGGTCTAAACGATGAGTCATTAGAAGCCTCAAATTGCCTCTTAACCGTCAATTGCGGCCAGATAAGTGCCAGGTAAGTGGGAAGGAAACACAGTCGTGATTAAAAACCACTAGCCTTAGATACACTTGCCTAGGCACCACAAGACAGTTTAGATAAACGATCGATGTCCATGACCAATCGTGCTTTCATTTTATTAAAAGATTTTATTTAGAAATGTTTACAACTTAAAGCTTTAAATAAAGATTATAAAGATTAGGGTATTTTAGTGAAAAGTCTTGTAATTTCGTATTCTGTGATTTGATATTTATCAATTAGGGTTATATTGAGTGTGTGTAGAGGTAGGTCATTACCTCGTGACTTATTTTAGGTTTTGGTGAAGTTTAAAGGTAAAACATGCTATGTTAAACTTAAAGGTATTATAGCGCAAGAATACGGTATTCGAAAACGTTATCATTTTATGTGTGAAATTTCATTCAAATTGAGTTCTACAAGTTTTGTGATCAAGATAAACATATTTAGGAGTGAGGTAATTGATTAAACTAAGAAAAATGAACTTCATGGTATTTTTATGAAAAGAATACGGTTTTGCAAAGAAGTTATCATTTCATGTGAAAAAGTTTGATTAAATTGGTTTATGGGTGATTAATAGTCAACATGAATATGGGTAGATAATATGTATTAGGTGACAAGTGGAAATTTATAGAAAAACCGAATCGGAAATCGGTTTGTCCGATTTCCGTCGGGTTCCAAAAAGTCGTATTTTTACATTTATAGAATAGAGAGATAGAAGGGATGGGACTTACGGTTTGGACAAGCTAATGAAGCTAATGGATGTGGTGGTTGCCGATTCGTCGAAAGCGTCGCGAAGGTTCTGATCCGGTCGCCGGAATCCGTCGTCGATTTCGGCAGCGCTTCGCTTCTTGCTCTTCGTACCGAGTTCTCGAGAATTTGAGAGAGTAGACTTAGAGTTGTGAGGGGAAAAGGTAGAGGATAGGGGTCTTTATATAGGGCTAGGCTAGGGTTAGGGTTTGGATTAAAAAATATTAAAAGAAAATATAAAAAACATTAAAAATTCATTAAAAATTATTAAACCTAGGAGTAAAAGGGATTTATTGGCCAAATCAAAACCGATCCAGGTATAATAAGTATGCAAGAGGGTTGACCAAGTCAAGAGCCAATTTTTCTCAGTTGGTGACTCGGCCGTCCGGCCAAGTCCGGCCGGCGGCGCCGTACCGAGTCGGCCGAGTCGCCGGCCGGCGGCGCCGAGTCGCGCCGAGTCAAGGGTCCAATGGCCGGGGGTTTTCCTGAGGAACAACTTGGTATTTTTATCTTTTGTTGTCCAGTACATATTTTGGGAGTTATGGCATTTTTACCGTTGATTTCCAAAAAAAATAAAACAAAATAAATACAAAAATAATGTGGGGCATGGGATTTGAACTCCGGTGGCTTGGTTCAGCTATGCAAGGTATTACCAATGAGCTACAAGCTTCTTCTTCTAATTATTATGGTTTTTAATTACTTAAACTGATAGCAGCAAGAATAAATACTCCTAGTATTCATTAAATTTAAAGTAATTTTTTGTACACTAAAAATGGAGTTATTTCATTCTTGTAGCTTGTAATTAAAAACAAAAATAATTACCTAAATCTTGTGCTCAGGCTTAAATACCCCTTTGTGGATTTTTAAAAAAAAATATTTTGAAAAAAATTGTATAGGAAAAAGTGTATAAAAATTAGGGTTGTTACATAAACCTCCATGTTCTTTCTGATCTGCGGTTTGAACATTTTGTTAACTAGGCGGTGGTATGTAGCCACAGCATTTTTACGCCGAAGGGCATCACTTTGTAGCAGTATACCCCCCGGTCTGTAGTGAACGCGGTAAGTTCTTCATCTGCCGGGCTCATACGGATCTGGTTGTAGCAGGAGAAAACGTATATGAAGCTGAGCAATTCATGGCCTGCCGAGCTGTCCACCAGCTGGTCTATCCGAGGGAGAGGATAGTTGTCTTTCGGGTAGACCTTGTTCAGGTCTGTGAAGTCGATGCACATGCGCCACTTCCCGCTCGCCTTTTTAACCATGACTACATTCTCCAGCCAGTCCGAGTACTCAACGTTTCGAATGAAGTTGGCTGCGAGCAATCTATCGACCACGTCCTCGATCGCCTTTTGCTTGATCGGCGCGAAACTACGCTTCTTTTGTCTGAAGGGTCGGGCCTTAGGGTCGACTCCGAGCTTGTGCGAGATTACTTTGGGGTCAATTCTGGGCATATCAGCAGGCGCCCAGGAGAACACGTCCGAGTTCCCTCGGAGAAAGTGGATCATGTCTTCGTGCCGGGTTCCTGTCAAAATGGATCCGATCTGGACGGTTCGTCCCTCATTCCCCTCGACGAGGGGAATTTCTGTTAGCGTCTCCATCGGGACTCCTCGGATTTCTTTCTGTTCGTCGCGGGTGTCCAATGACCCCTGGAAAACATTTGCGTTTTCAAGGTCGTCGCTATGTTCCCCGGTGGTTGATGTCGTGGTAAAGCAAATCTAAGCGATTCGCGGGTTCCCGTAGGCCCGGCTTATCCCTCCTTGATCTAATGGGAATTTGATCGCGATATGGTAGGTCGAGATCTGAGCCTGGATGGCGTTTAATGTCGGGCGTCCTAGGAGGATGTTGTAGGACGAGGGGATTCTAGCAACGATGAATTCCACCGGTACGGTCTTCATATGGCCCGCTTCCCCAATATTAAGGAGGAGGGTAACCACTCCCTCGGCCAAGATGGAGTGGTTGGTAAACCCCGATAGGACGTGGGAGGTTGGCCGTAGGTCGGACGGCCCCAGCCCCATGCGTTAGAAGCAGTCATAGAAGATGATATCTGCCGAGCTCTCGGAATCTACCAGTATCCTCTGGACCTCGTAACGGTGGACCCGTGCCGTAATCACGAGAGGATCGTTGTAAGGCACGAATATACCATGGAGGTCCTCATCGGTGAAGATGATAGGCTCGGCGGTTCTGCACTTCTTCTGGGGCGGGTCGCTTGTTCCCTCGACGGGTAGGAAGAGGTGGGTATCGCCGGCTCCACGGACAGACCCCGAGGAAACGACCATGATTTGGTCGATCGTTAATTCGCTGGAAGGGGGCTGGTTATCGTGCTCCCTGTCTTCCTGTCGCTTGTCCCGTAGGTACTTCACCAGGTGGGCAGAGCGGATCAACTCCTCAATGTAATCGCGGAGTTGTTTATTGTTCTCGGTCGGGTGGCCCTGCGACCTATGGAAGGCGTAGTACGGGCCACGGATATGTTTAGCCGCTCTATGGGTGACCGGCAGGAGCTTAAAGAATCGTTCGCCCTTCGCATCCTCTAACAGCTCAGTCTTGGAGATGTTGAGAGGAGTATACTCATGGAACTTTGGGGAGTACGGTTTTGGCCGGTCGACCTCCTTCTTCTCTTCTCTGCCCCTCTTCTTTTGGTCGGCTTGGTCATCCCGGGGCAGGTTGGTGTTCACCTCAGACTCGAGTTGGATCTCTCACTCGGTCCAAGCTTTTACCTCGGCCATGGTCTTAGCTTGCGCTAATGCAAAAGAGCGGAGCCACTCTTTGTGCCTAAGACCCGACCTTAGGGCGATGATGAAAGTTTCATCCCGGTGCTCGGAAACCTCAAGAAGAGTATTGTAGAAGCGAGTAACGTATCCTTTAAAGGATTTCTTGTCCCTGCTCTTTGTGGTGAAGAGGTAATCGACGGTTCGCTTCTGTCGTCTGTTTTCGACGAAGTGGCCGAGGAACTGGGCGGCCAGTTCATCAAAGTAGAGATGGAGTGTAGCATGAGTTCTCGGAACCAGTCCGTCCAGCCCGGATGAGGGTGGCGGGAAATACTCTGCATTGAGCAGCGTCGAAGCTATCCTGGAAGCTCATGCCCGCCGTAAATATGGCCAGATGGTCCTTTGGGTCGAACTTCTGGTCGAAGAGGGTCACCTTTGGAGGCTTGTTCCTGAACGAGACGTGTACGGCGAGCAACTCTTCGGTGAAGGGCTTTGTAAGTGAGTCGGCGGCGTACCTTGCTCCTTCACCGGATGTATGACCCTCCCGATTTATACCCTCGATTTTCTTTTCGAGGGCGTCGAGGCGGTCGTGATACCTTGAGAATTCGGCACAGTCAGAGCGGCGGCCCTTCCCGCTTGTGGTCTGCGCCAGACTGCGACTCCGATTTCGTTCTATCAAATTCCTTAGGTCCCCTGGCAAGGTCCTTCTTGAGTCTTCACAGCGAGTGCTGTTCGTGCGATCCCGTCAAAGGAGAGGGTGTCGGTCATGCCTGGAAGCAGGCGAGCTGACCGATACCTCTTCGGGAGGGACGGGAACAAGGCAGGACTTGGGGCGATGGGCTCTTTTGCGAGACTGCAGCGTAGGGCTGTGTGGCGCCTAGCAGGCCCTAGAATCGGTCACTGCGGGGGAGCCACGGTCGCCGGAGCGAGAACGGCGTTGTTCGGTGGCACCAGCATGGGCGGTGTCATCCGCCCCTCTGCGGAGGTGATCCCTGGGAGGGGGAACGACGACCTGGGGGGAACGGCGACCTGGGGGCTGGGTCCGCCATTTGGACAGGGACAAGGGTGTCGATTATGGACGCTGGCTTATCGATCCTCACCGAGAGGGTGTGGATGGCGTTCGGAGGGGGAGGAGATCCGTCCGCGCCTCTGTTGTGGGGAGGGCAGCGGCTTGTGCTGGGATCGTCACGGCCTTCGCTCGCCATGAAGTCGAGACGGAAGATCAACTTTCGATGGGTGGAGAAAATTGAAGACTTCCCACAGACGGTGCCAATTGATGGAGGCCTAGATCACCTTCAGATGCTGTCCTCTGTCGATCTATTGGGAGCGTTGATGAAGGGTTGAGATTGACGTTGATGGTTGTCTTCTTGAGCGTGTGGATCTTAATGGGTTGATTTTGAGGTGAAGCCGAGCTACCTACAGAAAAGTCCCGGGGTGGTTGTACCACCGTGGACCCTCCGACGATCAAGTTAGCTGAGAAATTTAAGCAGAGTAGCGGCTTGTTGGATTGAAATTGTCTTACCTGAGTCGTCTGAGAGAGGGGTTTTTATAGTGGTCGCTTGGAGTAAGATGGCACGAGATCTTTGCCGTCGGTTACGCCCCTGGCGTTATACCTGCGTGAATGACGGGATCTCCCCATTAACGACGAGATACGCTTGTTAATGGGGGGATAAGGCGGCATGGAACGCGGGATGTTGGGTGGCGGATATTTCGCTTTTGACAAGATACGCGGAGCCGTGGCGGAGGCACTTGGGCTCTGCGTCGTTGGTTGCTCCGTAGAACCGGGGAGGCTTAGCTCGGCGGGAGGCTCGGAGGCCGGCGGGAGGCCGAGAAAGCTCGGTTCTGTGATAGCTCGGAGGCGAGCTGGGAGGGCTGAGAAAGCTCAGCGTATAGGAGGGCTTGGAGGCGAGCTTATGGTTATTTATAAGGCAAGCATAGGAGTGTTCTGGGAGGCCATCGAAGGTCGGGTCAATCCTCGGAGGGAAGGCCTGAGGAATGTCTTCGATGTACCGTGTTTGCTCCTGTCCCTTGAGCCCCGGGACACGTCATCTACCACGTGTCATGATCTAGGGAATGCCCACTTATGAGTACCATCAAAAGTAAAACATATATTCAATTTTTTTCTCAATTAACAATTTATTACCCATTTATACACTCAGTTTGGCAGGGACATGCAATATGTCGCTCCTCTCCATGCATCATGTCCCTTCAAATTTATGAATATCACGTGACAAAAAGAGATCCGAAAAAGAAAAAAGAACTCCAGTAGCCCTGGACATCAAAAGCCTAATAAAAAACAGCCTCGAGTTGGAAATTAAAGAACTAGAGAGAGCTAGGGTTTTGTTATTGTGGAGCGAGAGAGAGAGAGAGAGGGAGAGGGTTTTGGAATTGGCAAAGATGTTTTTGGGACAGATGAGGAGGCCAGACAAGGCGACGGCGTACAAACAGCTGAAGGCGCATCTGGCCTTAATGGGAGCTTGGATCGCCGTGATTCGTGTCACGCCTTATGTCCTCCATTATCTCTCTCAAGAGAAGGAGGAGCTCAAGCTCGAGTTCTGATGATGCCTCTCTTTCTCTCTACCCCTTTCTCATCGATTTAGGTGAGTTATTTTTGTTTTGATCTGATGATATGTAAGTTTGCTATCTTCATAATCAAGTAAAGGTTAATTTTTTTGCCAAAAATTTTAGGTTGTGGATCATGTTTACATTCGTTTCTTACAATATATTCATCCTTTTTGTGTTGCGGGAGATGATGACAAAAAGAAAGTATTTTTATAATTTCGCATCGAAGATTGTTAGAGCTATTATAATTATTTTAACTAAAATTGATTTGTTGACAACAAACCAACATTTCATGGGCTCACTGTTGTTATGTCATACGCTTATATTCTCGCATAAATGGTTTTTGTGCCCATCACGGCATATTTATGCTTTGAGCACACCTCAATATATAAATTGGAGAGAGGGTGAAGAAGGATGCCTGCGTAGTGGTGTCATAGGTTCGAGCTTTCTGCCCGTTATGTAGCACGGATTTGTCATCAAGGTGATGCATCCGTGTTGGGTTTGTATCGGATACATATCCATGTCGGATTCTTTGGGACTCACCAAGAATAATTGTGAAACTCTTTTTGCCACATCTTGAATTTTTTTTATTTTATATTAAGACGAGTCGAACATATATTAATGGCTAACATACCAACTATGCATTAAGACTTGCAAATTATTTGTAATCTTAGTCTTGTTTTGCTAATGTGGTATTTTTTGTTATTTCATGTATCTATTTAAACAACAAAAGTCAACTTATTCTCATAAATTGCATCCTAGACGATTGGAAATTTGCAAATCCAAATCTTATCATGTCCCATACTCGACCCGTGCTACTTAGGCACCCAAAATATTCTAAGCAAGGAAGCATCCTAAGCAAATAAAAATTGTACACAATCTTGTTTTGTACTTATATGTATTATGTACATCAAAGAACATTATTTGTAGATATGTTAAGTGAAGCATTCACGATACATTGTATGATTTGTTGGCATGCATATATAAGTACCTCAGGTTGTTTCATGTGGGAATTTTCCATCGCATTCCATGTTTCATCAGAAGTTCTTTTGCTATCATCATTAATTATTTCTTAGGCAATCGTCATTGCTCAATGCTTATTCACTATCAAAAGCGTTTTCTTAAAATTTTAAATATACCCCCATCTTTGTGCCAAAATGTTCAACAGTTCTTTGCTATGGTTAAAAGCAACTCAAGTCTAACCTAAGTATGCCGAATAAATCTTATTGATCCTATCTTGATTACTTTTTGTTGGGCGTATGATTGCTATACCACGGTGCCTCACATGCGTAATGTGATGTGGCATGAATAACAGTCTATGCCGAACCATACAACTCAAAGAGTTACCTCTTTTGGTATTTGGTATTCACTTCTCTCCCCTTGCCACCTCTCGTCCCAGGCCATTACTCCATCTTCTATTTTCATTCATGAATTCCTAGTGGTGAGAAGGTAAGAGAGAAGGTTTTCTACCTCCAACACCACATAACATCCAACTTGAGAGGGAGGGATCATTCTTGTTTCTTCCTACCTAATCCATTCTTCTCAAAAATCCACGTCGATGCCACTTTACATATGTGAAGTGATTTTAAAGGCCAGAGACAAAAATAACAAGTTGTACTTCTGCTCAAATTTTTACAGAAACATGATTTTCGTTTCTTCTAAATTAAACGCGTGCATAGTAGCTATACGTGAATTTGGCTTAAAAAATCATGTTTATTCTTAATATTCCTATTCCTATTTATTATTGATTCATGTACAAGTTTTTGTTGGGGATTTTTTCCGAAGTTAATGGATTGCCTTCCAAGTTGTTTTGTTCCAATTGTTCGTTGATTTTTTTTATGTAGTTATGACTCCATTATAATGTAATATGTGAGCTAGTAATAGTAAAGTACTTAATAAAATGAAAGAAACTGTGATGCTTGTTCTTCTTCTTGGCAAGATTTTCTTCTTTTTATGTAAGTATAAAATATACTTTGACCTCAAACTGTGGAAAATTCAAGCCATTATGCTCCACTATGACTTCAAGCATTGAAAAATGTAGGTAACATATTCAATTATTTGACCCATCTCACCTGAATGGATGCTTTAATAGAATGATTCAATCATTGTTTATGCCCTCCAACATCTCTTGGTAACTCAAGCTTGAGTTCTAATTACTCTCTACCCCTTATGCTTTTCACTAACTCATGCGACCTTCTGCCTTTTCTCTAATTTATAGTTAGGATGATTATCTGAGAGTTTGTTTCGTATCTTTCTTTAGTCACGAGAAGTTTGAAGAGGTGCCAGGTCAAGCATCCAGGATTATCACATAATTAGCAATGCTAACCAATTAAATAACAGTCAAAACAATACCTGGATACACCATTTACTAAGCATTACACAAATGCCAATTAAATTAAACTTATGGTTCATCCTTGTTGCTTAAGATGAAACATAGAATCTAGTAATATATTGAGAATATTTTAATCTTTAAAATATTTTTCATTAGGCATTCTTTGAAAATGTTATAGTTTAAGATTAAGAGGAGAGTAATCAATTCCTCTGCTTTCTAATTAAAATATTCTTCAGAATGAAACGCGTTTATTATTCTTTTCACTTTATTTTCATGTCGTTCAGCATGAAATAAGTTTTGTTTTTCATTTCATTTTATTTTCATGTGAATGATGAGGAAAAATAATATACCTTATTCTGTGATTCCATTAATACGTAAAAAGTTCACTATCTATTCTATCTAGAGAGGTACTGTATGCTACCATGCACTCGTATATTTTTAAAATACTCTTTAGACCAAATTGTTTTTCTTCCCCTCCCAAGGAAGTTTCCTCTTCGTTTCTTTCATTCTTTGTGAATGATGAGAAAGAATATAGCTTATACCATTCCTCCATCAACTTGTGCATAATGTGTATGAGCGACAAGCATATGAACCACCAGTCGGCACATTAGAGATTACCGAAATCTACTCCTAACCATCCACAATATTCTAGTCATATCCCCTCATATATATTGGATTTGACATCCACTCAATTCATGGATCTTGCTTCGATCGATTTATTCTGAGCCATAAATATGCTTATAGCCATGTACTGATTCATAACACTTTCTATAGTTGCATTTGTAATAAACATCTGAGAATGTTATTTGATGTCCATTCTTGTACAAATTTTCTACATGCGTCGGTGGAGGTCCTGTGAAGTGTGTGTATAAAAGTTTCATTTATGAAATCTTGTGAAGCATGTGTATTCGTAACATTTCTGAGATCTTGTGAAGCATGTGTATAAGGTACATCTATGTGATGAATGAAATTTCCCCCCTTGATGCCTCTCCTATAGCAGTCTTCAGGCTAAACTAAGATGATGCAACTCTCCTGTCCATACTTTAGCAGACTATGAGAGAGGCCTAGGCCCTAAGTACACCTTTCTAATTTCCCAAACTGCCCAAATTTAAAAAAGCCAAGTGTTGAGGCTTGCCTCATTCATAGGGTAGAAAATATGTGTTTTCTTGAATTATCTTAGAGACAAGAACAATGGTCTCGAATATTAAGGATCGTGAGTAACGCCTCACTAGTCATTACTCACATATGGTAAAAGATATCCTTTTGGTGACTTGAGTTGAGGACAGGACATACTCAGCTTGACATTTAGGATGCATGTCGATATGCCGTTGAGTAGAGAATATCCTTTTGGATCAGCTGATATGGATTGTTTATGGTGATTTTGCATGATGTTTGGAATTGATTAACTTCTTGTGACAAAGCATGGTTGCAAGAATGAACAAATTGTTGATCGTTAGTAATGAGTAATCAACAGAGTTCAAACTTGCTAAAGCTTTATGTTTAACCAATTGCAAAGTGTACAGTCTGTATTTTAATTGCTCGTCTGTTTTTACAACTAAACTCTACAAGTTATCTTACTATAGAGTAATTAATTGTCTATTTGATCCTTTTTTTAATTAAAAATATATTTTGTGCCAATTCAGATGGAGATGGAATGCTCCACAAAATACATTGTACAACTTGCTTTACATTATGAATGTTTTCGCCAAACTAGCTTCAAAATGGTGAGGTCATGCCTATGATCAATTATTCTGTTTTCTTTTCTTTTTTTCAGATGCTTCTTTGCCTAAAGTACATGTAGAGAGGGATCGAGAGCTTGGGAAAAAGGCGGTAGCGGTTGCAGTTTGATATTTATATTAGGTTATATGGCAAGTAAGAGAGACTTTGTGGATTTTCCATTGCTGTAAATGTAACAGAAATAATGGGTTTTCAAACCTGCTGTCTTGAAGTAGTCATGGTTTGAGAAAGTGCAACCTATCATTGTTAGATATTTGAGTAATGTGATTGTGACAGGCATGTTTTATTTTTTTGGTTCATTGCTTCAAGATAGCCAAGCTTTGATATTTGCATTATTAATTGATTATCATCATTGTTGGAAGTTCTGGAAGTGGATAGCTACATGCTTTAGTTTTAAGTTTTGGAATTTGTTGGTAGTTTTGTGAATGAACATAAAAACTGTGAACTGATTTCCACATCAGGGAAATTCGGTCTGCGTAGGGCCTGTTAGGATGATCGGAAGCATGGGAAGTGGTGGAAGAAGCTCTTGAAGTAGCTTCGAAATGATTTCAGGTAAAGCTGTCTCGTGTGTTTGTTTCTTGAAAAAGAGAGTATTTATGGAGGAATGAATTATTGTTTCTTGTAGGTAGAATTGCTGATCGAACTGGGTAAGCTTAGATTTGGTTTTGATTTGGCTTGGTAAATGCATTTTTTTTAATGTAAGCGCAGAACTCTGCAATGAGTCCGTCCAACTTGGTAAATGCTTAATCGAACCAAGCTTGAGCTAAAAAATTCAGCTTGCTTAGAGCTGATCCCGACTCCTTTCTTTATAGCTTGAACTTGACTCTTTTATTCATTTTTCCATTAGACAAATAGTGAAACTAAATAACATATATTAAGTAAACTTGTGTATAATTTATATTTAAAAGTCAAGTATTAAAGACCCGAAAATGATTTATTAAATTCTTTTGTAAAGATGATATTTTGGTGTTAACGAGATATGAACGAGCCAAACTTAGAATCGAGCTCAACCAAAATTTATTTGTTTGTTTATGAGCTGGACTCGTGTTATAATCTATCCGTTAATGAACCGAATGCAAGTTCTTGCTCGAGAATGAAGTTAAGCCGAGACGAAATAAACAAGTTGAACTCAAATGGAATCCAGTTCGTTCAAGTTTGGCTTGCTTACACCGGTTCTTGGGAGTAATAATAAAGAACAAATAAAATATGAACGTTTTTTTTTGCCCCCTAAAAACACTTCCTTAATTATTGTATTTTAAAAATATACCTACAAATCCTCTCCGTTTCTTAAAAAAGCCTCTTGTTAAGTTAACTCAAGACTAGTGTTTGTTAACTCCTTTAATCATCATTCCAAATTCTCCCTCTCGCCCCTCCTCTATCTAAATTCTTGCTCTCGTCCCTCCTCTTTTTGGATGTCATTTTCAAAATAGAAAAAAGTTGTTTTTTTTTCAATCCAAATAACGAAGATTTGTGTGTGTAGGAAATCTTTGATTAACATTAATTAAGCTTGCACATATCACATGGGTTCTCCTATCTCCTAAAGTTCAGTTATATCGATATCTCTTGTATTCCTCAAATTATGGTGATTAATCCTTAATTTCTTATATATCTTCTTTTTCCTAATTAGTTAAAAATTCGTTTAAGTTGCAACTTTTTCCCCAATGAGATGCTGCAGATGTTACAATGTACAAGTTCAAATTTATCTTTTGTTTCTCTCCTCCCTTACTCCCTCGATCAAGATAACGCTATCAAGTTCAAGTTCTTAAAAGCAAAGAAGAAGAATAAATGAATGGGTACATAGTGAATTTTTTAATTTCTTCAGGTTTGAAATGTACCCACTCTTGGAAAAAGCTAAAAGCTTTATGTAAATTACATTTCTGAATAGTTTATATGTTTATGAATGTATCAATTATATTTTATATTTGATAAATTTAACTGTACACAGGATATATAAATTTCTGACTTTGAATATTTTTATGATCCTAACTTTTTGAAAAACAAAGAGGTGCATTACTTTTAGTCTCCCCCCATACTTCTAATCCTGGCTCTGTACTTGGTGTCATTCAGTAAAAAAAAACATACTAAAGAATAACATAGATAATATGAAATTTGATTTTATTTTTATATCATACTCTAGGTATAATTAAATTCTCATTTTATTTATCTCGTTATAATACCATTTTAATTAGCAAATGGCCGTAAATATTTATAAAATTCATATGCATCAACGTTTATGTTGTTGTTGTTGTTGTTATATGCATCAACGTTTATGTTTCATTTTTGAAATGACCTTTAAATACTTAAATAAGTCTTCTGAGAGGGAAAAAAATAATGAGAGAGAGAGCGCGCGCCCTAAATCGTTTGCATTATAGGAGAAATACAATCTTTTATCACCCTTAAGCAAAGGTTATCAAGTCACTCTCAATCCTAAAACCCCATAACATTCTCCCTATTCATGATGATACTGAATACTAATATGGGAATATTCCTCTCCACTAATAGGGTCTCTTTCTTGGCTTCAACCACGTAGTCTATTTATTTTTTTTGTTGTTGAGATCCCTAACACTTTTCATCAAAAAAATGGTAAAGTGGCATTAGAGTAGATTAGCCAAGAAAATTTGTCTAGTATTGATAATGCTCATAAGTGGTATCTCCTCAAGATTGCGACACGTGACGGATGACGTGTCCTGAAGGCTACGAAGGTGGAATAAATGAGTTGTATTATAAGGATTCCTCGGGACTTCGTCTCAAGGAACGTGTCCGACCTTCCAGGAGACCTCTCTGAATACATTCCACCTTCACCTAGGAAACTACCAACAGCTCGTCTCCGAGCCTTTGATTTGCCAAGCTTCCTCGGCCTCCCAGCTCGTCTCTGAGCTCCTGACATGCCGAGCTTCCTCGGCCTCCCGGCTCGTCTCCGAACCATCCGCCGAGCTAAGCTTCCCCAGCTCTCCCGATCAAACGAGAACGCAAATCCTTGGCGCTTTCGCAACGGCTTCGCGTATCTCACTAAAGCGAGATAACCGCCGTCCCACGTCCCGCGTCCCACGCTGGCGCATCCCCCCATTAATGAGCGGATCCCATCATTAATGGAGAGATCCTATCATTCACGCAGACGTAACGTACGGGGCGTAACTGACGGTGAAGAACCCGCACCTGCTCGCTCCATGAGACCACTATAAAAGCCCCTCTCTCAAACGACTCAGGGAGGACAATTTTGATTCCAATAAGTCATATACTCTGCCAATATTCCTAGGCTCTAATTTGATCGTCGAAGGGTCCTACGGTGGTCACCCATCCCGGGATTTACTTGCAGGTAGCTCGGCTTCCACCTCAAACTCAACCCATTGAGATCCACACACTGTAGGAGACGACCTTCAACTCAAATCTCAACCGTTCAGCAATGCTCACTACAGATCGACGGAAGACAGCATCTGAAGGAGATCATACCCTCCGTCAGTTGGCGTCGTCTGTGGGAACGAAAGAACTTTTTTATTCTACAACAAAAGTTAATCTTCCGCCCTCGACCCAATAGCGAGCGATGACCGCAACGATCCGAATACGAGCCGCTATAACGAAGGCGGGAGCGGTTTTTCTCCCCCTCCTAACGTCATCAACGCCTTATTCACTCGGATAGACAGGCTCACATCACTGGTGGATGCCCTCGTCCACGTTCAAGCGGCGGGCCCTATCCACCAGGCCGCAGTTCCCCCTCCCCGGGACGATGACACCCGAAGAAGGACGGATGACCATGCTCAGGCCCTCAAGCACGCTCACCTCAGTGTTATCGAGCGCTGGCGTGCCAACTCCGGCAACCACGGCTCTCGCGCAGTGAATGATTCCATGACCCGCTGGGCGCCGGACAACTCCACACCCCGATCTCAGGAGAGACTGGGCCGTCGCTCCAACACTCGCCGCACGCTCACACCGTCTAAGGAGATATCGGTCAGTTCGCCTGCTTCCAAGCATAACCGACAACCCCACTCCCACCGAAGCCGTGCACGCGGAACGTCGGGACTACTAAAGAAGAGCCACGCCCGAGAATTTAAGAAATCTGATAGAGCGGAATTGAAGTCGTTCCGCCGCGCCGACCCGGAGCGGGGTAGCTACCACTCTGACTGTGCTGAATCCTCAGGGTACCACACCGGCTAGCAGCCCACGAAAAGAAAATCGAAGGCATACGACGAGATGGCCAAAAGTCCGGCGAAGGGGCCTGATATTCCGCCGATTCACTCATAAAACCCTTTACAGAAGAGCTACTGGCCGAACACGTCTCGTCTAAGAACAAGCCGCCCAAAGTGTCCCTCTTCGATGGAAAATCCGACCCAAAGGACCACTTGGATACATTTACGACGGGCATGAGCTTCCAAGATAACTCGGATGCGGCCCAATGTCGAGCTTTCCCCACTACGCTAATCCGGGCTGGCCGGGACTGGTTCCGAGGGCTTGCACCGCGCTCCATTTCCACCTTTGACGAGCTGGCTACCCAATTCCTCGGCCATTTTGTCGGGAACCGACGGCAGAAGAAGACAGTCGACTACTTATTCACTGTCAAGCGCCGAGACAGGGAATCCTTCAAAGGGTATGTCACCCGCTTCTACAATGCTCTCCTGGAGGTACCCGAGCACCACGACGGAACGGTTCACTACGCCGAGGTCGGGTCTTAGACACAAAGAGTGGCTCCGCTCTTTTGCATTGGCGCAACCTAAGACCATGGCCGAAGTGAAAGCGTGGATTGAGCGAGAAGTCCAACTCGAGTCCAAGGTGAACTCCAACATGCCTGGAAGCGACCAAGCTGACCGGAAGAAGAGGGACAGGGAAGAGAAAAGGAAAGACGATCGTACGAAACCTTACTTCCCGAGGTTCCAGGAGTACACCCCTCTAAACATTTTCTAGACCGAGCTGCTGGAGGAAGCTAAGGGCGAAGAGTTCTTCAGGCTCCCGCTAGCTACCCGATGGACGGGAAAACGGCTTCGAGGCCCGTATTACGCCTATCATCGGACGCAAGGACATCCGACCGAGGATTGTAAACAGATGTGCGATTACATCGAGGAGCTAATCCGCTCCGGTCACTTAGCAAAATACCTGCGAGATAAACGTCAAGCAGATAGGGGGTAAGCCGGTCAAATTAAAGACGGAGAGTTGACAATCGGACGGATCATGGTCATCACCAACTGACCCAAGTCCAAGCAACAGGGACTGCCGCCGAATCCGGTCATTCAATACAGAAAAGTTTAAACCGTATCAATGAATCTGTATTTTTTTAGTAATAAAGATTCTTACTTCCCTGCGATCTAAACCGCTTCTTGTTGTTTCCATGCTAAAAATATCCCGCAAGGCTGGTGGGTAGCTTTCTTCCCGTCAAGTAAGAGCATGCCCTTCACTTAAGAAAGGAAGCTCGGATGCGCGTATAACTAGCAGATCTAAAGCCCTCCTCGCGAGGCGACCGAGTAGTATCTTGCTCGGTCATCCCTAACGGGTAGCTTCCTACCCAACAATGCTAAGGATCAAAAGACCTTCTCTCGAGGACGCCAAGCAGCTTCCTGCTCGGTCCATCCGCGGTGGGTAGCTTTCTGCCCAACTACGCTGTAGATTGAAGCCCTGCTCGCGAGGCGACTGAGTAGGTTCCTGCTCGGTTATCCCTAGCAGGTAGCTTCCTACCCAACAATGCTAAGGATCAAAAGCCCTTCTCTCGAGGCCACCAAGTAGCTCCCTGCTCGGTCCATCCGTAATGGATAGCTTCCTGCCTAACTACGATGTGGATCGAAGCCTTCCTCGCGAGGCCACCGAGTAGCTTCCTGCTCAGTCATCCCTAGCGGGTAGTTTCCTACCCAACAACGCTAAGGATCAAAAGCCCTCCTTTCGAGGCCACCGAGAAGCTTCCTTGTCCGGTCCATCCCTAGCGGGTAGCTTCTTACTCATCTACGCTAAGGATCTAAAACCCTCCTCTCGAGGCCACCGAGCAGCTTCCCTGCCTGGTCCATCCCTAGAGGGTAGCTTCCTATTCATCTACTCTAAAGATATAAATCCCTCCTCTCGAGGCCACCGAGCATCTTCCCTGCCAGGTCCATCCCTAGCGGGTAGCTTCCTACCTATCTACTCTAAGGATCTAAAGCTTTCCTCTTGAGGCCATCGAGTAACTTCCCTACCCGGTCCATCCCTAGCGGGTAGCTTCTGTCACGCCCCGCTTCCCAGAGTGCGCTAAGATAGGCATGTGACAGAGCTAACCATGCTACCTGTGGATAGGAAACATCCCTCCACAGTCACATTACGGCTGTCTAGAGATATCAAGAACAGGAAAATAAAATAAACTATCTAGTACATGTCCATGAGCTAGAATAAACGAGTCAAGAAATAATATGCGGAAGCAATAAATCCAAAGAGCAAAACCATCTGAAAAGTAAAACATAACTAAACTGGATATTAACTGGATCATCACTGCTCGGCCTAACGGCGGAAGTACTCCTGATCAGCCTGCGACAAGGGTAGAGGATCTGGGCCATGCAAAACCCAGACGTCAGTGCATCATAATATCAATAATTCTAAGCAAGCAGGATGTAATGAAATATGCAGGCATGAAATATGAACAGTAACAAGTCATCAGTAACAAGTAAACAATAACATGAATATAGATCAGTGAACATGATATAAACATGTGAAGTGCAGTGAGTAGTCTAAACTGTGCTATATGGTTATCTACTCTAAAGTTATTCGAAATCAATTAATGTAATCCTCGTCGTAACCCATCGGTCGATGCCCCGTTCATTCCCTACGGGACCACGGTAACAAGATATAATAGACTGTGAGTCTATGTCCCGTTCATACCCCACGGGACCACGGTAACATGATGTAATAGCTCTTTGAGTTACGTTCAACTACATTCTTGATTTCCCCATACCCCCAAGGTTATGTGTGTAAGTCAGGTATTGATAAATCTGGAGCTAATGCCAATACAGGATCAAGCAGATACAGGTTTGTCTGTATAGATAACAGGATATGTCCGTAGGGACAACAGGTCAAGATTTGTCGGCATTAGTAACAAGATCAGGTATCAAATCAAGCTGTGGTACATCAGGTCATGTCAGGTAGTGCACATGTATTAAGTCATGTCAAGTAGTGGTATATCGGGTCATGTCAAGTAATGCACAGGTGTCAAACGGGTGCTCATAATCAAACTGTAGTAAGTATTGAATCAAGGTGAAAGTACGGATGTACAATAAAAGCATGGATGCACAAATATCGATCAGGGGTCACATCATGACTAAGTAGGATGCACAATTATCAAGCATGGTGCACTAATACAACAGTAACATGAAATAATATGGTCTCGGCGTGCAACTAGATATGTAATAAACCGTACGGATACAGACAGATACTATAAAACTGTAAATCGGTAAAATTTGCTGAATATTAAAACACAAGCACTATTATTTATTAAATAGACATTTATATAATAATATTAACATAGATAACATATTCAAACCGATTAATAAGTATAAAAGTGGTATTGATTAACCATGCACAAGAAAGTTCCGTTCAGAAATTCAGCGTTACCCTGATTTGTAAAATAGCTTAAAAATAACAAACGTTCTCCAAAAGGGACGTGTCTTATACCAAAACAAAGATAATTCAATAAGGTTTTTATTTTTATAAGTTTAAATATCTCAGGTTGTTCCTAAAAAAAGTTATGAACATTCGAAATTGAAAGTTTGCTGCTGGAATTTTCCTGGAAAGAAGTTTAGATATTTTCATTTGCATTTTACGTTATTTAAACAATTTATTTTGCAAGTAAATATTTCATAAAGTTATAGTATTATGAGTTAGCCTCATAACGAACTAAAGAACGTATACTAATAATTTTTCTATGATTTATAATGAATTTTATAAGGTAAGGTGTACAGTAAATTTCAGATTTATCGTATCCGCTTTGCAACGACGTTTCATATATAAACTATAATATTTTCAAACTATATTTTGTAAAACATTATAAAATGCAGATTATAAACTAATTAAAGATAATAATAAGAAATATTACGACGATATATATTTTAAATGATATGGATGCAAACGGGTATATGAAAACAGTAAAACTTTAGTATGGATGTACAATGGGATGAACGGGTAACATTTTACTCATATGGATGTATAATACTATACCTAGCATGTGGCAAGATGATTTAGCATGCGAATACTTATGTAAATACTGATATGGATGCATACGGATGTCATATAACCGTAAAATGATAAACTGGTAAATGTGGGATGTACAATTAAACAATATGAAATGTTATTATTCAATTGGGTGCAGTATATTGTAGTTTAGCATGTATCAAGATAAATTTGCATACACTAGATATGAAATAACTTGTACGGATGCATACGGATATCCGAAAATGGTGAAATATGCAAAATGATAATGTGGGATGCATGATTTAAAATACAAGTGCTATATTTATTCAAATAGATATAAATACAGTAACATAGAATTTAGCAAGATAAACTTGCCTCGATAGAATCACACAACGGATACTCACGGCAGTCCGACATCGGTAAATCGTCGCAATGCACACGCGGCACGCGGGACGGGTCCAGGCAAGGCAAGAGGGTGATCACACAGGCAAGGTACGTTCACTGGATCACTCGAATCGTCAGCGACGAGGACGGCTACAGCGGTGATCACCGGAATCAAGAAACAAGATCAAGAAAAAGAAAGAAAAAGGAAGAAGAATAAGTAAGAAAAAGAGGCTGTGTATTAAATAAGGAAAGAAATAAATAAATAAATAATATATATATATATAAATATATATATGTAGAGGAGGAGTGAGAGAGAGAAAGGGGTTGTTAGTTTGTTAGGAAATTAGTTTAGATTTAAATTTAAAAAAATCTTTTATTAGTTAACTAAATTTTAATTTGTATCAGTTTATAAAATTAATATTATATAAATAAAATTTGATATTCTGGTAAATACAAAAATAGTCCAAAACATACCCGAGTCAGGTCTAAAATCCAGTTTTAAAATACGAAAAATATACATGTCGACCAAAATTAAAGTTGGATATCCGGGTAACGAAAAAAATGCATACCCCAAGAACGGATGCACGCACGTGCACGCAGTCATCCAAACAAGTCCGTTTCACTGAACGGGATGAGAACAAGATGCGCGGATGCTAACACGGGGTTAGGGGTATCATGCAGGCCATGCAATGTATTTTTAAAATATTTTATGTGACTTTAAATATTATATTAAAATTGCAGATGCCAGATAAATGCCAGTATGCAGTATATGAAAAAATGAAAGTGCACGGATCCACATAACAAGCGGGGATAAATCATAACTATGAATCAAGACAGGTTTCAAGCATGTGGGTCGGGTCAGATGCAAGTACAGATGTCAAAATACCATTCTCACCCAAAACACAGTAAATCAAGAAACTACCATAAATAAAGAAATACTTGACTAGAACTGGTATAAATGAACTAGGGTGTTACAGCTTCCTACCCATCAACGCTAAGGATCTAAAGCCCTCTTAACGAGACCACCGAGCAGCTTCCATGCCCGGTGCATCCCTAGCGGGTAGCTTCCTACCCATCTACGCTAAGGATCTAAATCTCTCCTCTTGAGACCACCGAGCAGCTTCCCTGCCCGGTCCATCCCTAGCGGGTAGCTTCCTACCCATCAACGCTAAGGATTTAAAGCCCTCTTAAAGAGACCACCGAGCAGTGTCCCTGGCCGGTCCATCCCTAGCGGGTAGCTTCCTACCAATCAACGCTAAGAATCTAAAGCCCTCCTACAGAGGCCACCGCGCAGATTCCTGCTCGGCTAATCTCCGAGGGGTAGATTCCTACCTTACGAAGACGCGGATCTAAGACCCACATCAAGGAGGAATCAGTCAATATCAACCTATTTTAGCTTGGCTGTTTTTCAACTCATGCTAAGACACGTGGTCGTCACCTCGACTCCGAGGTATGGACTGATACCGACCTTCCAACTCGGGTATTTTTTGACTCACGCTAAATGAGCAACTGCCACCTCGACTCCGGGGAGCAGGAGGGTACCGACTTTCCTACACTTGGCTATTATTCGATTTACACTCGACGTGCGATCGTCATTTAAAAAGCCGGGCAACGACCTTCGACCCAACACTTGCAGCAGAATGAAAATTCAAACAAGAAGAAGACCGACGAGCTAATGTACTCATGCAGAAAGCAGACAGTCATGCAGAGGAAAATAAGCTCAACTTTATTTATATTCCAAAATTTTACATGGTATTCCGGGCTCCTGAGCCTTACTAAAAATACCCGAAGGCTTACAAAATTTTGAAAAGAAAAACAAAAGCTCCCAAGGGAAGAAAGCTCAGTCCGTGGGCTCCGCCGGGATCTCGCCCTGCTCGACTCCGCTCTCGGGGGCCAGAGCTTTGGTCTCTTAGACGGCTTCGCCCTCTGCGGCCACCTCGACGCCTACCCCCTGTGGCACATCCTCGAAGAGCGGGTACTTAGCGCGGAGCTCACCGTCGGCAAACTCCGGCATTGACACCTTGACGGCGTCGAGAGCCTCGTGCCAAATGATGGCCGAGGTTTCGGTGAGGTCGGCGTAGAACTGGTCCGACGTTTTATACCTCTCCACAGACTTCACCGTTCGGACCTCGGCGAGCTTCATGGCCTCGAGCGCCACCCGGGCGTCCTTCCTGCTGACGTCCCTCGATTTCTTCATTGCATTATAGAGGTTACCAATCTCCTCCAACTTGGCCTGGATAGCCTGGTTGGATTCACTCAGAAGTCGGTGAGATTCCTTATACTTAGAGTTCGTCAGCTCCTCGGCGACCACCTGATTTTCGAGGGCGGCTATCTTCTCCTCCGCCTGTTGCAACCGAAGGCGCAGATCATCCTCCCGCGAGTACGATTCACACGCCTTCTTCATGGCCGGGGCGATCTCCTCGGATTCCATATTGATAATGAGGGCGCAGTGGTGGAGGACCTGAGGAAAGCAGCTAAAGGAGTTAGAAAAGTTCATACTAAAAAAAAGATACTTAAGAAAATTCTTAAAGGAAAACGGATACCGACCTGAACCGCCTCTTGAGCAATGGTTTCCACCTGGGTCTTCAGGGTCCCACGGGGAATTTTGCTCCCAGCCGCTTGCTCCATGTCGGACAGCAGGCTGTCGGCGACGGAGAGCCCCGAGGGCACCCCGAAGCAGAAGTCCCCCTCCTGCACTGGAATTCCGGTGGAGGGCACCCGAGAGGACGTTATTTTTTTTCCTTTTGTAGGGAACAGCGGTGGGTTCCTCATCTTCCTCCTCCCTCGTCCGGGACACCGGGTCCCGTGCATGCTCCTCGCTACCCCCGTAGTTGCCTTCGGGGGCTCGGGGCGCAGCGGAATGCTTGCCCGGCGGAGTTGGCCTCGGGGCCAAACTCGAAACGGGTCGGGACGAACTTCCACCCTGGTCTTCTTCTAGGCCTTCACGGCCATGGCAGCTAAGAACTTGGATCAGTCCATTTGCTCTACAAAAAGAAGAATACACAAAAGAGAGTTAGTGATGCTGAGAAAAAAGCAAAGAAAATTCATCAAAATCTAAATAGATCGTCCACGGCCTTAACTTACCCAGAAAGCTCGCGGGGCTGAGCCCTGCCCAGCTCATAGCCTACTCAGAAAGCAGGACGTCGGCCCACTGGATCGGCTCCCACAAAGACACCATCCTTACCTCAGATGGGGATGACGGTTTCGCCCTCGGGCAGTCAGCCCTGTGCCACTGTGTAGGCACAGGCCAATTCTCACCCTCGGGTAGCCTGACAAATACGAACTTCTCCTTCCATTCATGGATAGAAGAAGGGACGACTACCACACCTGACCCAGCCACCCCGCCCTTACGTTTTTTGTAACAACCATAAACTTTCTGTACAATTTTTTTAAAAATATAGAAAGGGGTACTTTTGGCTGAGCACAAGTTATAGATTTGTTTTTTTAATAGCAAGAAGGAGCTTGTAGCTCATTGGTAAGACCTTGCACTGCTGAATCAAAACACCAGAGTTCAAATCCCATCATCCACATTATTTTTTAATATTGTTTTCTTTTAAATTTTTAGAATCCCAAGAGTCTATACGTGCTAAACCCGTAAAACCAAAAGTCACATATAAAACAAACTGGACCACGAGGTAGACCAAGCGACGGGGAGCACATGGCGGCCGAACTGGGCCTGACTCGGCTGAATCGGCCGGCGGCGCCGGCCGATTCATCGCAAAATCCAATTTGGTCTACTCGGGTATTGTGACTCTTGGTCTTCTTAAAACCCCTGTATACTTTAAATTTTCTGCACACTAATATAACTCTTTAAAACTCTATTAAACCATTTTTAATACAAAATTAAATATATTTTCTCACACCCTTTCACCTATCCTAACCCTAATCTTTTCCTATAAATACCACCCCTAAACACACCCCCTCACTCACAAATTCTGTCCAAACTCTTAAGAAAACTCTCTAGAAATTTTGTGTGCAAGTGGAGTTAGCGAAGGGCGAAACTCCGGCGAACTTTCCGACGACGACTCTAGGAGCTCCCGGTGACGAAACGACGCACCGGAACTTACTTCCATTCCTATTTCTCTCCTCTAAACCAAAAGCCAGTAAGTCCCTCCTCCCCTTTCTCTATTCCATTCTAAAAATTTGTAAAACGAAAACCCGACGGAAGCTGAGTTAATCCGACTTCCGATTTAGTTTTTCTTAAAAAGTTCAGCTTTCCTCAAATACAACCATTCCAAACTCTTACATCTTGACTATTAATAATTAACAAAACATCATGAACAAATTCCATAGCAAAATATTTTATATTGCAATTTTTATCGTACTTTTTCAGTAAAATACCATGTAGTTTAGTTTTAACATTAAAACATCATATTTCTTGCTATACCTTTAGATAGGTCACGAGGTAACGACCTACCTCTTCACAACACTCATATGCAATATAGCACAATATCTTTTGGGAAATATAGATTCGGGAAAATACCGTTTTACATAAAACTACCTTTAACTTATAAAAACCATTTTCACAAGATTATGTATTTTAAATAAGTCTTTGCAAAGCGCCGCTATAACCCATTTAGGGAACCCGTTTAGGATGGTGCGGATTATCGTACATCCTTAAGCTTAGCAGTGCGAGATGCAGACCTCCGCAAGGAGCATTCGGTCTCGAGAGATTTAAAAATACAAATATCTTAAGAAAATGAGATTTCTAGAAATATAATATATTAAAATTATATATATATATATATATATATATATATATATATATATATATATATATGTGTGTGTGTGTGTGTGTGTGTGTATCATCAAAATATCTATTTTTGTGATAATATAAATATTCCAACTTTTATAAATCACTAAAATCACTTTACATGAAAATACCATGAAATTCCATACAAGTTCAATATTACAATTAAATACCTTATATTATGAAATTAGGTTATTTTCACTAGAAATGACACATATATAAAATCTACATCTATGACAACGCTAAAGACGATAATTAAATACTTGGGGTGTATTTTGAAAATTATACAAAATTATTTTTACACAAAATCCCCTCAAGTTCTATAAATTACCCTAAGGACCCTAGTAAATATAGGTTTAAGCGGGACCAGTCTCTTGAGCCTCAGGGAACCGGAGATATGGGTGCTTGCCTATTTAAGGTAGACAATTTAAAAAACGGTGTTATCAATACGGTAATCGTCTTTGAAAAAGACACAAATCCTGCCGCCCATGTGCAATGGTTACCGATAACATCAAAACCTAAATCAGGACTTCAATTTCTTTTCTAATTGTTCTGACTCAGACCGAGTCTCATTATAAATAAGCTGACTTGAATATGATTCAAGTACAAACTGCAATTCAATATGATTCCATGAATCCATATAATCAATCTGTTCAAACTATTCAATTTATATTGACTGAACCGAACCATGGATATACTTCCATTTACATGATTCTCCAGTTACATCCATTTACTGATATCATGGTTTCGGCAAGTTATTTCATTATATAATCTATATTACAAGACAATACAAGTTGCAATACAATACAAACAATACAATCAAGACATCGCGGGGTTTAAAGGGTAGATTGGTACGGAAGGTGTTAGAAGTGGCACGAGACTGCAACCATTAAGACACATAACCTGAATACAATCGCCGTTGTATTCTAACAGAGCTTGTATTCTATTTGCCTTTAGTCTCTGGCATATAGAGACTTCTCTCGTATATACACTGGCCTCTTCTGTACTAACCTACAAACAGCAACGTTAACACTAAATATAACATTATAATAATCAAATATAACTTTAAAAGCTACACACACACTCTCTCTCTCTCTCTGTGTCTATTTTACTTCTCCCTCATCTTTGGGACTTACCGAGCGATTTGTTCGCTGACGACATTCTCTTTCTTCTTCTTTGAATGTCGTCAGGTGATTCAGACCTTCCGGAGATCGAGCCCAGTATTGAAGACTTGGATTAGTTTATTGAAGACTCCGAGCTGTAGTTACACTTGCACATTTTCTTTTACATTCTGTATTTTCCATTTCTGTTATGCCACTGTTTAGACATTTGTTTTCATTCAGATGTATTTACTTTTCCATGTATTGTAAAAAGAATGTGAATAAATAAATTTGTTGTCCATTACATTTGTCTCTTGTGTACATTTCTTTTATATTGCTTAGTTACGCTTAGTGTATTTACTTCAGAGTAAATACGTAGCGGCCTCATCGTGTCCCCTTCGCTGTACACCGGGAAGCGGGGCGTGACATTTTTTGAAGGAAAAATACACCCAGCTCGGCTCATCCTTGCTGGTGCCAGGGTGATTCTTATAACAGAGGAAGGAATCGAGGAGGGTCAAACTGAAGGGGATGTTTTCAAGTTTCAACTGGACCAGAAATCCAATGAGGATTCTCTACGAGTTCGGCGCTAGCTGGCCCGGGACAAGATGAAAGCAACGAAGCACCCCACATACCTCGGTTGAGAAGGGCAGACGCATTCCTGCCCGGAACGCTTCCAAATACAGAGCAATCTCCTTACCCTGCAACGAAACACCCCACATACCTCGGTTGAGAAGGGCAGACGCATTCCTGCCATGAACGCTTCCAAATACAGAGCAATCTCCTTGCCCTACACCTGGTCCGCCCGCTCACCCTCTCTAGCCAAATGAAGGGAATAGTTGGAGTGAATATGGAATTGAGCCCGAATCTCGGTAAGCTTGTCTACATTCCTCGAGACGGAGGGAGCATCGCGGGCCCTTGTCGCCGCCCGACGGCGAATGACACGGGCAGCTCTGACTTTAGGGGGCCATCCTGGCACAGATGATGCAGCAGAAGAACCCTCTCGGCTATCTAAAGCCAGAGGGGAGGTGGCCCCGCTGGACTCGGCTCCAACAACTGGAGCCTCATCGTCCGACTCTACCCTAACCACCTCTACAAATTTCTCAGATGAAGACATCTTACCTGATTCAAGGGAATGGGCTCGCCGAGGAAAAATCATGGGTGATTCGATCTAAAGGGAAGGAGCGCCGAGCAATTTTTGACAATGAGTGTGAATTAGGATAAAAATGTTGGCCCTAGGATGG
Source organism: Agapanthus africanus (assembly GCA_030015575.1). Taxonomy (NCBI): domain Eukaryota; kingdom Viridiplantae; phylum Streptophyta; class Magnoliopsida; order Asparagales; family Amaryllidaceae; genus Agapanthus; species Agapanthus africanus. The sequence continues at coordinate 131,398,640 of CM057337.1, forward strand.
GCCCCTCCTATTTATACACTCCAAAGAAAGCATCCAACGGCCCTGATTGATTCCCGCCAGAACGAAACGTCGCACCCAACAATCAGCAGGGCTCCACGTGGCGATCGGCCATTGGGGGTCATCTTTTTGACTGCAGGAGTCAGAGACAGCCTGTCACTTCTAATAACCGACGTCCGACACGTGGCCCGTATCCCAATCGACGATCGACGAAATGGTACCCTCTCTTTAAAGCACGATCATTTCATTTGATCCGCTGATGCCATCGGGGATACGCGCGAAGATTCAGACACACGACGAGGCGACACGTGGGCCTAAAGATCGAAACGACGCAACCACCAAACACCGTGCCGTTCCCGGACGATCCGTATTATGATTCTTGGTGCCAAATTGAATAGAAGAAAAATCGAGTAGACCACTCTCGACCCGACCCTTGGATAGGTGGGAAAGAGAGTGGGGGTCTAATGATGATGCTCACAAGTGGTATCTATTCAAGATTGCGACACGTGGCAAATGACGTGTCCCGAAGACTACGAAGGTGGAATAAATGAGTTGTATTATGAGGATTCCTCGGGATTTCGTCTCAAGAAACGTGTCCGACCTTCCAGGAGACCTCCCTGAATACATTCCACCTTCATCTAGGAAACTATCAACAGCTCGTCTCCAAGTCTTTGACTTGCCGAGCTTCCTCGGCCTCCCGGCTCATCTCCGAGCCCCTGACATGCCAAGCTTCTTCGGCCTCTCGGCTCTTCTTCGATCCATCCGCCGAGCTAAGCCTCTCCAGCTCTCTCGATCAAACGAGAACGCAGATCCCTAGCGCTTCCCCAACGGCTCCGCATATCTCACCAAAGAGAGATAACCGCCGCCCTACGTCCCGCGTCCCACGCTGGCGTATCCCTCCATTAATGAGCGTATCCCGTCATTAATGGAGGGATACCATCATTCACGTAGGCGTAATGTTAGGGACGTAACTAACGGCGAAGATCTCGCATCTGTTCGCTTCATAAGACCACTATAAAAGCCCATCTCTTAGACGACTCAGGAGAGGCAATTTTGATTTCAATAAGCCACTACTCTGCCAATATTCCTCGGCTCTAACTTGATCGTCGGAGGGTTCTACGGTGGTCACCCACCCTGGGACTTACTTGTAGGTAGCTCGGTTTCCACATCAAACTCAACCTATTGAGATCTACACACTCTAGGAGATGACCTTCAACTCAAATCTCAACCGTTCAACAACGCTCGCTAAAGATCGACGGAAGACAGCATCTAAAGGAGATCATACCCTCCGTCAACTACTGAAATTGGAAGCTTAGGTGAGGCTTTTCTAGATTCGAATCCGAGCTAGCTTTTTATCACTGCCTTCCCTTTTTTGGGTTCTCTTTCTTCAACATTGATTGATTGAGCACCCCTCAATTGGTTGGTTAGTCTTGATCGTATCATCCTATTCTCCTTCTTTCCTTCTTATACCACTCATTCTTTTTATTGTATTAGTTTCACTTTCCTTTCGATATAGAATGGAAAGAAAATTCTCATTTGGCCGTATTTTAGGCCTTGGTTGGTACATGGTAATTTAGGAAGGGATCTTCAATTTTCACATGATATTCTGGAATCCATGAGAATCATTTTGCTATAAATTGTGAGAATATTATTCCTTACATATTGGCGTCTATCCAAATATTTCGGTCTACCACAGCCATTATCATAGCCGCCGCCGCTTCCCACCGTCGCAAGCCTCTATAGATAATTGACTTTCAAGTGAGCCGTTGATCTACTGTTGCCGCCAGCCATCATCGACCATTGCCAGAACCGTTCGTCTGCCATCGTTCGTATAAATAACAGGGAATAATTAAATCATGTCAAGCATAGTAATGCAAAAACAACCCGTGCGAGGATCATATTACCGGAATCATGCAGAATCATATAATCTTATATTCCATGTTCCAAATGCACCCATATGCCTATCATTTGTTCATAATTTCTTCTATCTCAATAATCTTCAATGCCATCTCTGTTTTCTTAAATTCTTTCTTTATTATGAATTTGTTAATTTCATATACAAGTACAAGGTTAGCAATAGATGTTTGCTGTGTTCAAAATTTGAGAAAGGATATACATGATAGTTACCGACTTAATTTACCAGTCATTTTATGGTGCTAGGACGATAGAATCCAATATTTCTTATTTCCTACAAATTGCATATATAAGAAAATTGGTATACCATGTGTTGTTTGGTAGCTAGTAGATGTACCTTAAGTGACATTTGTGTTAGAATATGAAATATTGGAAGAAGAAAAAACGGGAGAAAATAAAGAACCCAACAATGGGCATACATAGTACCTCTCATGTCTCCCAAATATCGACTAGATCAACACTGTTGGTTATTGGGTTTCACTTGGCCCAATATCCGTCCCGGTCCCTATATATGTATATGATATATCGGATTAGCGTTAATTATCCAAGAGGGTTAATTATTCAAGACAATTAATTAAGAAAACCTAGAGGGATCTAAGACAGATCCAACTTATGAGCCGTCGTCCTTCTATCGTCCTTATTCTATTACGGTCGGTTAGCGGGATCATTATATGGGGGGTCCTCGCTTAATCAAAGTGTGGTTTCCTTTCGGCCGTTGCGTGAAGGCGATAGAATTCAGATCTAGAACATGACGTAGGCAAGGATAACGATCTCACCATCGGATCAGGTATATCAGTAAAATCTTGAATAGATACATGATTGTTTCCACTATGATTGTATATCATGTGTCCACGCACATTTGTGTAACATTGGTATCAGTATGCCGACCTTCATAGATCTTAGATCTATTTTTTAAAAAATGTTGCAACTCTTAAGTTGAGTTTTTTTGGTATAAAGTTAGATTGAAATTTTATTTTTTATTGATTTGAAAGATCTATGATTATTAGGGTTAACGTTTGTGATGGATTTTTATACATCTATCAATTTTATTGCATCATAAGTCATACTAGATTAGATCTAATTTTTTTATGCTTCGATGTATAGCATTTAGTTTTGTGATGTGAAATTGACCATGAAACAAATTGAAGAGTGATATTTAAAAAAAAGAAAGATTGGCTCTTGGTTTTACTTAAAAAAAATTATTTCTTTTGGTGAGAATTTTATGGCGGTTAGGTTGCAAAAGTTTTAAAACCCTAACTCTATTTTTAGATTAACTTATGGGATTTTTTTGGATTTTGGTAAGGACCAAATATTTTTTTAACAAAAAATATTTCGGAATGAAAGGAAATTTTCTTCTTTTTTTATTTGGCAGGCAAAATATTTTTTTAGAAAGAAAAATAAATTTAAAATCAAGATCAAGATAAAGATTTTTTTCTGGATTTTAATTTTTTGGGTTTTATCCAAAATTTAAACTAGTTTTCATTAAAAAAAAATTGTTTTCTTAAAAAGTAGGGACTGGACGCCTCGGGTTAGGACTGCCACACCCAGAACCATGCCATGGCCTACCAGCAGGCTGGGCCTATGGGTGGCAGGCCAGGCCGAACCGAGCAAGTTGGGATTGCTAGGTCAGCCCAATAAAAAAAGGGGCAGTAGCCGGGCCACCCTAGCCAGGCTCAGGCTGAGCTGGCCTAGCCTGGGCCAACCAGGCCCGGCTAGAGCTGGGCCACCCGAGCTGGACTTGGGCCGAGCCGGGCTTATTTTTTTAAAATTATATATATATATTGGTAGAGATTTTTTTAAAAAAATCCAGAAAATTAATAAAAAAAATTTTCTGAATTTTATTTTGGATTTCCCATTCAAGTTTTGAGTTAGTTGTAGGGTCTTTGGTTTTAGCTCTAGGAGTTATCTTTTTCAAAAAAAATTATTGCTCACCAAAAACTTCAAAAATTTACTCACATAAAATTTTAGAGATTTGATGTGTAGTTTTTCTAGTGAGAGCGCTTGGGGCGTGTGCCAGATTTCATGAGAAACGAAAAATCCTAATAAAACGGACAAGATTAAATAGAATAGTTCTATAAATAGTGAAATTTGTTAGATTGTTTGTTACATATTATGGAGTTGCATACTTAATGAATAAAGACGCATGCTACATTCATTAATAAAAATCTGATAAATTTCAAGTGAGAGATTTTGTGAGGAGACGTGAGTCTAGATTCAACATCCAATCTACTCTGTTTCTAGAAAATTTATAATCCGTTATTCAATTATCTTAACACAATTTTAAATTTTACATTTTTTAAGAATGTGGTTGGGGCCTTAGACTCTCTTCTTTTTCTTCAGGATATAGCTTTATTATTGTTTGTTAAGAGAAATTGAAAACGCAATGTTCTTTTGGAAAGAACGATACTCTAGCAAATGCCGATAGTGTTAACATATCCATAATAAAATCAAGATATTGTCGTTAGCCTCACCAGGGGTGAGATGCTAGATGACGATAACATAATAAAACAGAAACATTAGTTTAATGTTACTTGAATAGGCTGAAAGACTTGGACGCTGGTGACAACAAGGTGGTAGCGATGTAGCCGGGCTGCACGACGCAACACCATCGAGATGCAGCGATATTCGGAGGATTGGCGCATCTAGAATCGTTACGCGTTTAACATGATGAAGAGCGGCGTCATTAGTGATAATAGGATTTATTTCCAAGCACTCGCCGTTTATATTGAGCGGTAGTTATAGGGTATCTACGCGCTGAGGGATAAGTTGTGCGATGGTTATAGGGTAATCTACGCGATGTGGAAATGTTACATTATTTCTCGGTTTGACCTAATTTTCACATAAGGAGTCGAACCACGTAATGTAGTGTTGGCAATTCACCCGCGCGCGCAAACGCGTATATTATAGAAACGGATATGGAATGAAGGAAATGGAATGCGCACGCGAGATCGTTCTCGTTTTAAATATTTATAACCTCAAGTGCACGGCGCATTATAGCGAGCCAGCAAGCACGGGTCGATCCGCAGGGAATTGTGTATTGGGTATCGTGATTTAAGGTTCAACAAATTAACGAATTGGGGGTTTGTCACAAAATTATAAAAGAATACGAAAATAAGAAAAGCAAGAAAACAAGCAAGTTAAGAATGGTTGTGGGTTCGGCTTGGAAGGTTGAATCGCGATATTTACCTTTACACTTCCTTGATCATGAGTTGTCCGGCCTTATCTCGATCCCGGCATGAAGCACGACTTGTCAACACGGTTGCGGAGCACAAACCGTAAAATTCCGATATTCGCCGCAAAGTACGAAACGAGTCCTTTTGATCACTTACCGTTTGTATGTCCGCGCTTGAGGTATCAACACTAAACACAAGGGTTAGAAAGCATACCGCAACAATAAAAACACAAAATGGTTGGTGGGAGCAAATGATTTTGGTATTAAGTGTGCTAAGTGTTTGTGATGGTATATGATATATGAAATTAAGAGATTTTTCAAGTCCTTAACCACAACTTATCATATCCAAACTTAGCAAACTTAACTCCAAATTGATTATAACAACATTGAAATGGGAAAAGGGAATGAATATGGTATATGAGGAGGTTATAAGTAACCATGTGTCAAAATACCATATCATATCAATACATTAACAATTTTTAAGTTAGAATCATAAGTTAAGCACATGAAACATAAACAATAGATGGAGGAGGCAAAGCCTTTCATCTCACTTTCTCACCCACACCACAACCAAAATAAAGATTAGTTAAGCATAAAAAAAAGAAAGCAAGTAAGTAAAGAAAGCAAGTATTAAAAAAACAAGAATTTATTAACACTTGAAATAAGATACAAGATTTTGGTATCTTGTTCAACCTCCTTAATGAAACTCTCCAAAGAGAGCTTCAAGAGTGAAGAAGAAGAAGAAACCAATGATGAAGCCTACTCATTCTCAAGCTAAACCAAAAGAAAAAGAAACTAACAAAATATACAATGTATGAGAGAATATGAGAGAGAGCCCTTCCCTTGCTACTTATCTGCTATTTATAGGCTCAAAATAAAATTAAACAAACAATAAAAATAAGCCTATGTGGCAGCAAGGGAGGGACAGAGAAAATATGGGGCCCATTGGGCTTGATGGGACCGAGCTCGCCGGATTTCCTTGAAGTCTTGCCGGCCAAAAACCGAGCAATGGGGTTCTTGTTTGCAGTGGGGTCTTGTGTGCTCTCTACAATCACTCTGGTGCTGTTTTCTTTCTCTGTATAGGCCTTTGATGCACTCAGGGATTGGAGGGAAACATGGTGTAATGCATCACATCAATACTTTTAGCATTCAATGCTCATTTAATGCACATCATACTCATGCCCACTTGTGCTATGATTCATGACTACCCCATTATGGTCCTAGTGCCAAAGAGCATGTGTGCACATGTATTGTGTTGGACCAAAATATTGTGCACACATATTATTTGCAAAAACTCTTTGGATATCGGTCGGTTTCCAGTTCCAGTTGCAGTGTCGGCTCACAGACGATATATCCGTGATTTTGAATGTGTTTTCGGTATTTTATCACGAATACCTGTAAACTGTAATTACAGAGCAGACACTGATTAATAGCATCGATATAACAAAATAGATAACGAATGAGCGGTATTAAAATGCAGTTTTCTGTGATGAACATGTAGATACACTTAAGAGTTATATTTTCATCGATCCGGGATCTAAAGAGTGCTGCTCCAGTCAGACTATTTAGCGATAGATGGTTACATGTTTTTCTACTTGATATATGAAGCAGTTAGTTATACGGAAAGCGAATGTGATGACTTTTGTTATTACATTTGAGTAACTGAGACTTAAGGTTTAATTGTCAGGGGCGATAGAACTAAGAGCGCCGCTGATATGTTGATGAGGTCAATTGTGCACAAGGGCAGGTGTCCTAACACAAGAAAAGTTCAATTGAGCTAAGAAACCAGGAATAACGCATCAACAGCTTAAGTGATATGACATAAGAAAATATGTTGGCAATAATGAGAATAATAAGTGAAAACGTTTGATTGTGGAAATTTGAACCACTCCACTCATCAAGGTACTAAGTGAAGTAGGCATTCTGCTAGGAGCAGAAAAGTTTGTGGAAGAAAATCATGTGTCCATGATATATGAGTCTTTTCTGTATTGGAGATGCAGATAGATATCCATAAATCATCTTCATGTTATTTATAGTTTCAGTTTTGGTTTAGGTATTTCGTTAGCTTAATGGTACAATATGTCTGATGAGTTTCTTATAGTTTTGAGGGTGACATAATAGATTAGGTCAATAGGAGGATGCGATGACTTAACCATCTGGGGTGGATTAGTCGGCATTTTTGACAAAGTCAAACCATCTACTTATAAGAGTTGACATGGAGGAAAAATGTCACGTCCCGCTTCCGAAAATTCGGGAACGTAACAAAACTAACCATGCTACCTATGGTAAGTAAATATCCTCTCATAGTCACATTACGGCTGTCAATCAGTAATAAAGAACAATAATATAACTATCTATCTCTAAACATGTCCAATAACTATGATAAACAATAATAGGAAACGATAACGGAAGCAATACAGATCTAAGAAATAACTAACCATCAATAAGAGCTATATCAGTGAGAAAGTCCCCACTGATCGGTATTCCTGTCGAAGTACTCACGAGCTATGTCAAGTATCTAGGCCATGCAAAACCCAGACGTCGGTGCGCCATAAATATCACAATAATAATAACTGAATAGTGTATTATACAGGGTGTTATGTGCAAAATAATGTATAATTATAAACAAACAATCACAGATGATATAACAACAGGCTATAGGTATCTCACGTGTATCCTAAAATCCATGTTTCTAGATTATCTATTCTAATGGTATTTGAAACTAATTAATGTAATCATCATCGTAAGTCAATAGTATCCCATGCATGCCCGGGACCACGGTCATGATTCTCGAGGCTGAATCCGAGACGTGTCGCTAGGCAGCAAAACAATGTCATATACGGATGAATGATGTCGGCATCATCATTCCGGAGCCCGAAACTCGTATTGACTGACCAGTCTCTATAAAGTAGTGAATTGTTGAGTTACAAGTCGGGTTTCATTCTTGATTTCCTCTTTTCTCCAGATTTCATGTTCTAGTCAGATATCAATAGAGTGTCTACCTAATGCCAATACATGAACAATCGTGTACAGGTCTTGTTTAGTAAGGCAACAAGTCAGCTCAATAAGGATAATAAGTCAATGTTGTTGGCATCGGTAACCAATAAAGATAACATGTATGACAATTCTGCTAAAGCAATGGTAAGATAACGTGTCGTGCACATGTCAGGTATTGTGTATCAACAGAAGAAATATTTACTTGCACAACCAATCACAATAAAAACAATAATATATTGTCATGGTTATCTAGCTAACGGAATTGATATATACACTATTACTTGTTAAAATATGTCTCTAACCGTAATTTTAATAGCGATTTACGATTGTTAAATATTATAAATTAAACTGACTGTATTAAGTTCTACTTATGAATGTAATTTTGCATAAACTTAATCAATTGTAATTACATACGTGCTAGTGTTGCTAAATGATAAAATATGGATTAATTGTATATTGATAATAATTTGCAACTTTATAGATATATGTCTATAATATAAATATGCATATTTTGGTATAGGTAACCTAACATGTTGCAAGTTAGAACTTGTCTCATATACGACGATGATCAAGACAGAGGGAACGACGACACGATGACTGGAACAATGGAGATTGCGACGTTTATAAGTGCTCGACAAAATGCCAGGGCTAGATTTTAGCGTCGATTGATGCTGCGGAGGGTGCGATGGTGGCGGAACTTGGTTGCAATGAGCAGAGAAAAGCTCTTCTGTCACGGATACTGTATACATCGGTTATGGAAGAATGAATGGCGTCAACAATGATGAAAGTGTGCAGTGGCTCAGCGCGACACAACACGACACGGTACATGGAGTGGCACAATATGGTGTTGGGCATTGCGGTGACAAGGGCTGATGTGAAGGTGGCACGTAAGTGAGCATGACTGGAGGTAGCGGTGGGTCTTGGCGAGGGTGCGGTCTCGGTTGAAGTCTCGGGGAAGATGGAAATGCAGGTGATCAGGTTTGGTTGATGGTTGTTGGCTCCGGCGATGAGTTTAGAGAAAGGAAACGACAATGGTAGTGGTGGTGGTGGGATTTTGGGTTCGTGTGGTTGATGGGTTCGGGGGTTCAGGAGAGGACGAGGATGAGGGTTGGTGAGTCAAGGAGATAGCGGAGGTGATGAGGACGAGGAAGTAACGGTGCGGTGGAGGGTAGGCGACGATGAGAATGAGGTTGGAGGTGAAGTCGAGGATGAAGGTGGTCGGGGATGCCGGTAGGAGATGACGGCGAGGTGAGGAAGCGAGGTGATGATGATGATGGAGGTAAGCACGGAGATGGTGCGACAGCAGGATGAAGAGTTCGGGATGGGGCGGTGACGACGAGAGAAGAAAGAGAGCGGAAGAGAGAGAAAGACGTGGGGGGAGAGAGAGGATACAGAGAGAGATTGAAGGAAAGAAACACAGAGAGAGAGAGATAGTGAAAGTTTTTGTTTATTTTTTTAAAAAAACTAAATGTGTGTGTGTGTATATATATATAAAGTTATATTATTATATTATTGTTTAATTACAACTAATAGTATACTGATAATATCAAATTTCATTGCGTCTCTACCAAAATATCACGAAAATTATAATTTAGAAAATAATACATATACGTAAACTTTCTAATCATAATGCAAGAATATATTTTAAATAACTTATACCCTTAATTTAAGATTTAAAAGAATTCTAAAATATATCTGGACCTAATAAATATTTGGTATTAGATTATATGATAAATATTAGTATAAAAATGTAACACCCGAGCCCAATAATACTATTTCTGTTACTGGTTGAGTGGTTGACATTGCTCATTTAATTTATCTTGCTTGTTTGGTGCTTGTTTCTAAATTTTTAACCGGCTAAGTCATTTTGCCTATAACAAATTTTAACACCTAAAATGAAATTAAAAATATCCATATTGGCCTACTCGTCACCACTAGTCGTGTGGTAGTGTCCGCGCATTGAGATTTCATCCCGTTCGGTGAAACGGGCGAGTTTGGACGGCTACGCGCGCGTGCAAGTGTCCGACTTGGGGGCATGCATTTTAATCATAAGACATCTCATTTTAAAATTTGGAACTCGCTTAAAATCCTATTATTTGAATTTCAAATATTTGGGCGCAACCCGGGAACGATTTGGAAATGTTTCATTTAGCGCCAAAATCCCAATTTAATTAAATCTACTAAACTATAAATTATAATCGAAACTTTAAAACTGTTATATATTTTCAACCAATCAAATAGTTAGAAAAATCTTTTCTTGGTTTTCTCTGTTTTCCGCCAGCCAATCACGAGGGATTTTATCCCTCGTGGGCCCCGCCTCACCCTCTCTCTACCTCTATCTCTCTCATGCGAAAATCTCTATATCTCTCCCTCTCTCTTCAAATTTCTCTCTCTCTCTCTTCAAATTATTCTTTCTCTCTACCCTATATTTTCACTGTTCCTTCGTCCTCGTCCTGCAGAAACCCACGCGAGAACCACCACAAAGCCTCGTCGCAACCCTAGCCGCCGCAGCCTTACCGCCGACCTCCCTACGACCTCAACCACCTCTGCACCTCCCTCATCCCTCTCTCCATTTCCCCGACCAGGACCCGGCAACACCCCTTCGCGGCCAACCTAAGAAACCCAACTCTCCGACCTCGTCGCCGTCACCCTCGCATTTGCTGTCGACCTCGACCTCTTCACCTTCGTCCTCGCAACCACCACCTCCACTTCCTCTCTTCAACCCTGACGACCCAAACCCTCGACGAGCTTCCCTGCAACCCACGAGACCTGCGGCACCCATCGCCTCACGCCGGTGACCCCTCGCCGTCGCCACCGACCTCGTCACCACATCCGTCTTCTTGCCTCTCCCTGCAAACCCTCGACTCCACAACCACCACCACATCACCTTCATCCCTGTACCCAAGAACCCGCAAACCCTAACCCCGATGCCTCCTGCAGAAAACTCCAACCCCCTCTCGCATGATACCCATGACTTATCGACGTCACCGCCCCTCGCCTCCTCTGACCCAGAGCTCAATACCAGAGCCACACCATAGTTCCCTTTCTTCTTCTTCTTTCTTTTCTTTAGTTCTGGATTTTGTATTTCATAGTTCGCCGGAGCCGGCTCGACGTCGACGATCCCGATGACCCAGCGAGTGTGCCTGACCCGTGTGATCACCTTGTCCGTTGTTTGGATTCCTTCCGTGACCCGTGCATCCGTCGCGTGTTTTCCGCCGACGCTACGTTCGTGTTTTCCGGTTTGCGAAACCGTCGAGGCAAGTATTACTTGCTACATGCTATGTTATACTAATTAAGTGTGCTTGACTCATAAAACTTGCAATATTAACTAAATATAGTTACTTTTCTCAATTGGACGAAATAGGATATATATCATGATACTGCAACCTAAACCGTATTTTGCCACTGTAACCCTAATAACGAAACTACCAGTTAATCATTTTGCTATTTAAAGGACGATAATTGTACACATACAGCTTCATTACTTTCTGTTATTGATAGTGCACTACCTTGTGATTATTGCACCCCAAGGGTGCTCGAACCTGTTAATATAATACAACTGCACCAGATTAATGCACCATTGTGATTAAATGAACTATTATTGCTGTTCACTTTATTTCCTGCTGCTGTTCCTTATTCGATTGTATACCTGTTGTGAGCACACCTTCGATTGCATTACATATTGACCTGACCGTGCTACACATGACATATATATACATACCGATGCACCGGACATGATACCCTTTACTACCAACTCAACCTGTTGTACCATGACCTGACTTGTTACCTGATCTCATGCCTAATGCCAACAAACCTGACTTGGGGTCCTCATGGACCATTCCTGTTGTCTATCCAGACAAACCTGCTTTTACTTGATCCTGTGTTGGCATTAGTTCTTGATTACTGAATACCTGACCTGACATACATAACTTGGGGGTATGGGGAAATCAAAGGTGAAACCGACTTGTAACTCAACAGTTCGATACCTGTTCTGATCAGTCTTACGGGCTCGGCCAGTCCGGGAGTGATGATGCTGACATCACTCATCCATCCTGCTACCTATTTCTGCCTAGCGGCACGTCTCGGATTCAGCCCCGAGGGTCTTGACCGTGGTCCCGGGCATGCACGGGATACTATTGAGTTACATCGACGATTCATCAATTGATTTCAAAGACTTTAGAATAGCAAACCTGATAGCACAGCTTAGTTACCCACTACACACTACCCTGCACCGTTGTTCATATTATTGCTTTATTCATGTTTATGTTCTGCATTGCTTATTACCATGTTCATATTATATTATTGGTTGACATGACGCGCTGACGTCTGGGTTTTGCATGGCCCAGATTCTTTACCACTGTCGACGTTTGAGCAGGAGTACTTCAGCCAGCAGGCTGATTTGTGAGCTCTGTAGTGGTTAGTTCATTTATTGCATTTTATTTTTAGGTGCGATCCCGCATTATGGGACGTACCTTTCTATTATTGTATTGGATCATTTGCTTCCGCACTTATTTATTATTGACTCTAGTTATTATGGATTTGGACATGTGTTAGATAGTTTATTTATCTTGTTCTTGATATCTCTACAGCCGTAATGTGACTGTAGATGGATACTTCCTACCCACAGATAGCATGGTTGGCTATGTCACGTGCCCAATTTTGCGTACACTGGGAAGCGGGGCGTGACACGGTTCTTTTGGTATCAGAGACATAGGTTAGTTGGGTTGATTCTTTGTAGTTGGGTATTGTACCCGATACACGAATCAGAATACCCGTGCTTAGGAAACATGTCCTGCCACCTTGACCGTTTTACCATCCTTGAATCACATTCTTCCGGATCATGTCGACATGCAAACTTACTTTGCATTTGTCAACTCGAAAACCTAATTTCTTGTTATCTCTAGGACTTAGGCGACTTGGGTGGAGTTAAGTAATTGCGGCTATGATACCGCGGCATAACTACAATGCGGTACTCTATTTAAGTATCTTGGAGTTCTAGCCTTGATCCATATTCAGAATCTATCATCATGCTAATGTTGGGTGTTTTGATTTCAGGATGATGGCAGGTAAGAAGTTGAAGACGTACCAGAGGCGTGTGAACGAAGCCGCCATGCTTGGAGTGATAAGAGAAATGCTGGAAATCAAAGAGACAGACTGAGCTGATCCAGCAATAGCAGATCCGTTTCAGGAAGGTTTGCAGATCGTTCAGCAGTCTGTAAACAACGATGGAACTAGACCAGTCGAACGAGTAGGGACCGTAGCAGATTTCAGACTTTTGGGTCCGTCTACTTTCACTGGTCTAGAGGAGCCGTTGCCAGCCGAGCAGTGGCTAGTGACACGGAGAATTTGCTGATTGCGACACAGATTCTAGAGGACAAAGGAGTTGATGTGGTGCGCATTCAGCTAGTGGATTACGCCCGAGAGTGATGGCTTGTGGAGGAGACCCGCTTGCCCAAGCCGATCAGTTGGGCGGATCTCTCTAAAAGTTTCCTGGAGAAATTCTTCCCGCGGACTGCACGGGAGGAAATGGAAGAGAAGTTCATCGGCCTAAGGCAGAATGGAGCAACCGTGGACGTGCATGCAGCAGAATGGACGAGACTCAGTAGTCTCGCTGGACCTTTCGCGGCCGACGATGTAGACAGTAGTTGCGGTAAGGAAGCAGTTCTGTCGGGCCAGTCGAGTTTAGGGCTAAGCCGACAAACAGTGTTCTTGCAGCTATAGGAGTTGATAGTAAAGAAGAGCTGGCAGTTGTTCGTGACTTTATGGGTGTGTTTGAGGATATATCGGGCTTACCGCCGAAGCGAGACGTGGAGTTCGCAATCGACCTTATTACTGGTGCAGCGCCAGTATCAAAGTCTTATTATCCGATGGCACCAGTGGAATTGGAAGAAGTTAAGAAACAAGTTGGGGAATTACTTGAGAAGGGTTGGATTCGAAGCAGCAACTCGCCTTGGGGAGCTCCAGTTCTTCTAGTAAAGAAGAAGGATGGCACGAGAAGGATGTGCATCAATTATCGAGAATTAAACCGGGTGACTAGTAAGGACAAGTACCCGATCCCTTGCATTGGAGAACTTTTGAGCAGCTTAGTGGCGCGAGAGTATTCTCGAAACTGGATTTGCGATCCGGATATCATCAGGTCTGAGTGAAAGCAGAAGATATTTGCAAGACGGCGTTTCGAACTCGGTATGGACATTACAAGTATCTAGTGATGCCCTTCGGAGTAACGAATGCGCCGGCAATATTCATGGACTTGATGAACCGAATCTTTTCACCGTTCTTGAACCAGTTCATTGTGGTATTCATTGACGATATTCTGGTTTACTCGAAGAGTTTTGAATAGCATGCTGAGCATTTGAAGATCGCACTGCAGACGTTGAGATAGGAGAAATTGTATGCGAAGATGAGTAAGTGCGAGTTTTGGCTGGAGGAAGTAAGGTTTTTGGGGCATGTTGTGTCTGGCGATGGCATTGCCGTCGATCCAGAAAAGATTGCAGCAGTTCGAGATTGGCCTATTCCAAAGAATGTTGCTGAGATAAGAAGTTTCCTTAGATTAGCCAGATACTACAGGAGATTTGTGGAGAACTTTGCTCGTCTGGCAGAGCCGTTGACCAAGCTTACGCGCAAGGAGGTACCTTTTGTTTGGACGGATAGATGTGCATTGGCCTTCGAGACGTTGAAGCAGAAGTTGATAACCGCCCCTATCCTGACCGTACCAGATAATTCAGGAGGACTGGTGATTCACAGCGACGCATCTGGAAAAGGATTGGGATGTGTTTTGATGCTGAATGGGAAGGTCGTAGCTTACGCGTCGAGACAACTGAAGACTCATGAGAAGAATTATCCGACTCATGACTTGGAGCTTGCGGCCATGATCTTCGCCTTGAAGATTTGGAGACACTACCTTTTGGGCGAGAGAGTCGAAGTCTTTACAGATCACAAGAGTTTGAAGTATGTATTCACTCAGAAGGAGTTGAACATGAGGCAACGCAGATGGTTGGAGCTGATGGCCGACTACGACCTTGATCTTAAGTACCATCCGGGAAAGGTTAACGTCGTGCCGGATGCGCTTAGTCGGTTACCAGCGATTCAGGTATTGACCGCATAGAGGGAGATCATTGCGGATTTTCGGAGATTTGACTTGGAGGTTGTGCTACCACATGCTACGGGACAGTTGATGCAGTTGCAAGTACAGTCTTCCTTAGTTGAGAAGATTAAAGCGGCACAATCGCAGGATCCTAGACTGCAAAAGTTTCGAGAGCAGGTTGAAGCCGGACTACGAACCGATTTACTGATCCACGAAGATGGTTCGTTGAGGTATGGTAGCCGTGTGTGTGTGCCAAAAGGGGATGTGCGTGAAGAGCTTATGAATGAGGCACATAGTTCAGCTTACTCTGTACATCCAGGAGGGACAAAGATGTACCGAGATATTCGACAGCACTTCTGGTGGGAAGGCATGAAGCGGGAGATTGCTCGCTTCGTGGCTAAGTGCTTGGTGTGTCAGCAAGTCAAGGCTGGACACCAAAGGGTTGCTGGTTTGTTGCAACCACTTCCGATTCCTCAGTGGAAGTGGGAACATATCACAATGGATTTCGTGACGGTGTTACCGCGGAGTCCAAAGGGCAACAATGCAGTATGGGTGATTGTCGCTCGTTTGACCAAGGCGGCTCACTTTATTCCTTTTCGGGTTGGTCAATCGACGGAGACTTTGGCAGAGCGGTACATGCAGGAGATTGTAAGATTGCATGGAGTACCGGTAAGCATCGTGTCCGATCGGGACACTCGGTTCTTGTTGCACTTCTGGAGGAGTTTACAAGAAAGTTTGGGGACTCGATTGAAGTTTAGCACAGCTTATCATCCTCAAACTGATGGACAATCGGAGAGAACGATCCAGACTCTTGAAGATATGTTGAGAGCATGCATGTTGGACTTCAAAGGTTCTTGGGAGGATCACCTACACTTGGTGGAGTTTTCGTACAACAATAGCTTCCAAGCGACTATTCAGATGGCTCCGTTTGAAGCGTTGTATGGTCGTAAGTGCCGTTCACCTGTTTGTTGGGATGATGTTGGTGAACGAAGGTTACTAGGACCAGATTTGGTGGTACAGATAGTCGAGAAGGTGAATACAATCAGGAAGCATATGAAGGCAGCTCAAGACAGACAGAAAAATTAGGCTGACGCGTCAAGAAGACCCCTAGAGTTCGCCGCGGGTGATTTGGTATTCTTGAAGATATCACCGACTAGAGGGGTGATTCGCTTTGGGAGTCGGGGAAAGCTTAGTCCTCGATTCGTTGGACCCTTCGAGATATTGGAGCGTGTTGGAGAGGTAGCGTACCGTTTGGCGTTACCACAGTCCTTGGCAGGAGTGCACGATGTGTTTCATGTATCTCAACTACGGAGGTATGTTCGAGATGAAACCCAAGTCGTGGATCATTCGGAGTTGACTGTACGGGAGGACCTAACTTTTGAGGAGCGACCGGTTGAAATCAAGGATCGAAGAGGAAAGGTCCTTAAGAACAAGGTTATCCCTCTTGTGCTAGTTTCTTGGGGTAATCGATCGCATGGAGAATCCACTTGGGAGCGAGAAGACGAGATCCGGCAGAAGTTTCCTCACATTTTCCTGTAGCTATCTATCCTGTATTCTTGGAATTTCGAGGACGAAATTCTTTTTGTAGTTGGGTATGATGTAACACCCGAGCCCAATAATACTATTTCTGTTACTTGTTGAGTGGTTGACATTGCTCATTTAATTTATCTTGCTTGTTTGGTGCTTGTTGCTAAATTTTTAACCGGCTAAGTCATTTTGCCTATAACAAATTTTAACACCTAAAATAAAATTAAAAATATCCATATTGGCCTACTCGTCACCATTAGTCGCCTGGTAGCGTCCGTGCGTCGAGATTTCATCCCGTTCGGTGAAACGGGCGAGTTTGGACGGCTACGCGCGCGTGCAAGTGTCCGACTTGGGGGCATGCATTTTAATCATAAGACATCTCATTTTAAAATTTGGAACTCGCTTAAAATCCTATTATTTGAATTTCAAATATTTAGGCGCAACCCGGACGCGATTTGGAAATGTTTCATTTAGCGCCAAAATCCCAATTTAATTAAATCTACTAAACTACAAATTATAATCGAAACTTTAAAACTGTTATATATTTTCAACCAATCATATAGTTAGAAAAATCTTTTCTTGGTTTTCTCTGTTTTCCGCCAGCCAATCACGAGGGATTTTATCCCTCGTGGGCCCCGTCTCACCCTCTCTCTACCTCTATCTCTCTCATGCGAAAATCTCTATATCTCTCCCTCTCTCTTCAAATTTCTCTATCTCTCTCTTCAAATTATTCTTTCTCTCTACCCTATATTTTCACTGTTCCTTCGTCCTCCTCCTGCAGAAACCCACGTGAGAACCACCACGAAGCCTCGTCGCAACCCTAGCCGCCGCAGCCTTGCCGCCGACTTCCCCACGACCTCAACCACCTCTGTACCTCCCTCATCTCTCTCTCCATTTCCCCGACCAGGACCCGGCAACACCCCGTCGCGGCCAACCCAAGAAACCCAACTCTCCGACCTCGTCGCCGTCACCCTCGCATTTGCTGTCGACCTCGACCTCTTCACCTTCATCCTCGCAACCACCACCTCCACTTCCTCTCTTCAACCCTGACGACCCAAACCCTCGACGAGCTTCCCTGCAACCCACGAGACCTGCGGCACCCATCGCCTCACGCCGGTGACCCCTCGCCGTCGCCACCGCCCTCGTCACCACATCCGTCTCCTTGCCTCTCCCTGCAAACCCTCGACACCACAACCACCACCATATCACCTTCATCCCTGTACCCAAGAACCCGCAAACCCTAACCCCGATGCCTCCTGCAGAAAACTCCAACCCCCTCTCGCATGAGACCCACGACTCATCGACGTCACCGCCCCTCGCCTCCTCTGACCCAGAGCTCAATACCAGAGCCACACCATAGTTCCCTTTCTTCTTCTTCTTTCTTTTCTTTAGTTCTGGATTTTGTATTTCATAGTTCGCCGGAGCCGGCTCGACGTCGACGATCCCGATGACCCAGCGAGTGTGCCTGACCCGTGTGATCACCTTGTCCGTTGTTTGGATCCGTTCCGTGACCCGTGCATCCGTCGCGTGTTTTCCGCCGACGCTACGTTCGTGTTTTCCGGTTTGCGAAATCGTCGAGGCAAGTATTACTTGCTACATGCTATGTTATACTAATTAAGTATGCTTGACTCATAAAACTTGCAATATTAACTAAATATAGTTACTTTTCTCAATTAGACGAAATAGGATATATATCATGATACTGCAACCTAAACCGTATTTTGCCACTGTAACCCTAATAACTAAACTACCAGTTAATCATTTTGCTATTTAAAGGACGATAATTGTACACATACAGCTTCATTACTTTCTGTTATTGATAGTGCACTACCTTGTGATTATTGCACCCCAAGGGTGCTCGAACCTGTTAATATAATACAACTGCACCAGATTAATGCACCATTGTGATTAAATGAACTATTATTGCTGTTCACTTTATTTCCTGCTGCTGTTCCTTATTCGATTGTATACCTGTTGTGAGCACACCTTCGATTGCATTACATATTGACCTGACCGTGCTACACATGACATATATATACATACCGATGCACCGGACATGGTACCCTTTACTACCAACTCAACCTGTTGTACCATGACCTGACTTGTTACCTGATCTCATGCCTAATGCCAACAAACCTGACTTGGGGTCCTCATGGACCATTCCTGTTGTCTATCCAGACAAACCTGCTTTTACTTGATCCTGTGTTGGCATTAGTTCTTGATTACTGAATACCTGACCTGACATACATAACTTGGGGGTATGGGGAAATCAAAGGTGAAACCGACTTGTAACTCAACAGTTCGATACCTGTTCTGATCAGTCTTACGGGCTCGGCCAGTCCGGGAGTGATGATGCTGACATCACTCGTCCATCCTGCTACCTATTACTGCCTAGCGGCACGTCTCGGATTCAGCCCTGAGGGTCTTGACCGTGGTCCCGGGCACGCACGGGATACTATTGAGTTACATCGAAGATTCATCAATTGATTTCAAAGACTTTAGAATAGAAAACCTGATAGCACAGCTTAGTTACCCACTACACACTACCCTGCACCGTTGTTCATATTATTGCTTTATTCATGTTTATGTTCTGCATTGCTTATTACCATGTTCATATTATATTATTGGTTGACATGACGCGCTGACGTCTGGGTTTTGCATGGCCTAGATTCTTTACCACTATCGACGTTTGAGCAGGAGTACTTCAGCCAGCAGGCGGATTTGTGAGCTCTGTAGTGGTTAGTTCATTTATTGCATTTTATTTTCAGGTGCGATCCCGCATTATGGTGGTTAGTTCATTTATTGCATTTTATTTTCAGGTGCGATCCCGCATTATGGGACGTACCTTTCTATTATTGTATTGGATCATTTGCTTCCGCACTTATTTATCATTGACTCTAGTTATTATGGATTTGGACATGTGTTAGATAGTTTATTTATCTTGTTCTTGATATCTCTACAGCCATAATGTGACTGTGGATGGATACTTCCTACCCACAGGTAACCTGGTTGGCTATGTCACGTGCCCAATTTTGCGTACTCTGGGAAGCGGGGCGTGACAAAAAATATGAGATGATGGAATAACCAGATGACAGTTAATATAATTTATCTCTAACATGTGGCTACCAGAAGATATATGCATACAGTTTTGATATTAGAAATATCTGTGTTCACCGCCGAAAGACAGAGACCGAGATGTTGGGACGTCTGGCCTGAATTTTAGGGTCAGATGCTATTTAGACTTCTCCATCCACCTTTCCGAAGATACTAAGTTGATTTATGACACTATATATCGGAGGTTTGGACAGATGAGACCGTTGTAGCAGACTATACCAGATTCTCCCTCATTTGTGAGGGGGTTTTGATTGTGGGGACGCTCTTCCTTACAGGCGCAAGCCCCCTGCAGTTAATTACGTTATCGTGTTGCGATAACCACTTTCTCCTGCTTCAGCAGTTCACTTCATGTAATGTGTATTTTTTTTTTATTTTAGTTGCCCGTGGATTGTATACGGAGACTAGTTTATGTCATCGCCCGTAGGACGCGGATTAGTCCAAATCCGTATATTTTTAGATTTGAACTTAAGCTATATTTTTCCGTTAGTTAAAAAAATATTTTATTTGGTTTAAGGACCGTTAATCTAATTTGAGATTAAGATCAACTTAAATATATGAACATTTGGGCCCAATTTATTTTTTAACTAAGGATACATTAGTCCTATTTGAAACTAAGATCAACTTAGAAATATTTTAAGGATCATTAAATTTATTAAGATTCAGAGCATTTGGGCTCAGTTGCAAGAGAGTTATCCAATTTGGGCTTAGTCTACTAAGTTCTTTTTTGTTCAAAAGTACTAAGCACTTATTTGGACTCTGTTTGCTCAGCCCCCCTTTTTATGTAAAGGTGCTAAACACTTATTTGACGCTCTAGTGCTCACATGGATATCATATGAATTCTTTAGTTATGAGCGCTGTCCATTCAGTGCTAAGCACTCAGTTATATATAGTGCTAAACACTTTTTTATATGGCGTCCACGTGAAGAGCACGTATGGTGCTGGGCGCTGTCCAATTAGTGCTAAGCACTTAGCAGTTTTGGCTGTATATGAAGTACTAAGTATTTTTTGTGTGGTGTCCACGTGAGGAGCACATGAGGCGCTAGGCGTTGCCCAATCAGTGCTAAGCACTCAGCCGTTTTGGCAATATATGAAGTGCTAAGCACTTTTATTCAGCGCTCACGTGTATTTCACGTGAAGCACTGCCCTTTTAATTTGGACGCCGCATGTTTTTCATGTGAGGCGCTGTGCACTATTGGGAGGGCGCTCGTGTGGGAAACACGTGAGGCGCTAAGCTCTTTTCTTTTTTAGAGATTAAATCTCTGTTAATGCTATTTTTGGCCATTAATGATCATCAAGATCTGCATTTTGAAGACCTTGGATCGTTTTCTCTTCATTGGAGAACTAAGTTCTTTTTTTATAAGAACTAAGTCCTTTATGTAGGGCTAAATCCTAATTTCGGAGGAATTAAATTCCCAGAACATATGTTCTTTTTCTTTTTTCTTTCTTTTTAACCTAGTTCTTTTCTGAATTTTTGATTCTCAAAAACATGATTTTCCCGATGAGAATCAAATTCTCAACTTGTAGGAGACTTGTCTTGTGGATCTCTGATCCAGAGAAAGAACTAAGTTCTTTGAGCAGGGTTAAACCCTTATATAGGTAAAAGGAGATGTTTTGGTCTATGTGTTTTTTTACCTAAGGTTTTGAGGAGGCAAATCTTCTTCTTTTTTTGAGAATTAAATTCTCTATTGTTTTAATGATTTCTGTATTTTTTCAGAAGCTTATGGGGGGTTTCCTTTATATGAGACTTGAAATCTCGGGTCCTTTATATAGTGGAGGCAAATTGTTAATTAGTTTTGAGACAATCTCTCATTGAGAGATTCTAATTGATTTAACTAGTCTCAAAATTTGTTTGGGGAATTTTACTCACCGTTGGATTTTTGATCCAAGAATTTCTGTTTTACAGAATATGTTTTCTTGTTCTTAACAAGATTGGGGAAATATTTTCCCATATACAGAATTTATTTTGTAAAATGGTGACTTTTAATCACTATTGGATTTTTAATCCAAAGGCACTCTGTTTTACAGAGAACAATTTTTTTTGTTTGTAAAGATTGAGGAAAAATATTCCTCGGAATAGAATTTAATTCCATTGTTTGTTTATTTATCATCATCATTGGATCTTTGATCCAACGGCTCTGTTTAACAGAGAGTATCCTAAACTTTTTTGCTTGGGAAATATTCTCATGTAGAATTTAATTCTACTGATATAAACTTGGGCGCCGACGCTCACGTGTTATGCACATGAGCACCACTTATAAATTTAATTCTTATTTATGATAGGCGCTCCTGTACTTTGCACATTGGTGCCCACGTGAGCTTCACGTGCGGCGCCACCATATGATTTAATTCTAAGGGTTTAGCGCTGGCGCCCTCGTGAGGAGCACGTGATGTACTGTCTCATTAAAATTTAACGGAGCTTAGCTCTTTTTATTATGTTTAAATATTGAGGGAACAAATGCCCCCCACCGTTGTTCTAGCATGGCTCACACGTGAGTGCAACGGTATCACTTTTTATACCGTTTGATTTTCTAGGGAGTTGAATTGTCCCTTCAAATCCTATAAATAGGGTCTTTGGCCCTTGAGATGACTGCCGTCTCATCATCTTTCTAAAGTTTTATTCTTCCTTGAGAATTCAATTCTCATCTCAAAGTTTAGATTTCTGCCCATAGGACCTTTTTAGAGTTAAACTCTGTTAAAAAAATTGGTAAGGATTATGACCAAAGTTCAACACTTAAAAGAACCTTCCTTTTTGTTTCAGATTTTTAACCCATTAACAGAGCTTTGCTCTTTTTTTTTGGAAATGATCTATCAGAGATCTTAAGAAGAACTTCTCACCCCCTTTTAAGTAGACCGTGGGTCTCAAATTCATGAGAATCGTTAGTTCTCTTCTTAGGATTTTATCATATCATTGATCTTGATCTTTGAGGGTTTCTGGAATTCAATTCCATTATATTTCCCATCTGTCTCCCAACATGGGGGATTTCTGGGATTTAATCCTATTATCTTAGGAATTTTAATTCCATTTTGTCTTACAGAGCTTAGCTCTGAGAAATTTTTGAACTTTTTAGGAATTTTATTCCCCTTCCTATTCCCTACTTTTTTATATATAGGGTTCCAATATCCTTTTTTTACAGATTTGAATCTGTTGCAGGGCTCGTTTTTCGAGAACGTTTGAAGTTTTTAACTCTGCTGCTCAATAGAATTATTCATTTAATGAGAATCCTTTTGGATTCTCACGATGGGTGCATGTCTCATCATTGATAAGCTATCACCTTGATTTTGTGGGGCCCACTGTTATCTTCTTTTAGACTGCAGTGATTTTATTATGCCATAATGGAGTACAGATTTGGGTGTACTGAAAATGCTAAGGCCCTTAGTTGCAGTTAATTACATTATGCCAATCACCAACTCTCTGTGGGTTTTTTTTTCTTTTCAGGTATTATGGCATCCGGTTCCTTTTTTCCTTATGTCCGTTCGGAGAGCGCTTTTGCCGACGCGCCTACAGATCGGGAAGTCTTCATATAATCCGGGACTACGATCTAGAGCAGAAGTCTTTTCATCTATGGGGATCGTGGTATAGTTATATTATCCGGGGTCGGCGCAGCTTTACTTGTGCGGTGCCATCAGAACCGATCCCGTCGATTCATTATGCTGACCCTCCGCAGGTCGCTTATGTAGTGGAAGAGGTCAATTGGACTGCGAAAGGTCGTCTCCAATCTTCCATGGCTTCGATACCCGTCCAGCCGCCGATGGCCGTAGATATTCTGGGGCGTCGCATATGTCAAGGAGAAGCGCATCCTTGGGGTCAGGTTTATACAATAGGAGTGACCCTTCGACATCCGGCTGGTTATCTGCAGTGGGCTTGTTAAATTTTATCGGCCAAGAAAACGTTACTGCTGAAGACCGGGTTGTACTCAGCGGTCTACGCGTCTCTCTTCTATTATTACACTCCTCATTTGTGGTGAGTTAAATCCTTCTTGGAACAGTGGAACATTCCGACCCACACGTTTCTTTTATCATACCGTGAGGTATCGATCTCGCTGGAAGAATTTGCAGAAATCTTTGGGTTACTCGTCAGAGGGGAGCATTATGAGTAGATACTTCCTCCTGACGAGTGCGTTTTTGCCACCGAGTTGGTAGTCATGGGCCTTATTTCGGAAAACGCTATCCAACACAAGTTCCCTAGTTTAATTAAAATGCTGAATATCTATGAGAGCTTGTTTTTAGAGTCTGGGGGGGCATGGGGTTAGCTTTTCTGACTTCGTCGCCCGTTTCATTCATTCAGAGGTTTTATTGAAGAAGGATGCAAAGTTTGCTAAGCTCGATGATCCGTTCAGATTTGGCTCGGACAAATTTCCAACAACAGAGGCGGATTTAAAGCAGTTTTTTTTAATTCCGGATACCCCCATCATCCCTTTTGCAGAGATTACCGCTCCGGATATTGATGAGGTGAAGTTTTTCATGGGCTTTATTGGTTTGTGGCTGAGCTGGTTTGCACTCCCAAGACACCCTCGCTACATGAGATCGTCTGTTTTCTATCCGGCCAATCGCATTGCGGCGGGGACACATATGGCTATTGAGGTTGCAGGATTGGCCCACTTATATCATAGTCTAAGTATAGCAGCCGACAATGCCCAACCGGACTTGAAGCCTGTAAATCTCCTATTGCACTACTTTACATCGTAGATCGAGATGCATGTGTTGGGTGCCTTTGGTGTGCATAAAAGGCCCAGATTTTACGAAGGGAACAACTTCCCTCGGGTCATGCAATTGGTTGACGCTTCTTCTCTAGATCCAACACAGCGAGAGGCTCGGCGATTGCTCCTACGTCCCCGCATGGTTAGGGACAGCATGACCTTCGTTGATAGGGTTCTGACCATTGGTAAGGAACCCTCCAAAGTGATCCAGCCGCTCCACGATGTCTTTAAGGGTGAAGTTTCTGCTTTGAGGGCCCGGGAGATTGCGCATTTGTATTCTATCAGGACGGGTTTCCTTGTATTCAGGCAAAATGCCTCGGTGTTATTCATGCGATATAACCCGCATCGCTTTGCTCAGCAATCTGGTTATAACCAAGGTGTTCCCCTTGAAGTGTTTCTCGTTGATCCAGTTGCTACAGAGGAGAGCGTTCGCAACACGACGCACCATTTTATGCGACCGAATACGAGGTCTCATTTCCTGATCGCTGAGCCGAGTCATATCCTGAAGGCCTCCAATGCTTAAATTTCCTGGTATCAGAATGCAACGGGTGCCATTATCAATGAGGAAAGGAGGATGCTTCTTGACCATAAGGATTTTGTCCTGGCCAGTAATCCTGCGGTTCCGCTGAAGTGACGGGCCGTTGTCCGTTCTTCTTTGAGAGAGAACACCACGGCTGTAGTTCCGCGAGCCTTTCCGGCTAAGCCGCGGCTAGATGTAAGTGCTCCTGAGAATGTGCTGTTTACGGCATCTCCTGAGTCGGGTATTGGCTTGGAAATCGGGACTCGTCGTCCCAAGAAGCCTGTAAAGCGAAAGATTTTATCGTCAAGTGTTGTTTCCGACTCACAGAAAAAGAAGAAATCTTTATTTCGGCTGATGTTGTATTCGGTCAGGAGCCGCATGCTCTCTACAGCGAGGGCTTGTCCGAATACGGCACCAACGACAGTCTGTTTGGGGCTTCTACTGATGAGAATGTCGCTACTGATTTTCAAGCCGCTATTAAGGCTTCTGAGAGATTAGCCCGCGAGCAAGCAACACTTGCTTCTCTTGCAGCGTCAGGTATATCTTATTTACATTCTTCCGTATATATATGTATGTGTGTGTATATATATATATATATGTATGTATGTGTATATATATATATATATATATATATATATATATATATATGTATATATATTTGAATTTATTATGTTTTATTGACGCTCTTTTCTTAATAGGCATCTCCACTAAAGAGGCTCTTTTGGCGTCCCTCAAAACATTTGAGGAAGAGGAGTGGCTTCGCGCTTCTATGTGTCTCGGTATGATTCGTTTTGCGATGCCTTTGAATATACATATTTAGCTCATTTCGTTCATACCCTGACTCCCTTTTTTTTATTATAGGAACCACTGCAACTTGTGTTATTTCGAGTGCGATGCCGTCTTTGGGTGATGGTGCGGAGGATATTCCTTCCTCGATGGCACCTACGGAACATGCAGAGCCACCGGCTATAGTTGAGGTCTCCGCAGGGCCGCTATAGGAAGCATTGCTAAAGCCGCCGATGACGGACATTGCAGCAGGTCCAGAGGCCGAGCCTGATTTAGATAAAGATGTTCCTCTGTCTGAGGTTCTGATGACATCTCTTTGTAAGGCTAAAGCCGAGAAGAAGCGCCGGAAGCACGCAGCAAGGGAGCGTCAGGCTAACTTGGCCACAGGCTCGGGTTCGAGCAATGTACGACCCCCTGATGTTCCCATGGAGGACATTCCTTCTGTCTTGTCAACTTCTCATAGGTAGGTTGCGAATACAGCTCGTGAAGAGGCTGAGCGGTTACTTCAAGGTAAGACAGTGCACGATATCCTGATAAAATCTAATAAGACTTAGAGTTTTTTTTTGAATTATGACACGCTTTTCCTTGAATGATGTAGCAGGGCCAAGTTTAGGTGTTAACGTGGTGGGTGAAGTGCTGGCGTTTGACGATTCTAGGGCGTCGGGCCTTCATTTCGAATCTGGGACTATTCCAACCGCCGCTTCCTCCCCTTATGGATTCCTAAAATCGGCGGGTGATGCCAGCATGATGACGACCCTTATTGATTCGGGAGACGATGGTGCAGACGTTGAGTCCGTCTTCCCAGTGATGGTGGAAATCGAGGAAGTTGTCATGGCTAGTGACGCTCCAGATACCGTTATGGTTTCTGTACCGTCAGGTACTCCTCGTGTTATTACTTTTGGGCTCTCAGTCCTGCTAGACACATTTGCTAATACCTTCTTTATTTCGAATATAGGTGCGGTAAACCCTAGCGTTGTGCTGATTGAAGAATCACTGTCAGCCGTCGCCATGACTTTCGCTGCTCCACCTATCTCTCTCTCCACTCCCCGATTTCTCTTGGGTTCAGCGATGGAAGATAAAGATCTTTTATTTCCTTGTTTCAATATAGATATTATTTCTTGGATTAATTTTTTTACCGTATATTTTTGCAATCCTGTAGGAGTGATTTTCAACCGCTTATGCCAAATGTTAAACTCGCACTTCGCCTTCTAGTCGGAATTCATCCCTCTTTCGGGCGTTGGTTAGTATATTCTTCATTTCTTATTTAATCTTTCTACGAGTAGTCTTTCTATTGCTAAGCTTTTCTCGTATTGACCAAAGTCTTACGGCTCGAGGAAGAGGACGAAGGAATAGCTGAGCCTCCTATGCTCCCTGATTAGCCACTTTTGACTATTGGTGTGTTAGATCTCATTCATCATCATTCTTTTTTATTTTTAGGTTGAAACCTGACCCTTTTTTGTGCGTGTCTTACTCTATAGCAGCTACATCGGCTTTGGATCCTCTTGAGTCTCGCATTTCTATGCCCGCGGGGCCCTTCGCTAAGCGTCATTCTTCCAGGGGTGCGGCAAATAGCAGGTGGACGCTAAGCAAATTTATAGAAGACCTTAATGTCAAAGCTCTCACTTCTGCTTCGGACTTTGCGGACGAAGTCAACCCTATTCTGGCGACCCATGCGACTTTCCACAATGAAGATTTCTTCAGCATTTTGGTTGACTACTGTAAGCGAATTGAGGTTTGCCTCCATGAGATCGAGCACAAACAAGTTGCGCCTGAGGCATTATCCTCAAAGGCTCAACCGGTCATATGGATCGAGAAAAGTGCCGCTTCCATTCAATACTTCGAGCAGAAGTTGGTTCTGAAGCAAAATGAGCATGTGACGGCTTTTGGCGAATCCAGCTAATTACGTGCCCAGGTTGAAACGAATGCCGCGCAACTGCAAGTTATCTTTGAAAATCTTCAACAATGCGTTTCTGAAGCAGTGGCGCTGAGGCAGAACCTTGACTTTACTGAGAGGGGAATGCGAGATTGCGAAATTGCTATGCTGGAAATTACTGCGAAGCTTTCTTCATGCTTGCAACTATGGGCTCAAGTCGAAGCAATGCTGGCTGCAATAGTAGAGCGTGAGGAGGAGCTGTGGCAAGAGAATGATATATATATATATATATATATATATATATATATATATAAATTGTACCTTTCAAACATTTTGATTCATGAATAAAGTGTATATATATATTTTTTTTGCATGCACTCCTCTGAGTTTGATATCTTGATTCGGCGCTAATTAGTTTATTTACTCATTTCGGAGTTTGTAGTTTATTCACTCATTTCGGAGTCTCTAGTTTATGTACTCATTTCGGAGTTTGTATTTTATTCACTCATTTCGGAGTCTCTAGTTTATAAACTCATTTCGGAGTATTTTTAGTTTACCTCCCTTGTGTTTACAGGAAAACTTGTCCTAACGTTGTATGTAAATAACCCCCATTCTTTACGATAGGGGTCCGTTAGGTTTGTGGTACTAGGGTTTTAGTCTGTGGTACCGTCGCGTTGGCTAATGTATCTCTCGATATGCAGTCTTTAAGCCGCTGTTCAAGTATCCCCTCGACTGTCATGTCTCTGATCCCTTCGGGAGCTGGACAAGATGTCTTTAAGTAATCTCCTTAGGTCATATTACCGTCAAAAGAGCAAGCGTTGGGAATTTTCCATGACGCTTTTGTTTACCTGAGGTTAGGCTCAATTTGGAGCCCCGATGAGCCATATCCTCACTCTTCTGGGGTGGGATGATCTTCAATGGTCTTTTAGGATTTATATGAGTTGCCATCAGGACTGGAAGCAGCGAATATGCCGTCACTTCATTTTTGTTTTGATGATGTCGCACCGATTCTTTGCTGAATAGGGTAGACATCTGTAGGACCTCTATGCTGTATGCATTATAATTGAAGTCCGGTGCTAGGAATATACCATTGCTCAAATTTCATTTGATAGTTGCATCCGCATCCTGCTGAAATGAGGAGGGAACACCGGGATAGTCTCTAAGTTGTATATGTACTGTCAAGACTTGGAGCTTGGATTTTGCCTTTACTCCATTATTTTTGCTTTGACCCTTAGGTCTTTATTCTTTTATGATGACGTTGTGTCTGCATCCTGCTAGAATGAGAAAAAACGCCGGGATAATCTCTAGGTTGTATATGAATCATCCACATTTGGAGCTAGGATTTTTCCATCACTTCTCTTTCATTCGACCATTGGGTCTTTGTTGACGTCGTTTCTGCACCTTGCTGGCATGAGAAGCACGTCGAGTCAATTTTAAGGCTGTAGATGTTGCCATCAAGATCTGGCTCTCCCTTTGATGGAGCCTGGTGGGAAAATACGATTCCCTTTCTTTTATTTGTGCTCATGGGTTGTATATAAGAGTTAATATGGACATACTTGCAGTGCAGTTTTTATTTCTTCCCACGATGCTCTATCTTTTTATCTTTTTATGTCGCGAAAATCGCGATTGCCGAATCATTTCGGCTATTTATCGCGGTGCCCAATCATTTTGGCTGTTTTTGTTTTCACTCATTGCTTTTTATTGCGAGTTGTCCTATCAATTCGGCCCTTTTTTTTGAGTTGGGGATTTGAAATCTGATCCCAATCTTGGCATCAGCATCGCTACCATTGGAATATTGCCAGGAATGAATCATCATTTGCGTTGACACCTATTTAGGCATCAGCATCGCTGCAACTGGAATGTTGCCAGGAGCGAATCATCATTTGTCTTTGTTGATTTGAACAAAGATGGCTTAGTAGACAGAGTTAAGATCCTGTCGACTAAGGCTTTTGACTTCATGAGCCGTAAGGGTCTCATAAAGGTATTTTTCCCTATGAGTCATGAGGATCTCATATGTATATTTTCTCCTTAGGAATCGTAGGAATTCCTAAATGCGTTTTCTTTTGTAAGTCGTAAGGATCTTCCAAGAGTGTTTTCTTCTTATAAGTCGAGAGGACTTACAAGTGCCGTTCACCATATGGGGACATTTCTCGCTATTGGTGGAAATTGGTGGGAGAGTACTTATTTATGCCTGTGAATTATATACAAGGGTCAATATAAGACCGCCTGTAGGGCAATATTAGGGGAATATGATGGTTTAAGAACAGGTTTAGATCCCTGTAGCTTAATGTTTTTGAATCCTATAAGCCATGAGGGTCTCATATGGGGGGGGGAGAAATTCTCCCTATGAGTCGTAAAGATCTCGCAAGTGTAGTTTCTCCTTAGAAATTATGGGGATTCCTAAGTTTGTTGCTCCTTTGTGAGTCGTAAGGATCTCACGCAGGTATTTTCTTCTCACAAGGTCGAGAGGACTTGCAAGTGCACATGAATTTTTTTTACGAGTTTGCACCTTTTTCGGGTTTTCACAACTCGTGGCAGTCCTGCTTTTTTTACTCACGGCGCCCTTCCGGGTTTTCATCCGTGCCCATTTCTCTTGTGGACATACCTTTTTTTTGAATAGTGAAACTCTCGATCGTAGGTGATCCATCTGTTTGCTGGTGGGATTTGGGGGTGGTTTCATTGCTAGAGTAGCTGTGCAGTCAGTGGGACCTAAGTTGCAACCTTTGCCGTTAGAACTTCGATTGCAATATAGATCTCAGGGGAGCATATCGCTGTATTTAGGGTGATGTGCTAGTTTAGGGACGCTTCGGTCCATTATCGCCATGTTTGAGGCGAATTTTTAGTTTAAGGACTTTTTTGGTCCAGCATTCCCATCTTGGGGACGAACGTTAGTTTATGGACATTTCGGTCCATTATTAGTTTAGGGACATCTCGGTCCATTATTAGTTTAGGGATATCACGGTCCATTGTCACCGTTTTTTGAGGCGACGGGGCTTTTTGGATACCACTCTCAGAGTTCTGACTCAGGAAGATAGCGAGCGGACACGAGCGTCTTCATCTATCATCGACTTAAGTCGTGACTCGTCAAGTGTAGTATTTTTTGAGGAATATGTCATTTATTGGCCGTAATGGTCTTTCTCCATGCATATCCATGAGCAGGTAGGCTCCACCTTGGTAGACTTTGTCTATAATGTACGTGCCTTAATAGTTCGGCTCGAATTTTTCTCGTTTTGCACGATTGGGGATCATTGGTCTTTTGACGACCAATACGAGTTCACTTTGGCGGAATGTTCTCGGCCTGGTTAGTTTTTTGTATGACCGTGTCATCCTTGCCTTATAGGCCTATAAATTTTGCTGTGCTATAAGGCGAGTTTTGTCGAAGGCGTCGAGCTCCTCAAGCCTAAGATAAGAGCTTTCTTCATCTGTCAGGTCGTATCGAACCGCTACTCGTAGAGAAGGGAGTTCTACCTCCAGTGGGAGCACTGCTTTCGTGCTAAACACCAACGCGTACGGTGTTGTATTCGTAGCCATTTTGAAAGTTGTTCTGTATGCCCAGAGAGCTTCGTGCAGCCTTTCGTGCCAGTCTTTTGGGTTTTTGGACACCGTTTTCTTTATAATCTTTATCAAAGTCTTCTTGAAAACATCAACTAGACCGTTGGCCCGAGGATTATAGAACGAAAAGTATTTCCAATCTATTTTATATTGTTGTGCGAAGCGGCTTATTTTATGGCTTCTATAAGCTGGCCAATTATCCGAGATAATTCGTCGCGGAGTGCCGAACCGATAGATGACATGGGTTCTAAAGAAATGGAGGATATTCTCTGTCTTCATCTCTCTTAGTGGTACTGCTTCTGCCCACTTAGAGAAGTAGCCAGTATGGACCGATGTCCTTTGGACGATGCCGGTTCAATGGGGCCAATTATATCGGTTCCCCACATTTCGAACGGCCAGCTAGCCACTGTTGGGTGTAGCGGATTTGGATGTTGGTGGATGAAGTCCCCGTGAATTTGGTACGAGTGACACTGCTTCGCATATTCGAGACAGTCTTGAATCATTGTTGGCCAATAGTTACCAATTCTTTTTATCTCCAGCTTCATCTTTGGCCCAGCTTGATGTGAACCGCAGAGTCCGTCGTGAGTTTCTTGGACGACTTTCTTTGCTTCCTTCGGCCCCAGCCATCTTAGTCACAGACAGTTGAACGATCTCTTATATAGAGTAAAATTTACGAAGGAGAAAGAAAAAGCTCGTTTCATGAGCTGATATCTAGACGACGTATTTTCGGGCGTTCGTTGGAACTTAAAGTAGTCTATGAAGACTTCCCTTCAGTCCTTGATCTTTCTTCTTATTCGGTCATTCCTTTTCTTTCGGATGGCTCTATTAAGTCTTCCGAAGATATATCTGTTGGCGTGAGAACCCTGCGGTTTTGCATGATGATCCTTACGTCATCGAGGTCTTCATCGGCCAGTTCCTTAGCCAACTTGGCCAACGCGTTCGCCTTACTATTTTCTGTACGCGGTATACTCTCCAGGATATAGGAAGGGATTTGTGTCAGCAGTTGCTGCACCCTTTCGCCATACTTTATCAGCTTTGGCTTGCATGTCTGATAGTCGCCATTTATTTGGCCGACGATCAGCTGGGAGTCTCCATATATGATGTAACATTTTGGAAAATTATAAATATTAATTTATAATTTTAAATATGAATTTAATAAGTTTACAAAAATGATATCGTTTATGAAATTGGGTATCGGAATTATATCCGAAAAATGTAATTATTTTTATAAATATGAATAAAAGTGTGTGATATCATAAAAATGATATTTTTAATTATTTAACATGACATTGTATTTTACATTAAGATAGTGATATTTTAGTGTTAGATTAAGTATTCATTTCTTTTTACAAATGGATTTAGATTTTTCATAGGGTTTTCTTTTTGTTTTAATTATTGTTGTATGGTCGGTTATATCTTAACCTAGGTTACACTCTCACAACACCACACCTCAACCATGCTTAACACTCTCCATCTCCTCCTTGCATGAAAATACCACCACCTTTCATGCTTACACCTCCTACTTCTCTCATGCCACCTTCACCTCTCAACCTCCACCTCATACTTTCTCTACACAACACAACACCTAGGGAATTCTTTAGTTTCTCAACTGAATACAATAGTTTTTCAACTCCAAACAATAATAGTTCTAAGTGTTCTTCATATCAAGAAAGACAAGCTAAGATTTCCTTCATGAAAGTTGTTCACATCTTCAAGCTTGAGCAAACCCTATCCCTAGGAGCTTTTATCATACAATCCTTGAGTTGGAATTTCTTTGCTCTCATTCTATATAGGTAAATATAATCTTGATTTTAAATTTTGAAGTGATAGTGAGTTTTACTTGTTGGCTGAATATCGGTGACATGTTAAGGGTTTTGAATTTTTTTGATGACTCTCTATTGATAATTTGGTAAGGGTTAAAACTAAAACATTGTAGATAATTGCCATATCATTTATCCAAAAACAATTGGTTAAGTTTTACTGTAAAATAAATTTTACACGAATATTTAAAGAAAGGGTTTCCAAACTGGAAATTTCATTTCCAGTGGCTGTTTTTCACTCAAATTGTAACAATTTTCATAATTTATCTGTTAACAAT
This sequence comes from Agapanthus africanus, assembly GCA_030015575.1. Lineage (NCBI taxonomy): Eukaryota > Viridiplantae > Streptophyta > Magnoliopsida > Asparagales > Amaryllidaceae > Agapanthus > Agapanthus africanus. The sequence continues at coordinate 131,431,971 of CM057337.1, forward strand.
TTGGCAAATATGAAAGTTGTAGGTTGTATATAATTTTGTTTAGATATCTCTAAAATTTTTATTTTTCTTATTCTATTTACAAAATCTACAGATATCAAATTTTTAGTGAAGATTGTTTTCTGGTTTTTGCAGATTTTCCAGAAACATGTTTTTATTTTGCAATTTATTTCATGTCCTATACATAGAAATTTAAAAAGCTATTTTGGGGTATCAAAGTTAACTCCTTTAACAATGTGTATAATTTTAGGCTCACTCTAAACATTGTGTTTACGATTTCTAGTGATTTTTCGAAGCGAGCCCAAAAACTACCGTTTTCTGAGCTAACATTTTCAAACAATATGCATCCGAGCATTGTATTTTTCTCGCTACGTTTTGCCAGTAAGATAATTTTATTGACGAGCGTGTTCTTACATTGAAGGAGTATTAGCGAAGATATTGAAGGCGTTGAGACGAGGAAAAAGCGATTATGGATTTCGACGAGTTCGACAAGTTGGTGAGTAGATTTACATCTACGGGGGAAGTCGGGTGGATGTCGTATAGCACCCCCACAACATTATAAATAGGATAGTATGATATATAATTAGTGTTAGTAGTTGTTTAAGATAATGATTTCATTTAGTATATATTCATGTGCATATAACTTATTTATGATTGGCGGATTGGCATAAGGGATTAGGCTGCACTTGAGAGAATTGAGAATATTGTGATAATGCGGATACGGTACGAAGAACCATACCGTACTTGTGATATGAGACTAGTATGCCGAATAACGGCAAGTTTTTTCCTTCTGACTCATAGTAATAGATGATATGCCGTTTTAGGATGTAATACTTGTGTGAGCTATATTCTTTTAAAAACTACGATTCGTTTATTTCTAAAATAAAATACTAGGATGCGTGCCAGTTTCCAAAACGAATATCTATTTTAAATCTAGGGAAGCTTCCTTATTTCAAACTTAACGTTTCGTTCATTTCTAAAGATAATGGTATAGCTCATAGCGAGTGATTACAATAGTTACGCTTAGATTACTTTACACGTTTGCATTATATTATCAATATTATACGTTTCTACGTTACGCACACTCTGTTAGAACACTGCACAACTACCAATGAGTATTATGCTGCACCAACACGTATACTTATGTGACACTACACCTCATTGGTACTGTTATGTCACTGTAGAACCATTATGATATATTGCATATGTAGATATCGATATGGGTAGGCTATTACACTTTTAGAACACTTGCACAAATACTAATGATTGCCATGCGGCACGAGCACAGACGCGTATGTGACACTACACATCATTAGTATTTCCATGACACAGTAGAATTGAGATCATTATGTCTATGTGATATAATTACGTAGTCTTTCCTTATTCCTGTTGTAAATTACGAATATTAGTACAATAAATACTGTATTTGATTCTTATGGATTTTCTGGATATTTTACTCCTGATGATATATATCGGTGGTATGGGACACTGTTATATATGTATATATATAATATATCATCAATATAATCTATGCAAGTATTCTTATTCCTTACATGATATTTTGATATGATGAGTTAAACATCCACCATGAGTTTTGTGTTTTCTGATTTTGATTCTGAACCGAGTTAGGGGTCATACGGTTATAAATTTTCAAGTTATCCAGACCAAGTCGGGGGGCATACAGTTGGATACATGGTGGACCCGGTCGGGGCCAAGGGGCAGAATAGCCGCATTATAGGCGGGGAGCCTAACGAGGATACTCGATACCGGAGATAGAGATGAGCACGGCAGATATCCAGGGGATACTAACCGGGGTTCGGTTAGACACGGCGGATATCCAGGGGATACTGATCATAGCCAAGATATCGGGTGGCGATCATCTGTTGAGACGGTGTCGACGATATCTGTATTTACGTGTGGGTGATGGACACGAGGGAGTTCTGGTTTTTGGATGTCGATGCTGGACATCCATAGATATATATTGATATGTGGTTATCAGGAGATATACAGTAGATTATGGTTACTGTAGCCGACCAGGACTTATCCGAGGTACAGTACCTGTATATATTTGTACGGACATTCATATACATAAACAGGATTTCAAACTTGAGCTATAGCCTCATTATTTTTGACGTGTCTGAGATGACACTGAACTCTTTTAAACTGTAAACCTCTTAGCATTATTTATTAAAATAGCAGGACATATATCCTAAATAAGACACCTATTATATTTCATACTATCACGTTTGCTTTATGCCGTGACATATCTATTCCACGGCTATCTTAAAGAAGAGGTTTATATATATATATTTTCGGCTACATTGGGCTTATACCTAGATATAGGTCATCTGCATTGATAGGTGTTACTTGGGATTGCATGATAGATGGTGTTGCATTATGATACATATGCATATCATATAGTATATTGGTACATATTATGATAGTACTATATATATGACCTAGGTATAGTCGTGCATTTCGATTTCTACCTTCAGATGTACTTTTATTCACTGAGTTGGCAACTCATCCCTGTTGTGCCATAGTTTTTTGCAGGTTTCACCGCTTGGATTATCAGCGGCTTGGGCATACTTTCTTTTCGGTGATTGATTGGTAAGTGGGTTATTATTATTGTATCGTACTCACTCTTGATTTCTCATATATTCTTGTATCTAGTGGAAACTCCATCAACTTAGAAATGGTATATTGTGGAATTAGAAGCGAGACTTAGAAATTTTGAGGTCGCACTCTTTGGAGTCGACTTCTGATTTAGATTGTTGGTTGCTCCGTCGTTTGGACATGGAGACTAGCTCCCGTTGGGATGATATTTTATTATTATATTATATCGGGTTTTACAAAAATGAAAAGGAGGTGATGTCAAGTTTCAAAACGTCATAGATGTTTTTCAAACATATTTAGTTAAACTTAAAGGTTATTTTAAACTGACTTCATCAGATGACTATTTTAAACCTCATCTTCAATGTTTTCAAAATGGGTTTAGATTCCGGATTTTCGGCTTACTTGGACCACGTCGATGTCTGTAGATATCACGTGATTTAAGTGCCGGTCACGTGCCACAATTGGTTTGTGACATATTAGGAGTTCTTTGATTCCTATGTTGATAGCGATCTCAAGACCTGCTATCAAAATTTCGTATTCAGCTTCGTTATTAGTCTTTGGCATTGTTAAGGAGAGGGTGTAACTCAATATCTCTCTTTGCGGAGTCATGAAGATAAGGTCCTCCCCGACTTTGATTATGGGGGTGTTCTGCTTTCGTTGCTTTATAGAAGATGCTCTATCGAAGCAGAGTTCCCATTGGGAATCATTTTCTTCTTCGGTTGTATTGAACGCATGTTCGTCTGGCAACTCGCAATTTAAGGGGGAGTCAACGATATCGGATGCTTCGCAAGAAAGTTGGCAATGGCCTGTCCTTTCACTGCTTTGAGGGGACGATACGTTATCGAGAACTCCATCAAGAGGAGGGCCCATTTTGCAAGCCTTCCTGTTAGTATGGCCCTTGACATTAGATATTTAAGAGGATCCACTTTCGATATGAGATGGATCTCGTGTGCCAAGGCGTAATGTCTGAGTTTCGTTATTGCGAAGATCAGTGCCAAGCAATACTTTTTGATAGGGGAATAGTTGTTTTCTGCCTCGAGGATAACTCGACTCAAATAGTACAGAGCCCTCTCCTTTCCCTGATCATTTTCCTATGCCCATAATGCACCTAGAGAACCCTCAAGGGCCATTGTATATAGGATAAGGAGTTTTCCCTTATCCGGAGCGGTCAATACCAGCAGATTTTGTAGGTATTGCTTTATTTCGTCCTGTGCGTTTTAGCATTTTTGATCCCAGAAGAACGGGGTCTCCTTCTTCATCAAATGACAGTAGGGACGGCATTTTCCGGAGAGGTGGGCTATGGACCGCCAGATATATGTGAGCTTTCCTTGAAAAGATCGCAACTGTTTGAGGGTTCTTGGCGTGGGCATTTCCATAACCGCCTTGATATTTGAGGGATCGATTTCGATACCCTGGTGATGTATGATGAATCCTAGGAATTTTCCTAAAGAGACTCCAAATGCGCATTTAGGGGATTCATTTTCAGATTATACTTCTGAAGTCGTCGGAACACTATTTTTAGACGTTCCTAATGTTCCTCGTGAGATTTGCTCTTCACCACAAGGTCGTCGATGTAGCATTCGACGATTTCGTGTCTGAGGTCGAAGATCTTTTTCAGGGCCCTCTGGTAGGTAGCGCCAGCATTCTTCAAACCGAAAGGCATCACTTTATAGCAAAATATGCCCAATAGGGTTCGGGAGGCAGTATGCTTTTCGTGTTCAGGATGCATTTTTATTTGGTTGTATCCTAAAGATCCATCCATGAAGGAGAACACCTCATAGGTAGACGTGTTATCGATCATCAGCTCGGTAACATGTACTAGGAAATTATCCTTTGGGAAAGCTTTGTTGAGGTCCCAAAAGTCCACGCAGATGCGCACTGTCCTATTTTTCTTTATCACCGGAACGATGCCAGCGATCCAGTCCGGATATTGAACTTTTTGGATGAAGCCAGAATAAATTAGTTTCTTGACTTCAGCGACGATACTCACCTCTAGTTCGAGTTGTAAGCCGATGTCGCGCATCCCAAAGTTTGCGGGGAGGCGGAATTTTCAAAAACGATGATATTTGACTACACAACACCGGCTAAAACTCCAGGATCTTTACTAAAACCTTAACTAACTAATCTATCTAGAGGTTTAACTACTCTGTTAGAATGTTATACCTCTAAGATACGGTCCTTCGGGTCTTCTAGTGCTCCTCTCCAAAGCTCTTCGTTGATCGGATCGGGCTAGCTCCATCGGCCTTCTTGCGTTAAAGATGATCCACCGCGAGAGAATGTGCTCCAAGTTTCAACCTTTAAATGAGGTAACTAAGGTAGATAGTTCGCTAAACCAATTAGCCTAGGAGATATAGAAAGTCTAATGGATTGTTTAGTCTCACTAAACCCTTATCTCACAACACATGTGAAGGTTAGGATTTAGTCTTTGAGGAAGAAGGAGATGGAGGATCTCAAGAGAGTAAGAAAGGAGAGCAACTCAAGAAATGAGCTCAAGAAAATAAAATGGCTAAAAAAGTGTGAAGCATTGGGTAGAGAATGGCTAATAAACTCAACTCAATAATTCAACATGCAATAAAATATCATAGAATAAAGCACCCATGCTTGAATAGTGAGTCAAGACCAATATAATAATCCATGGCCATACTCTACACTATGCCTCCAAAGTCTCCCCTATTTCCACCTCATTAATCCATTTAAGTAAATGGATAAAACCAATAATGAGGTAGCTCCTTCTAAAAGCATGCCTTAACAAATTACAAGAATGTCCCTCTCACCGTATATAGATACCCGTATCCGTATTCCGAAAAATACGGATAGACGATAAAAATTTAATAATACAATACTAGGATCCGGCTTAAACCAAAGCCCACTAGTATTGTCCGCCCGATCAACATCCGTGTACAAGTATACGTACGTGATTGAAGCCCAGTCGTAAAACCATACGATGTCTACATCAATTGCCTGAAGTAGGGAAACCCTCTGTGTAGGACTCTAAAGACTCGACAGTACGCTGGTAGTAGGTTTAACCATAAGCCGTCAGCGGTACTAGCTGCACATAACGGTTACCCAGGTATCTGTCGATAAGAAGACCGATGAGCAAACTCATCCGGACTCCTACTGAGCCTATCGGTGACAATCTTCGTACAGTACGGTCTGTTCATCTGAGATACTCATATATCCGCCCAGGAGGATTGTAAACGTCAGACCTCTAACAACGTGATAAGTCGTGCCGGAGGAGAGCCCAAAACACCTTGAGAAACTACTGGAGTACATTACCAGTATTTCTCGACTGCCCTGGCCAGGGACTTTGTGTAATGGCTTTCCGAACACTGTACGATATCAACCCCCAATACCGGGAGAGACGAATTCTATCTGATCACTACTGTCTCTAAGTGCTTCAGGACTACACCTAACTACTACCTGTTTGCATGAGTCCTTTGAGCGTGGTAGAGTAGTAATCAAAGTGGAGTAGGATCACACTCGAGACGAGGTAGTGATGGTAAGTCAACGGACTAAGCTGGACTCATGCTACCTGGGAACTGCTACCTGACGATAGGTATAATACCAACCAGCAGTTCCCGACGAGTCATGTCCAGTGTAACTCACAACCCAGTGAGAACCTGCATACTTTCTCCAGTATGACGTACTAATTGCCGTGGGACAGACCATATCTCCTGCTAGGATGAGAAGCGTATACACTAGTCTACTCCGGAGTATCGATGTCCCGTCTCGATAATCCAACGACTAAGGACTTGTATAAGGATGTGCTTATAGACTACCCAGCCCCCATGAGTGTTACTGCCATCAAAACGCTGGTAGTCAAGCAAAGATCCTAAGGGCTCTACCAATATGTATAAGCGATATGCTAAAAGAAACACATGCACATATTGAGGTAGAATCAAACCAGGTAGCATACTACCATATCGAGAAAGACTGTTATTATAACTGTGAAATATCCCAAGCATTCAATATGTTATATACAATCGAGTATGATACAATAATGGCATATAGGGCATTTATCACTAACAATCTCTCACTTGCACTAAGGCCATGTATTGGCATATCGCAGACTTATCATCTCGATTAGCCGCTCGAACTGAGTCTGAGGAATAGCCTTTGTGAGTGGATCTGTAGTGTTTTCTCTGTCTCTACTCTCCACACCTCGATCTCCCGTCGATCAATGATCTCTCTGATCAGTTGGAACCGCCTCAGGATGTGTCTGAATTTCTGATGGGACCTTGGTTCTTTCGCCAAAGCTATAGCGCCGTTGTTTTGACAATATAGTGGTATTGGATCAACAATGGATGGAACCACCTGAAACTCTGTCACGAAATTCCTGATCCAGACTTTTTCCTTCGCGGCATCACAGGCAGCAATATGCTCCGCTTCCATAGTTGAGTCAGCAATGTTTTCCTGCTTGGAGATCTTCCAAACAACCACCCCTCCATTAAGGGTAAAGACATGATCCGACATGACTTGGAGTCATCCTTTTCATTATGGAAGCTGGAGTTGGTGAAGGCCTCGATCTGGAGATCTTCCTTTCCGTACACCAAGAACATCTCCTTAGTCATTCTCAGGTACTTGAGAATGTTCTTCACTGCTATCCAGTGCTTCTCCCCTGGGTTTGACTGATATCGGCTTACAACGCTCATGGCGTATGCTATATCTGGTCTGGTACACAATATCGCTTACATTATAGAGCCTACCGCATATGCGTTGGGTATAGTAGACATGCGATCTCTTTCCAAATCAGTTTTGGGAGACATCTCTTTGGAAAGGGTGATTCCGTGACAAGCCGGTAGATTACCGCGCTTAGAATCTTCCATACTGAATCGTTTCAATATGGTGTTGATGTACATTGACTATGAGAGTCCCAACATCCGTTTAGATCTGTCATGATAGATCTGGATCCCCAAAATGTTGGAGCATCACCCAGGTCCTTCATGGAGAACCTCTGTGACAAGAATCCCTTGACTGATTGTAGCATAGGAATGTCATTTCCTATCAAGAGAATGTCATCTACGTACAGGACAAGGAATACCACACTTCTCGCAACAATTTTACTATATATGCATGGTTCATCTGGATTTTTGATAAAGTCGAATTACTTGACCGTCTCATCAAAACAGATGTTCCAACTCCGCAATGCCTTCTTTAGCCCATAAATGGACTTATGCAACTTGCACACTTTCCCGCTGCTCCCACTATGAATGAAACCCTCCGGCTTATCCGTATAGAAGCAATCTTCCAAATTTCCATTCAGAAAAGCGGTCTTTACTTCCATCTGCCAGATCTCATAGTCGTGGAAGGTAGCAATGGTAAGAAGGATCCGAATGGATTTGAGTATAGCCACTGGAGAAAATGTTTCATCATAGTCTAAACCAGGTCTTTGATAAAAACCTTTTGCAACAAGTTTAGCCTTATAGGTTTCAACCTTTCCATCTACACCAATCTTCTTTCTGAAGATCTATTTGTAGCCTACGGGTTTTAACGCTTTTGGAGAAAATTCCAAAGTCCATACTTTGTTAGTGTACATGAACTCCATTTCGGTCCGCATTGCATCCAGCCATTTTACCGAGTCTCTGCTCTGAATGGCTTGCTGGAAGCTAGTTGGCTCATCATTGTCGATGATGCAATCTTCTCTATCCCCGTCTATGAGAAAACTGTAGTATCTCTCGGGCGGATGAGATAGCCTACTAGTTCTGCGGAGTGGCGCAGGTATGTCAGGTTCTTTCGTAGCTTATGATTCCACCATGCTTTCAGCAATAGCTTATGGTTCTGGAATTTCTTCCAGTTCTATTGCGCTCACACTTATCTGATTTTCTAAAAATCCAGTTTCCAAGAAGTGGGAATGCCGAGAAACAAAAAAAATTTGTCCGTCCGCGTAATAGAAAAGATACCCCCTCTGGAGTTCTTTGGGTTTCCCATAAACTTACACAATACCGAGTGTGCCTCGAGCTTGTCCGCATGCTGCTTTTTTACAAAAACTGGATATCCCCATGTCTTAAGGTACTTAAGATAGGGTTTCTTCCCACTCCATATCTGATATGGTGTGGTAGGTACTGACTTAGTAGGAACCTTGTTCAAAAGATATGCAGCCGATTCTAGTGCATAGCCCCAGAAGGATCGCGGTAACTTAGCATTACTCATCATGGAATGAACCATATCCAATAAGGTTCTGTTCCGCCTTTCTGATACACCGTTGTGCCGAGGTGTGTATGGAGGAGTACGCTAAGAGAGAATTCTATTCTATTTTAGGTAGTCCAGGAACTCGACATTTAAGTATGCACCACCTCGATCAGATCTTAGTGTCTTGATACTTTTTCCGGTTTGTTTTTCCACTTCATTCTTATATTCCCGGAATTTCTCAAAGGCCTCGGATTTATGTTTCATCAAGAATACATGTCCATACCTAGAGAAATCATCTGTAAAAGTAATGAAATGGGAATAACCACTTCTCGCATGTGTAGACATTGGACCACACATATCGCTGTGTATGAGTCCTAAGAGCTCGCTCACTCTTACTCCGTGTCCAGTGAACGGAGTCTTTGTCATCTTTCCTTTGAGACATGATTGACAAGCTGCATAAGACTGATATTCGAATGGATCCAAATATCCCTCTCTATGTAACTTCGTCAACCGTGTTTCATTGATGTGACCCAGTCTACAATACTACAAGAAAGCCTGATTTAATTCCGGAGACATTCTTTTAAGTGTGTTCTGGATGTTGAAAACCCGAGCTTGATTCAATACGTATATTTTGTTATCTAATGTACCTGACCCAATCAAATTTTGATTTAGGTGGATGTGTACTACATCGCTTACAAATGTAAAATCATATCCTTCTTTAGAAAGTAAAGATATAGATATGATATTATAGGCTAGACTAGGTACATACAAACAGTTACGTAAAATCAATATCTGCCCACTTGTCAATCCTAGGTGATATTCACCTATAGATTCAGCGTCCACGCTCATTCCGTTAGTAACTCTGAGACTCATATCACCTTCTTTGATAACTCTATGGTTTCTCAAAACCTGTAATGAATTACAGATATAAGATCCTGATCCGGTATCTAGTATCTAGAAAGTAGAGTTAATAGATAAACAGTTTTCAATTACAAATACACTCGAAGCCAAACCACAATGTGCTTCGAATCCTGTCTTCTGGCTTTCCAAGCCCTGTAGTCTTTCTGACAATGCACTTTCCCGTGACTACAAAGACATGCCTCCTTCCCTATTACTAGCCCTGAAACTTTTGCCCTGCCCTTTCCCTCTACCTTACTGACACCGCTTATCGGCTTGGTGGAAGTCTTCTTCTTCTCTCCCTTGGCTTTCGCCTCGGATCTAGAAGAGGAAGATTTTCCAATAAGCAGAGCGGGTGTCTCCCTGAATTCTTTCAGGGTGCCCTCTGAGCTCCTTAATAAATTGAGGAGACTTGGAAGTGTAACTTCCTTCCTTTGAATTTTTCAATTCAAGATAAACTGGGCGTAAGTAGAAGGTAGGGATTGTAGAATCAAATCAATGCATAAATCGTTCTCCAACGTGGTCCTATGGTCCGTGAGCTCTTTAATATAGCTAATCATCGTAAGGACGTGGTCCCCTACATATGACCCGACAACCAACCTCGCTTGAAGCAATATTTTCGAAGTCTTATATCCTGCGATACGAGATTGCTATCTATATAAAACTTTGGTATGGAGGAATATGGAAGCTAAGTCCATCTTCTCGTGCTGCCTCTGGTGTTCACTATCCATTGAGGCTAACACAAGGCACTTGGCTCTCGCACAATCCTTTTCCCATGTCAGACGGATATCCATATCCGCGATGGTTGAACTTGGACCTGGGACGGACGGGGGTTTTGTAGTAAGGAGGTCGTCTAGCTTGTCATAGGTAAGTGCTATCTGGACATACCGTAGCCAATCAATATAGTTTGTCCCAGTCAAATTATTAGCTAATAACCTATGTCCGGTCATTATGGTCGCTACAATTAGGAGAGAGAGAAGAAACACTTAGCATGATGCTCTTGCAAGTTTAGATTGGTTATTAGTTTATCTAAACAGGATGGCTCCCACTGTTTCCTTGAATCGTTCCTCAAACCATAAAAGAAGAATTAGTTAGGATTAATCTCACTTTTACAATTCTTGCTTAACTTTTCAGCCAGGCTGGTGTTGGTATTTCGAGAGAGGTTTTCCAACGCTTTTGCAAAGTTCCTTAATTACATAACCTCTTTTCCCTGGAGGCGTAGCCCCCCTAACACCTTTCTAGACAACTACTTGGTTTATAACATTGATCGTTTAGTGAAAAATCTCCCGAAGAGTAGCACATACTCACAGTAGGATCGGGATCCAAATATCATTGTGTGATAACCAAGAAGGAAGCCAACCATGATTATCACACTCCAAATGGTATGCAACACTAGCAAGTTTCAGTACCTTAGAAATTCTTGATGTGGATTTTTGTCCCATGCTCTTATGACCTTGACGAAGGCCAACGTATCATAAGTCACATGTCAAGTTCTACCCGCCATTATCCAGGTTAATTTAAACCCACCCGTACATACCCTTGACGAAGGCCAACAAAGTAGTACGACTGTCCCAAACCAACACATCTATCTATGCTACATATGAATACCCAGTAACTACCAATCACCATGTTTTGGCGAAGGTCAAAATACATAGCTTGAATACTATTGAATATTCATATGAAATGACGGAGGGCTGCAGATGGTTTTGGCGAAACTATGAACGTAGTGAACTTGATATAGTTGTAGGAACCATGATAACTTTTTAAAAGGAGTGGTTTAAGCTCCGCATTTAAAATTGCTTTTTGAAGAAAACCGTGTGGTTTTGAAATTATTCCAACGATTAAGCTTTGGTTTGTTTTATTTGTTCGGGCTTCAAGGGGGTGACTTATTACTCGGTGATATGAGCAATAATCCAGATGATAGACCTCGTTTATTTGTTCGGGGTGACGAGACTCTGGAAGCGTCATCATTTGGTGCTTCATGACAAGGTTAAATATTTTCCTTGTCTTATCTTGAGGGAAAGAGTATTCTAGACCCATCTTCTTTATAAAAGATGGGCTCCAATCGAGTTTTTCTAGATTGCATGGCGTCTTGGATCCCCTTTGTTATTTTTGAACGTTATTTGCGCTCTTTGCCCTGTTTTTGCCTCTATTTCGGGATATTCCCCTTTCGCGAAAACATACAGTGAGCCGAGGATGAAGAGCATTATAGTTTATCTTCTCCGCAGATTGCTGACTGAGACACTGCATCCTGGCCTTTTCATAAATAGCTATTCCGTGGCTATGATTGTCTCAGCTTGTTTGACAAGCTTCTTTTATTAACCTGTCAATTTGTTCTTCTAGCGACGGACTTAACGTTTTTAGAGCAAGATCTTTCTTCGATTTGACGTCACGGCTATTTGGAAGAGTGTTTTCCGCTTCACTGGAGCTGTTTACGACGCGACAACTGTGGATCTGCTCCCGTTTCTTTGACCGAACGTATCTGAGCCTAGTTGTTTCCATCTTCCCGTTGGGCATCTTTCGCTGAGTCCCGGGAATATCCTAAATCTTTTTGTAGAATTGGGCTTGTCGAACAATTTATTCGAGGGGTACACCTTGGTATCTTAACAGCCTTTTCAATCTCTCCGTGCAGTATCTTGGCAGACGGATTGGTTGAAGCCTGTCAAGTGAAAAATCGGTACCATGCCAGACTTCTTTTTCTACTTTATTTTCCGTGGATTGATAGAAGAGGATTGCTTTTTCACCTCTTCGCCTGCAAGGTACGTAGAAAGTTTGCAGTTCTTGTACGCTGTATGTATGGAGTGCATCAAGTTCCTTATAATGCCGAGGTGGAGCCATTGTAATTTGTAGACTCTGATCTATTCTGGTAAAAGTTTGCATTGACGGACGGACGGAGAACACTGCGTTGGCCTCGTCTTCAGAGTCGCTGCCAAAGACCAAAATAGGAGTAGATGGTCCGGGCTTATTGTTCTACCTTTGGGGTTGCCCCGAGTAGACTATTTCTTCATCTTCCTCGGTGTTGCTCCTAAAGATCAGGATAGTGGAGACGGATTTTTGTTTATTCTCCGGCTTGTGGCACCTTTCAGTATCCTCGAAGCCTGGTAGGAAGTACTTTGCGTCTTCATATTTTCGGACTACGTTTATGGAGAATGGGTTTAGCTCTTTCGTGACAGTGTTCTCCGAGTTATCCTTGTAATACTTCATACACTGATGTTGTGTAGAAGGGATAACGTTATACTCGTGTAACCAAGGCCTGCCGAGCAAAGCGTTGTAGCAAGTCTTGGCGTCAATGACATGAAATTTGATGTCAGTGACGAGCAGCCCGAAGCGTAGCGTCAGTATTACGGACCTAAGTGTCCGTGATGACCATGAGTCGACCCAGATATGGTAATTTTATTTCGGGTAAGGTGCTGAACGTTCATGCAAATCTCCTTCAGCACTCTCATGTTGCGAAGGTTAACGGAGGATCCACCGTCGACAAGGATTTTCGATGTCGTGGAAGTACCCGGTGACGTATAACGGGCGATTATGATCGCATGTACCGAGAAGGAGATCTTCATCGCTGAATGTAATGTCAGCCGTATGGACCTATGCCAGTTCATTTTTCATCTTCTCTTCTGCGAAGAAAGTTTGGAACTGATCGGGCTCTTGCAATGCCTTGATCAGGGAATCTCGTGCCTCTTTGGACAGGAAGAGAGCATCCAATATGCTCAGTTACGAGGGTATTTTCCTCAAATGTACTAGGATGTTGTAATCTATCTTATTTTTCTTAGGCGTGTCCCTTGCTGCCAGCTCTTTGACTGTTTCTTTATCGAGGGCAATTTACTCAAAGATTTTCCCTTTCCTCTTGTCTCGTTTGTTTGAACTCATGTTCGTAGGTACGAGATTCTTCTCAAGCAGCATGCGGTTACGCAGCTGAATATTCTCGCAGTTCTACTCCTCCTCTTCTTTTTCGGAGGAGGAGTCTTTTAAGAGAGGGCTGAGAGACGTTTCGTCCTTAGAATCGCTTCCGAAAGTAAGAACTTAGGTTATTTCCCCTTCTGAACTGGTACCAACCATATGACAATTTCCAGTCGTTTCTCCATGTGTGTTCGTCTCACCATTTTGCCGTCGACGAGCACGAGCTTTGCGTTTCATCCTCTTGAAGTGTTTTTTATGGGCAACGTATCCTTGCCACCACTTCTTGAAGGCCTGCATTACTCGGTGGGATGAGTGACCCTTCAATAATACATGCTGTATTCTGGATATGATCCTTCTTTATCGAGGAATATGACCCCGAGAGTGTTCCTTATGAGAGGTGGTAGCTTCATCCCCAATGACAAGGTTTTGGCGAACCGCTTCTCTGTTTTGATCCTGCTCTTATTTGTAGCAGGTGTGCTTCGGTTTGGTTTGAGTACTTTATGACTCGTCCTTACAGAAACTTCTTTGTCTTGACACTGATGCTTAACATTTTCGTATAGGGCTGTCTCGCGTTCTCGGTCAACTTTTCTTTTTTGAAAGGTTTCGTTTAACAGCCTATCGATCGGGTCTTCTGGCAGTTCCGGGGATTTTAGCGCCGATTCTGACCCCAGTTCCTCCTCGTTGTTTTATGACGCTGAAGGAGTTTCTTCTTCATATAACGACGAATGGGAGACCATGTGGCAACTTGCTACACGGTCTTCAGTGTCTTTTGATAAGTCATTTTCCTCATCATTGTCACTATCTTCGTCCTCAAGAATATGCTTGAGGAATTCTTCGAGCGTGACCGGTGTTCGCGCCTTTTGATTATACTCCTCCAGTGCGTCAATTTTTCTTTGTAGATCCGTGTGCTTGTCGTCATGCTTGGCAGGCTGCACAGGCTTCTTGGTCCTCTTCTTTTTCTTCGAAGATTTTGAAGGCTTGACTTGGATTTTTTTCTCTTGTCAACAATTTTCGGTGCGGGATGAGGTTTTAACATTCCTTCGATTATTTCGGGTTCAAGTGGGATTTTCCACTTGACTGCCAGACATGCCTGTAGATTCTTCAGCATTCTTTTAGTTTTCTCTAAAAGAACGACTTCCCATAGAGTTTCTTCCACGAGTGAGCATGATGCCCCCTGCGCATCCATCCTTTTTGGAGTGTGCTTCTGGGGCAGATTTACCCTTCAGTTATCACACATCGCGAATTTCCCCTGTTGATACTGGTTTTCGACCCAGTTCTTGAAGACATGGCAATCTTCAATTGGGTAGCTTACCATTCTATGATAGGAGCAGTAATTAGGGTTGTTGACGTCGCCGGGTTGCAGTGGACGCCGCGTGTCAAGAAATGTGATGAGTTTATTACGCATTGCCAATTCAAACAGTCTCCTCGTCTTATCGCGGGGAAATGAGTAAGCGCGTCCTAGTCTTTCCTCCAAGGATGGGGCGCGGATGCGTGTTGTTTTGGTGAGCAGCTAGTTTTGGGTGACTCGGCCGTTGTTGCGTATTGGCAACGAAGGCCGCTTTCTCTTTACCCTTGCTATTTCGAGGGTCCTTATTTGAGGAGAAAGGCCCGTTGCCTATCTGGTCCATTTGATTTAGTTTATCTACCAGAGCCTGAAAGGTTGTTGGTTTGATGAATGTCATGAACTGGGACACAGTTGCTTGAGGATCAAGGTTCCCGATGAACATGCCTACGGCAGGGGATTCTTCAATGCACTGTTCATACATAAACCACAGGTTCTGCCTCCGAATTGCGTATTGGACCCAGGTTTCTCCTGGTTTTACTCTGGCATTGATTAATGTTGTGATCGGAGTGCGTTCGCTCGTGCTGGCGAAACGCTGTGTGAACAGCAGTTCCATCTCTGTAAATGTTTTCATGGAGTCATTTGGGTGCTCCGATTACCATTCGAAGGCTATTTCTGACAGTCTGCCAATGAACTGGTGAAGCAACAGCTTGTCATCGCCTCCCGTGTTGCCGAACAGAGCTCTGAACATCGTGATGTGCTGGTGAGGGTTGCCTGTCCCTTTGTATATATGGAACTTGGGGATCGTATGTCCCTGAGGGTATTTGATTTGATCATACCAGCCTAGATACGGTCGTCCGATTCTGACAATTTGGCTAGCGGCTTCACTAGCTTGATGAGTTCTTATTTGTCAAGCAATGTAATCATCAAGGGCGGACTTGGAGATCATTTCCTCATGGGTTGCTGATAAGGCCGAAGGAGGGTTTGATGTTTCCCCTCTATCATCGTCGACGATTATCGGCGGATCCTCGACTGGGGGTTCTGATTCGATCATCATTCTAACCATGTATTGGAACAAGAGAGCCATCTACTTTATATTGGTAGATTGTTCAGCGGCTTCTTTTTTCTTTTCTCTTGAACACTCTTCGTAGGAACTCTATATCAGTCTACTGCCCATGGCGTTGTTCGTCCTCTTTGTCCAGACTTTCTTTCTGTCCGGTAAGTGCTGCCATTTATGTCAGCATTTCCTGGAGCTTTTGTTGTTGGTCCTGAGCCTTAGTCAGCGACCGAGTTTGCGGTCGGTGACTCACCGAAGCACGACTTTCTTTTTTCCCCGAAGCCATGTAGACCGTATGTATTGTTATGCTCTTGGCCTTGGGGCGTTTAGGTCTATCACCTTCTGAATTTGCCTCGGGCAGTAGAGTTTTCTCCAGCCTCGTTCTTTTATGATAGATTGGAGTTGATGGAGCCGTTATGACAGGCACCTGCTTAGGAGAAGTCCTCTGTTGTATGGCGGAGGAGTAGCCCTTTCTTGTTGAGCCTTCGATTTCTTTGGTCGATGAGAGTAGTTCTGGTCAATCACAGAGTCCTGGAATTTTCGCCAGATCCTATAAATTTGCGAGGAGAGCCGCTGATGAGGCTGCTCCGGCTTTGCATGCACGGTAACTTCTGCAGGCGGAGGTGATTTCTTTAGCACCGCTGTTAGAGAGTTTTTGCGCACCCTCTTAAGCAGATCAAAGCTGTTTCCGGTTGGAACAACAGCACCGACTTCCACCATTAGAGCTGATGGGGTGAGTCCAGAGGGGGAGTTGCCCCCAGCTTCTCTTACTCAGTGCCAGTGGCAACGTCGAGCATGTCTCGCAGAAGGGACCGTCTCAGTTTTGGAAGCGGCTTCATCATGCCTTTGGTTTTGCTGAGGGGTTTCGATCAGAGTCAGCCTGTTGAAGACCGACGTCCTTGTTAAAGTTTGAGGAGAAGCAGCCAGCCTTTTGAAAATTGACCGTCTAGTGGGGGAAGCACCTTTAACGGCTTCACTTATAGGAGGAGTTGGGAGGGCTATCCATTTTGGGGTAGCCCTTTCACGTATCACGAGCCTCTTTGTAGGCCCGTTTGGGTTCTTGCTCAGCCTGTTGAAGACTGAGACGCCAGATTTTGATGGTCCGTTGAGACGGGCCGTTGTGGTTGCCAGTCGATCGAATACTGACCTTCTAGGAGCTTCTTCTTGTGGCCCCGAGGCACCGAAACTTACAGGTGGGAGTATGGTCCCAAAGAACAATCCAGTAGTGGCTTGTGTAACTTGCCCCACTGGCATTGAGAAAATAGAGGCCATGTTGGGCCTGTATGTCACTCCTCTGGTTGGGGTAGAGCGAGAGTTGCTGTTGCATGCAGTGCATTAAGAAGCTATTGATTTTCTATTCGGGAGCAAGACACCAAGTTTTAGTACATCGATTCCAAGGGCAACCATAGTGAACCGCGATTTTTTTCGTGAAACACGACACACGAAGTGTGGAGTGGAAAGTGGAAAAGGTCCCACCAAGCGTGCCAGAAGCTGTTCACCGCCGAAAGACAGAGACCGAGATGTTGGGATATCTGGCCTGAATTTTGGGGGCAGATGCTATTTGGACTTCTCCATCCACCTCTTCGAAGATACTAAGTTGATTTATGATATCATATATCGGAGGTTTAGACAGATGCGACCGTTGTAGTAGACTATATCAGATTCCCCCTCATTTGTGAGTTTTTTTTTGTTGTGGGCACGCTCTTCCCTGCAGGCGCAAGCCCCAGCAGTTAATTACGTTATCGTGTTGCGATAACCACTTTCTTCTGCTACAGCAGTTCACTTCGTGTCGTGTGTATTTTTTTGTTTATTTTGGTTGCCCATGAATAGTATACGGAGACTAGTTTATGTCGTCGCCCGTAGGGCACGGATTAGTCCAAATCCGTATATCTTTATATTTGAACTTATGTTATATTTTTCCTTTAGTTAAAAAATTTTTTTTTTTGGTTTAAGGACCATTAATCTAATTTGAGATTAAGATCAACTTAAACATATGAACGTTTGGGCCTAATTTATTTTTGTAACTAAGGATACATTAGTCTTATTTGAGACTATGATCAACTTAGCAATATTTCAAGGATCATTAAATTTATTAAGATCCAGAGCATTTGGGCTCAGTTGCAAAAGTCTTAGCTAATTTCGGCTTAGTCTACTCAGTCTTTTTTTGTTAGAAAGTGCTAAGCACTTATTTGGGCTCTGTTTGTTCAGCCCCCCTTTTTATGCAAAAGTGCTAAGCACTTGTTTGACGCTCTGGCGCTCACATGGGTATCATGTGAAGCCTTTAGTTATGGACGCTGCCCAATCAGTGCTACGCACTCAGTTATATATAGTGCTAGGCACTATTTTTATATGGCGTCCACATGTAGAGCACGTGCAGCCCTGGGCGCTGCTCAATTATTGCTAAGCACTCAGCCGTTTTGGCTGTATATGAAGTGCTAAGCACTTTTTGTGTGACGTCCACGTGACGAGCACGGCGCTGCCCAATCAGCCATTTTGGCTATATATGAAGTGCTAAGCATTTTTATTTATTGCTCACGTGTATTTCACATGAGGAGCTGACCTTTTACTTTGGGCGCCCGCGTGTTTTTCACGTGAGGCGTTGGGCGCTATTGGGAGGGCGCCCACGTAGGATACACGTGAGGCGCTAAACTCTTTTTTTTAGTGATTAAATCTCTGTTAATGCCATTTTTGGTCATTTATGATCATCAAGATCTCCATTTTGAAGACCTTGGATCGTTTTTTCTTCATTGGAGAACTAAGTTCTTCTTTTCTTTTTATAAGAACTAAGTTCTTTATGTAGGGTTAAAGCCTAATTTCGGAGGAATTAAATTCACATAACATATGTTCTTTTTTCTTTCTTTTTAACCTAATTCTTTTCTGAATCTTTGATTCTCAAGAACAAGATCTTCCCGATGAGAATTAAATTCTCAACTTGTGGGAGACTTATCTTGTGGATCTCCGAACCAGAGAAAGAACTAACTTCTTTAAGAAGGGTTAAACCTTTAGATAGGTAAAAAGAGATATTTTGATCTCTGTGTTTTTTTTACCTAGGGTTTTGAGAAGACAAGTCTTCTTCTTTTATTGAGAATTAAATTCTCTGTTGTTTTTAAAGCTTTTATATTTTTTCAGAAGCTTAAGGGGGTTACCTCTATATGAGACTTGACTTCTCGGGTCCTTTATATAGTGGAGGTAAATTGTTAATTAGTTTTAAGACAATCTCTCATTGAGAGATTCTAATTGATTTAACTAGTCTCAAAATTTGTTTGGGGAATTTTACCTACCGTTGGATCTGTAAGTTCACGGCGGCGCCCCGGCCGTCAATCCGACGGCCAAATGCGGAAGCGGTGATAAACTTTAAATTTTCTTGAACTGGCAAACCGCCGCGCACTAATACCCGGATCGAACCATTAATTAGTCCTAGCTAACTACAAGATGGGGAAGAGAGATATACCGACTGATCCAAGTCCTCCGGTCTTCTCGTCGTCGTCCCGATGTCCTGCGGAAGCTCCGGTCTCCATCTCGTCGCCGGAAGTGCACCACATCGCCTACTTCTTTTACGAGCTCCCACCTCAATGCCGAGGCAACTCGGGCACGAAGCTGGCTAGTCGACGTGCCCAAGATTTGCTGTAGAATGTAGTGTGGAACTCATGTCCCATTTGGGGTTGTGGAGTTGCCATTTTGTGGAGGAATTGAAGTAAACTTTTGGATATGGAGTTGTAGGGATTTCTCAAAGCTAAAGATACAAAAATCCCCACACATAATGAAATGAATCCCATCATTTTTCAAGGAATGGCCGCCCCCCTTTGTGTGATTGGAGAGAGAGAGCGAAGAAAAGGGGGTGGGTGGAAAGTGAGTGATGATGAAAAATCAAATGATCACCACAAAACCCAACACTCCAAAGCAACCATTATCTTTTCACAAGTCAAACTATGATGACAAGAAGAAGTCAAGAAGTCAAGGTCAATGGATGGTGCAACCATCATAATACAAATATGCAAGGAACCCCCTCCACAAATGCTTATTTGCACAAATGCAAATAAGCCCTCCTCCACCAATCTTCGGCCAATGAACGATACAAAGGAAATCGGCCGAAACGGAAAGCAAACTGGCAACTCCAGAAAACTGGTCCTATAATAAATTACAGGAAAACCCCGATACTGTGCATACACACCCGCATTTGTATTCCGACCGAAATACAAATGCAATGAGACAAAATCTACACTGTACTATACTAGGATCCAGCTTAAACCAAAGCCGGCTAGTAATATCCGTTCGATCCTGATCCGTGCAATACCGCATGTATCTGATCGAACCCTGCCATATGTCCATACGGCCTATAGTACAAACTGTCCGATCCTGATTCGTGCAATACCGCACGTATCTGATCGGACCTTGCCATATCTCCATACGGCCTCTACAATCTTTCGTCCGAAAGCTGAGTAACTGAATGTGGGGGACTCTAAAGACTCGTCAACACCTTGGTTGTGGATTTAACCACTAGCACGTCAGAGGTATAAGCCAATACGTAACGGGCTACCAGGTATTGACTAAAAGGGACGTCTGTGAGCGAACTCAGCCTGACAACCATACTGAGCCTGTCAGTGACAATATCCGTACAGTCCGGTCCGTTCGTCTATGAGCATCGCATGGCGGGCCTAGGGGGTTGGTAAAAGTCAGACCCCCAAAACCGGTACAACTCGTGTCGGAGTGTAGCCCAGAACACCCTGAGATACTACTGGAATACCTACCAGTAAATCTCCTTGCCTCGGCCGAGGGCTTCGTGTAATGGCTCTCCTAGACACAGCACGACCTCACCCCCAATACCGGGAGAGACGAACCCCTGAAGATACGCTCATTGCCTCCATGTGGCTCGGGACTGTACCCAACTAAAACCTGTTTGCACGACTCTTTTGAGCCGTGGTAGGGTAGTAATCAAAGTACAGTGGGAACTCACACGAGACAAATGACGATCCCCAGGTCGATGAACTAACCTGCACACATGTCACCAGGGAACTGCCATCTGACGTCTGGTATATGACCAACTAGCATGTTCCCGGCGAGTCCTGTCCGGTGTACTCATAACCCAATGAGCACCTGTATACATCTTAGGTGATCCAACTGACACCAGTGGCTTGTGAGACCGGCCACCGCCCCTCGTCGGGGTCTCGACTGTATACACTAGTCTACTCTGGAGTATCGATGCCCTGTCTCGAAACTCACACGACTAGGGACCATTTAAGGATATGATTATAGACCCCAGCTCCCACTTATATGATCGCCCTCATACTGCTGGTGGTCAAGCAAGAATCCTAGGGGCTCTATCAACGTGTAATAGCAACTTGTCAGGTCACCTAAAACAGTACACGATGATAAAGGTAAACCAGATAGCATACTATCATCTCGAGTAAGACTGTCCTACCGGGATAGGTCCTCCATCAATCATTGCAATCACGTACCTGTGACCTAATAATTGACTCTGAGGGCACTATCTCCAACAATCTCCTACTTGCACTCAAGGCTAATTATTGCGATGTCGCATACTCACAGCCCGTGTGATGCCGAACACCCAACTCCTCTACTAGTCAGTCTCACAAAGCTCGTTTGCGAAACTATTGCGTTCGAGGAATAGCCTCAGTGAGTGGATCCGCTTAGTTGTTTCTTTCTATGTCTCTCTATATCTCAAGTTCGCGGAGAAACCCATCTCCCGAAATGAGCAATACCTGTCTTAGAATGTGTTTGGATGTCTGATGGGACATAGCTCATAAATGAACTCCAAATCCAAACTTCTTACACTGTATCGTCAACTGAACTTAATCAGTATCCTGCGCCAAGCCTCCCTCAATATTGCCTTGGACCACCTGTCCAAAATACTGCCTCTCGTCAGAAGGAAAAACTATAACTCTGACAACCTCCTTGTCGTCTATGTCACCTTGGAAGCCTGGAATGATAACTGTCTCCCGAATGAGGCTGTCGTTATCATATCCCTAGAACATCTACTTATGTTCTAAAACTTCTTCCGACTGTTTCTCTAGGACATGATCAATATCAACTTATTGCATCCAGTGCAAGAACAACATCTGGTGTGATACTTGACATCTCATGATTGACTCAATTGCCTAAGCAAGTGATCTGCCAATCATGCACATCCCTCTCTACTTTAGTCTATAAGACACCTTTAGAGAGGGTGACTCCATCACCTGCAGGTACACTACCGTGCCAGGAGTCGTCCATCCTAAATACCCTTAGAATGCTGTCTAAGTACCCTGATTGGGAAACCACCCAAATCTAGATCTAAAACCATAGATCTAGTAACCAGTATGTCTGATATAATTTCCAAGTCCCATGTGGAGAAACCACTGTGTGACGACCAAAGTATAACCGATTGTAGTATAGGAGTTTCTTTTCCTACTCTGTGTATGTCATCCAAATACCAGGATATCACACCCTACTACCTTCTCAACAGATCCATCCCTTATTCTGATGAAGTCAAACCCATGACTGTCACGTCAGAAATAGATGATCTATCTCCGCTACATCTGCTTTAGTCTATAAATAGACATAAGCTACCTGTCCACCAATGCTTCCGCTGCTCCCACTGACTACGACAACCCTCTGGCAGAGTCATATAGACGTACACTTCTAAAACTAGTTTAGAACGACGCTATACTCATCCTCCCGCCGGGTCTCGCAGCCTGGAACAACAGCAATGGTAATTGTGGGTAAACAAGAACTTCCCTGTCACCGTCCTTGAGGCTACCGTAGTACCTCTCGGGTGCCTGAAGTTACCCACCTTATCTGCGGAGTGGCCAATTGGAATGTCAAACCGGATTGAATTTTTAGGTTCCTTATCAAATCTTCAGTAATCGTTTGTGGTTCTGGAATCACTTCCAGTTCTACCATACTCCCACTACTGTTTTCTGAAAAAAAATCCATTTTTAATAAAACTGTGGCGAGTCTAGAACAATATTGCTATTGTTCATCCAGATGGTAGAAAGTCAACCCTCGTCATAGCCTGGGTCAACCCACAAACAGCCATTACAGAAACGTGCCTTGAGTTGTCCAGTGTCTGGTTTTAAGCATAAACCGGACAACTCCCCGTACCTTAACATCGTTAAGATATGAACTGTTCTATATCCAATATAGAAACAGAAGCACTGATTTAATTGAACCAGATCCAAATCATGCAACTGTCTCCAGTGCATGTCAACTAAATGGAAGGAGGCCGATCAGCGTTACCCAACTTTGGAATGCTTCCAATTATGAGTAACCTGAAAGAGAAGCAAGTTCTCTTTATCATTATTATCAACTGAATACCATTCACAAGTATCTACATCTTCGATCTCTTTGAAGAATCCCGATACTTGCTACACCTGGTTCTCTACTCTATTCAAATACCTATAACTTCTCAAAATTCGGACCCTGTGTTTCCACGAAACACTTGTCTAAAAACTAAAGAAGTCATAAGTAAACCGAATATAGTACGAGGACCAACCCCTCTGTCCTGATGGACCCTGGACAACATACAATACTCTGTATAAGTCCCTTGAGTCTGATAACTCATTCACTGTGTGTCGTAGGTTGAAAACTGTACTTATGGTTAAGAAGAATTACACCGCTGTTTAATGCTCCTTACCTAACCATCCACTGATATAGGTAAATGTCGTAGACATAATTTTAAAAGGTATATCTCACTCTATGAAAATAGACGTACAGATATATCAATTTGAAATTGGTGCATAACAGAGGATATTCAAAACCAAATATTTGCCGTCCGGCAAACAACCCAGGTGACTTGCTCAAATATCACCGATTACAACGAATCCTGATATAATGAGGATGATCACCCAATTCCCAATAACTAACTCTCACTCATCATCTGTAAAACCATACAGATGTGAGAATCATACCTGGTAAATACATACCCTGGAGCAAGTGTCTAATCGGGAAATCAGTTTTCTTTTAACAGTACACAGTGAGACTGAAACATTAAAATGTTTTGATGGGGTATCCTGGTATTCTTAGTAATGCCTCTTCCAGATTCACGATTGTAACCGTATAATTCTTTGCCCCCTCTCCAAATCCCTTCATATGTCTTTAGTCATTACCTTCTGTACACCCCTTTAGGCCAAATGGTTTTCTTCCTTCCCTACCGTTCGGCACCAGCCTATGGTTTGGAAGAAGACTATCCAATAAGCATAATGGGTGTACTGTCCCAATCCTAGGAACACTCGCAAAGCGAGAGAAGGTGAAGATAAAAGACAACCGAATAAACCTTATTCCTATTTCTCCTGAACCAGAATCCATCCCCGAACTGGAACAAGTTCCCTTCGAGTTCGTATATAACCATACGATGGAGTATCCAATAAACTGTGGATCTTCGTAGTGATATGGAGTGTCCTGGAGAAATACAAAGGTGATTTAGGATTGGCGAAGAAATACTTGGTTTGTTCGTGAATATCTGTTGCAATTTACTTTGCCCTCTTACTAATCCCTTGCTTTGTTTTAACTTAATACCTTCTGCACACCATCGTTATGCTAATTGGTTTTCTTCATTCCCTACTGGTCGGCACCTGCCTATGGTTTGGAAGAAGACTATCCAATTTGCGTAATAGGTGTACTATCTCCTAAACCAAGGAGTACTCACATCTTGAGAGAAGGTAAAAGGAAAAGACAACTGAATAATCCTATCCGTTTTCTCCAGAACCGGAAACCATCCTCGAATAAATTCCTTCGAGTTCGTATCTAACCATACGATGGTTTTGTCCAATGGAAGTGGACGTTCGTAGTAATACGGGGTGTCCTGGAGAAAAGGGTAAAAGTAGGAGTGGCAATGAGGTTTGCAACTCTGACAATCCAAAAGCCAGTGTTTAAGAAGGTTCGGTCAACTTGGTCACTGAGTCATAGTCTTAGGGTCGGGTCAATGGTCGCTGCCAAAGAGAGAGAGAGAAAAGAAACACTCAGCGTGCATTCTAACCTAGATCAGAAAGGTTACCAATTTATCTAATCTGGAAACCTCCCACTGTACCGTCAAATTCTCCTCCAAACCTGAAAGAAGAATTAGTCGGGGTCACCCGAGGAGTAAACCAACTCATCAGTGGGAATCGGGATCCAACTATCATCACATGATAACGTGACGGAATCCGCTCACGTCATCACACTCCAGAAGGTATGCGCATATCTGGCAAGTTTCAGTTTTTTTGAAACTCCCGATGTGATTTCTGCCCCATGCTCTTATGACCTTGGCGTGAGGTCAAAATATCATAAGTCACATGTCAAGTTCTGCCCGTCATTATCCAGGTTAATTTGAACCCACCCGTACATACCCTTGACGTAGGCCAAAATAGTAGTACGACTGTCCCAAACCAACGCATCTATCTATGCAACAGATAAATACCCGGCAGCTACCAATCACTATGCCTTGGCGTGAGGTCAAAATACATAGCTTGAATACTACCGAATATTTAACTGAAATGACGGAGGGCTACGAATGGTTTCTGGCGAAAACCTTTAACGTAATGAACTTGATATCGTTGAAGGAACGGATAGCTTTTTAAAAATATAGTGACGAAAACCGTTGCTAAAGAGGTCACTCCCGGTGAAGGGATCTCGGCTCTTTCCCCGTAGAATGGAGTGCAGGGTATTCCAACTGAATACCACGGTGCAAAGCAAAAGTAATCGGCTATAGTGAAGTTAATGCCCTGACGCAAACTTTTTGTCTAAGGGGTCACTCCCGGTGAAGGGATCTCGGCCCTTGCCTTGTCGACTGAGGAGCAGGATATTCCAACTGAATACCACGATGCAAAACAAAAGAGAACGTTCTTGCAATAACAGCTTTTTGAAAAAGTGTTCCAACAACATCAGATTAGGTTTGTTTTAAACTTGCATTGATCCGAATCAATGCAGTCCCATCAATTGATCACACCACAAAGAACGAAAATATACTGATGTACGTATATGCCATCCGCATTCGCCACTGGGTCCCGTCATTACCCGTTAGGTTAGCTAA
Organism: Agapanthus africanus; assembly: GCA_030015575.1. Classification (NCBI taxonomy): domain Eukaryota; kingdom Viridiplantae; phylum Streptophyta; class Magnoliopsida; order Asparagales; family Amaryllidaceae; genus Agapanthus; species Agapanthus africanus. The sequence goes on from CM057337.1 coordinate 131,457,855, forward strand.
CTAACGACAGAGCGGGGACTGGACTAGCGCGGATGCAAAACATATACAACATCTACTAATATATATACCAATATATTATATTCGCTCAAGGCGTGAAAGAAATGCAACATCACAGATATGTACAGCATCACAGAAACAATACAGATATCTGGGATCCCCAGGTTTCACAGAGCCACTACTGAAACCCGACGTTCCCCTGGTCGTGTGGATAGCCTGTGCAATGAAATCCTAGACCCCTACGGTCGCGGTAAGTTACCCGCCAAAACCTGAAGCGAGGCAGCCCCCTTAAGCAACGTGAATGGACCACCCAACACTTCACGGAATCCGGTAACTTGAGCACCCCTCCTGGGTCAACCTGTACCCCTTATGAGTGCGGCGAATAGCCCGCCAATCCTAGAGTGAAGCCCCCTCCGTCTCAATGCCATGAGATGCGGGCTTGTTGCCCTCTAGAATCCGGCTTTCCGTGCACCCCTCCGCGGGGTAATCCTAGTACAAAAAGTAAAATATACATACAACGGGTATATCGACCGCAACCTGGCCGTGCCCCAAAATAATAATACAAACAGGCAGTGACGGCAGTCCACATGTCGGACGCTCGCCCCGCAATATCAAATGTACATAATACAACCACAATTGTACTAGCATTGCATCCAGGCTATCCCCCACGACCGATCCGCAACATCACAGCAAAAACAGAACATCAACGTGAAAGTCACGTTCGCAAATCCGTCTAACCGGGCTATAGCAGTTAGACCGGATTTACCGATCAAGTGACATTCACGGTCGCAGATATAATATAAATACTGTGAAATAATATGTTTAAAATATCCGATCGATCAAATTTTAACAAGTGGGCCCCAAAGTACTACTGTAGCACATCAAGAAATTCTGGGCCCAATATTAATATTCCAAAACCCCAATTTTAACCCCAGAAAGATACTGTAGAAATTTGGTGCAGGGATCTAAACAGTGTGCGGCGGAACCGCGGCCCAAAGGGGGGTTTGGCCGCGGTTCCGCGCTTCCACAGTGGACTCACCCTGTCGAATTTCTACAGTAGCCTTGTAATCTCCAGTACATCAATTTTATACAACCTGAAAAATTTTTGGAGACCAAAAAAATTTCAACAGAAAACTGTCGCTAGCAAAAATGTAGATTTTGGAATTTTGGTCGATCGGAAATGCAAAACACATTAAACCAAGCTAGACTAAGTTAATGGCGAGGCTCTGATACCACTGTAAGTTCACGGCGGCGCTCCGGCCGTCAATCCGACGGCCAAATGCGGAAGCAGTGATAAACTTTAAATTTTCTTGAACTGGCAAACCGCCGCGCACTAATACCCGGATCGAACCATTAATTAGTCCTAGCTAACTACAAGATGGGGAAGAGAGATATACCGACTGATCCAAGTCCTCCGGTCTTCTCGTCGTCGTCCCGATGTCCTGCGGAAGCTCCGGTCTCCATCTCGTCGCCGGAAGTGCACCACATCGCCTACTTCTTTTACGGGCTCCCACCTCAATGCCGAGGCAACTCGGGCACGAAGCTGGCTAGTCGACGTGCCCAAGATTTGCTGTAGAATATAGTGTGGAACTCATGTCCCATTTGGGGTTGTGGAGTTGCCATTTTGTGGAGGAATTGAAGTAAACTTTTGGAGATGGAGTTGTAGGGATTTCTCAAAGCTAAAGATACAAAAATCCCCACACATAATGAAATGAATCCCATCATTTTTCAAGGAATGGCCGCCCCCCCTTTGTGTGATTGGAGAGAGAGAGCAAAGAAAAGGGGGTGGGTGGAAAGTGAGTGATGATGAAAAATCAAATGATCACCACAAAACCCAACACTCCAAAGCAACCATCATCTTTTCACAAGTCAAACTATGATGACAAGAAGAAGTCAAGAAGTCAAGGTCAATGGATGGTGCAACCATCATAATACAAATATGCAAGGAACCCCCTCCACAAATGCTTATTTGCACAAATGCAAATAAGCCCTCCTCCACCAATCTTCGGCCAATGAACGATACAAAGGAAATCGGCCGAAACGGAAAGCAAACTGGCAACTCCAGAAAACTGGTCCTATAATAAATTACAGGAAAACCCCGATACTGTGCATACACACCCGCATTTGTATTCCGACCGAAATACAAATGCAATGAGACAAAATCTACACTGTACTATACTAGGATCCGGCTTAAACCAAAGCCGGCTAGTAATATCCGTTCGATCCTGATCCGTGCAATACCGCACGTATCTGATCGAACCCTGCCATATGTCCATACGGCCTATAGTACAAACTGTCCGATCCTGATCCATGCAATACCGCACGTATCTGATCGGACCTTGCCATATCTCCATACGGCCTCTACAATCTTTCGCCCGAAAGCTGAGTAACTGAATGTGGGGGACTCTAAAGACTCGTCAACACCTTGGTTGTGGATTTAACCACTAGCACGTCAGAGGTATAAGCCAATACGTAACGGGCTACCAGGTATTGACTAAAAGGGACGTCTGTGAGCGAACTCAGCCTGACAACCATACTGAGCCTGTCAGTGACAATATCCGTACAGTCCGGTCCGTTCGTCTATGAGCATCGCATGGCGGGCCTAGGGGGTTGGTAAAAGTCAGACCCCCAAAACCGGTACAACTCGTGTCGGAGTGTAGCCCAGAACACCCTGAGATACTACTGGAATACCTACCAGTAAATCTCCTTGCCTCGGCCGAGGGCTTCGTGTAATGGCTCTCCTAGACACAGCACGACCTCACCCCCAATACCGGGAGAGACGAACCCCTGAAGATACGCTCATTGCCTCCATGTGGCTCGGGACTGTACCCAACTAAAACCTGTTTGCACGACTCTTTTGAGCCGTGGTAGGGTAGTAATCAAAGTACAGTGGGAACTCACACGAGACAAATGACGATCCCCAGGTCGATGAACTAACCTGCACACATGTCACCAGGGAACTGCCATCTGACGTCTGGTATATGACCAACTAGCATGTTCCCGGCGAGTCCTGTCCGGTGTACTCATAACCCAATGAGCACCTGTATACATCTTAGGTGATCCAACTGATACCAGTGGCTTGTGAGACCGGCCACCGCCCCTCGTCGGGGTCTCGACTGTATACACTAGTCTACTCTGGAGTATCGATGCCCTGTCTCGAAACTCACACGACTAGGGACCATTTAAGGATATGCTTATAGACCCCAGCTCCCACTTATATGATCGCCCTCATACTGCTGGTGGTCAAGCAAGAATCCTAGGGGCTCTATCAACGTGTAATAGCAACTTGTCAGGTCACCTAAAACAGTACACGATGATAAAGGTAAACCAGATAGCATACTATCATCTCGAGTAAGACTGTCCTACCGGGATAGGTCCTCCATCAATCATTGCAATCACGTACCTGTGACCTAATAATTGACTCTGAGGGCACTATCTCCAACAGGATCTTTGATCCAAGCATTTCTGTTTTACAGAATATGTTTTCTTATTCTTAACAAGATTGGGGAAATATTTTCCCATATACAGAATTTATTCTGTAAAACAGTGACTTTTAATCGCCATTGGTTTTTTAAACCAAGGGTAGTCTGTTTTACAGAGAACAATCTTTTTTGTTTGTAAAATTTGAGGAAAAATATTCCTCATAATAGAATTTAATTCCATCGTTTGATGATTTATCATCACCATTGGATTTTTGATCGAACGGCTCTATTTAACAGAGTGTATCCCAATTTTTTTGTTAGTGAAATATCCTCATGTAGAATTTAATTCTACTAATATAAACTTGGGCGCTGGTGCTTACGTGTTTTACACGTGGACGCCACTTAAGAATTTAATTCTTATTTATGATAGGCACTTCTGTTCTTTGCACCTTGGCATCCACATGAGCTTCATATGCGGCCCCACTATAGGATTTAATCCTAAGGGGTTGGCGCTGGCGCCCTCGTGAGGAGCACGTGAGGCGCTGCCTCATTAAAATTTAACAGAGCTTAGCTCTTTTTATTATGTTTAAATATTGGGGGAACAATCAGTTACACTAGATTCTCATGGATTTAGTTTAATAATAAATATTTACCAAAAATATTAATATAGCACCAGACTGGGTTTCACATATGCGGGTCGGGTCGAATAACCACCTCTACTATTCAAATCAATCGTAATCCAAATAAACAAGTATAAAGCAAGATTTAATATACCAATAGTATCGTATGAACGTGCTAGGGTGTTATATTATATCCAACTACAAAGAATTTTGTCCTCGAAATTCACGAAACAGGAAAAGACAAGAATAATGAAGATATGGACCTAAGGAAAGACATGTGGAAACTTTTGTCGAATCTCATCTTCCCGGTTCCAAGTAGATTCATAATACGAACGATTTCCTTACGAAACAAGTACTAAAGGGATACTTTATTCTTGAGAACCTATTCTTGTCGATCCATAATAGCTAAATCTTCTATCACTGTCAGTTCTGAGTGATTAAGGATGCGAGTCTCATCTCGAACATACTTGCGGAGTTGAGATACATGAAACACGTCATGAGTACCCGCCAAGGATGGTGGTAAAGCCAATCGATAAGTTATCTCTGCAACACGTTCAATGATATTAAAAGACCCCATAAATCGAGGACTAAGCTTGTCTTGACTACCAAATTGGATTACATTCCTAGTCGGTGATATCTTTAAGAACACAAGATCACCAACAACAAACTCCAAAGGTCTTCTTCCAGTATCATCCCAGCTTTTCTGTCGATCTTGTGCCACCTTCATATGATCACGAATTAATTTAACATTCTCTACAGTTTGCACAATGAGTTCCGGTCCGAACAATCTTCTTTCTCCAATATCGTCCCAACAAACAGGAGAGCGACACTTACGTCCATACAATACTTTGAATGGAGCCATCTGTATAGTCACCTGAAAACTGCTGTATGAAAACTCCACTAAATGTAAATAATTCTCCCATGAGCCCTTGAAGTCTAGCATGCAAGCTCTCAATATATCTTCAAGAGTTTGGATCGTTCTCTTAGACTGTCTATCTGTCTAAAGATGATAAGCCGTACTAAACTTCACGCGAGTTCCCAAACCTTCTTGTAGACTCCTCCAAAAAATGTGACAGGAACTGGGTGTCACGATCAGAAACAATATTCACTGGTACTCCATTCAATCTCATAAACTCTTGCATGTACTGCTCTGTCAAAGCCTCTGACGACTGACCAACTCGAAATGGTATGAAATGAGATGTCTTGGTCAATCGATCGACAATCACCCAAATTGCGTTATTTCCCTTTGGACTCCGTGTTAAGGCTGTCATGAAATCCATGGTTATATGTTTCCACTTCCATTAAGAAATTGGAAGTGGTTGCAATAAACCAGCTACCCTTTGATGTTCAGCCTTGACTTACTGACACATCAAGCACTTCGATACGTAACGAGCAATCTTTCTTTTCATGCCTTCTTACCAAAAGTGTTGTCGCAAATCTCTATACATCTTCATGCCTCCTGGATGTACCGAATATGCGGAACTATGAGCCTCCTTCATGACTTCTTCCCAAACTTCTCGTTTAGGTACACACAAACGACTTCCCCGTTTAGACTCCTTCGATGGCTCGGCTATGGGTATCTCAAGGAACCATCTTCATGAATTAATAAGTCTATTCGAAGTCTTACTTCTAGTTGTCCTCGGAATTTCTGCAATCTTGGATCGTGCAACTGCGCTACCTTAATGCTGTCAATCAAAGATGACTGTACTTGCAACTGCATCAACAGCCCTGAAGGATCTGGTAGTATAAACTCTAACTTGAATCTCTAAAAATCTGCTATAATCTCCTTCTGTACAGTCAATATCTGTATTGCTGGCAACTGACTTAAAATATCCGGTACTACATTAACTTTCCCCAGATGGTATTTTAGATCAAGATCATAGTCAGCAATCAACTCCAACCATCTACGTTGCTTCATATTAAGATCTTTCTTGCGTAAACACGTACTTTAGGGTCTTGTGATCAGTAAACACCTCTACCCTTTCGCCTAATAAATAGTGTCTCCAAATCTTCGGCGTAAAAATAACTGCTGCTAGCTCTAAGTCATGAGTTAGGTAGTTCTTCTCATCAGTCTTCAATTGCCTCGACGCATAGGCTACAACATTTCCATGTTGCATCAAAACACATCCCAAGCCTTTCCCAGATGCGTCGTTGTGAATAACTAATCCTCCGGAACCATCTGACACTGTTAAAATAGGAGCGGTTGTCAATCTTTGCTTCAGCACTTCAAAAGCTTACGCACACTTCTCAGTCCAAACAAATTGTACCCCCTTTCGTGTTAGCTTGGTCAAAGGTTCTGCTATCCGAGCGAAGTTCTCCACAAACCTTCAATAGTATCCAGCAAGCCTAAGGAAACTTTTGATCTCCTTACATTCTTTGGAATCGGCCAATTGTGAACAGTTGCAATTTTTTCGGGGTCAACTGTAATTCCATTTCGAGATACAACATGAACCAAGAACTTCACTTCTTCAAGCCAAAATTTGTACTTGCTCATCTTAGCATATTACTTTTTTTGTCTCAACATATTCAGTGCGATTCTCAGGTGTTCTTCATACTCTTCTTTGCTTCTCGAATAGACCAAAATATCGTCAATGAATACTACCATGAACTGATCTAGAAATGGTGAAAAGATTTGGTTCATCAAGTCCGTAAATATCTCCGGTGCGTTAGTAACTCCAAATGGCATAACTAAATACTTGTAATGCTCATATCGAGTTCGAAACACTGTCTTGCAAATTTATTCTGCTTTTCCCTGAACCTGGTGATACCCTGATCGCAAATACAACTTCGAGAATATTCTCGCGTCTCTAAATTGATCTAATAATTCGCTGATTCGAGGAATTAGGCACTTGTTCTTAATAGTCATCCGATTTAACTCTCGATGGTCGATGCACATCCTACGCGTGCAATCTTTCTTCTTGACTAAAAAAACTGGAGCTCTCCACGGTAAACCGCTGCTACGAATCCAACCCATCTCTAATAATTCAGAAACTTGTCTCTCTACCTCTTCAAGTTCGACCAGTGACATCGGATAATAAGCCTTTGAAATTGGCATTGCTCCAGGAATAAGATCAATTGCGAACTCCATATTTCGTTTAGACAATACACCCGAGATTTCCTTGAATACGTCCATGAATTCCCGAAGAACTATCGGTGCTTCATCCGCAACCTGTTCACGAATTTCACCCTTGAGTACATACAAACTGTTTCCCCTCAACATGAATTTACAAGTCTGTTCTAAGACTTGTGGGTTATCAACCTACCACTCTTCCGCTGCGCTACTCTAATAAATCGAAGCGGGTTTGTCAGAACTTCTTCAAAGAAACCTCTTACACCAGATCGACCTTGAAGTGGTATGTACCCGCTCCCGCTGGGGTCTAACTGCAATCGTCATATGATCTCCTGTGTTTCTCCTTGTTTCTTCAAAATGCAGATGGATTGGTCACTACGGGACAAGAGGAAAGATATAACAGGGCTGTTAGATTCAAGTTCGCGATAAGACAAAGATCCGTAAACAATGAAACTGAGAGGAAACGTAGTACAATGAAAATAAGTCAAGGAAAATGAATCAACAATAGGACTCAAAATTACCTAAACAGAGTACCGTATTGTAAACATGCTTCGGTATATAGTACATAACTCCATTCAAGTCGCTCAAATCCTACTATCAGAGTCAATGGAATAAAATGGGAGAAATAATAAGGAATCAAGAGGATGTAATGTCATTTCCATATCGTCGAGATAAAAGAATTTAAGGGAAAAATAAGATTCAAGAATTTGAATGACAAGATAATAATATGGCAGGACATGTTCCTAAAATTCTAGGTTTTCTGGTTAATATATTGGGTATAATACCCAACTACAAAATAAACCAAACCCAGCTAACCTAAAACCTAGGCTCTGATACCATCAAAACCTTGCCACGCCCCACTTCCCAAAATACGAAAATTCGGGAACGTAACAAAATCAACCATGCTACTTATGGTAAGGAAATATCCTCCCATAGTCATATTACAGCTTTCAATCAGTAATCAATAACAATAATATAACTGTCTATCTCTAAACATATCCAATAACCATGATAAACAATAACACGAAACGATAGCGGAAGCAATAAAGATCCAAGGAATAACTAACCATCAATAAGAGTTATATCAGTGTGATGGTCCCCACTGATAGGTAGTCCTGTCGAAATACTCCCGAGCTAAGTCAAGTATCTGGGCCATGAAAAACCCAGACGTCAGTGCGTCATAAATATCACAATAATAATAACTAAATAGCGTACTATACAGGGTGTTATGTGCAAAATAATATATAATTATAAACAAAAAATCACAGGTGATATAACAGCAGACTATAGGTATCTCACGTGTATCCTAAAATCCGTGTTTCTAGGTTATCTATCCTAACGGTATTTGAAATCAATTAATGTAATTCTCATCGTAACTTAATAGTATCCCGTGTGTGTCCGGGACCACGATCATGATTCTCGAGGCTGAATCCGAGATGTGCCGCTAGGCAGCCAAACAATGTCATGTATAGATGAATGATGTCAGTATCATCATTTCCGAACTTAAAGCTCGTATCGACTGATCAGTCTCTGGAAAGTAGTGAACTGTTGAGTTATAAGTCGGGTTTCATTCTTGATTTTCCTTTCCCCCCAGATTTCATGTTCTATGTCAGCTATCAATAGAGTGTCTACTTAATGCCAACACAGGAACAATCGTGTACAGGTCTTGTCTAGTAAGATAACAAGTCAGGTCAATTAGGATAACAAGTCAATATTATTGGCATTAGCAACCAATACAGGTAACAGGTATGACTGTACAGCTAAAGCAATGGTAAGATAACGTGTCGTGCATATGTCAAGTATTGTGTATCAAGAGATGAAATATTTACTTGCACAACCAATCACAATAAAAGCAATAATATATTGTAATGGTTATCTAGCTAACGGAATTGATATATTCACTATTACTTGTTAAAATATGTCTATAACCGTAATTGTAATAGCGATTTACGATTGTTAAATATTATAAATTAAACTGACTGTATTAAGTTCTACTTATGAATGTAATTTTGCATAAACTTAATCAATTGTAATTACACACGTGCTAGTGTTACTAAATGATAAAATATGGATTAATTGTATATTGATAATAATTTGCAACTTTATAGATATATGTTTATAATAAAAATATGCATATTTTGGTATAGGTAACCTAACATGTTGCAAGTTAGAACTTGCCTCATATACGAAGATGATGAAGATGGAGGGAACGATGACATGATGACTGGAACAGTAGAGATTGCGACGTTTATAAGTGGTCGACAAAATTCTGGGGTTCGATTTTAGCGTCGATTGATGTTGCGGAGGGTGCGATGGTGGCAGAACTTGGTTGCAATGAGCAGAGAAAAGCTCGTCGGTCATGGATACTGTATACATTGGTGATGGAAGAATGAATGGCGTCAACAATGATGAAAGTGTGTAGTGGCTCGGCATGACACGACATGACATGGTACGTGGAGTGGCACAATACGGTGCTGGGCATTGCGGTGACAAGGACTGATGCGAAGGTAGTACGCAAGTGGGCATGACTGGAAGCAGCGGTGGGTCTTGGCAAGGGTGCGGTCTCGGTTGATGTCTCGGGGAAGATAGAGATGCAGGTGATGGGGTCGGGTCGATGGTGGTTGGCTCCGGCGATGAGTTTAGATAAAGGAAACGACAATGATGGTGGTGGTGGAGGGTTTTTGGGTTCGTGTGGTTGATAGGTTCTGTGGTTTAGGCGAGGACGAGGGATGAGGGTTAGTGACTCAAGGAGATAGCGGGGGTGATGAGGAAGAGGATGTGACGGTGCGGTGGAGGGTAGGCAACGGAGAGAATGAGTTCGGAGGTGAAGTCGAGGATGAAAGTGGTCGGGGATGCCGACAGGAGATGACGGCGAGGTGAGGAAGCGAGGGGATGATGATCATGGAGGTGAGCGTGGAGATGGTGCGACAGCGGGATGAAGAGTTAGGCATGGGGCGATGACGACAAGAGAAGAAAGAGAGCGGAAGAGAGAGAGAGACGTGAGGGGGAGAGAGAGGATACGGAGAGAGAGAAGGAAAGAAACCGAGAGAGAGGGAGATAGGGAAATTTTTTGTTTATTCTTTTAAAAAACTAAATGTATGATATATATATATATATATATATATATATATATATATATATATAAAGTTATATTATTATATTATTGTTTAATTACAACTAATAGTATACAGATAATATCAAACTTCGTTCCATTTCTACTAAAATCTCACGGAAATTATATTTTAGAAAATAATACATATACATAAAATTTCTAACCATAATATAAGAATATATTTTAAATAAATTAAACCCTTAATTTAAGATTTCAAAGAATTCTAAAATATATCTAGACCTAATAAATATTTGGTATTAGATTATATGATAAATATTAGTTTGAAAATATGAGATGCTGGAATAACCTGATGACAGCTAATATAATTTATCTCTAACATGTCACTACCAGAAGATATATGAATATAATTTTGATACTAGAAATATTAGTGTTCACCGCCGAAAGACAGAGACCGAGACGTTGGGACGTCTGGCCTGAATTTTGGGGGCAGATGCTATTTGGACTTCTCCATCCACCTCTCCGAAGATACCAAGTTGATTAATGACATCATATATCAGAAGTTTGGAAAGATGCGACTGTTGTAGCAGACTATATCAGATTCCCCCTCGTTTGTAAGGGCTTTTTGATTGTAGGGACGCTCTTCCCTGTAGGCGCAAGCCCCTACAGTTAATTACGTTATCGTGTTGTGATAACCACTTTCTCCTGCTCCAGCAGTTCACTTCATGTCGTGTATATTTTGGTTGCCCATGGATTGTATACGGAGACTAGTTTATGTCGTCGCCCGTAGGGCGCGGAGTACTCCAAATCCGTAAATTTTTAGATTTGAACTTAAATTATATTTTTCCTTTAGTGAAAAAAATATTTGGTTTGGTTTAAGGACCGTTAACCTAATTTTGAGATTAAGATCAACTTAAACATATGAACATTTGGGCCCACTTTATTTTTTACCTAAGGAAACATTAGTCCTATTTGAGACTAAGACCAACTTAGCAATATTTTAAGGATCATTAAATTTATTAAGAACCAGAGCATTTGGGCTCAGTTGCAAGATACTTAGCCAATTTGTGCTTAGTCTACTCAGTCCTTTTTTGTTCAAAAGTGCTAACCACTTATTTAGGCTCTATTTGTTCAGCCCCACTTTTTATGGAAAAGTGCTAAGCACTTGTTTGACACTCTGGTGTTCACATGGGTATCATGTGAAGCCTTCAGTTATAGGCGATGCCCAATCAGTACTAAGTACTCAGTTATATATAGTGCTAAGCACTTTTTTATATGGCATCCACGTGAAGAGCACGTGCGGTGTTGGGCGCTGCCTAATTAGTGCTAAGCACTCAGCCGTTTTGGCTGTATATGAAGTGCTAAGCACTTTTTGTGTGGCGTCCACGTAAGGAGCACGTGAGGCGCTGCCCAATCAGTGCTAAGCACTCAGCCATTTTGGCTATATATGAAGTGCTAAGCACTTTTATTCAGTGATCATGTGTATTTCATGTGAGGCGTTGGCCTTTTACTTTGGTCCCCCGCATGTTTTTCACGTGAGGCGTTGGGCGCTATTGGGAGGGCGTCTACGTGAAAAACACGTAAGACGCTAAGCACTTTTCTTTTTTAGAGATTAAATTTCTGTTAATACCATTTTTGGCCATTAATGATCATTAAGATCTTTATTTTGAAGACCTTGGATCGTCTTTTTTTCATTCGAGAATTAAGTTCATATTTTCTTTTTATAAGAACTAAGTTCTTTATATAGGGTTAAACCCTAATTTCGGAGGAATTAAATTCCCAGAACACATGTTCTTTTTCTTTTTTCTTTCTTTTTAACCTAATTCTTTTCTGAATCTTTGATTCTCAAGAACAAGATCTTCTCGGTGAGAATTAAATTCTCAACTTGTGGGGGACTTGTCTTGTGGATCTCTGATCCAGAGAAAGAACTAAGTTCTTTGAGAAGGTTAAACCTTTAAATAGGTAAAAGGAGATATTTTGATCTCTGTGTTTTTTTTACCTAGGGTTTTGAGGAGGCAATTCTTTTTCTTTTATTGAGAATTAAATTCTCTATTGTTTTTAAAGCTTTCTGTATTTTTTCAGAAGCTTATAGGGGGTTTCCTCTATATGAGACTTGAATTCCGGGTCCTTTATATAGTGGAGACAAATTGTTAACTAGTTTTGAAACAATCTCTTATTGAGAGATTCGAATTGATTTAACTAGTCTCAAAATTTGTTTCGGGAATTTTACCTACCGTTTGATTTTTGATCCAAGCATTTCTGCTTTACCGAATATGTTTTCTTGTTCTTAACAAGATTAGGGAAATATTTTCCCATATACAGAATTTATTCTGTAAAACGGTGACTTTTAATCACCATTGAATTTTTAATCCAAGAGATCTCTGTTTTACAGAGAACAATCTTTTTTGTTTGTAAAGATTGAGGAAAAATATTCCTCAGAATAGAATTTAATTCCATTGTTTGATGATTTATCATCATCATTGGATATTTAATCCAACGGTTCTGTTTAACACAGAGTATCCCAATTTTTTTGTTAGGGAAATATCCTTATGTAGAATTTAATTCTACTGATATAAACTTGGGCGCCAACGCTCACATATTGTGCACGTGGGCACCACTTAAGAATTTAATTCTTATTTATGATAGGCGCTCATGTGCTTTGCACATTGGTGCTCACGTGTGCTTCTCATTTTGAATTATGACACGCTTTTCCTTTAATGATGTAGCAGGGCCAAGTTTAGGTGTTAACATTGTTGGAGATAGTGCCCTCAGAATCAATTATTAGGTCACAGGTACGTGATTGCAATGATTGATGGAGGACCTATCCCGGTAAGACAGTCTTACTCGAGATGATAGTATGCTATCTGGTTTACCTTTATCATCGTGTACTGCTTTAGGTGACCTTACAGGTCGCTATTACACGTTGATAGAGCCCCAAGGATTCTTGCTTGACCACCAGCAGTATGAGGGCGATCATATACGTGGGAGCTGGCAGTCTATAAGCATATCCTTAAATGGTCCCTAGTCGTGAGAGTTTCGAGATAGGGCATCGATTCTCCAGAGTAGACTAGTGTATACAGTCGAGACCCGGACGAGGGGCGGTGGCCGGTCTCACAAGCCACTGGTGTCAGTTGGTTCACCTAAGATGTATACAGGTGCTCATTGGGTTATGAGTACACCGGACATGACTCGCCGGGAACATGCTAGTTGGTCATATACCGGACGTCAGATGGCAGTTCCCTGGTGACATGTGTACAGGTTAGTTCATCGACCAGGGGATCGTCATTTGTCTTGTGTGAGTTCCCACTGTACTTTGATTACTACCCTACCACGGCTCAAAGGAGTCGTGCAAACAGGTTTTAGTTGGGTACAGTCCCGAGCCACATGGAAGCAGTGAGCGTATCTTCAGGGGTTCGTCTCTCCCGGTATTGGGGGTGAGGTCGCGCTGTGTCTAGGAGAGCCATTACACGAAGCCCTCGGCCGAGGCAAGGAGATTTACTGGTAGGTATTTCAGTAGTATCTCAGGGTGTTCTGGGCTACACTCCGACACGACTTGTACCGCTTTTGGGGGTCTGACTTTTACCAACCCCCTAAGCCCGCCATGCGATGCTCATAGATGAACGGACCGGACTGTACGGATATTGTCACTGACAGGCTCAGTAGGGTTGTCAGGCTGAGTTCGCTCACAGACGTCCCTTTTAGTCAATACCTGGTAGCCCGTTACGTATTGGCTTATACCTCTGACGTGCTAGTGGTTAAATCCACAACCAAGGTGTTGACGAGTCTTTAGAGTCCCCCACATTTAGTTACTCAGCTTTCGGGCGAAAGGTTGTAGAGGCCGTATGGAGATATGGCAAGGTCCGATCAGATACGTGCGGTATTGCACGGATCAGGATCGAACAGTTTGTACTATAGGCCGTATGGTTATATGGCACGGTTCGATCAGATACGTGCGGTATTGCACGGATCAGGATCGAACAGACATTACTAGCCGGCTTTGGTTTAAGCCGGATCCTAGTATAGTACAGTGTAGATTTTGTCTCATTGCATTTGTATTTCGGTCGAAATACAGATGCGGGTGTGTACGCACAGTATCGGGATTTTCCTGTAATTTATTACGGGACCAGTTTTCTGGAGTTGCCAGTTTGCTTTCCGTTTCGGCCAATTTCCTTTGTATCGTTCATTGGCCGAAGATTGGTGGAGGAGGGCTTATTTGCATTTGTGCAAATAAGCAATTGTGGAGGGGGTTTTTGCATTTTGTTGTATCATGATAGCCATTCCTTGACCTTGACTTCTTCCTCTATCATGATTGCTTGACTTTGTGAGCAATCATGGTTGTAGTAGGTGGGTTTTTGGAGTATGGGTTTGATTTTGTGATCATTGCTTTTTCATGATAACCATTCCTCTCTCTCTCTCTTGCATGATATGAGTATGGCTCCCATTTTTGATAGACTCACTCTCATTCTCTCCTTCCCATTGTTATGGCCGTCCACTCTCATGGTGGGGCTGTCCAAACATTTTGGTGTGGGATTTTGCTTCATTTCATGTTGCAAAAATCCCACAAGTTCAATCTCCAAAGCTCCAAGTATCATTCCTCCACCAAATGGCAATTCCACAACCCCAAAGTGAGACACAAGTTCTACACAACATTCTACAGCAAATCTTGGGCACGTCGACTAGCCAGCTTCATGCCCGAGTTGCCTCGGCATTGAGGTGGGAGCCCGTAAAAGAAGTAGGCGATGTGGTGCACTTCCGGCGACGACGTGGAGACCGGAGCTTCCGCAGGAGATCGGGAAGACGACGAGATGACCGGAGGACTCGGATCAGTTGGTATATCTCTCTTCCCTATCTTGTAGTTAGCTAGGACTAGTTAATGGTTCGATCCGGGTATTAGTGTGCGGCGGTTTGCCAGTTCAAGTAAAATTTAAAGTTTATCACCGCTTCCGCATTTGGCCATCGGATTGACGGCCGGGGCGCCGCCGTGCACTTACAGTGGTATCAGAGCCTCGCCATTAACTTAGTCTAGCTTTGTTTAATGTGTTTTACAATTCCGATCGAACAAAAATCCCAAAACCGCATTTTTGCTTGCATCAGTTTTCTGTTGAAAATTTTTGGTGTCGAAAAGTTTTTCAGGTTGCAGAAACGTGATCTACTAGAAAAAATAAGAGTTCTGTAAAAGTTCGATGCAACAACTCCACAGTAGGAGCGCGGAACCGCGGCCAAACACCCCTTTGGGCCGCGGTTCCACTGCACACTGTTGGGTTCCCTGCACCAAATTTCTACAGTATCATTCTGGGGTTAAAATTGGGGTTTTGGAATAATAACATTGGGCCCAGAATTTCTTGATCTGCTACAGTAATGCTTGGGACCCACTTGTTAAAATTTGATCGATCGGAATATTTTAAACACACTATTTCACAGTATTTACATTATATCTGCGACCGTGAATGTCACTTGATAGGTAAATCCTGTCTAACTGCTATAACCCGGTTAGACGGATTTGCGAACGTGACTTTCACGTTGATGTTCTGTTTTTGCTGTGATGTTGCGGATCGGTCGGTGGGGATAGCCTGGATGCAATGCTAGTACAGTTGTGGTTGTATTATGTACATTTGATATTGCGGGGCGAGCGTCCGCTAGGTGGACTGCCGTCACTGCCTGTTTGTATTATTATTTTGGGGCACGACCAGGTTGCGGTCGATGTACCCGTTGTATGTATATTTTACTTTCTGTACTAGGATTACCCCGCGGAGGGGTGCACGGATAGCCGGATTCTAGAAGGCAACAAGCCCGCATCTCATGGCATTGAGACGGAGGGGGCTTCACTCTAGGATTGGCGGGCTATTCGCCGCACTCGTAGGGGGTACAGGTTGACCTAGGAGGGGTGCCCAAGTTACCGGATTCTGTGAAGTGCTGGGTGGTCCATTCACGTTGCTGAAGGGGGCTGCCTCGCTTCAGGTTTTGGCGGGTAACTTGCCGCGCCCGTAGGGGTCTAGGATTTCATTGCACAGGCTATCCACATGACCAGGGGAACGTCGGGTTTCAGTAGTGGCTCTATGAAACCCGGGGATCCCAGATATCTGTATTGTTCTGTGATGCTATACATTTCTGTGATGTTGCATTTTTTATCACGCCTTGAGCGAATATAATATATTGGTATATATATTAGTAGATGTTGTATATGTTTTGCATCCGCGCTAGTCCAGTCCCCGCTCTGTCGTTAGTTAGCTAACCTAACGGGTAATGACGGGACCCAGTGGCGAATGCGGATGGCATATACGTACATCAGTATATTTTCGTTCTTTTTGGTGTGATTAATTGATGGGACTGCGTTGATTCGGATCAATGCAAGTTAAAAACAAACCTAATCTGATGTTGTTGGAACACTTTTCAAAAAGCTGTTATTGCAAGGACGTTCACTTTTGTTTTGCATCGTGGTATTCAGTTGGAATATCCTGCTTCTCAGTCGACGAGGCAAGGGCCGAGATCCCTTCACCGGGAGTGACCCCTTGGACAGAAAGTTTGCGTCAGGGCATTAACTTCACTATAGCCGATTATTTTTGCTTTGCATCGTGGTATTCAGTTGGAATATCCTGCACCTCATTCTACGGGGAAAGAGCCGAGATCCCTTCACCGGGAGTGACCTCTTTAGCGAAAGTTTTCGTCACTATATTTCTAAAAAGCTATCCGTTCCTTCAACGATATCAAGTTCATTACGTTAAAGGTTTTCGCCAGAAACCATTCGTAGCCCTCCGTCGTTTCATATGGGTAGTCAATAGTATTCAAGCTGTGTTTGTTGGCCAAAGTCAAGGCACAGTGTTTGGTAGCTGTTGGTTATTCATATGCAGCATAGATAGATGCGTTGGTTTGGAACAGTCGTACTGCCTTGTTGGCCAAAGTCAAGGGTATGTACGGGTGGATTCAAATCAACCTGGAGAATGACGGGTAGAACTTGACATGTGACTTATGATTTGTTGGCCAAAGTCAAGGTCATAAGAGCATGGGGTAAAAAATCACATCGGAAGTTTCAAAAGAACTTAAACCTGCCAGATATGCGCATACCTTCTGGAGTGTAACACCGTGAGCAGATTCCGTCACGTTATCATACGATGATAGTTGGATCCCGATTCCCACTGATGAGTTAGTTTACTTCTCGGGTGACCCCGACTAATTCTTCTTTCAGCTTTGGAGGAGAATTTGAGGTACAGTGGGAGGTTTCCAGATTAGATAAATTGGTAACCATTCTGATCTAGGTTAGAGTGCACGCTGAGTGTTTCTTTTCTCTCTCTCTTTGGCAGCGACCATTGACCCGACCCTAAGACTATGACTCAGTAACCAAGTTGACCGAACCTTCTTAAACACTGGCTTTTGGATTGTCAGAGTTGCGAACCTCATTGCCACTCCTACTTTTACCCTTTTCTCCAGGACACCCCGTATTACTACAACGTCCACTTCCATTGGACAAAACCATCGTATGGTTAGATACGAACTCGAAGGAATTTATTCGAGGATGGTTTCAGGTTCTGGAGGAAACGGATAGGACTATTCAGTTGTCTTTTCCTTTTACCCTCTCTCAGGTTACGAGTACTCCTTGGTTTAGGGATAGTACACCTATTATGCAAATTGGATAGTCTTCTTCCAAACCATAAGCAGGTGCCAACCGGTAGGAAATGAAGAAAACCAATTAGCCTAACGATGGTGTACAGAAGGTATTAAATTAAGACAAATCAAGGGATTAGTAAGAGGGCAAAGTAAATTGCGACTGTTATTCACGACCATACCAAGTATTCCTTTACCACTCCCAAATCACCTTTGTATTTCTCCAGGACACTCCGTATCACTACGAAGATCCACAGTTTATTGGATACTCTATCGTATGGTTATATACGAACTCGAAAGGAACTTGTTCCAGTTCGGGGATGGATTCTGGTCCAGGAGAAATAGGAATAAGGTTTATTCGGTTGTCTTTTATCTTCACCCTCTCTCATTGCGAGTGTTCCTAGGATTAGGACAGTACACCCATTATGCTTATTGGATAGTCTTCTTCCAAACCATAGGCTGGTGCCGAACGGTGGGGAAGGAAGAAAACCATTTGGCCTAAAGGGGTGTGCAGAAGGTAAAGACTAAAGACATATGAAGGGATTTGGAGAGGTGGAAAAGAATTATACGGTTACAGTCGTGAATCTGGAAGAGGCATTACCAGGAATACCAGGATACCCCATCGAAACATTTCAATGTTTCAGTCTCACTGTATACTGTTAAAAGAAAACTGATTTCCCGATTAGACACTTGCTCCAGGGTATGTATTTACCAGGTATGATTCTCACATCTGTATGGTTTTATAGATGATGAGTGGGAGTAAGTTATTGGGAATTGGGTGATCATCCTCATTATATCAGGATTCCTCGTAATCAGTGATATTTGAGGAGATCACCTGGGCTGTTTGCCGGTCGGCAAATATTTGGTTTTGAATATCCGCTGTTATGCACCAATTTCAAATTGATATATCTGTACGTCTATTTTCATAGAGTGGGATATACCTTTATGAAATTATGTCTACGACATTTACCTATATCAGTGGATGGTTAGGTAAGGAGCATTAAACAGCGGTGTAACTCTTCTTAACCATAAGTACAGTTTTCAACCTACGACACACAGTGAATGAGTTATCAGACTCAAGAGACTTATACAGAGTATTGTATGTTCTCCAGGGTCCATCAGGACAGAGGGGTTGGTCCTCGTACTATATTCGGTTTACTTATGACTTCTCTAGTTTTTAGACAGGTGTTTCGTGGAAACACAGGGTCCGAATTTAGAGAAGTTATAGGTATTTGAATAGAGTAGAGAACCAGGTGTAGCAAGTATCGGGATTCTTCAAAGAGATCGAAGATGTAGATACTTGTGAATGGTATTCAGTTGATAGTAATGATAAAGAGATCTTGCTTCTCTTTCAGATTACTCATAATTGGAAGCATTCCTAAGTTGAGTAGCGCTGATAGGCCTTCTTCCATTTAGTTGACATGCACTAGAGACAGTTGCATGATTTGGATCTGGTTCAATTAAATCAGTGCCTCTGTTTCTATATTGGATATAGAACAGTTCATATCTTAACGATGTTAAGGTACGGGGAGTTGTCCGGTTTATGCTTAAAACCAGACACTGGACAACTCAAGGCACGTTTCTGTAATGGTTGTTTGTGGGTTGACCCAGGCTATGACGAGGGTTGACTTTCTACCGTCTGGATGAACAATAGCAATATTGTTCTAGACTCGCCACAGTTTTATTAAAAATGGATTTTTTCAGAAAACAGTAGTGGAAGTATGGTAGAACTGGAAGTGATTCCAGAACCACAAACGATTACTGAAGATTTGATAGGAACCTAAAGATTCAATCTGGATTGACATTCCATTGGCCACTCCGCAGATAAGGTGGGTAACTTCAGGCACCCGAGAGGTACTCCGGTAGCCTCAAGGACGGTGACAGGGAAGTTCTTGTTTACCCACACTTGCCATTGCTGTTGTTCCAGGCTGCGAGACCCGGCAGTAGGATGAGTATAGCGTCATTCTGAACTGGTTTCAGAAGTGTACGTGTATATGACTCTGCCAGAGGGTTGTCGTAGTCAGTGGGGGCACGGAAGCATTGGTGGACAGGTAGCTTATGTCTATTTATAGACTAAAGCAGATATAGCGGAGATAGATCATCTATTTCTGACGTGACAGTCATAGGTTTGACTTCATCAGAATAGGCGATGGATCTGTTGAGAAGGTAGTAGGGTGTGATGTCCTGGTATTTGGATGACATACACAGAGTAGGAAAAGAAACTCCTATACTACAATCGGTTATACTTTGGTCGTCACACAGTGGTTTCTCCACAAAGGAAATGGATTTTATATCAGACATACTGGTTACTGGATCTATGGTTTTAGATCTAGATTTGGGTGGTTTCCCAATTAAGGGTACTTAGACAGCATTCTAAGAGTATTTAGAATAGACGACTCCTGGCACGGTAGTGTACCTGCAGATAATGGAGTCACCCTCTCTAAAGATGTCTTACAGACTAAAGGGGAGAGGGATGTGCATGATTGGCAGATCACTTGTTTAGGCAATTGAGTCAATCATGAGATGTCAAGTACCACACCAGATGTTGTTCTTGCACTAGATGCAATAAGTTGACATTGATCCTATCCTAGAGAAACAGTCGGAAGCAGATTTAGAACATAAGTGGATGTTCTAGGGATATGATAACGACAGCCTCATTCGGGAGACAGCTATCATTCCAGGCTTCCAAGGTGACATGGACGACAAGGAGGTTGTCAGAGTGATAGTTTTCCTTCTGATGAGGGGCAGTATTTTGGACAGGTGGTCCAAGGCAATACTGAGGGTAGCATGGCGCAGGATACTGATTAAGTTCAGTTGACGATAAAGTCGAAGAAGTTTGGATTTGGAGTTCATTTATGAGCTAGGTCCCATCAGACATCCAGACATATTCTAAGACAGGTATTGCTCATTTCGGGAGATGGCTTTCTCCGCGAACATGAGATATAGAGAGACATAGAAAGAAACATCAAGGCGGATCCACTCACTGAGGCTATTCCTCGAACGCAATAGTTTCGCAAACGAGCTTTGTGAGACTGACTAGTAGAGGAGTTGGGTGTTCGGTATCACACGGGCTGTGAGTATGCGACATCGCAATAATTAGCCTTGAGTGCAAGTGGGAGATTGTTGGAGATAGTGCCCTCGAGTCAATTATTAGGTCACAGGTACGTGATTGCAATGATTGATGGAGGACCTATCCCGGTAAGACAGTCTTACTCGAGATGATAGTATGCTATCTGGTTTACCTTTATCATCGTGTACTGCTTTAGGTGACCTTACAGGTCGCTATTACACGTTGATAGAGCCCTTAGGATTCTTGCTTGACCACCAGCAGTATGAGGGCGATCATATACGTGGGAGCTGGCAGTCTATAAGCATATCCTTAAATGGTCCCTAGTCGTGAGAGTTTCGAGACAGGGCATCGATTCTCCAGAGTAGACTAGTGTATACAGTCGAGACCCCGACGAGGGGCGGTGGCCGGTCTCACAAGCCACTGGTGTCAGTTGGTTCACCTAAGATGTATACAGGTGCTCATTGGGTTATGAGTACACCGGACAGGACTCGCCGGGAATATGCTAGTTGGTCATATACCAGACGTCAGATGGCAGTTCCCTAGTGACATGTGTACAGGTTAGTTCATCGACCAGGGGATCGTCATTTGTCTTGTGTGAGTTCCCACTGTACTTTGATTACTACCCTACCACGGCTCAAAGGAGTCGTGCAAACAGGTTTTAGTTGGGTACAGTCCCGAGCCACATGGAGGCAGTGAGCGTATCTTCAGGGGTTCGTCTCTCCCGGTATTGGGGGTGAGGTCGCGCTGTGTCTAGGAGAGCCATTACACGAATCCCTCGGCCGAGGCAAGGAGATTTACTGGTAGGTATTCCAGTAGTATCTCAGGGTGTTCTGGGCTACACTCCGACACGACTTGTATCGCTTTTGGGGGTCTGACTTTTACCAACCCCCTAGGCCCGCCATGTGATGCTCATAGATGAACGGACCGGACTGTACGGATATTATCACTGACAGGCTTAGTAGGGTTGTCAGGCTGAGTTCGCTTACAGACGTCCCTTTTAGTCAATACCTGGTAGCCCGTTACGTATTGGCTTATACCTCTGACGTGCTAGTGGTTAAATCCACAACCAAGGTGTTGACGAGTCTTTATAGTCCCCCACATTCAGTTACTCAGCTTTCGGGCGAAAGGTTGTAGAGGCCGTATGGAGATATGGCAAGGTCCGATCAGATACGTGCGGTATTGCACGGATCAGGATCGGACAGTTTGTACTATAGGCCGTATGGTTATATGGCACGGTTCGATCAGATACGTGCGGTATTGCACGGATCAGGATCGAACAGACATTACTAGCCGGCTTTGGTTTAAGCCGGATCCTAGTATAGTACAGTGGAGATTTTGTCTCATTGCATTTGTATTTCGGTCGAAATACAGATGTGGGTGTGTACGCACAGTATCGGGGTTTTCCTGTAATTTATTACGGGACCAGTTTTCTGGAGTTGCCAGTTTGCTTTCCATTTCGGCCAATTTCCTTTGTATCGTTCATTGGCCGAAGATTGGTGGAGGAGGGCTTATTTGCATTTGTGCAAATAAGCAATTGTGGAGGGGGTCTTTGCATTTTGTTGTATCATGATAGCCATTCCTTGACCTTGACTTCTTCTTCTATCATGATTGCTTGACTTTATGAGCAATCATGGTTGTAGTAGGTGGGTTTTTGGAGTATGGGTTTGATTTTGTGATCATTGCTTTTTCATGATAACCATTCCTCTCTCTCTCTCTTGCATGATATGAGTATGGCTCCCATTTTTGATAGACTCACTCTCATTCTCTCCTTCCCATTGTTATGGCCGGCCACTCTCATGGTGGGGCTGTCCAAACATTTTGGTGTGGGATTTTGCTTCATTTCATGTTGCAAAAATCCCACAAGTTCAATCTCCAAAGCTCCAAGTATCATTCCTCCACCAAATGGCAATTCCACAACCCCAAAGTGAGACACAAGTTCTACACAACATTCTACAGCAAATCTTGGGCACGTCGACTATCCAGCTTCGTGCCCGAGTTGCCTCGGCATTGAGGTGGGAGCCCGTAAAAGAAGTAGGCGATGTGGTGCACTTCCGGCGACGATGTGGAGACCGGAGCTTCCGCAGGAGATCGGGACGACGACGAGACGACCGGAGGACTCAGATCAGTCGGTATATCTCTCTTCCCTATCTTGTAGTTAGCTAGGACTAGTTAATGGTTCGATCCTGGTATTAGTGCGCGGCGGTTTGCCAGTTCAAGTAAAATTTAAAGTTTATCACCGCTTCCGCATTTGGCCGTCGGATTGACGGCCGGGGCGCCGCCGTGCACTTACAAACGTGGCGGGTAAAGTGCCGGCGTTTGAAGATTCTGGGGCGTCAGGCCTTCATTTTGAATCTGGAACTGTTCCAACTGCCACTTCCTCCCCTTGTGGATCTTCGACATCGGCAGGTGATGCTAGCATGACGACTGCCCTTATTGATTCGGGAGACGAAGGTACAGACGTTGAGTATGTCTTTCCAGTGAATGTGGAAATCGAGGAAGCTGTCATCGTTAGTGACGCTCAAGATACTGCTATGGTTTCTGCACCGTTAGGTACTCCTCGTGTTATTACTTTTGGGCTCTCAGTCCTGCTAGACACATTTGCTAATATCTTCTTTATTTCGAATATAGATGCGGTAAACCCTGGCATTATGCTGATTGAAGATTCACCGTCTCCCGTCGCCATGACTGTCGCTGCTCCACCAATCTTTCTCGCCCCTTCCCGAGTTCTCTCGGGTTCAGCGACAAAAGGTAAAGATCTTTTATTTCCTTGTTTCAGTATAGATATTATTTCTTAGATTAATTTCTTTACCGTATATTGTTGCAATCCTGTAGGAGTGCTTTTCGACCGCTTATGCCAAATGTTAAACTCGCACTTCTCCTTCCAGTCGGAATTCATCCCTCTTTCGGGTGCTGGTTAGTATATTCTTCATTTCTTATTTCATCTTTCTACGAGTAATCTTTCTATTGCTAAGCTTTTCTCGTATTGACCACAGTCTTACGGCTTGAGGGAGAGGACGAAGGAATAGCCGAGCCTCCTATGCTCCCTGATTTGCCACTTTTGACTATTGGTATATTAGATCTCATTCATCATCATTCATTTTTATTTTTAGGTTGAAACATGACCCTTCTTTGTGCGTGTCTTACTCTGTAGCAGCTACACCGGTTTTGGCTCCTCTTGAGTCTCACATTTCTATGCCCGCGGGGACCTCCGCTAAGCATCATTCTTCCAGGGGTGTGGCAAATAGCAGGCGGATGCTAAGGGAATTTATAAAAGACCTTAATGTCGAAGTTCTCACTTCTGTTACGGACTTTGCGGATGAAGTCAACCCTATGCTGGCAACCCTTATGACTTTCCACAATGAAGATTTCATCGGCATTTGGGTTGACTACTGTAAGCGAATTGAGGCTTAACTCCATGAGATCGAGCACAAACGTCTTGCGCCTGAGGCATTATCCTTGAAGGCTCAACTGGTCGCATGGATCGAGCAAAGAGCCGCTTCCATTCAATACTTCGAGCAGAATTTGGTTCTAAAGCAAAAGGAGCATGAGACGGCTTTTGGCGAAACCAGCCAATTGCGTGCCTAGGTTGAAGCGAATGCCGTGCAACTGCAATTTATCTTTGAAAATCTTCAACAATGCATTTCTGAAGGAGTGGCGCTGAGGCAAAACCTTGACTTTACTGAGCGGGGAATGCGAGATTGCGAAGTTGCTAAGCATGAAATTATTGAGAAGCTTTCTTCATGCTTGTAACTACGGGCTCAAGTCGAAGCAATACTGGCTGCAATAGTAGAGCGTGAAGAGGAGCCGCGGCAAGAGAGTGAGCCGGTTGCCACTTTATTGAAAGTTCCGCCCTCTTAGAGGCTAGAGTTGTATCCCTTATATATATATATAAATTGTACCTTTAAAATATTTTGATTTATGAATAAAGATATATATATATATATATATATATATATATATATATATATTTTGCATGCACTCCTCTGTGTTTAATATCTTGACTCGGCGATAATTAGTTTATTTACTCATTTCGGAATTTCTAGTTTATTCACTCATTTCGGAGTCTCTAATTTGTGTACTCATTTCAGAGTTTGTAGTTTATTCTCTCATTTCGGAGTCTCTAGTTTATATACTCATTTCGGAGTATTTTTAGTTTACCTCCATTGTGTTTACATGAAAACTTGTCCTTACGTTGTATGTAAATAACCCCCATTATTTACGATAGGGGTCCGTTAGGTTTGTGGTACTAGGGTTTTAGTCCGTAGTACCGTCGCGTTGGTTGATGTATCTCTCGATATGCAGTCTTTAAGCCGCTGTTCGAGTAGCCCCGCGACTGTCGTGTCTCTGATCCCTTCAGGGGCTGGACAACACGTCTTCAAGTAATCTCCTTACGTCATATTATCGTTGAAAGAGCAAGCATTAGGAATTTGCCATGACGCATTTTTTTACCTGAGGTTAGGCTCAGTTTGGAGCCCAATGACCCATAACCACACCCTTCTGGGGTGGGATGATCTCCAATGGTCTTTTAGGCTTTATATGAGCTGCCGTCAGGATCCGAAGCAGGGAATATGTCGTCACTTCATTTTTGTTTTGACGATATCATGCCGATTCTTTGCTGAAATAGGGTAGACATCTGTAGGACCCCTATGCTGTATGTATTGTAATTGAAGTTCGGAGCTAGGAATATGCCATTGCTCGAATTTCATTTGATAGTTGCGTCCGCATCCTGCTGAAATGAGGGGGGAACGCCGGGATAATCTCTAGGTTGTATATGTACCGTTAATACTTGGAGCTAGGATTTTTCCATTACTCCATTTTTTTGCTTTGACCCTTAGGTCTTTCTTTTTTTATGATGATGTTGCGTCTGCATCCTTCTGGAATGAGAAGGAATGCCGGGATTGTCTCTAGGTTGTATATGAATTGTCCAGATTTGGAGCTAGGATTTTGCAATCACCCCTCTTTTATTCGACCCTTGGGTCTTTGTTGACATTGCGTCTGCACCCTGCTGGCATGAGAAGCACGTCGAGTCGATCTTTAGGTTGTAGATGTTGCCATCAAGATCTGGCTCTTCTTTTAATGGAGCCTAGTGAGAAAATATGGTTTCCTTTCTTTCATTTGTGTCTATGGGTCGTATACAAGACTCAATATGGACATACTTGTAGGGCAGAAAGTTTCATTTTTATTAATTTTTTATTTCTTCCCGCGATACTCTATCTTTTCAGATTTTTATGTTGCGAACGTCGCGATTGCCCAATCATTTCGGCTATTTATCGCGGTGCCCAATCATTTTGGATGTTTTTGTTTTTACTTACTGCTTTTTATTGTGAGTTGCCCTATCACTTCGGCCCCTTTTTTTGAGTTGGGGATTTGAAATATGATTCTAATCTTGGTATCAGCATCGCTACCACCGGAATATTGCCAGGAGCGAATCATCATTTTCCACGAGGGGGCTTAGAGTTTGACACCTATTTAGGCATCAGCATCGCTGCAACTGGAATGTTGTCAGGAGCGAATCATTATTAACCTTTGTTGATTTGAACAAAGATGGCTTAGTAGACAGGGTTAGGATCCTGTCGATTATGGCTTTTGACTTCATGAGCCGTAAGGGTCTCATAAAAGTATTTCTCCCTATGAGTCGTGAGGATCTCGAAGGTGTATTTTCTTCTTAAGAATCATGGGGATTCCTAAGTGCGTTTTCTCTTGTAAGTCATAAGGATCTTCCAATAGTGTTTTCTCCTTATAAGTCGAGAGGACATACAAATGTCATTCACCATTTGGGGACATTTCTCGGCATTGGTGGAACTTGGTGGGAGAGTATTTATTTATGCTCGTGGATTGTATATAAGGGTCAATATAGAACTGCCTGTAGGGCAATATTAGGGGAATATGACGGCTTAAGAATAGGTTTAGATCCATGTAGCTTAAGGCTTTTGAATCCTATCAGCCGTGAGGGTCTCATAGGGGGAAATTCTACCTACGAGTCGTAAAGATCTCACAAGTGTAGTTTATCCTTAGGAATCGTGGGGATTCCTTAGTGTGTTGCTCCTTTGTGAGTTGTAAGGATCTCACGCAGGCATTTTCTCCTCATAAGGTCGAGAAGACCCTGCAAGTGCATATAAATTTTGTTTACGAGTTTGCACCCTTTTCGGGTTTTCACAACTCGTGGCAGTCCTGCTGTTTTTACCCACGGCACCCTTTCGGGTTTTCATCTGTGCCCATTTCGCTTGTCGACATACCTTTTTTTTTGAACGGTGAAACTCTCGAAAGTAGCTTCGTCGTAGATGATCCATCTATTTGCTGGTGGGATTTGGGGGTGGCTTCATTGCCGGAGTAGCTGTGCAGTCAGTGGGACTTGAGTCGCAACCTTTGTCGTTAGGACTTCGATTGCAATATAAATCTCAGGGGAGAATATCGCCGTATTTGGGGCTATGTGCTAGTTTAGGGACGTTCCGGTCCATTATCGCCATGTTTGAGGCAAATTTTTAGTTTAAGGACTTTTTTTGTCCAACATTCCCATCTTCGAGATGAACGTTAGTTTATGGACAGTTCGGTCCATTATTAGTTTAGGGACATCTCGGTCCAGAGATAGCCTGGGTGAGAGTTGCTAAATTGCAACTATCTGATAACACCAGGGTATGGTAGAAAGTTGAGGAGAGCCGTCTCGCACAACTAATAGAATGGAGAACATTCTGAGACCTCTTCGATACCAAGTACTTCCCGGAGACTGCCCGCTTTGACATGGTGCAGCAATTCATCCATTTACAGCAAGGCTCGATGTGGGTCAAGTCGGTGGATGAATATGATGCTGAGTTTACCATGCTCAGCAGGTAAGATATAATCTCAAATTCAAATTTTCTATCTCACTTACAACACTGCTAACACAAGGTCATAACAGGTTTGCTGCACACCTTATTCCTACCGCTGAGATCCGTGCACAACGATTCCAGCAAGGGTTGGACCCTGAAATCCAAGCCGCACTCGCTACAGGGGATTTCCTAACTCATGAGCTTGCTTTAATGGCTACCCGATGCTATGAGGCAGTTGTGAAGAAGAAAGGAAGACTGCAGACTGCCGGTGTGAAACTCCCTATGCACCAGATCACAGGAGGGGCCTCTTCCATGCCAGCTTTTAACGGACCATCCCGGAGGCCAGTAGATTCGTTCGCCAATAACAAGACAGACTTTTGCATCTACTGCAAAAGAACATGGCATCTCGTGAAGAATTGTCGCAGGGCGAACAACTTTTGCCTGATCTGTGGGTCTTCTACTCATGCCAATGGAGCATGCCCCCAGAACCGAGGACCCAACAATCCTCCAGCTAGACCGGCGATCCAAGCTCCTCCTACCCGATTGGTTTTAACCAGGCACAGAGAAAAGTGCCGTGACGCCAAGCATTCACCATGTCGGTCGAAGAGGCCGAAGCTATGGGTCAGGTTATCACTGGTAAATCTCTTTCCTATTCTCTTTCAAGTCCTCTTAATTCATAGTCATCTTATATTTGTTATACCTACACTTATCCCACGCAACTTAGGTACAATCTTAGTAGCCTCACTACCCGCACTCACGCTCTTCGACACTGGGGCATCACATTGCTTTATGTCGCAACGGTTCGTCTGAACTCATGCGATCCCAGTTAAACTACTCGTATCCAGCTAGAATGTCAGATCAGGAAACGACGTTGTAAAAGCAACTTTAGGATACGATCTGTGTCCAGTGGTCGTCTGCAGTCGAGAATTTTATGCGGACTTCAAGGTGCTTGACATACCAAACTTCGACGTAGTTTTGGGAATGGACTGGCTGGGAACTTTCTTCGCTACCATCGATTGTCGCTAAAGGAGGTTAGTGTTCAATATACCATATCATCCAGTGTTCGATTTCAAGAGTGGAGACCGAACCATGGGGCCTAGCATCTACCGAGAAAAACTAAAGAAGGCATAGATCGCAGCATTGCAAACGGAAGAATCAAAGCCAGAGGTAGTTCGAGAGTTCGATGATGTATTTCCGGAAGATATATCAGGTTTGCCTCCCGATTGAGCTATTGAATTCAACATCGATTTACAACCTAGTGCACAGCCAGTAATAAAAGCTCTGTACCGATTAAGTCCGGTAGGATTGAAGGAGATCCATATCAGTTGGACGAACTCCTGAAGAAAGGTTGGATTCGTCCCAGTACTTCAAGCTAGGGATCTTCGTTGCTACTGGTGAAGAAGAAGGAAGGTTTCTACAGGATGTGTGTGGATTATCGAGCTCTGAATGAAGTGACAGTTAAGAACAAGTATCCACTACCGCGTATCGATGATCTTTTCGACCAATTAAGTGGATCTTATGTCTTTTCAAAGCTAGATCTTCATTCGAGTTATCATCAGGTGAAGGTCAAAGAGTTCGACATTCCGAAGACGGCGTTTAGAACTCGTTATGGCCATTATGAATATCTCATAATGCCATTTGGAGTGACCAATGCACCTGCCATCTTTATGAACCTGATGAACTAAGTTTTCCGAGAGTACTTAGACAGGTTTGTTGTTATATTCATCGATGACATCCTGATGTATTCAAAGAATCGGAAAGAGCACGCTGAGCACTTACGAATTGTCCTGGAGACATTACGACATTATCAGATCTACGCCAAGTATAGCAAGCGTGAGTTTTGGCTAGATCAAGTCGGATTTCTTGGACATATCGTTTCAGGCGAAGGAATCTCTATGGATCCAGCTAGGGTGTCAGCTGTCAGTGAGTGGCAGACACCATAGACGGTGAAAGATATACGAAGTTTCTTGTGCTTAACAGGTTACTACCGACGATTCATTGAAAGCTTCTCAAAGATCACAGCACCCCTGACCAAGATCACACGTAAAGATGAAGCATTCGTGTGGTCAGAAGCATGTGAAAAGGCTTTTGTAGAACTCAAGTCGAGGTTAACCTCTGCTCATATCCTTGTAATACTGGATCAATCTGGCAGATTCATTGTGTATTGTGATGCGTTTGGTAAAGGATTAGGATGTGTTCTACACCAGCATGGAAAAATTGTGGCTTTTGCATTAAGGCAATTAAAATTTTAAGAACACAACTATCCAACATATGATTTAGAATTGGCAGCCATCATCTTCGCACTCAAGATTTAGCGCCACTATCTTTTAGGAGAACGAGTGGATATATAAACTGACCACAAAAATATGAAGTATGTATTTACTCAGAAAGAACTCAACATGCGGCAGAGAAGATGGCTAGAACTCATGGCGGACTTCGACATCAACCTACAGTATCATCCGGGGAAAGATGAACGTAATTCATGATGCATTTAGTCACCAGCCATTAGCAATGAACCTCACCGCTCAGTGGAGACTACAATAAGAATTGCATGGATTGGAGATTGAAGTAGTTATGCCAGCTAACGCTTCATATTTGATGAACTTACAATTCTAGTCCACTCTTGTAAATCATATCAAGGCAGCTCAAGAAAATGATGCCAAGCTACAAAATATTCGAGAACAAGTAGAAAGGGGACTTCGAACTGACTTCATCATCCACGAAGATGGATCCTTACGGTATGGAAGCCGTTTATGCATGCCGATCGGACTTGTTCGAGAAGAGTTGATGAAAGAAACTCACAGCTCTGCGTATTCGATACATCCCGGTAGTACGAAGATGCACAAGGATCTACGGCAATACTTATTGGGTGGCAAGGAATGAAGCGAGAAGTAGCAAAGAGCATAGCCAAGTCTTTGGTGTGTCAGCAAGTGAAGGCTAAACATCACAGAACTGCTGATCTACTTCAGCAGTTACCAATCCCAGAATGGAAATGCAGCACATTACCATGGACTTCGTGACTGCTCTCCCTCGCAGCACGAAGGGTAACAATGCAATTTGGGTTAGTGTCGATTGACTCACCAAGTCGGCTCACTTTATTCCATTTAGAGTTGGCCAGTCAACTGAGACGTTGGCAAGGAAGTACATGGAGGTGGGTAAAAATTCTAAATAAGATTTATACCTTCAAGATGTACCCTACTTGTCTGATACCCATAAACTCATGCAGGAGATTGTGAGATTACATGGGGTACCTGTTTGCATCGTCTCCGATCATGATACAAGATTCCGATCATAATTTTGGCAAAGTTTGCAAGCTAGCCTGGAAACGAGTCTGAATTTTAGCACGGCATACCATCCACAAACAAACTGACGGTCCGAGCGAACAATTCAGATTCTGGAAGACATGCTGAGATCTTGTATGTTAGAATTCGGAGGTTCGTGAGAAGATCACCTACACCTTGTGGAGTTTTCATACAACAGCTATCAGGCAAGTATTGGGATGACACCTTTTGCAGCACTCTACGGACGGTAGTGTCATTCTTCGCTGAGTTAGGATGACTTGGAGATCGTGAACTCCTTCGACCAGAGATGATCGTGGCAATTGTGGGCGTGGTTCGCACGATCAGGGAAAAGATGTGCATAGCCCAAGACCGACAGAAAATATTAGGTAGATACAAAGCATCGACATCTGGAGTTCCAACCTGGAGACCATATATTCCTGAAGATCTCTCCAAACAAAGGAGTGATACGTTTTGGCAAAAGGAGTAAATTAAATCCAAGATACATAGGATCCGTTCGACATACTCGAACGAGTTAGAGAAATAGCGTATCATTTGGCACTACCACCCTCATTGGAAAGAGTGCACAATGTGTTCCATGTATCCCAACTTTGACGATATGTGAGTGACCCCAGCCACATACTTGATCACTCAAAGCTCACAGTACAAACTGACCTAACCTGCGAGCAACAACCAGTTGAGATTCTGGACAGAAAGGTGAAAACATTACGGAACAAGAAGGTAAACTTGGTCCGAGTGATGTGGAGAAAGGATTCGCCAGGAGAATCAACTTGGGAAAGAGAAGAAGGTATGCATACACGATACCCTTACCTTTTTAAAAATTTGTCCCGATGTAATTGTAAATTTCGAGGACGAAATTTTTATAAGGAGGGTAGAATGTAACGACTGTAAAATCACTGTACAGATATTCGTGTTATTGTACAGAAAAGAGTATTACAGCATGTGTAAGAGTTAAAAGTTATTTTTGTTAAATAAAATAAAAAGCAACCTGTAGCTCACTGGTAAAGTCTCTGCACTGCTGTGACATAGCTTGTGCGTTTGATTCCCATCAGACCCAATTATTTTTAGATTTTTTTCTTTTTAATTTTTGAAAGCTCAAGAGTTGCACGTGCAATATACGAAGAAATGAAAAGTTTCAGAAAAATCAAACAGGCGCAATGAGGTGTACATACCCAACTTGACACGTGGTACGAATCTCAAGGCAAGCCAACGAGATCCAACCGTTCGTTTCCTTAATATGGCCGCTACCGACGGTTGGTATGAAGATAAATCTGTTAGTTATATGTATGCCCTAGAGGCCATTACTGTACATAGGATGTATATTGTAGTGGATGCTGGGACATATATAGGGAAGACTTTCTTGTTCGACATGATAGTATGCTATCTGGTTACTCTTTACCTTAACGTGTATACTGATTGTCTCTCTATTACATGTTGGTAAAACCCTTAGGATGTGTACTTGACTACCTGGACTATGATGCGGATCATACTAGTGGGGACATGGTAGTCTATAAGTACATCCTTCAATGTCCCTAGTCGTGGGTGTATCGAGACGGGGCATCGATATACCAGAGTAGACAAGCGTATACCTTCTCGACCCATACAGATGGGCGATGGATGATCCCATATCCATTGGTGTTTGACATCAGAGATGATATACGGGTGCTCAGTGGAGACTGGATACACTGGACGGACTCGCCGAGAACTCCCAGATGGTATTATACCTCACGTCAGATGGCAGTTCTCTGGTGACACTGGTACAGGTTAGTCTGTAGACCCGAGATCGTCATAGAGTCTTGTGTTATTCCCACTGTGCTTTGATTTCCACCTTACCACGTCCAAGAGGGCGTGCAAAACGGTGGCTTTTGGGTACAGTCCCGAATCACATGGAGGCAATGAGCGATAGGAGGGGATTCGTCTCTCCCAGTATAGGGAGTTGATGTTGCACTGTGTTCGATTGGCTATAACCGGAAATCCCTGTCCAGGGTTGCTGAGATTTACTGGTAAGTGTTACCAGTAGTTTCTTGAACTGTTATAGACCTCATATCGACACGACTTATTGAGCTACTGGGGTCTGACGTTTACCACCCCTAGGCAAGATATGCGACATATCAGACGAACAGATCGGACTGTACGGTAAGTGTTACTGGTTGGATTCACAGGAGTATGAGCGGGCTTGCTCGTCGATCTTCTGATCACTTAATACCCGGGTGGCCGTTACGTTTAGCAGACCGCTTGCGGCTTATGGGTGTTTGATATGATCATCACCTACTGCCGGCGTATTGACGAGTCTTTAGAGTCCTACATAGAGGTTTCCTGGCTCAAGCGAAACGAAATAGGAGCGCATATGAGATATGTGCGGTACCGAGAATAATACGAGTATGTGATACCGTATTCTATTCTCGCGATTTGTATCATCGGCAGGTTATATGTGATATAGCCGGGTTACCGAATCAAGTGTTGATTCGATACATTGATACACTTGATACTAGTCGGTTATATGCGATATGACCGGATCATTAAATCAAGTGTTGATTTAATTTATAATTATATATTTGATATATTACTTTGCATTAACTAGTATTGGTTCACTTAAAAAGGATTTTCTCACTTGATGTGCACATTGTATATGTAATATACTTTTGTGCATTTGATTGTATCATGTTTGATGATACATGAAAGTTTGTGTGTTTGGTTTAAACCATAGTTGGTCAATGGTTAGGGTTTCATATGCTTCATTTACTTATTCAATTATTTATTTGTTCATTTAGGAAAGAAAAAAATGGTGGCTTTTTGGATTTATCTTGAAGCTTCTTGAAGTTTAGAAAAGCTTTGACCATTTTTGTTTCTTTCCTTAACCCTAACCATTTGCTTTAACCATAGTTCATTCTCTACACACTACCATGGTTGAAATTATGATAAGAATGATCTATTTTCTTTTTCCTCATTATCTTATCATAATTCTTTTCTTCTTCTTCTTCATCTTCAAAAAGGAAGAAAGCTTGCCTCCTTCAATGGCAACTTGTGAAAAAGAGTGAGAAATCCAATTCTAAAGTGAACCCACTTCCTATTTTTTCATCCTCTACCACTTGCCAAGTAGTATAGGGTGTTTTCTTCACAAGTTTCTTGACTTGGTGAAGTTTGAGCTTGATCTTGTGTTGCCTCGACGTAGATCATCTTCGGCATCGAAGTCGACGACCTAGCCCGATCATCTCTTCGATGAAACCACCGTGAGAGTCTGGGATTCGATGCGTACAGCGGAGGGACTTCATCACGGAGCTATGGAGGTGGAGGACCGGATCTATAAAGGTTGTAGTCTTTTTCACTTAGTTAAGTTGTTAACTAGTTGCATGTTTCGCCTAATCTCTAGTCAACGATCTAGTTAGGGTTTCTCGGCACTTGTAAAATTTGAAATTGGCATGGTTGATGTCTTGTGAGACCTTATTAGTGTGTCTAGGAACCCTACAGTGGTATCAGAGCCTAGCTAGAGCCTTAGGCGATGCGTAGACGATGTTAGAAACTCGATCGAACCTGAAACCCTAACTCCAAATCACTCTCTGGAAATTTTCTGAAAATTTGGATTTTTGTGAATTAAAAATTGCCAAAAAATTCAGCAGGTAAATTTATGAGTTACTGTGAAGCACGTGCTTCTGATTCGTCCAAAGCGCGGCGGAACCGCGGAACGACCATGGCTCGTGCGGCGGTTCCGCGGCCAAGAAGTGACATTAGCTTTTCAATTTTGCACAGTAATGTCCTATATTGAGTGCTGTATTTTATGGGAATTTTTAATTAATACTCAACAGTTGAGTTTTCTGGGGTTGTATTGGGACTTCGTAGATTCGATCGGATTGTCTAATCTTGTCTATGTTTTTTACGGATAATTTTTGAATATGTTAAAAAGTTCGACCGGATATAAATACCCAATTTTTCCCCTGTCGGGAAATTTCCAAGTGTTGGATCTTTCCGTAGTTTAATGACATTCTAAGTAGTGCAAGTAACGCGATGGTCTCTCTAGAAGACAACAAACCTCAACTCGATTATATGACCGTCTTGAACTGCCCTTTGAACCTTCGGGTTTGGGGCAGTACGGCGTGCCATATGTGAGGCGTTGGCTTGTGTTAGTTGTATGTATGCCCTAGAGGCCAGTATTGTACAGATTATGTATATTATATTGGATGCTTAGACATATATAGAGATGACTTTCTTGCTCGACATGATAGTATGCTATCTGGTTGCTATTTATCTTAACATGTACACTAGTCTCTTTATACTGTCTTATAGTTACATGTTGGTAAAGCCCTTAGGATTTGTACTTGACTACCTGGACTATGATGCAGATCATACTAGTGGGGACATGGTAGTCCATAAGTACATCCTTCAAGGTCCCTAGTCGTGGGTGTATCGAGACGGGGCATCGATATACCAGAGTAGACTAGCGTATACGCTTCTCGACCCATGTGATGGGCGATGGATGATCCCATATCCATTGGTGTTTGACATCAGAGATGGTATACGGGTGCTCAGTGGAGACTGAGTATACTGGACGGACTGCCGAGAACTCCCAGATGGTATTATACCTCACGTCAGATGGCAGTTCTCAGGTGACACTTGTACAGGTTAGTCTGTAGACCCGAGATCGTCATAGAGTCTTGTGTGATTCCCACTGTGCTTTGATCTCCACCTTACCACGTCCATGAGGGCGTGCAAAACGGTGGTCTTTGGGTACAGTCCCGAGTCACATGGAGGCAATGAGCGATAGGAGGGGTTTCGTCTCTCCCGGTATTGGGAGTTGATGTTGCGCTGTGTTCGATTGGCCGTAACAGGGAAGTCCCTGGCCAGGGCTGATCAGAGATTTGCTGGTAAGTGTTACCAGTAGTTTCTCGACCCGTTACGAGCCTCATATCGGCATGACTTATCGGGTTATTGGGGTCTGACGTTTACCACCCCTAGACTTGATATGCGACGTATCTGACGAAGAGACCGGACTGTACGGTAAGTGTTACTGGTCGGATTCGCAGGAGTGTGAGCGGGCTAGCTCGTCGATCTTCTGATCGCTCAATACCCGGGTGGCCGTTACGTTTAGCAGACCGCTTGCGGCTTGTGGGTGCTTGATATGATCATCATCTGCTACCGGCGTATTGACGAGTCTTTAGAGTCCTACACAGAGGTTTCCTGGTTTAAGCGAAACGAAATAGGAGCACATATGAGATATGTGCAGGACCAAGAATAATGCGTGTATGTGATACCGCATTTCATTCTCGCGATATATGTTTCGATTGGTTATGTTCGATATGACCTAGTTATCGAATCATTGATTCGATAAATCGATACATTACATTCTAGTCGGTCATGTGCGACATGACCGGATCATTGAATCAAATGTTGATTTAATGATTTAATGCATAATTATATATTTGATATATTGCATTGCATTAACTAGTATTGGTTCACTTTAAACGGTTTTTTCTCACTTGATGCACATTGTATATGTGATATGCTTTAGTGCACATTTTTGTATCATGTTTGATGATACTTGATCATTTAGTTAAGTGTATAGAATTAATCCATGGTTAATTTGATAATTAGGGTTTTGCATATTCATTTATTTATTTATTTGTTTATTTATTTATTTGGAAAAGGATAAGATGAGAATGGTGGCTTTCTTTGTCATTTGTTGAAGCTTCATGAAGCTTTGACTTTAGCAACCATCCTTATCTTCATGCTTAACCCTAACCCATCCAAGTGACCATGGTTAATTCTCTACACTTAACCCTAGTTCAAGTTATGATAAGTATTTGATTTAAATTTATTTTTATCATAAGACTTATCATATTCTTTTTCTTGAGCTCATCTTCTTCTTCTTCTTCAAGCTTGCTTCAACAATGGCAACTTGAGATCTAGTGAGATAAATCCAATTATAAAGTGAACCCACCTCCTATTTCTTCACCCTCTACCTCTTGCCAAGTTGTTTTGGGTGTTTACTTCACAAGTTTCACAAGTTTGTGAAGTCGGAGCTTGAGTTTGTGCAATCTCGACGTAGATCGTCTTTGACACGAAGCCGACGACCTATTCCGCACGTTTTCCCGATGAAGCCGATGGAGGAGTCTAGGATTCATGATGTACAGCGAGAAGACTTCGTTGCGGAGCCGTGGAGGTGGATATCCGGATCTACAAAGGTTGTAATTTCCGTATCCTAGTAGTTAAGTGTTAACTAGCTTTATATTTCGCCTAAACATCTAGTTTAAGATCCGTAGTCTAAGGTTTCTCGGCACCAAAAATTTTAAATTGGCATTTTCGATGCCTTGTGAGACCACTATAGGGTGCCTAGGAACCTTTCACTGGTATCAGAGCCTAGCTAGAGCCTTAGGCGAAGTCTAGACGCGATTTGAAGTCCGAACGAACCCGAAACCCCAAATCTATGATGCTCTCTGTCCTTTTTCCAATTTCTGAGATTTTTCAAGATTAAAAATTCCCAAAAATTCAGCAGGGAATATAGTGAGTTACTGTGAAACACGTGCTGTTAAATCCCCAAGTCTTGCGCGGATCCGCGGCCTCCAGTATAGAAATAGCGGCGCTTCCGCGGCTAGTCTAATGATTTACAGCACGTGGCTTGCACAGTAATTCATGTAGTGTAGTGCTGAGTCTTCTGGGAATTTTTAATAATTATTCAAGAGTTGAATTTTCTGGGATGCTTTGGGGATTCGGTGTTTCGATCGGGGTATCAAATTTCGTCTTTGTGGCTTTTCCGGATAAATTTTAGAATATGTTAAAAAGTTCGACCGGATATAAATACCCAATTTTTCTCCTGTCGGGAAATTTCCAAGTGTTGGATTTTTCCGTAATTTAACGACGTTCTAAGTAGTGCAAGTAACTCGATGGTCCCTCTAGAAGACAACAAACCTTAACTCGATTATGTGACCGTCTTGAACTGCCCTTTGAACCTTCGGGTTTGGGGCAGTACGGCGTGCCACATGTGAGGCGTTGGCTTGACCCTTCTACGGCTGTACCGTTGGTACTGAGGTACGAACTGAATGTTGTTAGACTTATTTCATGTGTTGATCTGTATTGGGAAAACTTGAGTATTCGACTGTTCGATCGGAAAGTTTAACATTT
Organism: Agapanthus africanus; assembly: GCA_030015575.1. Classification (NCBI taxonomy): domain Eukaryota; kingdom Viridiplantae; phylum Streptophyta; class Magnoliopsida; order Asparagales; family Amaryllidaceae; genus Agapanthus; species Agapanthus africanus. The sequence goes on from CM057337.1 coordinate 131,495,921, forward strand.
TCTGTTTATCTCGAATGTGATACAATAATTGGAATTCACAAACAGTTATGTGATAACTGAATGAATGTTATAAATCTAGCGGTTTAGTTTCACTTTATATTGAAAAGTGTTTTCGATAATGAGACTAAAATGCGGGGTTTATAACTGTTAGGCATGTGATGTCTAAAGTAGTTGCGGATTCCAATTGTTGTAGTTTTACACTTTCTTTTCTGTGACCGTAAGTGTAGTATGTTCATATCGCCGGTTTTGTTGCTATACGTCAACGACAATTGGGGTATGCATACTTACTTACGTTGATGACATGTGATGTTATGTGTTGTTGAATATGTTATATTGGATCGTCGTATTCGAATAGCCGGGGTTTTTTATGTGAGATGAGTGTTTTTCATTTTCATTCATGTAAAAACTTGTATGTAATATTCTTTTATTTGGGGCGCTTCCAGGTAGCGGAAGTTGTCACCCTTTGTATATTATTTACTTTTCTGCACTAGGATAGACCCAAGGAGGGGAGCACAAGTAACCGGGTTCTGGGGTCCAGTGGGAGACCAACTTGAGGAGTCGAGTCCGGGTCTCCTACCCCTAGAATTGGCAGGGTTGCTTGCCGCTCTCGTAGGGGTCTAGGGGTGTGGGATTGGCTATTCATCACGACCGTGGAATCCGTGTTTTATACTGGCTCGTATTGAAAACACGGACGTCCTAGTATATCCAATATTTCATATGTTGATTCTGCTGCGATATCTGTGTTGTGACTCTGTGATGGATATAGTATATGATATATATGATATATTATATAGACGTTACTTATGTTTTACACCCGCGCTAGCCCTGCCCTGCTCTGTCGTTAGTTACCTAACCTAACGGTGCACGAGGGGACATCGAGGCGAATGCGGATGGCATAAGTGTACGTCATATCTATCTATGATGTTTAGGTATTTAAATGATGGGACTTCATTAATGTGATTAATGAAAGGAAAGAAACCTAAGATGTTGTAGAATCAGATTTTAAATAAAACAGGTAGCTACAGTTCTTGCTTTGCATAGCGGTATATATGATATACCCCGCACCTTATTCGATGAGGAAAGGACCGAGATCTCTTCACCGGGAGTGACTCCTTTAGCAATAACTGGCAGATGCTACACACTCGGTTTGCTTTTGACTGCTTTTGCGTTTTTGCTTTGCACAGCGATATATATGATATATCCCGCACCTCATTCGACGAGGAAAGGACCGAGATCCCTTCGCCGGGAGTGACTCCTTTAGCAAAACTCGAAAAGCCTCAAAATCACTCCATTTCAAAACTTCATTTGATTCTACAACGATATAAAGTTCATTACGCAAAGGGTTTTCTTAAAAACCTGACGTAGCCCTCCGTCATTTCAGATAAGTAATAGTTAGTATTCGTGCTGCGTTTGTTGACTCAGTCAAGACGTAGTGTGCGGTAGCTGATTACTATTTATCTGTTTATACATATGATGCAGATTGGATTAGGGTAGTCGTGCGGCCTTGTTGACTTAGTCAAGGGTCGTGCGGGTGGGTTTAATTCAATCAGGAAATGACGGGTTGAACTTTACTTGCGGTCTATGGTTTGTTGACTCAGTCAAGGTCATAGATCGCCTGGGGCAAAATATTATCGGGAATTTCAAGTGTTGAAATTTGCAATGAGATTGCATACCTTCTATGAGATAGTTGGATCCCGATACCCACTGCGAGTAAGAGTTACTCCTGGAAGAGTTTTACACATTGCAATTAGCCGATCAAGTAGGTGTCTAGAAAGGTGTTAACGAGGTTACGCCTCTGGGAAAACGAGGTTTACATTAATTAGGTTCGTGCGAAAGCACGGGGGACCTCCCTCAAAGTACCGACACTGGCCTGGCTGAAAGATTGGCGAACCTGTAGTGTGTAATTAATCCCGGCTAGTCTTTCCTTTTAGGGTTTGGAGGAAGATTTGATAAAAAGCAGTGGGAGCCATCCTGATTAGATAAGATAATAACCAATCTGATCTTGCACAAGCATACGCTAAAGTGTTTTCTTCTCTCTCTCTCTCCAGGTAGCGACCAGTTCATGCCTTAATCAAGATAATAATATGGATGTATTGACCGAACCCGCATGTTATACTGTGCAGGGGAACGTTGGACCCGTTCTATCTTATAAATGTTATAAGACTGAACAGGAAACAGGAGAATATCTGGATTCTCACACCGCCCAAACGGAGAACATGCATGTTGATGCATCATCTTCGGGTGTGTTTGTCATTGAGAACTGTTTCTCAGTTCACCCTACGTCCTGGGTATTAGATACCGGGTCAGGATCCCACATATGTAAGATGTTACATGGGCTACGAAAAGGTAGAGAACTGAGAAAAGGTGAACATTCCGTTCATGTAGGGAATGGGGCAAATGTTGCAACCAAAGCAGTTGGCATACATCACCTGGTATTACCAAATGGTGATACACTAGTCCTGAATGAGTGCTATTATATACCGAACATGATGTGCAACATTATATCAGTTTCTTTATTAAGTAAAGAAGGTTATAATTTTGTAGTAAAGGATAATGTTATGAACATATTCCTAGATCAAAGGTTGATTGCATCAAGCTCGCTACATAATGGCATATTCATTCTCAATCAAAATACAGTCTTCAATATACAAAACACACACAAAAGGAAAAGCTCAGAAATGAACGAATCCTTCTTGTGGCACTGTAGACTTGGCCATATCAATGAGACACGACTAGCTAAGTTGCATAAGAACGGATATTTGAATTCATTCGAATTATCATCTTATGACACTTGCCATTCATGTCTCAAAGGAAAAATGACCAAAACTCCGTTTAAAGGACACGGAGAAAGAGTTACTGAACTCTTGGGACTGGTGCATAGTGATGTATGCGGTCCAATGTCTACACACGCCAGAAATGGTTCTTCCTACTTCATTACATTCACTGACGATCTCTCTAGATACGGGCATGTGTTCCTGTTGAAACACAAGTCTGAAGCTTTTGAGAAATTCAAAGAATATAAGTACGAGGTAGAGAACCAAACGGGCAAAAGTATTAAGGTTCTTCGATCTGATCGAGGAGGTGAATACTTAAGCAGTGAATTCCTGGATTATCTAAAAGAGAATGGGATTCTCTCTCAGCTTACTCCTCCTTATACACCTCAGCACAACGGTGTATCGGAACGAAGGAATCGCACCCTATTAGATATGGTGCGTTCAATGATGAGTAATACTGAGTTACCTATTTCCTTTTGGGGGTATGCGCTTGAGACAGCCATATACCTATAGAATCTGGTTCTGTCTAAATCTGTACCTACCACACCATATGAGATATGGAGTGGGAAGAGACCATATTTTAAGCGAATTAAGATATGGGTTGTCCGGCCTATGTCAAAAAGCAAAATCCGGACAAACTCGAGGCACGATCAGTCCTTTGCAAGTTTGTGGGATATCCTAAGAATTCTCAAGGATATTTTTTCTACCAAGCTGAGGAACAAAGAGTGTTTGTTGCTCAACATGCCACCTTTTTGGAAAGGGAATTTCTTGCAAAAGAAATTAATGGCAAAGAGGTAGAGCTGGAAGAGGTTCCAGCACCACAAACTGCAACTGACAATTTAGTAGAACCAGAGGATTCAGTGGTGCCCGACGTACCCCAGCCTCTCCGCCGATCTAGTAGGGTTTCTCGTCCACCTGAGAGATACTATGGTTTTCTTATTGATGGTGGTAGTGAGGATTGCATCATGGAGGATGATGACCCAACTAGCTTCGAGCAGGCCATCACGAGTGGGGACTCAGTGAAATGGCTGGATGCTATGCGGTCCGAGATGGATTCCATGTACACCAACAAAGTATGGACTTTGGAAGTTGCTCCTGAAGGGGTAAAACCCATTGGGAGCAAGTGGATCTTTAAGAAGAAACTTGGTGTAGATGGGAAAGTGGAGACTTTCAAAGCTAGACTTTTAGCAAAGGGTTTTCGTCAAAGACCAGGTGTGGACTATGACGAGACCTTTTCTCCAGTGGCTATGCTTAAATCCATCCGAATCATGCTTTCCATTGCTGCCTTTCATGACTACGAAATCTGGCAAATGGATGTTAAGACCGCCTTTCTAAATGGTGATTTAGAAGAGTGCGTGTACATGACTCAGCCAGAGGGCTTCGTAGACAGTGGGAGCAGCGGGAAGGTGTGCAAGCTGCTTAAATCCATTTATGGATTAAAGCAAGCATTGCGGAGTTGGAACATCTGCTTTGACGTCGTTATCAAAGAGTTTGATTTCGTCAAAAATCCAGATGAACCTTGTATCTACAAGAAGGTGGCAGAGAGTAAGGTTGTCTTCCTCGTATTGTACGTGGACGACATACTCTTGATAGGAAATGATATTCCTATGCTGCAATCGGTCAAGCTCTTCTTATCACAAAGATTCTCAATGAAAGATCTTGGTGATGCCTCCTGCATATTGGGGATCAGGATCTATAGAGATAGATCTAAACGGATTTTGGGATTTTCCCAATCCAGGTACATTGACACCATACTAAAGAGGTTTAGTATGGAAGAGTCCAAGCGTGGGAATATGCCCACGATCTCTGGAGTCACTCTCTCCAAAGAGATGTCTCCCAAGACTGATTTGGAGAGAGCTCGCATGCAAGGGATACCCTATGCTTCGGCAGTAGGCTCTATCATGTATGCGATGCTATGTACCAGACCCGATGTAGCATACTCACTAAGTGTAGTGAGCAGGTATCAAGCTGATCCTGGAGAGAGTCACTGGACAGCTGTGAAGAGCATTCTCAAGTACTTGCGAAGGACTAGAGATATGTTCTTGGTGTATGGTAACGGAGAACTCCAAGTAGAGTCCTATACCGATTCGAGCTTCCAGAGTGATAAGGACGACTCTAAGTCGCAGTCGGGCTTTGTCTTTACCCTTTACGGAGGGGCGGTTAGCTGGAAGAGTTCCAAGCAAGAAACCGTTGCAGACTCGACGATGGAGGCTGAATACATCGCTGCCAACGATGCTGCTAAAGAAGCTGTCTGGATCAAGAAGTTCATTTCTGAACTTGGAGTGGTTCCATCCATTGAGCGTCCAATACCTTTGTATTGCGATAACAATGGAGCGGTGGCTTTAGCTAAGGAACCCAGGTCCCATCAGCGATCCAGGCATATTCTGAGGCGGTATCACCTGATCCGGGAGATAGTCGATCGCCGGGAGATCGAGGTCAGGAGAGTTGAAACGAAGAACAACACGGCGGATCCACTCACGAAGGCCATTCCCCAGATACAGTTTGAGAGACTCTTCGGGATGCTCGGTATGAGATACTACAGCAGCTGGCCTAGTGCAAGTGGGAGATTGTTAGTTGTATGTATGCCCTAGAGGCCAGTATTGTACAGATTATGTATATTATATTGGATGCTTGGACATATATAGAGATGACTTTCTTGCTCGACATGATAGTATGCTATCTGGTTGCTATTTATCTTAACATGTACACTAGTCTCTTTATACTGTCTTATAGTTACATGTTGGTAAAGCCCTTAGGATTTGTACTTGACTACCTGGACTATGATGCAGATCATACTAGTGGGGACATGGTAGTCCATAAGTACATCCTTCAAGGTCCCTAGTCGTGGGTGTATCAAGACGGGGCATCGATATACCAGAGTAGACTAGCGTATACGCTTCTCGACCCATGTGATGGGCGATGGATGATCCCATATCCATTGGTGTTTGACATCAGAGATGGTATACGGGTGCTCAGTGGAGACTGAGTACACTGGACGGACTCGCCGAGAACTCCCAGATGGTATTATACCTCACGTCAGATGGCAGTTCTCAGGTGACACTTGTACAGGTTAGTCTGTAGACCCGAGATCGTCATAGAGTCTTGTGTGATTCCCACTGTGCTTTGATCTCCACCTTACCACGTCCATGAGGGCGTGCAAAATGGTGGTCTTTGGGTACAGTCCCGAGTCACATGGAGGCAATGAGCGATAGGAGGGGTTTCGTCTCTCCCGGTATTGGGAGTTGATGTTGCGCTGTGCTCGATTGGCCGTAACAGGGAAGTCCCTGGCCAGGGCTGATCAGAGATTTGCTGGTAAGTGTTACCAGTAGTTTCTCGACCCGTTACGAGCCTCATATCGGCACGACTTATCGGGTTATTGGGGTCTGACGTTTACCACCCCTAGACTTGATATGCGACGTATCTGACGAAGAGACCGGACTGTACGGTAAGTGTTACTGGTCGGATTCGCAGGAGTGTGAGCGGGCTAGCTCGTCGATCTTCTGATCGCTCAATACCCGGATGGCCGTTACGTTTAGCAGACCGCTTGCGGCTTGTGGGTGCTTGATATGATCATCATCTGCTACCGGCGTTTTGACGAGTCTTTAGAGTCCTACACAGAGGTTTCCTGGTTCAAGCGAAACGAAATAGGAGCGCATATGAGATATGTGCAGGACCGAGAATAATGCGTGTATGTGATACCGCATTTCATTCTCGCGATATATGTTTCGATTGGTTATTTTCGATATGACCTAGTTATCGAATCATTGATTCGATAAATCGATACATTACATTCTAGTCGGTCATGTGCGACATGACCGGATCATTGAATCAAATGTTGATTTAATGATTTAATGCATAATTATATATTTGATATATTGCATTGCATTAACTAGTATTGGTTCACTTTAAACGGTTTTTTCTCACTTGATGCACATTGTATATGTGATATGCTTTAGTGCACATTTTTGTATCATGTTTGATGATACTTGATCATTTAGTTAAGTGTATAGAATTAATCCATGGTTAATTTGATAATTAGGGTTTTGCATATTCATTTATTTATTTATTTGTTTATTTATTTATTTGGAAAAGGATAAGATGAGAATGGTGGCTTTCTTTGTCATTTGTTGAAGCTTCATGAAGCTTTGACTTTAGCAACCATCCTTATCTTCATGCTTAACCCTAACCCATCCAAGTGACCATGGTTAATTCTCTACACTTAACCCTAGTTCAAGTTATGATAAGTATTTGATTTAAATTTATTTTTATCATAAGACTTATCATATTCTTTTTCTTGAGCTCATCTTCTTCTTCTTCTTCAAGCTTGCTTCAACAATGGCAATTTGAGATCTAGTGAGATAAATCCAATTCTAAAGTGAACCCACCTCCTATTTCTTCACCCTCTACCTCTTGCCAAGTTGTTTTGGGTGTTTACTTCACAAGTTTCATAAGTTTGTGAAGTCGGAGCTTGAGTTTGTGCAACCTCGACGTAGATCGTCTTTGACACGAAGCCGACGACCTATTCCGCACGTTTTCCCGATGAAGCCGACGGAGGAGTCTAGGATTCATGATGTACAGTGAGAAGACTTCGTTGCGGAGCCGTGGAGGTGGATATCCGGATCTACAAAGGTTGTAATTTCCGTATCCTAGTAGTTAAGTGTTAACTAGCTTTATATTTCGCCTAAACATCTAGTTTAAGATCCGCAGTCTAAGGTTTCTCGGCACCAAAAATTTTAAATTGGCATGTTCGATGCCTTGTGAGACCACTATAGGGTGCCTAGGAACCTTTCAGCTTGACCCTTCTACGGCTGGACCGTTGGTACTGAGGCATGAACTGGATACTTTTTATACTTGTTTCATGTGTTGAGCTGTTTCGGGAAATCTTGGGTGTTTGAATGTTCGATCGGAAAGTTTAACATTTTCTATTTATCTGGAATGAGATACAATATTTGGAATCCACAAGCAGTTATGCGATAACTGAATGAATGTTATAAACACAGCACTTTAGTCTCACTTGATCGGTTGCCACGGAATTTTGATGTGATCAAAAGTCCGTCGCAATCACGTAGCGTACGCGGATACTTGCCGGGTAAACTTAACAGACAGCCTCACCCCATAGCCCGACCAAGTGACTGTAGGAGAACCCCGTCGCCGAAAGTATCCGTTCGGGTGCTCGCGATACGGTGTTCCGCCTTGGTGCACTTCGTCGACGGCATTGGGGGTGCGGCCGTCTACTAAAGTTTGCGACGAGCATTTGATCAGGATTTCGGGAATCTTGTTGAATTGCCCGACTTGATATTGAAAAGGGTTTTCGATAATGAGACTGAAATGCGGGGTTTATAAATGTTAGGCATGCGATGTCTAAGTAATTCATTTGATTAGGCATGCGATGTCTATGGATGTTGCGGATTCCAACTGTTGTAGTTTTACACTTTCTTTTATATGACCGTAAGTGTAATATGTGATATCGCCGGTTTCGTTGCTATATGTCAACGACAATTGGGATACGCATGTTTACTTACGTTGATGACATGTGATGTTATGTGTTGCTGGATATGTTATATTGGATCGTCGTGTTTGAATAGCCGGGGGTTTTTATGTGAGATGAGTGTTTTTCATTTTCATTCATGTAAAAACTTGTATGTAATATTCTTTTATTGGGACACTTCCAGGTTGCGGAAGATGTCACCTTTGTATATTATTTACTTTTCCGCACTAGGATAGACCCAAGGAGGAGGGCACAAGTAACCGGGTTCTGGAGTCTAGTGGGAGACCAACTCGAGGAGTCGAGTCCGGGTCTCCTAACTCTAGAATTGGTAGGGTTGCTTGCCGCTCTCGTAGGGGTCTAGGGGTGTGGGTTTGGCTATTCATCACGACCGTGGAATCCGTGTTTTATACTGGCTCGTATTGAAAACACGGACGTCCTAGTATATCTAATGTTTCATATATTTCTTCTGCTGCGATATCTGTGATGTGATCATGCGATGTTCTGTGATAGATACAGTATATAGTATATATGATATATTATATAGGCGTTACTTATGTTTTACACCCGCTCTAGCCCTGCCCCGCTCTGCCGTTAGTTACCTAACCTAACGGTGCATGAGGGGACATCGAGGCGAATGCGGATGGCATAAGTATACGTCGTATTTATCTGTGATGTTTAGGTAAATTTAAATGATGGGACTTCATTAATGTGATTAATGAAAGAAAAAGAAACCTAAAGATGTTGTGGAATCGAATTTCAAAATAAAACAGGTAGCTACAGTTCTTACTTTGCATCGCGGTGTTCCTTGTAGAACATCCTGCACCTTATTCGATAAGGAAAGAACCGAGATTCCTTCACCGGGAGTGACTCCTTTAGCAATAGCTGGCAGATGCTACAACTCTCGGTTTGTCTTTTGATTGCTTCTATAGTTTCTGCTTTGCACAGTGATATATATGATATATCCCGCTCCTCATTCGACGAGGAAAGGGCCGACGATCCCTTCACCGGGAGTAACCCCTTTAGCAAAACTAGAAAAGCCTCAGAAACACTCCATTTTAAAATCATTTGATTCTACAACGATATCAAGTTCATTACGCAATAGGTTTTTAGAAAAACCTGTCGTAGCCCTCCGTCATTTCAGATAAGTACTAGTTAGTATTTGTGATGCGGTAGTTTAGCATGCGTCAAGGCGTAGTTTACGGTAGCTAACTAGTGCTTATCTGCTAGCATATGATGATATTGGATTAGGGTATTCGTACGGCGTTGTTTGGCATGCGTTAAGGGTCGTGCGGGTGGGTTTAATTCAATCAAGAAATGTACGGGTTGAACTTGACCAGCGGGCTATGGGTTGTTTGGCATGCGTCAGGGTCATAGCACGCTAGGGGCAAAATATTTTCGGGAATTTCAAGTGTTGAAATTTGCAATGAGATTGCATACCTTCTATGAGATAGTTGGATCCCGATACCCACTGCGAGTAATTGTTACTCCTGGGAGAGTTTTACACATTACAATTAGCCGATCAAGTAGGTATCTAGAAAGGTGTCGACGGGGTTCCGCCTCTGGGAAAATGAGGTTTTCTGTAATTAGGTCCGTGCGAAAGCACGAGGAACCTCCCTCAAAGTACCGACACTGGCCTGGCTGAAAGATTGGCGAACTTGTAGCGTGTAATTAATCCCGGCTAGTCTTTCCTTTTAGGGTTTGAAGGAAGATTTGATAAAAACAGTGGGAGCCATCCTGATTAGATAAAATAAATAACTAATTTATTCTTGCAAGAGTGCACGCTGAGTGTTTTCTTCTCTCTCTCTCTCTCCAGGTAGCGACCATTTCACGCCTTAATCAAGATAATAATACGGACGCATTGACCAAACCCGCTTGTTATACTAAGCTGGGGAACGTTGGTCCCGCTCCAACTTATAATTGTTATAAGACAGAGAAGGAAATTAGGGATTACCAGAATTCCCGTGCCGCCCAAACGAAGAGAGTGCATGCTGATGCATCATCTTCGGGTATGTTCATTATACAGAACTGTTTCTCAGTATCCTCTACGTCCTAGGTATTAGATTCCGGATCAGGATCCCGCAAATGTAATCCATTACATAGGGCTACAGTTAGGTAGAGAACTGAGAACGGGTGATAAGTTTCATGAGACAGAAAAAGGGGCAAGTGTAGCAACCAAGTCTGTTGGTCACTGTCACCCTGTATTACCAATACATTGATTCTGAATAAATGCTATTAGATACCGAACCTGATGTACAAAATCATATCAGTCTCTTTATTAGTAAAGAAATGATAAAATTTTGTACTGTTGGACAATGTTTTGAACATTTTCTATATCAAAAGTTGATCAGTTCAGGCACGTTATCTAAAAGCATTGATGTTCTAAATCAAACTACAGTTCTTAGTATATGGAACACACACAAGAGGAAGAATTCAGAAATGAACGAATTCTTCTTAAGGTATTGTAGACTAGGTCAGATCAATGTGACCCGACTAGCTAAAGTTACATTTAGATGCATATTTAAATCAGTTTGAATTTACATCTTATGAAACTTGCCAGTCATGTCACAAAGATAAGAAGACCATAGCTCTGTTTACTGGAAACAGAGAAAGAGTTTGTCAACTCTTGGGATGATACATGTTGATGTGTGTAGGTCCCCTGTCTACACATGCCAATACCGGTTCTTTCTACTTCATTACATTCTCTGATAATCTCTTTTAGATTCAGACATATGTTCGTGTTGAAACATAAGTCCGAACCTTTTGAGATATTCACAGAATATAAGTTAGAAGTAGAGAACCAAAATACGGGTATAAGTATTATGTCCTTCGATATGATCAAGGAGGAGAATACTTGAGCACGGAATTCCTGGTTTATTCTAAAGGAGAATGAGATTCTCTTTCAACATTACTCCTCCGTATACACTATATACACCATAGCACGATGGTATATCGGGACGGAGCAGATACACCCTATTTGATATGGTGTTCTCTATGATGAGTACTACTGAGTTACCTTTTTCCTTTTTGGGGGTTATGCACTTGGGAAGTTGCATACCTATTGAATAGGGTTCAAATCAAATCAGTTGCCTACCACTTCATATGTGATATAGAAAGAGAATAGCCCATATCTTAAGTTAGTTAAGATTTGGGGTTGTCCAGCCTATGTCTGAAAAGAAAAATCCGGACAAGCTCGAGGCAAGATCTGTTATGTAGAACTGGAAATGTTCCAGCTATACAAACTACAGCTGATGATTTGGTAGAACCGAAGGATTCAATAGTAACCAACGAACCTCAGCCTCTCCGCCGATCTAGCAGGGTTCCTCACCCACCTGAGAGATACTTCGGTTTCTCTATGACAGTGGGAGCGAGGAATGTATCATGAGATGATGACCCAACTAGTTTCGAACTGGCCATCAAGAGTGGGACTCTGTAAGAATGGCTGGATGCTTAGCGATCTGAGATGGAATCCTTATACACCAACAAAGTATGGACTTTAGTTGCTATATCTAAAGGGTTAAAACCCCATCAGGAGCAAGTATATCTTGAGAAGATTACTTGGTGTACATGGTAAAGTTGAGACTTTCAAAGCTAGACTTGTTAAAGGTTTGCATCATTGACCAGGTATGGATTATGTTGAAACCTTTTCTAAGGATCTATGCTTAAGTCCATCAAGATCCTACTTGCCACGGCTACATACCATGACTACGATATCTGGTGGTTGGGTGTCATGACAGCTCTTCTAAAATGATGTTTTGGAAGAGAGCGTCTATAAGTACACAGCCAGAGGGCTTCGTAGACAGTGGGACCAGCGGAAACGTGTGCAAGATGTTTTATGTGATGAAGCAGGCATCGCGGAGTTGGAACATCTGTTTTGATGAGTTAGTCAAACAGTTTGACATCATCAAAATGGTAGATGAACCTTGTATATACAAAAAGGGTAGTGGGGAGTATGGTAGTGATCCTCGTAGAGTACCTGGATGATATACTCTTGATAGGGAAGGAGTTTCCTATGCTACGCTCGGTCGATCTCCGCTTATCACATGGATTCTCCATATAGGATCAAAGTGATACCTCTTAAATCCTGAGTTTTCATCTATGAGATAGATATTATTTGGGTGTTAGAATACTCACTAGCTGTAGTGAGATGATATCAATTGATCCTGGGGAGAATCACTGGAAGGGTTCCAGGGTGATAAAGACAACTGAATGTCAGTCACAGGCATTGTCTTTACCCTCAATGCAGGGACGGTATGTTGGAAGAGTTCTAAGCTAAATACCGTGACATACTAGACGATAAAGGCTGGATACATCGCTACTTAAGATACTACCAAAGAGGCAGTCTGGGTGTATATTAGTTCATGAGATGAACTATGTTCCTCCCATTGTATGACAAAGGAGTTCTGGCTTATGCCATGGAACACCCGTCCCATCAGTGATCCAGACATATTCTAAGGCAGTATCACCTGATCATGGAGATGGCTGATCTCCAAGGTGATCGAGGTTAGGAAAGCAGACTCAGAGGATAACACGGCGGATCCACTCACGAAGGCCTATTCCCAGAGAGAGACTTTCATGGGATGGTTGAGTATGAGATACTACAACCACTGCTACAGATGGCCCTAGTGCAAGTGGGAGATTGTTAGTTATATGTATGCCCTATAGGCCATTACTGTACATAGGATGTATATTGTAGTGGATGCTGGGACATATATAGGGAGGAATTTCTTGCTCGACATGATAGTATGCTATCTGGTTACTCTTTACCTTAACGTGTATACTGATTGTCTCTCTGTTACATGTTGGTAAAACCCTTAGGATGTGTACTTGACTATCTGGACTATGATGCGGATCATACTAGTGGGGACATGGTAGTCTATAAGTACATCCTTCAATGTCCCTAGTCGTGGGTGTATCGAGACGGGGCATCGATATACCAGAGTAGACTAGCGTATATCTTCTCGACCCATACAGATAGGCGATGGATGATCCCATATCCATTGGTGTTTGACATCAAAGATGATATACGGGTGCTCAGTAGAGACTGGATACACTAGACGGACTCGCCGAGAACTCTCAGATGGTATTATACCTCACGTCAGATGGCAGTTCTCTGGTGACACTGGTACAGGTTAGTCTGTAGACCCGAGATCGTCATAGAGTTTTGCGTGATTCCCACTGTGCTTTGATTTCCACCTTACCACGTCCAAGAGGGCGTGCAAAACGGTGGCTTTTGCGTACAGTCCCGAATCACATGGAGGCAATGAGCGATAGGAGGGGATTCGTCTCTCCCGGTATAGGGAGTTGATGTTGCACTGTGTTCGATTGGCTATAACCGGAAATCCCTGTCCAGGGTTGCTGAGATTTACTGGTAAGTGTTACCAGTAGTTTCTCGAGCTGTTATAGACCTCATATCGACACGACTTATTGAGCTACTGGGGTCTGACGTTTACCACCCCTAGGCAAGATATGCGACATATCAGACGAACAGACCGGACTGTACGGTAAGTGTTACTAGTTGGATTCACAGGAGTATGAGCGGGCTTGCTCGTCGATCTTCTGATCGCTCAATACCCGGGTGGCCGTTACGTTTAAGCAGACCGCTTGCGGCTTGTGGGTGTTTGATATGATCATCACCTACTGCCGGCGTATTGACAAGTCTTTAGAGTCCTACACAGAGGTTTCCTGGCTCAAGCGAAACGAAATAGGAGCGCATATGAGATATGTGCGGGACCGAGAATAATGCGAGTATGTGATACCGTATTCTATTCTCGCGATTTGTATTATCGGCAGGTTATATGTGATATAGCCGGGTTACCGAATCAAGTGTTGATTCGATACATTGATACACTTGATACTAGTCGGTTATATGCGATATGACCGGATCATTAAATCAAGTGTTGATTTAATGATTTAATGTATAATTATATATTTGATATATTATTTTGCATTAACTAGTATTGGTTCACTTAAAAAGGATTTTCTCACTTGATGTGCACATTGTATATGTGATATACTTTTGTGCATTTGATTGTATCATGTTTGATAATACATGAAAGTTTGTGTGTTTGGTTTAAACCATAGTTGGTCAATGGTTAGGGTTTCATATTCTTCATTTACTTATTCAATTATTTATTTGTTCATTTAGGAAAGAAAAGAAAATGGTGGCTTTTTGGATTTATCTTGAAGCTTCTTGAAGCTTAGAAAAGCTTTGACCATTTTTGTTTCTTTCCTTAACCCTAACCATTTGCTTTAACCATAGTTCATTCTCTACACACTACCATGGTTGAAATTATGATAAGAATGATCTATTTTCTTTTTCCTCATTATCTTATCATAATTCTTTTCTTCTTCTTCTTCTTCTTCATCTTCAAAAAGGAAGAAAGCTTGCCTCTTTCAGTGCCAACTTGTGAAAAAGAGTGAGAAATCCAATTCTAAAGTGAACCCACTTCCTATTTCTTCATCCTCTATCACTTGCCAAGTAGTATATGGTGTTTTCTTCACAAGTTTCTTGACTTGGTGAAGTTGGAGCTTGATCTTGTGTTGCCTCGACGTAGATCATCTTCAGCATCGAAGTCGACGACCTAGCCCGATCATCACTTCGATGAAACCACTGCGAGAGTCCGGGATCCGATGTGTACAGTGGAGGGATTTCATCACGGAGCTATGGAGGTGGAGGACCGGATCTACAAAGGTTGTAGTCTCTTTCACTTAGTTAAGTTGTTAACTAGTTGCATGTTTCGCCTAATCTCTAGTCAACGATCTAGTTAGGGTTTCTCGGCACTTGTAAAATTTGAAATTGGCATGGTTGATGCCTTGTAAGACCTCATTAGTGTGCCTAGGAACCCTACAAAATCCCTCCGTGCTTTGTACACACACCCCTTCGACTCGCCTACACCGTTTGATTTTCCTGCAATCGAACAGAGACTCATCAATTCACCATTTAACACCTTTTTAATGCATTTTAATCCAAAATTTTAATTCCCAAATCCTAATTCTTCACTATAAATACAACCCCATGCCATATCTCTCCACCATTCTGAAATTTTAGCAAAAATTCTCTCAAAACTCTCTAAGTGCCATGTAGAGTTAAGCCCCTCAAGTGGAATAGCGAGCCAAACTCGACGATCAGAGTATCTCCGATGAAACCACGACCCCGAGACCTTCTTCAATCTCTTTTAACCAACTAAAACAATAAGTCAGTTCATCTCTATTCTTTTCCATCTCAAAATCACTTTTTAAAATAAATCGACAAAAGAGGAGTTATCTCCGATATAAGTTTCTTTTTAACATTTGTAAATTCATGTGAGGAGAAAATTAAATTAACTAACATTCTACATTAATCTTAACCTTATTTCCCATCATTTAGTTTTTAACTTTAACAAAATTTTCATATGAAACAAACATATAATGAACTTTTTCATTAAAATACCATGAATTTTAGTATCACGCTCTTATCGATAATTAGTTTAAATATCTTTAGAAAAACTTCATAGGGTAACGAACTACTCCACACGCACACTATGGTTCCATAGCACAGTATTCTAGAGCTATAGTTAATTTAAAGAAGAACTTTTCATTAAAATACCACACCGTTTCAAAACGGGTTTCTTTAAATCGGTATTTCAAAATCCTTGGCAATTACGTCTCTGCAGCCCTCGTCAGGGGACCCGCGGATTATCGCACATGCTTAGGACAGTAGAGCGATAAGCAGGACTCCTTACGGAGTATTCGGTCTTGAAAGGAAATAAAAATACGGTTTTTAAGAAACGCGACTTTTCTAAACAAAACTAATTTTTGAAAAATTATATAAAAAATAAGGAATCTTTATTTTCAATAAAAACAAATTAAGAAACTATATTTTTAAAATGAAAGAATAGAATTTCTTAATAAAATACCACTAAGTTTCCAAAAGTAGTAGTTTTCACAAAAGTACTATAAACTTTCGAAAAGGCTATGTTTTATCATCAAAACACCACAACAATTAAAATACATGTTTATGAAAACCCTAAATATTACAAATTTACCCTTGAGATTATTTTTAAATAATATTAATATATATTTTTCATAAAACCCCCTCGAGATATGCAAACATATAATGAACTTTTTCCTTAAAATACCATGAACTTTAGTATCACTCTCTTATCGATAATTAATTTAAATACCTTTAGAAAAACTTCACGGGGTAACGAACTACCCCACACGCACACTATGGTTCCATAGCACGGTATTCTAGAGCTATAGTTAATTTAAAGAAGAACTTTTTCATTAGAATACCACACCATTTCAAAACGGGTTTTTTTAAATCGGTATTTTGAAATTCTTGGCAATTAAGCCTCTGCAGCCCTCGTCAGGGGACCCGCAGATTATCGCAAATCCTTAGGACAGTAGAGCGACTAGCAGAACTCCCCACGGAGTATTCGGTCTCGAAAGGAAATTAAAATACGGTTTTTAAGAAACGCGACTTTTCTAAACAAAACTAATTTTTGAGAAATTATATAAAAAATAAGGAATCCTTATTTTCAATAAAAACAAATTAAGAAACTATATTTTTAAAATGAAAAAATAGAATTTCTTAATAAAATAGCACCAAGTTTCCAAAAGTAGTAGTTTTCACAAAAGTACCATAAACTTTCGAAAATGCTAGGTTTTATCATCAAAACACCACAACAATTAAAATATATGTTCATGAAAACCCTAAATATTATAAAATTACCCTCGAGGTTATTTTTAAACAATATTAATATATATTTTTCATAAAACTCCCTCGAGATATGCAAACATATAATGAACTTTTTCATTAAAATACCATGAACTTTAGTATCACTCTCTTATCGATAATTAGTTTAAATACCTTTAGAAAAACTTCACTGGATAACGACCTACCCCACACGCACACTATGGTTCCATAGCACAATATTCTAGAGCTATAGTTAATTTAAAGAAGAACTTTTTCATTAAAATACCACACCGTTTCAAAACGGGTTTCTTTAAATCAGTATTTCGAAATCCTTGGCAATTACGCCTCTGCAGCCCTCGTCAGAGGACCCGTTACTGGATGGTTCGGATTATCACACATTCCTAGAACAGTAGAGCGAGATGCAGAACTTTTCACGGAGTATTCAGTCTCAAAAGGAAATAAAAATACGGTTTTTAAGAAACGCGACTTTTTTAAACAAAACTAATTTTTGAAAAATTATATAAAAAATTAGGAATACTTATTTTCAATAAAAACAAATTAAGAAACTATATTTTTAAAATGAAAGAATAGAATTTCTTAATAAAATACCACTAAGTTTCCAAAAGTAGTAGTTTTCACAAAAGTTCCATAAACTTTCGAAAAGGCTAGGTTTTATCATCAAAACACCACAACAATTAAAATTTATGTTCATGAAAACCCTAAATATTATAAAATTACCCTCGAGCTTATTTTTAAACAATATTAATATATATTTTTCATAAAACCCCCTCGAGATATGCAAACAATATTTTAAGAACTCTAGAATTAATATAGATTTAAGCGGTATCATTTCTCTTGAGCCTCAGAGAGCCGGAGAAAGTGAATGCTTTCTTATTCAGGTTAGACAACTTAAAAGAGTTATCGATGGCAATTGTCTTGGTAAAAGACACAAATCCTGCTGTCCATGTGCAACAGTTGCCGATTTCTCCCGAACATAAGATTTTTAACAATTTACACAAATTCCTATGAAAAAGACATGAACTCGAATCCGAACTCGAATCCAAACTCGAATCTAAACTTGAAGTCGAACTTGAACACAAACTCGAACCCTAACCTAACTCGAATCTAAACTCGAATATGTACTCGAACCCAAACTACTCGAACCAACTTGATTCGAACCAAGATTGCAACTGTCATGACTCGCATATTACTCGACTCACTCGAATACAATCTACACCTTTTGCAACCTATGGTTTCGATCAAGACATGTTAATCAATCCATCAAATCAATTAAGTATATTAACCGGTTATAATATATTATACTCGGGGTGTTTGGGATAGTTTCTTATATGAATCCAACGGAGCTTCAGGAGTCCCGTATTAACCTCTTTTTTTTATTTTACTCAAATATCAGTCGGGTTGACTCATCTACAGCCTAGAGCCCCGATACTAACACATAAAATGTGCCCATGTTTTCTTACTCCTGGGGCCCCACTCTTGAGCTCGTAAATACTTCTACGGTTGTGTTGACATTCACACTTAGATCTTAACATTAACATAGTGACCATATAGAGACCTATAGTATATATTTACCTATGAACATATACTCTTACTCATTATATATATTCTACAGTTATAATTTTTCTTTACTCTTACCTGTCTTTGGGACTTACCGAGCGCTAGTTCGCTGACGGACATTCCACCCACTTTTCTTCTCTTAGAATGTTCATCAGATACGGTCGAGACATAGGAAGTTGAAGCCACAGAGGAGGACTACAACCAAATCGCTACTCAGGGCTAGCTCAGCTTCATTTTCATTCAGTTTATATATACCACTTGTTTAGGCATTTTCCTTATTATATTTACTTTCCATCATAAACTCTTATATTTATAAATATTGGAAGTTAAATGTAAATAAAGATGTTTATTGAAACATTTTACAATCTCCATTTATTCTTGTATTGTATATTATTGTTTCAATACGCTTAGTATATTTATTTAGGAAATGACCTTCTCTGGATAAATATACCGAGGGCTTGCCACGCCCCCATTTCCGTCTACTGGGAAGCGGGGCGTGACACATATAATTTTGATACTAGAAATATCGGTTACACTAAATTCTCATGGATTTAGTATACTGATAAATATTTAACAAAAATATTAAACTAGCACCAAACTGGGTTTCATACATGCGGGACGTTGTATCAGTGAAACGAAGATTCAGTTCACACAAATAGGGTTGTGCGTATTTTATGGAGCAGTTTTGGAAACTACATGCATGCCATAAGTATTTATTTCAGAAGTTCAGGGAACTGTATTAAGTATAATGAGTCGTCAGATAGCTGATGACACCGTAAACTCTATAACAAAATGATGTTGTGGAGAGAAGAATCAGGAAACCGCTAGATATGATAAAGAAAATGATGGCAAGGACCAATCTTACATACTATTTAGAAGATGCGTTGGGGACGGCAGCTTATGTTCTTGATCATGTGTTTTCAAAATTAGTATAGTCAATACCTTTTGAGTAGTGGATGAATGAAAGACCTGGGAGGTCACTTGTGTCTATGGGTATGTGATAAGACTGTGACTGATATTTGATAACGTGACGTTGATTTCCTTAGGGAGGAAACAACGAAAAATTTTCTCGAGAAGGAATTTTCGCAAAAGGCAGAAGTAAGTCAAGATTTGGGATTTTACGAGATTGAAGAGACTCCTAGTCGGTCGGTAGTGAAAAAGGAATTAGTTCCTTCAGCAACTGGCGACAGTGGGAGTGATATTTCCGTTGATGGCTAGGAACCTATCACGGATCCTCAAGGGACTTGTAGATAGTGATGTGGATTGACATCCCAACGACGTTTCGATATCGAAGGGGAGACATCTATGGTAAATCTGCATTGATTGCGGAACCAAAGTCATTTGAGGATGCTATTTCTGTGCCTACTGCGAAGGAGTGAATAATGATAATGGAAGCGGTGTAAAAGTCAACGCTAAAAGATCAAGTTTGGTATTTGATCAATTATCTGCCGGATGCAATATTGTTGATAAAAACTGGGTTTTTCGAAGTCTTGCGAAAAGAGGACGATATTGTAGAGAGATACGATGCACACTTGTTGGTTAAAGGATCCACCTAGCGTAGTTGGACAAGAAATATACACTTTCACCCGGGGTGATGATTATGTCTATTTCACCTTCTTAACGAATCGTTACACATAAAGATCTTGAACTGATCCTAGAGACTTAGATTATTTTCTCGATGGAGATTTGGATAAGAATATCTGGGAGATCAACTTACGGATTTCAAAGCCAACATGACTCGAGTTGACTTAGAGAGTCCATTTATGACTTGAAACACTTATCCAAGCAGTTATCAGTTCGATGTTATCAATTTATATCGAATATGGACTGACAATGATTGAATGCGATAACTGTAAGTTTAGAGATTTTGATGTGAACGATGTTGTGATTGTAAGTCAATGTCGCACACCCTACGCACTTGTAGGGAGGCAGAATTTACAAAAAATAATTTTTATACTTTGCAACACCGACCTAAACTCCAGGATTTTTCAGAAATCCTAACTAGCTAAACTACATAGAGTTCTAAACTACTATATAAGTGTTTTATTCCTTGTTGAATCAAGTCATTCGGGTCTTCTTCTCCTCTTCTTGAGCTCCTAAGAAGTGTGGATCTAGCTTGGTCGTCGGTTTCCTCGTGTCGAAGACGATCCACCAGAGAGTCTATGGTTCAAGCTCCAACTTCTAAACCGGGGTAACTAAAGTACCTAGTTCGCTAAACTAGATAGCTTAGGAGATGTAGAGTGTTAATTGGACTATTTAATCTCAAGTAACCGTAGGATTCACAACACATGTGAGGGTTAGGCTCTTAAGGAAGAAGGAGGAGAGGAAAATGGAGAGAGAAAGAAAATATGCAAATAGGCTAAGTCTTGTGCAAGTGAAGAATGACTCATTCTTTTCTCACATGAAGCATGCAATAATTTTCAATAGAAAATTGTAGCCATGCTTCAATAGCAATTCCAAACCAATAAACAAAGAATAATCCATGCTTCACCCCATGCCACAACTATCTCCATTTTCCACCTCATTAATCTATTTCCAAAAATAGATAAATCCAATAATGAGGTGTCCCCTTATAGAAGTATCTCTTGTAAAATTACAAGAATACCCTCACCGTATATACATACCTTTATTCGTACTGCAAAAATACGAATACGATGAGATAATAATAATCCAATAACATAATACTAGAATCTGGCTTAAACCAAAGCCTACTAGTATTATCCGTTCGAACAACATCCGTGTAGCCAGTACACGTATATGATCGGAACCCTACACGTAAAACCATATGGCCTCTATATCGTTTCGCTTGAACCAGGAAAACCCTCTGTGTGGGACTCTAAAACTCGACAGTAAGCAGGCAGTGGGTTTAACCACAAGTCCGTCAGCGGTACTAGCTGTACGTAACGGCTACCCAGGTAGCTGTCGAAAAGAAAGCCAATGAGCGAACTCATCCGAACCCCTACTGAGCCTATCCATGACAATCTCCATACAGTCCGGTCTGTTCATCTAAGAGTATCGTATATCGGGCCTAGGGGTGGTAACGTCAGGCCCCTAATAGCGCAATAAGTCATGTCGGTGTAGAGCCTAATACACCCTGAGAAACTACCGGTGTACCTACCAGTAAATCTCACTTGCCTTGGCCAGGAACTTTGTGCATTGGCCATTCGAACACAGCGCGATATCAACTCCCAATACCGGGAGAGACGAATCCCTTCTAACCCCTACTGTCTCCAAGTGCTTCGGGACTGCACCTAACCACTACCTATTTGCACAACTAATTTGAGCCGCGGTAGGATAGTAATCTATGTATAGTGGGAACACAATCGATACAAAAAGTGATGTCAAGTCAACGGACTAAGCTATACTCATGTCATCCGGGAACTGCTAACTGACGATAGGTATAGTACCAACCAGCAGTTCCCATCGAGTCCGTCCAGTCTAACTTATAACCTAATGAGCACATGTATACTATCTCCGGTATCATATACCAATGGCTGTGGGACAAGCCATCTCTCCTGACCGGGATGAGAAGCATATACACTAGTCTATTCTGGAGTATCGATGCCCTGTCTCGATAATCCTACGACTAGGGACAAGTTTAAGGATGTTCTTATAGACCATCCAGACCCTACTAGTGTGAATTCCATCACAACGCTGGTGGTCAAGCAAAGATCCTAAGGGTTCTATCAATATGTATTAGCAATATGCTAAAAGAAACATATACACATATTAAGATAGAATCAAACCAGATAGCATACTATCATATTAAGCAAGACTGTTATTATATTTGTGTATATCCCAAGCTTCCAAAATGTAATATACAATTCAGTATTATACAATAATGTCCTCTAGGGCATATATCACTGACAATCTCCCACTTGCACTAAGGCCATGTATTGGCATATCGTGAACCTATCATCTTGAATAGCCTCTCGAACTACATCTGAGAGATGGCTTTTATGAGTGGATCTGCAGTATTGTTCTCCGTGTTTACTCTCCGCACCTCGATCTCCCGGCGATCCACGATCTCCCTGATCAGGTGATACCATCTCAAGATATAGTCGGAATTCTGATAGGACCTTGGTTCCTTTGCTAAAGCTATAGCCCTATTGTTGTCACAATACAAAGGTATTGGATCAACAATGGACAGAATCACTTGAAGTTCTGTAATGAAAATTTTCATCCAGACAGCTTCTTTCGTGGCGTCACATACAGCGATATACTCTGCCTCCATCGTCGAGTCAGCAACAGTGTCATGCTTGGAGCACTTCGAACAGACCACCCCTCCATTGAGGGTAGACATAACCCGACATGGATTTGGAGTCAACCTTGTCACTCTAGAAGCTGGAGTTAGCAAAGGCCTCGATTTGGAGGTCTTTATTGCCGTATACCAAGAACATCTCCTTAGTCCTTCTCAAGTACTTGAGAAGGTTCTTAACTGCTATCCAGTGCTTCTTCCCAGGGTTTGACTGATACCTGCTTACCATGCTCAATGCGTAAGCAACATCTGGTCCGGTACACAACATCGCATACATTATAAATCCTACCACAGAAGCATAGGGTATAATACTCATGCGATCCGTTTCCAAATCAGTCTTGGGAGATATCTTTTTGGAGAGGGTGATCCCATGACAAGTCGGTATATTACCGTGCTTGGAATCTTCCATACCATATCTTTTCAGTATGGTGTCGATGTACCTGAACTGTGAAAGTCCCAACATGCTCTTATATCTATCATGATAGATCTGGATCCCCAGAATGTAGGAGGCATCGCCCAGGTCTTTCATGGAGAATTTCTGTGACAAGAATCCTTTGACTGATTGTAGTATAGGAATGTCATCCATGTACAAGACGAGGAATACCACAGTTCTCGCTACAATCTTACTATAAATGCATGGTTCATCTGGATTTTTGATAAAGTCAAATTCTTTGACCATCTCATTAAAGCAGATGTTCCAACTCCGCGATGCCTGCTTTAATCCATAAATGGATTTAAGTAACTTGCACACTTTTCCGCTGCTCCCACTCTCTATGAAACCCTCTGGCTTATCCATATAAACACACTCTTCCAAATTTCAATTCAGAAAAGCGGTATTTACGTCCATCTGCTAAATTTCATAATGTTGAAGGCAGCAATGGAAAATAGGATCCGAATGGATTTAAGTATAGGCACTGGAGAAAAGGTTTCATCATAGTCCAAGCCAGATCTTTGACGAAAACCTTTTGCTACAAGTCTAGCCTTATAGGTTTCAACCTGTCCATCTGCACCAATCTTCTTTCTGAAGATCCATTTGCAGCCTACGGGCTTTACCCCTTGAGATGAAATGTCCAAAGTCCATACTTTGTTGGTGTACATGGATTCCATTTCGGTCCGCATTGCATCCAACCACTTTACCGAGTCTCTGCTCGTAATGCCCTACTGGAAACTAGTTGGCTCATCATCATTGATGATGCAATCCTCTCTATCCCCGTCTGCAAGAAAACCATAGTATCTCTCGGGCGGATGAGACCGCCTGCTAGATTTGCGGAGTGGCGCAAGGACGTCTGGTTCTTTTGAAACTTCTGGTTCCACCATGTTTTCAGTAAAAATTTGTGGTTCTGGAATTTCTTCCAGTTCTATTGCGCTCCCACTTATTTTTTTTCAAGAAATTGAGTCTCAAGAAAGTAGGCATGCCGTGAAACAAAGGCCTTTTGTTCTTCCGCGTAATAGAAAAGATACCACATGAAATTCCTTGGATATCCCACAAACTTAAACAGTACTGATCATGCCTCGAGTTTGTCCGTATGCTACTTTTTGACAAAAGCTAGACATCCCCATTTTCTTCCCACTCCATATTTCATATGGTGTGGTAGGCACTGACTTAGTAGGAACTTAGTTCAAAAGATATGCAGTAGATTCTAGTGCATAACTCCAGAAGGATCGCGATAACTCAGCATTACTCATCATGGAACGTACCATATTCAATAAGGTGCGGTTCCGCCTTTTCGATACACCGTTGTGCTGAGGTGTGTATGGAGGAGTAAGCTGAGAGAGGATTCCATTCTCTTTTAAGTAATCCATGAACTCGGCAATTAAGTATTCACCACCTCGATCAGATCGAAGTGTCTTGATACTTTTACCTGTTTGTTTTTCCACTTCATTCTTATATTCCTAGAATTTCTCAAAGGCCTTGGATTTATTTTTCATCAAGAATACATATCCATACCTTAAGAAATTATCCGTAAAAGTAATGAAGTTGAATAACCACTTCTTGCATGTGTAGACATTGAACCACACACGTCGCTGTGTATAAGTCCAAAAAGCTCGGTGGCTCTTACTTCGTGTCCAGTGAACGGAGTCTTTGTCATCTTTCCTTTAAGACATGATTGACAAGTTGCATAAGACAGATATTCAAATGGATCCAAATAACCTTTTTTATGTAACTTCGTCAACCGTGTTTCATTGATGTGACCCGGTCTACAATGCCATAAGAAAGCTTGATTTAATTCTGGAGAATTTTTTTAAGCATGTTCTGAACATTGAAAACTTGTTGTTGGTTTAATACATATATACCGTTTTCTAGTGTACCCGACCCAATCAAACCATGATTAAGATGGATGTTTACAATATCTCTTACAAATGAAAAATCATAACCTTCTTTAGATAGTAAAGATACAGAGATGATATTACATGTCAAACTAGGTACATAAAAATAGTTACGCAAAACCAAAATATGTCCACTTGTCAATCCTAAGTGATATTCCCCTACGGACACACCCGTTAGCAACCCTGAGGGTCATATCACTTGCCTTTATAACTCTATAGTTTCTCAGAGCCTGCAATGAATTACAGATATGAGATCCTGAATCGGTATCCAATACTCAGGAAGTTGAGTTGATTGACAGACAATTTTCAATTATAAACACACCTAAAACCGAAACTACAACGTGCTTCGTATCCTGGTTTCTGGCTCTCTAAGCCCTGCAGTCCTTCTTCCAATGGCTTTTCTTATAACAATAGAAGCATTCCACTTTCTTTACCGTCGGCCCCGAAACTTTTGCCTTGCCCTTTCACTCTACCTTACTGATACCGCCTTTCGGCTTGGTGAGGGCCTTCTTCTTCCCCCCTTTGGCTTTCGCCTTAGATCTAGAGGAGGAAGGTTCTCTAATAAGCAGAGTGGGTGTCTTCCTGGTATTCTTTAGGGTGCCCTCTACACTACTCAATATGGTGAGAAGTTCAGGAAGTGTAACTTTCTTCCTATGAATATTGAAATTCAAGATAAACTGGGTGTAGGTATAGGGGAGGGACTGTAGAATCAAATCTGTATATAACTCGTTCTCCAACGAGGTCCCAAGTTCCGCGGGCTCTTAAATATAGCTGATCATCTTAAGGACGTGATTCTGTCACGCCCCGCTTCCCAGTGTACGGAAACGGTGATATGAAGGGCCACAACGTACTTACTAAGAAATAAATACGTTAAGCATAACTAAGCAATATATATATATATATATATATATATATATATATATATAATGCACAATAATGACAAGTGATATAAAATAAATAGCAACCTTTATTTACATTCATGTTTACATACAACTGTTTTTTGAAAAGGAAAGTTACAATAACAGTAGCATACAAAATAAAATAAGTACAAGATGAACTAGTAGTCCGACTAAGCGGTGAGCTGCTCCAAGTCCTCCTGGCTAGGCTCGATTTCCTGAGAGTCCTGTCCTCTTGACGAACATTCCAAAGAAAGAAAAGACATGAATGTCGTCAGCGAACTAGTGCTCGGTAAGTTCTTGAAGAAGGAATGGAATAGAACAAGTATTGTTAAATGAAACTGTTAAGTTGTACAGGTATATGAATATTATTCTAACGTAGTTATTTGTAGCTTGGTAAAGAAGATATTTGTGTATACGAGAGGAGTCCATCTTACCCCATGGACTATGGTAACATATAGTACAAGGCTCCGTCATGGGACAACGGCACGAGAGTTCATGTAGGTATCTTTTAAGTGACCATCTCGTGCCGTGCTATACGTTCCGTACCAATCTACCCCGTTATCCCCGCGTGATGTATTGTATAGATTGTATTTACAAGTCTTGCCAAGACCATGGATACAAATTGTTCAAGTAGTCAGGTTCAGGATGTAATCTTGTATTCAAGAAGTCATGTCAAGTTATAACCATGGTTCGATCAAGTCAAGTCAAATATTCAGGATTGATATTGATGTTTGAATTCAAGTATTCAGGTTCATGTTCAAGTATTCATGTTAGACTTTGGATTCATGATTGAATTAGACTCTGATTTGAGTTTGGATTCAGGTTTGAGTTAAACTCAGACTGAGCAGACACTTGTAACTGATTTAGATCCTGAATTAGGTTCGGGAGTCATTGGTAATTGCTGCACATGGAGGCAAGATCTGTGACTTTTTCCAAGACAATTACCAGTGATAACTCCGTTATATTGTTTACCTAAAATAGGCAAGCGCTTACTTTCTCCGACTCCCTGAGGCTCAAGAGAATTGATCCCGCTTAAACCTATATTTACTAAAGTCCTTAAATATAACTCAATGGGGTTTATTGAAAAATATTTTAAATAAAATATCGCTCGAGAATTTATTTATATTATTTATTTTTTTCATGGATTTGAATTTTAAGGATTTGAGGTATTTTGGTGATAATTACTTTGCTTGGAAAGTTCATGGTATTGTATTATAAAATTTGTCTTTTGTTAGTATCTTGATGGTATTTTAGTGAAACTTGTAATGCTTTCATTTACAAAAAATGTAAGTTTATTATATTTTGAAAATATATGGATTTGTAATTTTTATATAATTATTAAAAATTAAATTTTATTCAAGTAGAAAAATGCGTTTTTTCTTAAAAACCGTATTTAAAACATTTCGAGACCGAATGCTCCATGAGGAGCTCTGCATCTCGCTCTACTTGCCCAAGGATGTGCGATAATCCACACCATACAATAGCGGGTCTCCTAAAAAGGGTTGTAGAGGTATATTCGCAAAGAAATTAAGAATATTGTTTTAAAAGAAAACCGTTTTTAAAGTGAGTGGTATTTTAATGTAATATTTTTTTCGTAACAAAAATTCACACAAAGGCATCATGCTATGGAACAAGAGTGTATGTGAGGGGTAGGTCGTTAGCCCATGAAGTTTTCCTAAGGTATGTTTAAGCGATACTAAAAGAGGTGATATTTAAAGTTTATGGTATTTTAATGAAAAACTTAAGTTAAAGTTATTTTGCATGGAATTCTAGGTTAAAATTTAGTCTAAACATTTATAATTAAGATTACAATTATTGTGTAAAATTTGGATCAACAATATGTAATAAAAAGATGAGTTTTTAGGGTTTAGCAAATAGATATCCGTATTAACTCCACTTACCGATATTCGTTTTAAAAATGGATTTTAAAGAAGAGAAAAGAAGATTGGAAGGGACATACAAATTAGGAGACTTAAAGAAAGGTATAAGAAGAGAGGGTTTTCGTTGTAGCATCACGGGAGCGCCGGAATAGCTTCGATCCTTCGCCGGAAGTTGACCGCTTGCTAACTCCTCTTTACTTCACTTGTACTTAAAGAATTTTTGAGAGTTTTGGCTAGAAATTTCAGAATGATGCTGAACCAAAATGTGGGGTGGTATTTATAGTATAGAATTAAGGTTTTGGAATTAGAATGGTGAATTAAAATGCATTAAAAAGATGATAAATGGTGAAATGAAAGGTCTCTGTTTGATTGCAGGGAAATCAAACAGTGCAGGAGAGTTAGGGGTCGGGGAAGAGTCAAGTGTGCAAAGCCCGGGGCAATATGTGGAAATCTCGACCTTCGGGGCCGGTCTTCTGGGGCTTTTGGCCAGTCGAATTGGGGCTTTAGGTGTCTGGATTGATGCCACGTGTACAACTTAGTGTTTAAATTCTTTTGCACATGTTTGATTTTTCTGACTTTTCATTTTTATATGTACCGCACGTGTAAACTTTTGGGCTTCTAAAAACTTAAAAAGAAAAAAGCAGAAAAAAATAATGTGTCTGATGGGGATCGAACACAGGGGCTATGTCACAGAAGTGCAAGGTTTTACCAGTGAGCTACAAGTTGTTTCTTGCTGTTATTTAACAATATTAACTTATAACTCAATCTCAGGTCGTATAACTCATTTCTGTACATTAAACTGGAAAATTCCGTACAGTAAATTCAGAGTCGTTACATTCTACCCTCCTTATAAAGATTTTGTCCTCGAAATTTATATTTACATAGGGATCAATTTACAAATAAGTGAAGGTATCTTGCACGCATGTCTTCTTCTCGTTCCTACGTTGATTCTCCTGGTGAATTTTTTCTCCACATCACTCAGAACAAGTTTACTTGTTCCGCAGTGTCTTTACCTTTCGGCCCAGGATCTCAACGGGTTGTTGCTCGCAAGTTAGGTCAGTCTGGACTGTGAGCTTTGAGTGATCAAGGACGTGGCTTGGGTCACTCACATATCTTCGTAGTTGGGATATGTGGAACACATTATGTACTCCTTCCAATGAAGGTGGTAGTGCTAAACGGTATGCCACTTCTCCGACTCGTTCGAGAATGTCGAACGGTCCTATGTGTCTGGGACTGAGCTTACCCTTCTTGCCAAAGCAGATCACTCCTCTGTTTGGAGAGATTTTTAGAAAAACATGGTCTCCAGGTAGGAACTCCAGGTGTCGGCATTTTGTATCAGCCCAATGCTTCTGTCGATCTTGAGCTATGCCCATTCTTTCCCTGATCGTGCGAACCATGTTCACAGTTACCACGATCATCTCTGGTCCAAGGAGTTCACAATCTCTAACGCCGTCCCAACTTAATGGTGAACGAGACTTTCTTCCATAGAGTGCTGCAAATGATGCCATTCCAATGCTCGCCTGATAGTTGTTGTTGTATGAAAACTCCACAAGGTGTAGGTGATCTTCCCATGAACCTTCGTAGTCTAACATACAAGCTCTTAGCATGTTCTCCAGAATCTGAATTGTTCGCTCGGACTATCCATCCGTTTGTGGATGGTAAGCCGTGCTGAAGTTCAGACTCGTTCCCACGCTAGCTTGCAGACTCTGCCAAAACTGTGATCGAAATCTGGTATCACGATCGGAGACGATGCAAACAAGTACTCCATGTAATCTCACGATCTCCCGCATGAGTTCATGGGTATCAAATATAGTATATCTTGAAGTTAAATATTAGTTTAGATTCATGCTTACCTCTATATACTTCTTTGCTGACGTCTCGGTAGATTGGCCAACTCGAAAGGGAATAAAGTGAGCCGACTTGGTGAGTCGATCCACAATAACCCATACTGCGTCGTTACCCTTCGTGCTGCGAGGGAGGGCAGTCACGAAATCCATAGTAATGTGCTGCCATTTCCATTCCAGGATTGGTAACGGCTGAAGTAGACCAGCAGTTCTGTGATGTTCAGCCTTTACTTGCTGACACACCAAACACTTGGCTAAGCTTCTGGCTACTTCGCGCTTCATTCCATGCCATCAGTAATGTTTCCGTAGATCCTTGTATACTTTTGTACCACCGGGGTGTATTGAGTACGGTAAGCTATGAGCTTCTTTCATCAACTCTTCTCGAACTGAGTCGTTTGGTACACATAATCGACTTCCATATCGCAAGGATCTATCTCTGTGGATGATGAAGTCAGTTCGAAGTCCACTTCTACTTATTCTCGGATCTTTTGTAGCTTGGCATCATTTGCTTGAGCTGCTTTGATCTGAATGATAAGAGTGGACTGGACTTGTAAGTTCATCAAACACGAAGCGTTACCTGGCATAACTACTTTGATTGCCAATCCACGCAATTCCTGTTGTAGCTTCCACTGAGCGGTGAGATTCATTGCTAATGGAAGGGGGCTAAGTGCATCAGGAACTACATTCACCGTCCCTGGATGATACTGTAGGTTGCTATCGAAATCCGCCATGAGTTCTAGCCATATTCTCAACCGCATGTTTAATTCTTTCTGAGTAAATACATACTTCAGACTCTTATGGTCTGTGTATATATCCACTCGTTCTCCCAGAAGATAGTGTCGCCAAATCTTAAGTACAAAGATAACAGCTGCCAACTCCAGATCATGTGTTGGATAGTTGCGCTCATGAACTTTCAGCTGTCTCGATGCGAAAGCCACAATATTTCCATGCTGATGTAGAACACATCCTAATCCCTTGCCGGACGCATCACAATGTACGATGAATCCTCCAGATTGATCCGGTATTACAAGGATAGGAGCCGAAGTTAATCTTGATTTGAGTTCTACAAAAGCTTTTTCACATGCTTCTGACCATACGAATGCTTCATCCTTACGTGTGAGCTTGTTCAGGGGTGCTGCAATCTTTGAAAAACCATCAATGAATCTTCGGCAGTATCCTGCTAATCCCAAGAAACTTCGTATATTTTGCACCGTCTTTTGGTGTCGGCCATTCGTTGACAGCTGACTCCTTAGCTGGATCTACTGAGATTCCGTCGCCTGAAACGATATGTTCGAAAAATCCGACTTGATCTAGCCAAAATTCACACTTGCTGTACTTGGCATAGAGCTGATGCTGTCGCAATGTCTCCAGGACAATCCGTAAATGCTCGGCGTATTCTTTCCGATTCTTTGAATACACCAGGATGTCGTCGATGAAGATGAAAACGAACCTGTTTAAGTACTCTCAGAAAACTTGGTTAATCAGATTCATGAATATAGCAGGTGCATTTGTCACTCCAAATGGCATTACAGGATACTCATAATGACCATATCGAGTCCGGAATGCCGTCTTCGAAATGTCGGACTCTTTGACCTTCACCTGGTGATAACCCGAACGAAAATCTATTTTCGAAAATACACAAGACCCACTTAGCTGATTTAAAAGATCATCGATGCGCGGTAGTGGAAACTTGTCCCTGATCGTCACTTCATTCAGGGCTCGATAATCTGCATACATCCTGTATGAACCTTCTTTCTTCTTCACCAGTAATACCGGAGATCCCCAACTTGAAGTACTGGGACGAAACCAACGTTTCTTCAGGTGTTCATCCAACTGAGTGCGGATCTCCTTCAATCTCTCAGGACTTAACCGATACGGGGCTTTGATTACAGGTTGCGCACTAGGTATTAAGTCAATGCTGAATTCAGAGCTCGATCGAGAGGAAAACCTGTTATGTCTTCAGGGAACGCATCCTCGAACTATCGAACTATCTCTAGCTTTTCTTCTTCCGCTGGTAGGGTAAACACTTCAGCATTTTTTAGTTTAGCACGGAAGATTCCTGGCTCCATCGTTCTGTCTCCATTCTTGAATTAGAAGACTGGATGATCTGGTATCTCAAATACTACTCTCCTTTGACGGTAGTCAATCGTAGCATAGAAAACTCCCAGCCAGTCCATTCCCAACACAATATCGAAGTTTGGGATGTCCAGTACTTTGAAATTCGTGTAGAATTCTCATCCGCAAACTACAACTGGACACTGATCAAATCCCATAGTTACTTTCAATACTCCATTTCTGGAACTGACGTTCCATCTTGAAATGAGTTGCTTCACGAGAATCACATGCGTTCTCACGAATCATTGTGACATAAAGAAATGTGATGCTCCAGTGTCGAAGAGTGCGAGTGCAGAAAGGGTGGCTACTTGTATAGTACTTAAGTTGTGTGAGATTGGTTTTAAATATAGGAAAAAGTATATTGATATATATATATATATATAAGGATTGAAAAGATGTGAAAGGATTGGGAATTACCAATGATTACTTGGCCAGTGTCTTCGGCTTCCTCAACCGTTATTGTGAAAGTCTGACGTCTGGGTACATTGATGGAATTAATGAGGAGGCTGTGCAGGAGGTCTACGTGGAGGTGGTGCAAGAGCCTGAATGGCTGGCAGCTGTGGAAATGTGATAGCTGGTATGGGGGCTGGAGCTGTGTTGAAACGATATGGACATGCTCCTATGGCACCAGTGGATATGCCACAAACCAAACACAGGCCATTTGCATGCCTGCAGTCCTTCGCCAGTTGTCCATTTCTCTTGCAGTAGAAACAAAAGTCTGGACTGGGCCGGTTAAATGAACATCCCGGTCTCCTGGGTGCAAAAGTTGGCCTGGATGAGGCTCCTCCTACCATCTGTGTGGCCGGGCATTTCACACCGGCAGTCTGCGGTCTGCCCTTCTTTTTCACAACTGCTTCATAGCATCGAGCAACCTACAAAGCGAGATCATGGGTTGGGAAATCCCCTATAGCGAGTGCAGCTTGGATTTCAAGGTCCAACCCTTACTGAAATCTTCATGCCCGGATCTCAGCAGTAGGAATCAGGTATTTCGCGAACCTGTTACGACCTTGTGTTAGCAGTGTAATGAGTGAAATCAGGAAATTGAATTTTGAGACATTATCTTACCTGCTAAGCATGGTAAACTCAGCATCGTATTCATCCACGTACTTGCTCCACATCGAGCCTTGTTGTAAGTGGATGAACTGCTGTTCCATGTCGAAACGGGCAGTCTCAGGGAAATATTTCGCATCGAACATATCGTTAAACGTCTTCCATTCAATAGGTTGGGTGATAAGGTTTTCTTCGGCCTTCCAGCAGACTCTAGTATTGTCTGTTAGTTGCAGCTTCGCATCTCTCACCCAAGCAATCTCTGGCACTTGTGCTGCTGTCAGATCATCTTCTATTGACTGAGCCCATTCTTCAGCCTCCAGTGGGCTCTCTTTTCGTGAGAAAAGTTTCGGGCGCAGTGCCTGGAATTGCTTGACTCTGGATGCCTCGACTTCTGGGCGGTGCAGGAGGATAGCAGTCTGCTGCTGCGGACCCTCCAAGTGGCTCTTGATTGCCTCAAGCAGTACCGTTTGCTCATTGATGGGAGCTACAACGGTAGGTGGTGGTGGTAGAGTAGGTGGTAGGGTGTTGCCACTGACGTTCTTGCTTGTGTTGGGAGAATCCATGACCTTGATAGAAAAAAGAAAGGTTATGATAGATTCAAGGAATTTAAAATGTAAGGAATGTATAGTTTCTGATTCTTATAATTCTTGTGATATATTGCTTAAGACTTCATGCAGAACTGACCTGTATGGGCCACCAACAAAACCTGTCACGTCCCGCTTCCCAATGTACGGAAACGGTGACGTGGCGGGCCACAACGTATTTACTAAGAAATAAATACGTTAAGCGTAACTAAGCAATATATATATATATATATATATATATATATATAATGCATAATAATGACAAGTGATATAAAATAAACAACAACTTTTATTTACATTCATCTTTGCATACAACCGTTTTTGAAAAGGAAAGATATAATGAACTATGCAGTGCCTAAACAATAGCATACAAAATAAAATAAGTACAAGATAAGCTAGTAGTCCGGCTGAGCGGTGAGCTGCTCCAAGTCCTCCTGGCTAGGCTCGATCTCCTGAGAGTCATGTCCTCCTGACGAACATTCCAAAGAAAGAAAAGACAGAAATGTCGTCAGCGAACTAGCGCTCGGTAAGTCCCAGAAGAAGGAATGGAATAGTACAAGTAATGTTAAATGAAACTGTTAAGTTGTATAGGTATATAATTGTTATTCTAACGTAGTTGTTTGTAGCTCTGTACAGAAGGTATTTATTTATACGAGAGTATTCCATCTTACCCCATGGACTATGGTAACATGTAGCACAAGGCCCCGTCAAAACCCATGGGACAACGGCACGAGAGTTCATGTAGATGTCTTTTAAGTGACCATCTCATGCTACGCTATACGTTCCATACTAATCTATCCCGTTATCCCCGCGTGATGTATTGTATAGATTATATTACAGGTCTTGCCGAGACCATGGATACGAATTCTTCAAGTAGTCAAGTTCAGGAAGTAATCTTGTAATCAAGAAGTCATGTCAAGTTATAACCATGGTTTGGTCAAGTCAAGTCAAGTATTCAGGTTTGATATTGATGTTTGAATTCAAGTATTCAGGTTCATGTTCAAGTATTCATGTTAGACTTTGGAATCATGTTTGAATTGGACTCTGATTTTAGTTTGGATTCAGGTTTGAGTTAGACTCAGACCGAGTAAGACACTTGTAACTGGTTTAAATCTTGAATTAGGTTCGGGAGTTATCGGTAACTGCTGCATATGGACGGCAAGATTTGTGTCTTTTTCCAAAACAATTACCATTGATAACTCCGTTATGTTGTCTACATTAAATAGGCAAGCACTCACTTTCTCCGGCTCCTTAGGGCTCAAGAGAATTGATCCCTCTTAAACCTATATTTACTGAAGTCCTTAAATATAACTCGATGGGGTTTTATGAAAAATATTTTTAATAAAATTTCAAAATAAATCTCAAGAATCTATTATTTAGGGTTTTCATGGATGTGAATTTTAAGGATTTGAGGTATTTTGGTGATAATTACTTTGTTTGGAAAGTTCATGGTATTTTATTGTAAAACTTGTCTTTTGTTGGTATCTTGATGGTATTTTAGTGCAACTTGTAATTCTTTCATTTAAAAAAATGTAAGTTTATTATATTTTGAAAATATATGGATTTGTAATTTTTATATAATTATTAAAAAATAAATTTTATTTAAGTAGAAAAATGTGTTTTTCCTAAAAACCGTAATTAAAATCTTTCGAGACCGAATGCTTCGTGAGGAGGTCTGCATCTCGCTCTACTAGCCCAAGGATGTGCGATAATCCACACCATCCAATAGCGGGTTCCCTAAAAACGGTTGTAGAGGCATATTTGCAAAGGAATTAAGAATACTGTTTTAAAAGAAAATCGTTTTTAAAGTAAGTGGTATTTTAATGTAATATTTTCTTCGTAACCAAAATTCATACAAAGGTATCGTGCTATGGAACAAGAGTGTATGTGAGGGGTAAGTCATTACCCCGTGAATTTTTCCTAAGGTATATTTAAGCGATACTAAATGAGGTGATATTTAAAGTGTTAGTCATATGTATGCTCTAGAGGCCATTATTGTATATTATAGTGGATATATATATATATATATATATATATATATATATATATATATATATATATATATATAGGACTTTCTTACTCAATATGATAGTATGTTATCTGGTTGCTCTTTATCTTAACATGTACACTCGTATTATTATACCGTCTCTCTGATACATGCTGATAAAGCCTTTAGGATGTTAGCTTGACTACCTGGACTATGATGCAGATCATACCAGTGGGGCTTATGTAGTCCACAAGCACATCCTTTAAATAGTTCCTAGTCGAAGGAGTATCGAGACAGGGCATCGATATTCCAGAGTAGATTAGTGTGTACGTTTCTTGACCCTTTATGGGGCGATGGTTGATCCCACATCCATTGGTGTTTGACATCAAAGATTGTACACAGGTGCTCATTAGAGAATGGGTACACCGAACAGGACTCGCCGAGAACTTCTAAATGGTACCATACCTATCGCCAGATAGCAGTTCTTTGGTGACACTTGTACAAGTTAGTCTGTAGACCCGAGATCGTCATAGAGTCTTGTGTGGTTCCCACTGTGCTTTGATTCCTTCCTACCACGGCTCAAAGGAGTCATGCAAACAGGTGATTTTGGGTACAGTCTTGAGTCACATGGAGGCAATGAGCGATAAGAGGGGTTTCATCTCTCACGGTATAGGGAGTTGATGTTGTGCTATACTCGATTGGCTATAACAGCAAGTCCCTGGCCACGGCTGATAAAATTTACCGGTAAGTGTTATCAGTAGTTTCTCGAATGATTATAGGCCACACATCGGCATAACTTATCAAGTTACCGGGGTCTGACAATTCCACCTCTAGACTCGATATGCAACATATCAGGCGAAGAGACCGGACTGTACGGTAAGTGTTGCTTATAGGCTTTGCGGGAGTTTGGACAAGCTTTCTTGTTGATCTTCTATTCACTCAATACCTGGGTAGCCGTTACATCCATCTAGTACCGCTGACGGCTTGTGGGTAACTGATGTGATTATTATCTACTGTTGGCATATTGACGAGTCTTTAGAATCCCACACAAAGGTTTCCTAGCTCAAGAGAAATGAAGTAGGGCATATATGGTGATATGTGCGGGTGCTTGATTAAATACGAGTATGTGATATCGTATTCCAATCTCGCGATATTTGATATCGGTTAGGTTATATTGATATAACCGGATTGTTGAATCAAGTGTTGATTCAAAGATATGTTATATGTATATATATATATATATATATATATATATATTTGATACTAGCCGGTTATATAAGATATGACCGGATTATTGAATCAAATGTTGATTTAATGTAGTATTGAATATTTGTCAGTTATATATGATATGACCAGGTTATTGAATCAAGTGTTGATTTAGTAATTTGATATACATATAAATGATATTAGTCAGTTATATATGATATAACCGGATTATTGAATCAAGTGTTGATTTAATAATTTAATATATATTTATATATTAACTAATATTTTGCTAACTAATGATTTTCTTCTCTTGCTACACACACACATACACAAAATACTATTGTGTCATAGTGGATGATACATAGAACATAGGTGTATGAGACTCACACCAAGGATAAAGATAATTAGGGTGATTATTTATTAAGAGGAAAATTAGAAATGAGTTGGAAATGAGCATGGCTTAGATGCTTGTAGAAGCATGTAGAAGACATGACTCGTCCCGCTTATTTTGTTTTACTCTAGATATTTTATCACCCAACCATTATTTTTAGCCCATGGTTAACTCTCTCATTCATCACTTGATATATTTTTTCACCCAAGTTCTTCTTCTTCTTCTCTAGGTTTTCTTGAGTTGAAGAAATAAAAAGAGAAATAAATTTCTAAAGTGAGCAAAATTCCTACTTCATCAACCTACTCTCATCTAGTCCATAAGATTAGGTTGTTTGCTTCACTAATTCTTTGATTAGTGAAGAGATTGCTTGAGTTAGAGAAACTTCAAAGTGGATCATTTTCGTCCTCGAAGACGATGTAGCAAGCTCGATCTTTTCTTCAAGTGGAGCCAAGAAGAGTTCTAGGGACTACTACTTGGAGCTTAGGGACTACTACTTGGAGCTATTGAAGTGAAGGACTTGGTCTACAAAGGTTGTAACCTTCTTCACTTAGTGTAAAACTTGTTTACTTGCTTACAAACCCTAATTCTCTAGTTCGATTCTAGGTTAGTGTAGTTTAGACCTCTAGATTTTTTAAAATTGTATACTTGATGCATGTGGAAATGTAGTAGAGATGCTAAGACACACTTTCGTAAAGTTCATGGTATTTTAATGAAAAACTTAAGTTAAAGTTATTTTGCATGGAATTCTAGGTTAAAATTTAGTCTAAACATTTATAATTAAGATTACAATTATTGTGTAAAATTTGGATGAACAATATGTAATAAAAAGGGGAGTTTTTAGGGTTTAGCAAATAAATATCAGTATTAACTCCACTTACCGATATTCGTTTTAAAAATGGATTTTTAAAGAAGATTGGAAGGGACTTACAAGTTAGAAAGCTTAAAGAAAGGTATAAGAAGAGAGGGTTGTCGTCATGGCGTCGCGGGAGCGCCAGAATAGCTTCGATCCTTCGCTGGAAGTTTATCGCTTGCTAACTCTTCTTTACTTCAGTTGTACTTAGAGAATTTTTGAGAGTTTTGGTTAGAAATTTCTGAATAATGCTGAACCAAAGTGTGGGGTGGTATTTATAGTGTAGAATTAGGGTTTTGGAATTAGAATGGTGAATTAAAATGCATTAAAAAGATGATAAATGGTGAAATGAAGGGTCTCTGTTTGATTGCACGAAAATCCAATAGTGCAAGGGGAGTTAGGGGTAAGGGAAGAGTCAAATGTGCAAAGCCCGGGGCAAGCTCGACCGTTGGTACCGGTCTTCTGGGGTTTTTGGCCGGTCGAATTGGGGCTTTGGGTGTCTGGATTGATGCCATGTGTAAAACTCAGTGTTTAAACCCTTTTGCACATGTTTGATTTTTCTGACTTTTGATTTTTATGTGTACTGCACGTGTAAATTTTTGGGCTTCCAAAAAGTTAAAAGAAAAAATCAGAAAAAAATAATGTGTATGATGGGGATCGAACACAGGGGCTACGTCACAGCAGTGCAAGGCTTTACCAGTGAGCTAAAAGTTTTTTCTTGCTGTTATTTAACAAAATTAACTTATAACTCAATCTCAGGCTGTATAACTTATTTCTGTACATTAAACTGGAAAATTCCGTACAGTAAATTCAGAGTCGTTACAGGTCTCCTGCAGATGACCCGATAGCCAACCTTGTCTGAAACAATTTCTTCGAGGTCTCGTATCTTGCGATATGAGATTGCTCTCCATATAAATCCTTGGTATGGAGAAAGATGGAAGCTAATTCCATCTTCTCGTACCGTCTCTGGTGTTTATTTTCTATTGAGGCCAGCACGAGGAACTTGGCTGTCGCACAGTCTATTTCCCATGTCTTATGGATCTCAACATCCGCGATCGTGGAATTTGGACGTGGGATGGCGAGGGCTTTGGTAGTAAGAAGGTAGCCCAACTTGTCATAGGTTATGGCCATCTGGACATTTCTTAGCCAATCTTTATAGTTTGGCCCCGTCAATTTATTTTTATCTAGAAGTAACTTAAGCCCAGTCATTTTGGTCGCTGCAATTAGAAGAGAGAGAAGAAAACATTCAGCATGATGCTCTTGCAAATTTAGATTGGTTATTAGTTTATCTAAACAGGATGGCTTCCACTATTTCCTCAAATCCTTCTTCAAACCATAAAAGAAAAATTAGTTGGGATTAATCGCACCTTACAATTCTTGCTTAACTTTTCGACCAGGCTAGTGTCGGTACTTTGATAGAGGTTTTCCAACGCTTTCGCGAAACTCCTTAATTACATAATCTCTTTTCCCTAGAGGCGTAGCCCCACTAATACTGTTCTAGGCACCTACTTGGTTTATACTATTGATTGTTTAAGTGAAAAACTCTTCCGAAAAGTAATAAAACTCACGGTGGGATCGGGATCCAACTATCATTGCGTGAAAATTTTGAAGGAATCCTACCAAAATCATCACACTCC
Source organism: Agapanthus africanus (assembly GCA_030015575.1). Taxonomy (NCBI): domain Eukaryota; kingdom Viridiplantae; phylum Streptophyta; class Magnoliopsida; order Asparagales; family Amaryllidaceae; genus Agapanthus; species Agapanthus africanus. The sequence goes on from CM057337.1 coordinate 131,535,467, forward strand.
AGATGGTATGCAAAACTAGCAAGTTTCCCTTTCTTTTGAAACTCACGATATGGATTTTTCCCTAGGCGCTCATGACATTGACGAAGGAAAAAATATCATAAGATGCAAGTAAAGTTCTACCCGTCATTGTCCTGGTTAATCTGAACACATTCGTACAAACCCTTGATGAAGGCCAAAATAGCTGTACGCCTGTCCCATTTTAACGCATCTATATATGCTACAGATGAATACCCAGCAGCTACCAATCAGTATGCCTTGACGAATGTCAAAATACATAGTTTGAATACTACTGAATACCCATCTGAAATGACAAAGGTCTACGATTGGTTTTGGCGAAAACCGTGAACGTAATGAACTTGATATAGTCGAAGGAACCATGATAGCTTTTAAAAGGAGTGGTTTAGGATCCGCATTTAAAAGTTATTTTTAAAGAAAACCGAGTGGTTTTTGAAATTGTTCCAACGATTTAATTTTTGTTTATTTTCTTTTCATTAAATAATATTAATGATTTCCCATCATTTAACCCTATCATTGCAAAACGAAACGAAAATAGAACGTACGCTTATGCTATCCGCATTCGCCACGAGGCCCCGTCATGCACCGTTAGGTTACTTAATAAACGACAGAGCGGGGGTAAGACTAGCACGGGTGCAAAACATAAGTAACGTTTATTATATATATAATATATATATATATATATATATATATAGCCATTCGTCTCACGTAGTAATAGTTATTCTAGATCACAGATCACAGCAACACAGATGAATATATTGGATATACTAGAATATTCGTGTTTCGTTTTAGCCTAGAACGAAAAACGGATTCCACGGTCGTGATGAATAGACAAACTCTACCCTAGACCCTTATGGGTGCGCCAAACTATCCGCCAAATTCCAGAAGTGAAGCAACCTCTCTCAATAAAATGAGTTGGCCACTCGGCACTTCAAGAACCCGGTAGTTTGTGCACCCCACCTTGGGTCTATCCTAGGTGCAAGAAAAAGTAAATGAAATAATACAACGGTGGCTAAAATCTCAACTCGGATGTGCCTCGCAAAAGAATATTATATTAATTTACAAATATACATGAATGAAAGAAAAGAACACACTTCTCACATCCCCCGGCTATTCATTCACGACGATCCAATACTTCATATCCACAAACCATTAATAAGATACTAGATATGTGCAACCCCCACTAATCGACATATAGAAATTAGTAGACGTTTAGAAACACATATACAAACATAAAACACAGTTAAGCAAAAATTTAGAATTTCGATCGATAAAAACTTTTCGTATTTACCCCATGTACAAACCAGTACACAAACAAATCTGGGTAAAAACCAAATGTACCAAAAATCATATTTCCAAGAACCTTAACCATAGAAAAAATTGGGACCATCTTTACCACAATACGGTTGTGGAACCGTGGCCAAATGAGCTATTTGGCCGCGGATTAGCGGTCGAATTGTGAGCTCATTTGCTCAAAAAAAATTCATGGTCTTAGAAAAGCCTGCATGTAATTTTCAGATCACTGAAATAATTTTTTGAACAAATTTGAAAATCGGACAGCACGCATGAATTGGAAATGTAATTTCGGGTAATTTCCATCGATCAAAATTCTAACTGCTTGCTAACTAGCTAGTTAAGGTTTAACCTGGTTTTGATACCACTGTAAGTCGATATCGCACACCCCACTCACTTGTTGGGGAGGCGGAATTTATAAAAAATGATTTTTATACTTTGCAACACCGACCTAAACTTCAGGACCTTTCAGAAACCCTAACTAGCTAAACTACATAGAATTCTAAACTATTATGTAAGTGTTTTATACCTTGTTGAATCAAGTCCTTCAGGTCTTCTTCTCCTCTTCTTGAGCTCCTAAGAAGTGTGGATCTAGCTCGGTCATCGGTCTTCTCGTGTCAAAGACGATTCACCCGAGAGTCTATGGTTCAAGCTCCAACCTCTAAACCGAGAAAACTAAAGTACCTAGTTCGCTAAACTAGGTAGCTTAGGAGATGTAAAGTGTTAATTGGACTATTTAATTTCAAGTGACCCTAGGATTCACAACACATGTAAGGGTTAGGGTCTTGAGGAAGAAGGAGGAGAGGAAAATGGAGAGAGAAAGAAAATATGCAAATTAGCTAAGTCTTGTGCAAATGAAGAATGGCTCATTCTTTTCTCACATGAAGCATGCAGTAATTTTCAATAGAAAATTTTAGTCATGCTTCAATTGTACGTCCAAACCAATAAACAAAGAATAAGCCATGTTTCACCCCATGCCACAAATATCTCCATTTTCCACTTCATTAATCTATTTCCAAAAATAGATAAATCCAATAATGAGGTGTGTTCATATCAGATTTTTGCATTTTCATACCGCCCAATTTTTGTCACATTGCATATCGGTAGATACTCTTGAGCCGTGTTTGCTAGTCAATTGCAGGATACAGGTTCTCGGTTCTAAAACGGTGAAATTCTTGGAAAACACGAAAAAATCCGGGTTCCTGCCAACCACAGATAAAAACACGGTCTCTGCTCTTCATCCATATGTTGCCAGATGTCAATAGGAAGACAAAAGGTCAAATCAATGTCATTCTCATGCACAAGGCTCAATGGTAGCACAAAATCCAAGAGATCTACGCGGTGCTCGAGGCAAATCATGACAAAATCTTGACAAAAAGTCCACCTTTCCCTCAACAGAAATTCTGGAAGAAATATGGAGGTATTTTCAGAAAATCTATGAACCAGAGAACAGAGCACAAAAGAACAGGGAAGCACAGAGAAAACGACACCCTAAATCTACAGTAGAGCCGCGGATCCGCGGCCAAAGTGGGGTCCAGGCCGCGGATCCGCGGCCATTATGGCGCCAAAGACAGAAAGTTTCCAGGGGCAGTTTAGTCATTTCGTCAGGGTTCTGGTGGTTGCCCTAGGGTTTCATTTTTTGGCCTATAAATAGCCCAGAATTTTGTGAAGAAAGGGTCAATTTTTGTATTCTCATTTTGCCTAGTTTTAGTGTTGTTCTTCTTCCTCTTCTCACCTCTTCTCCATTAAACTTGTAGTGAGCTTTTGAGTGAAGAGTGATGAATAAAGAAGACCATTTTTATTATCATGCTTGTCTCTTTCTTTACTTGTTGTAATGTGTTGTAATTTTAATTGTTAAGTAGTTGTTGTTACTTGCTTGATTGTTTCTTTCTTCTCTCTTTTTCTTTATCCTTACATACGACAATGATACTTACGCTCGATCCTCGCCAAGGTGAGGTCGCAAACAGTTAGTCGTATTCTTCTAATCTCCTTCTTTCTATCTTCCTCTTTTGTTTTGTTTTGTTTTTCCTATCATGAAGTGTGAGTAGTTTTTTACTTGTTAGGGTAGGATAAGGGAAGTTTGAGAGAAGGAAATCTCTCTCACTCTTTCCTTGCCCAACAACTTAAATCGACTCCCGTTAATTGAACCACAATCCGCTCCTTACGGCACCCTATCCTACATGATAGCGGTGATTCCGTAGTGAGACCGGTTGTGGTTGAATTAACCGGAGGTTATGGATAAGAGCCAAGAACGGACGGACAAGCACCAAAAGGAAGACTTATGCGTTGGAAAGCCTAGCTTATACTCGCAAAGTCCTTCCTAGTCGTGCTAATCCCCGTTGTTGCCGATTACCGTAACACCGATATTAAGTGGGGCAACGAAAGATGTGGAGACTCCTAACTCAAACTAACCTAATCCTAACCCTAACAAGCTCTCTTTAAATATCAACTTAACACTTAGATAACCACAACAAAATCTGAACACAGGACTTAACTCATCGAAAAACACATAGAAAAAGATTCCCATCTCCCTGCGGACGACCCGTACTCAACCGGCTAGCTACAAGCGAAACCGTCTTGATTGCGGTATTTAAACTAGAACTTGAACACGCACGAACATAACAATCAAGGTGTCCCCTTCTAAAAGCATCTCTTATAAAATTACAAGAATGCCCTCACCGTATATACATACCTGTATTCGTACTTCAAAAATATGAATACGATGAGATAATAATAATATAATACTAGAATCTGGCTTAAACCAAACCCTACTGGTATTATTCGTCCGAACAACATCTGTATAGCAAGTACAAGTATATGATCAGAACCCTGCACGTAAAACCATACGACGTCTATATCGTTTCGCCTGAACCAGGGAAACCCTCTGTATAGGACTCTAAAAAATTGACAGTACGCTGGTAGTGGGTTTAACCACAAGTCCGTCAGCGGCACTAGCTGTACGTAACAGCTACCTAGGTAGCTGTCGAAAAGAAGGCCGACGAGCGAACTCATCCGAACCCCTACTGAGCCTATCCGTGACAATATCCGTACAGTTAGACCCCTAATAGCGCAATAATTCGTGTCGGTGTAGAGCTCAATACATCTTGAGAAACTACTGGTGTACCTACCAGTAAATCTCACTTGCCCTGGCCAGGGACTTTGTGTATTGGCCATCCGAACACAGCGCGATATCAACTCTCAATACCGGGAGAGACAAATCCCTTCTAACCCCTCCAAGTGATTCGGGACTACACCCAACCACCACCTGTTTGCACGACTCATTTGAGCCATGGTAAGGTAGTAATCTAGGTACAGCGGAAACACACTTGAGACGAATAGTGATGTCAAGTCAACGGACTAAGCTGTACTCATGTCACCCGGGAACTGCTAACTGATGATAGGTATAATACCAACCAGCAATTCCTATTGAGTCCATCCAGTGTAACTTATAACCTAATGAGCACCTGTATACTATCTCTGGTATCGCAAACCAATGGCTGTGGGACAGGCCATCTCTCCTGACTGGGATGAGAAGCGTATACACTAGTCTACTCTGGAGTATCGATGCCCTGTCTCGATAATCCTACGACTAGGGACAAGCTTAAGGATGTGCTTATAGACCACCCAGGCCCTTCTGGTGTGACTGCCATCACAACGCTGATGATGGTCAAGCAAAGATCCTAAGGGCTCTATCAATATATATTAGCAATATGCTAAAAGAAACATATACACATATTAAGATAGAATCAAACCGGATAGCATATTATCACATTGAGCAAGACTGTTATTATATTTGTGTATATCCCAAGCTTCCAAAATGTAATATACAATCCAATACTATACAATAATGGCCTCTAGGGCATATATCACTAACAGTTATGACCAAAAGTGACTTGGAGACAATGAATGCCAATTGGAGTGGTTGTTCTCGCTATAGAAGACACGTGAGATGTTGAGTTTGTGCTTGGGAATTTGATCCATGAGGAACTGCTTCAAGAGCGTCCTATGTTTGTCTTCGGAGACTTATATGAGGTATGTCTTACAAAGATTCAGCCCGCACGGTCACTCTTCAATTTATAACTCCGGTCACTAATAGACATGTTTTTAGCCTTAATCTTTGCTATAAGACTCTTGACAAAGAGAGATAGATTTTGTGGGTTCCATTTTGCAAACTCGGTAGTCAAATGTATCCATGGTGTGTACTTGACCAGACATATTACCCTTACTGTTGGACTTGGTGTTGAGGGTTTGCTTGTTGAGATGAAGTAATAAGGATTTTTCAGGTATTTATGTGGAATTGATCCACTATATCTTGTGCTATGAGGGATCAAACTTGAAGTTATATGGACATACAAATGCTGGCTGGGCTGACTATCTAGATATGATAGTATCCATGTCCGCACGTGCTTTCTTCTATAATGGCAGGACCATCATTCGGAGCAGCAAAAAGCAGGTTGTGTAGCATTTTCACCAAGGAGGTGGAACATGTGGCTCCTTCAGAAGCAGCCAAAGAGGATGCTTGGCTGAAGTGATTCCTCGGGAGTCTGCACGTGATTCCCAATGGAAGGGAAATATGGTTTATCTTTATCGTGACATCATGTTAATGATAGCATACTCAAACAATCCCATATATATGGAAAGTTGAAGCACTTACAGATCTAACGACACTTCATCAAGGTGTAAGTGGCATGAGAAGGTGGTCTAAACTATAGGGTCTTCCTTTAGGTCAGATGATCGGGGATCCGATGACAAAGGAAATAGCCGAGTCTATGTGCATTTGGGCGTTGTCTTGGGTGACATATCGCATTTCAAATAGCTTGATAGACCTTACTCTTGTATTTAAAATTTATGGGTGGCGAATTTATAGATGCATATTTTAATATTGATGGTGTGTTTCTTTATTTCCTTATTATCTGTGATGAATATGTCTGTTTTGTTTGACTATTTCAGGTATGGAGTACAAATTTAAGTGTATGAGGTACACAAAGTGTACGGGGTACACGATGTGTGCAGGGTACAAATTTAACAAAGATACGTCAGCAGGTAGGAACTCTCATCACACGAGAGATCCTCTTTATCCTAAGGAAGCATACAAAGGTGAAACTAAGTGCAAAACGTCATCTGCTCAGAAAAGTGATTATATTGTTGCATACAGGGTATGGCGACAATGGGAGCGCTTAACAGAGTTGCCCTGACTGGGCCAGGATGAGGTTGCCATGTGCTATATGTCGGAACCCGGTTCTTGCTCACGGAACAAAATGCCATATGGAACAAAGTGCCATGCCAATTGTCATGCCAAGGGGGCGGGGGCCACCTCTTGAATCTGTGGGGGCCACCTCTTGAGTCCGTGAGACTCACCGTAGAACAATGGGAAATTTTCGGAACACATTCCGAAAGAGGACCGAACTGCATTATAAATGTAATGATACCACCCTCAATTACAGATGTGACTTTTAAGTAGATCGGCACTACAGGAGCTTGAGAACTCCGTAGTTAAGCATTCTCGGGCCAGGGAAGTCTTGGGATGTGATTGAATGATTTTTGTTGTGTGTAGTATGAAATTGTATAAAAATCACAACCAAAAATATTTGACCGCAATCAACTACGGTGTCGTTTGTAGATTGTAAGTGAGTGCGGATCGTCCACAGGGAAAGTGTAATCGTTCGTCTTTTGAATTAGATGAATTAAAACTTTAAAGAAAACAAAACAATTCATGATTTGAAATTGAAGTTCAAGAATTAGAAAAATCTAGATCTATAACAAGAAAAAGATAGAATCAAGAATTGATAGTTTGATGATTTTTCCAAACCAAATATCAAGAATCGAAATGAGGATCGTAGGAATCGATCGGATATATAGATGTGATGTAATCTCACGATGTCGTATTCTTATCCTTCGATGAATTGATACTAGATCGATGATGATCGATCGAGAATTAGGGATTTCTTATGAAACTAGGGTTTCATCTTATCCCTTGTTCCTTCGTCGATATCATTCACATTCTAACCTCTAGTAAATTCAAGAAACGATCGTAGATCTCTAATTTCGAGCGATCACAATCAAGAAAGCATCGCAACGAAACTAGGTCATCGATTCTTGAACTTGCTAGGGTTTACAAAACTCGTAGGACTTAAAAATCGTATTAAGATTTATTACATCATCATTCTACAATCGTCTCGACTCCTTTACGAGCGGAGTTTTACTCAAACATCACAACAAGAACAACAATTACAAATTGAGATCTAATCATGATGCAAGAATTAAAAGAAAGCAAGATTAAAGAATTTCACCTTTTATTTATATCAACAATTTCATTACATTCGCTCAAGAACTACAAGAGGAAGGACTTGATCGTCGATTTGGCTTCGCTCGGCTCCGTGGGTCGTGGATCGGCTTGGATCACTTGCCCGATTGAAGATCGGCTCGGCTCCTAAAAGGTTGAAGGCTTCTTGCTTGATTGGCACTCAAGATCTTGAATTTGGAGTGGAATTAGGGTTAGGGTTTCGCACAAGCCTTGTCACTAGACTTGTAGAAGAAGATGGAGAATTGAGATTTAGGAATGGGAGATTCCCTCAGCCCTTAGATTTAGGCTCCTATTTATAGATATCTAAACCCTAGATCTAAGATTTCAAATTCTAAGTTTCCTTCCTAAAGTTTGTTGAGGAAATTCAAATTTCCCTCCAAAAGTTAGTTAGAGGAGAAGCTTCTTAGATGTGATTAGTTAGGAGGGAGCTTCCAGAAGAGGATTAGTTATGAGCTTAATTAGGATTAGCCTTGCTTAATCTTCTTTGCTGAACTGGCAGTAACTTCGAGAGAATTCTGGAATTTGACATATCATAAAGGAATGTGGCCACTGAGATAAGAATTTTGCACTTAAAATAAAGCGATGACATGGCAGAAGCGCGGCGGATCCGCGGCGCAAGCACGCTCCCGCCGCGGATCCGCGGCGCTTTGGGGGAGTTGGAGCTTGAGCTCTCTGGTGCTTGTTTGGATTGAGTTGTGGGCCTTTATTTGATATGTGGAATTTTGTTTCTCTCTTTATATTGCTACCAGATCTGAAATTATTGAGTTGGCGTAATGTTTGATCAGCTTCTTTTGATTTTGCTCCGGATTTTCCTGCACAGACTCAAGACAAGTGTTGCGCAAATACAGAAATGATGCGATGCCATGAAATGCGGTTAATTTCCTTTAAAGTGTCGGTTTAAAAGTCTAACACATGAAATCTGATATTTAACGACTGATTTGCTAATATGTGAAATATGAGTACCGAACACTTCTAAATGAGTGCAAATGATAGGGAAATTGCCGTGTTAAAAATACATTATTTTCGACTGATCAAATACCCCCAAACTTAATTTCGATCGTCTTGAGCGAATGTTTTATTAAAAAGAGAAGGAGAAAATAAAGAAAGAGAAAAACTAACTAGCACACTTTCGTAGGCAACACGATTGCACTGAGCACGTGCAACAAGCCTTTAAACCTCTAAGTGTCCCTAGTAGGAAGAGTGTTGTCTCCTGAGGGTTTTCAGCGGATTGCACCCACAAAATCCAATAATAAAAGCAAGATCATGAATATTACATTTAAGGAAAAGAATCTTAAAAGAAAGACTTTGAAAACTAGGGTTTCCAACTAAGCTAGCTTTTCGGTTGTCATGAGCCCTATCTTAATGGTCATGAAAAGATGTTAGAAATCACGTCCTCCCTCAATAAAACATCGTCTTATTCTTCATTCCTATCTGTTTTCCAAACATCGATCATATCACCCTGCGTGTGTGTAAAGGACATCCCTACTCCCGGAGAATTCAATTCAAGCTATCATACTCTTGCCAATCAGCCTCAGTACTTTTTAATTAATGAATATTTAGATGAGATTGCTCACACACTTTCATACGACCGTTAATACTTCTTGAGGTACTAACTGACCGATTACTCCTGTGCTTGCTTACTTGGTGTATTTTCCTAGTCTTGCACCATCTCAGGCATACCAGTGACTCCCAGACCAGTTGGCCTTAGGGCACTAGGTGAAGAGGTACTCTCGCTATATATTTTTTTTATTGCCCTTGGGGATAACAAAACCAGTTTCCATTTTTCTCACCACTTTATATTTTCTCATTCATATATTTTTTTTATTTCCTTCATACTTTTGGCTTTAAGACAAGAGCATTTCAAGGTATCCTCTACTATCCCAGGCTTTAAGACGTGTGTAAGTGCGAATAGCAGGGTATCAACGTTCAAAATGTTTGGCTTCCAGAATAGAAACTATTTTTTAGACTTATTTTTATCCTCAGATTAGTGACGTCTTTCATCTTACTAACCCTTGGGACAACGGCTCATAACTACTTATTACTAGTTCGTATAAGAAAACTTCTAATTTTCTTGGTTTTCTTAAATTTTTCTAATCTCATGGATGTAATTTTTCACTATCTAAACTTTTATTATCTTATTTATGTACAAAAATATTTTTATAATTTTGAAAATTTTTAAATTTTTATGGTTTTTAAAGAAATGTTTTGTGCTTATGCAATGTATGATGCAAATGATGCGAAAATAAGCACAAACCTCCCCCAAACTTGTTTTCAACAGTGTCCTCGCTGTTGCCTTCCGCTAAATCTCGAAAAAAACCTGTAAGCTTGGGAGGAATTTATTAGTGGGGGCAAAATATTTAAGTGAAGAACTTCCCCCAAACTTATTTTTGGCTCAAAATTTTGTAAAAATTTTCTTTTCAAGAGCCAGAAAAAAAAATGTTCCCCCCCAAACTTGAGTTATGCAATGTTAAGCTTTGAAAATCACAAGTGGGGGTCGAGAATCATTGGTCGATGCCAAGCTTTGCAAAGACCGAAGATCAACACCAACCATTCGAAGATTTTATCAATGCAGTGCTCGGGTTGGTGGAAGAAGAAGTGGGGAAAGGGTAAGGGGTGGAAGAGAGTGTGTGTGTGTCTCATTTTGGAGAGACGAAGCAGTGAATGTGATGGATAACTCGCATTCTTTTTACAGTTCAGAAGAAGGGGTTGAGGTTTAATTTCAGTGATTAGGACATGATTCATCTCAACACCCGTGTCATTCAAAAATGCGAGTTTATCAGCGAAGATTTCCTCAATACCCCGATGAATAATGTCATCACAAAGTGCGGGGTGATCTTCAGACTCTAAAAGCAGTTCATAATCGGTGTTAGTTGTTGACCCGGACATCTCGGTGGAAGAGTCCGTATGTATATGATACATAGTTGGGTCAAATAACAACGTATGAAAAGAGTCAAGATCGGTATCAGGAGGATCATCAAATTCGCTGCTGTCGACATCCATTAAGTCGACAGAACAGACATGAGCAGTAGGTTCGGAGGGTACACTTCCCAACTTGTAAATGTTCAGCTCTATTGACCTATTCCCGAAAGATAGGGTCATAGAACCGTTACGACAGTTGATTATTGCATTGGAAGTGGCCAAAAAGGGGCGACCTAAAATCACCGGAATTTGATTCCGTGGGTTCGCTACAGGCTGTGTATCAAGTACAATAAAATCCACAGGGAATACAAATTCCCCGATTTTTATTAACACATCCTCCAGTTCACCCCTAGGTTTGGTGATTGATCGATCAGCCATCTGGAGAGTTATGTTCGAGGGCTTTAACACTCCGATACCTAGTTGCTCATATACCGAGTAAGGAAGTAAGTTAACACTAGCGCCAAGGTCAAGTAACGCACGGTTGATGTGTTTCTCCCTAATAAAAATGGAAATAGTAGGACAGCCAGGGTCCTTACGTTTCCGTGGTAATTGTTGGGGAAAAGCCATGTCTACAGTACTCGACATGAAGATTTTTTTAGGCACTTGAGTCTTCCTCTTCCTAGTGCACAAGTTCTTAAGAGTTTTTACATAGGACGGAACTTGTTGAATAGCATCTAGGAGTGGGATGTTGATGTTAACTTCCTTAAACATGTCCATAATCTTCTCCATTTGGGCATCATGTTTCTTGGGCCTCAACCTATTTGGAAATGGAGCTCTATCAATAAGTGTTGGGTCCAACATTTGTGGAGAAGTTTGTGGGGGTGGAAAAGATGAGGTGGGTGGAGGGTTCGAGCCTTTGGGAACACGGAGAATAGGCTCGGAAGAAGAAGGTAAGTTAGACGAAATAGGGTAAGAAATAGAAGTGTGAGTGGAAGTGGAAGTTGAATCCGGGGTGTTAATGATCAATTCATCATTATCAATTTGTTCACCCAAATGATTGTCTAGAACTCTTCCAGATCTCAACGATATAAAAGCGTCCACATTAGTGCAATGTGAAGGTCTAGGATCAGGTACAGGTTGAGATGGAAGATTCCCTTCTTTTCTAGCACTTATTTCGGCTGTTATTCGTTCAATTTGAGCTTCCATTGATTTGATATTCTCATTTTGAGTGAGAATGATCTTTATCATATTATTGATGGAAGATTGAAAACTTGCCGACTCTTGGATGGATTGTTTCATGAAAGTAACCAAGGTTTGCACCAGTGCAGAGATATTATCAGTACCGGCCAATTGCAAAGAGTTTTCATGTAGTGCAAAAGTGTTGGCAGGATTTTGAAAATTTTGCGGTTGGAAGGGGTGCTGACTAAATTGAAGTGGTGGTTGCTGTTGTGGTGGAGGGACCCTTTGAAAATTGTTTAGGATTGGAACCGTATTTTGATATTGTGATTGGTTCCAAGCAAAGTTCGGGTGATTCCTCCAATCTTGATTATATGAGGAAGAAGAGGGATAGTTTCCAGGTCTTTGCTGAAGTGAAGTATTAGTGTGACCTTGAAACGGTACATTCAAAGGACATTCTTCTGTCAAATGTGAAGGGTTTGAACAGCAGCCACACACGGTTTTGGGAAGTGTGGATTGGTTTAAGGAGGCTGAAGAGATTTTATTTTCTATAGCGTCGAGTTTCCTTTGTATTGCGGCCATTTCGGCTTTCAAGGTGACGGAAACATCGAGCTGATTGACATCTTCCCTAGGTGGTGGTGGTCTAACACTTTCCCATTGTGATGTGTTTTGAGCTAAATCTTCTAAGTATTTCCAAGCTTCACCATCATCTTTAGATAGGAATTGGCAATGACACATGGTTTCAAGCATCTGTCTAGTAGTGAGATCAATACCCTCATAGATAATTCGACACAAATCCCATCTGGAGATTCCGTGATGAGGGCATTGGATAAGAAGATCCTTGAACCGTTCAAAGCGTTTCCAAAATGGTTCATTGGGAAGTTGGGTAAATTTAGAGATTTCGCTCCGAACACGGGCGGTCTTGTGATTGGGATAAAATTTCTTAAGGAATGCTGCAATGAATTCGTCCCATGTTGAAATAGAATGTGCGGGTGTGATGTAAAGCCACTTCTCGGCTAAATCGCACAAAGTGAATGGGAGAAGACGTAAACGCAGAGCATCCAAAGACAGTTGTGAATTCCCCATCAAAGCACATACGTTTTCAAATTTGGAAATAAACATGTATGCGTTTTCAGAATCAAGACCATGAAATTTGGGTAATAGTTTGATGAATTGGGGGTTGATTTCAAAATTTTCCCCGATGGCAGGTGGTATAGGAAGACAGGTGGGAAGGGTAACACGTGTAGGATAGCATCTCTCTTGGAGAGAAATGCGTGGAAGATTCTGCGCACCTGCGGGCGGTGGCAGAGTAGTGTTAAAGTTTGATGGATTTGGGTCCATCGTGGGTGTGGTGGGTGGTGGGGGAGAAGACGAAGAATTACCGACTCTGGGGTCGATAAAAGAAACGCGGACAAGACGGGAAATGGAATCCCATGTCCAGCCTAACATTGTGCTAAATGGTTGTAGCACAAGTGGCAGCGTTGGTATAATTAGAGGAAATAAAGTGTTGGTGTTTGTTTTAAAAAATGATACAGATTTTTGAAAAATGATGCGATCACAACAAATGCAACAAGAAAAACCCTAAAATCTAGTGATCACCTAGGTCAGATTCTAGACCGCTCCTAACTGCCAAAAGACAAGTCGCAGGATAGAATCCTCCACTGCCTCTTTGTTCCCCTGTGGCCGGATAAGTGCCAGGTAAGTGGGAAGGTACTCCACTACGTAGGTACTGGGCCTAATTAATAACCACTAGCCTTAGACACACTCGCCTTAGGCACCACAGGAAAACGCGGATAAGCAATGAATTACCCACGGCCTTCTCTTGTCCTAATTGAGCGCGACGGTCCTTAGAGTCATCTCTAGATATTTTTTAATTAATGTGGGTCAATGCGGATGCAAGTTTTGCGATTTTCGGGGCCTAGGAAGGGTAATGAACTCCCCACCTAATTTGGATTTGGTCGTGCCCCTTAATTTCCGTATTAATATGCAAACAACCAAAAATCAAAAACACGCACAAATTTTTATTTTGCTTTTGCGGCGCAGCGATTAATTGCAAAGAAACCTGCAGCAAAGTGTTAATTGGAGTAGACAGAGAAGAAGATAAGAAAGATAGAAAGTTACAGAGGAATTTTGGTGCAGTGAAGAGATAGGAATGGCGCGGAACCGCCGCAAAACTCGACTTAGGCCGCGGAAGCGCCGCAAGTTGAAGAGATCACTGCTTCAAAATTTTTTGGTACTGTTCCTATTGAACTTCTCAGCTCTCTGGAATATTCACAAAAATTTTATCCAAGCTCCAATGATTCCAGTTTTCCTCGCAATCACATCACAACACACGTATTAGTGTTTGCACGAATTTTGATCACAAAATTTAGATGGAATAAAATTTTCAACTCAAATTTCAAAATACGAAAAATTAGCGCACTATCCCCGGCAACGGCGCCATTTGATTGAATGATTTTTGTTGTGTGTAGTATGAAATTGTATAAAAATCACAACCAAAAATATTTGACCGCAATCAACTACGGTGTCGTTTGTAGATTGTAAGTGAGTGCGGATCGTCCACAGGGAAAGTGTAATCGTTCGTCTTTTGAATTAGATGAATTGAAACTTTAAAGAAAACAAAACAAAACAATTCATGATTTGAAATTGAAGTTCAAGAATTAGAAAAATCTAGATCTATAACAAGAAAAAGATAGAATCAAGAATTGATAGTTTGATGATTTTTCCAAACCAAATATCAAGAATCGAAATGAGGCTCGTAGGAATCGATCGGATATATGATGTGATGTAATCTCACGATGTCGTATTCTTATCCTTCGATGAATTGATACTATATCGATGATGATCGATCGAGAATTAGGGATTTCTTGTGAAACTAGGGTTTCATCTTATCCCTTGTTCCTTCGTCGATATCATTCATATTCTAGCCTCTAGTAAATTCAAGAAACGATCGTAGATCCCTAATTTCGAGCGATCACAATCAAGAAAGCATCGCAACGAAACTAGGTCATCGATTCTTGAACTTGCTAGGGTTTACAAAACTCGTAGGACTTAAAAATCGTATTAAGATTTGTTACATCATCATTCTACAATCGTCTCGACTCCTTTACGAGCGGAGTTTTACTCAAACATCACAACAAGAACAACAATTACAAATTGAGATCTAATCATGATGCAAGAATTAAAAGAAAGAAAGATTAAAGAATTTCACCTTTTATTTATATCAACAATTTCATTACATTCGCTCAAGAACTACAAGAGGAAGAACTTGATCGTCGATTTGGCTTCGCTCGGCTCCGTGGGTCGCGGATCGGCTTTGATCACTTGCCCGATTGAAGATCGGCTCGGCTCCTAAAAGGTTGAAGGCTTCTTGCTTGATTTGCACTCAAGATCTTGAATTTGGAGTGGAATTAGGGTTAGGGTTTCGCACAAGCCTTGTCACTAGACTTGTGGAAGAAGATGGAGAATTGAGATTTAGGAATGGGAGATTCCCTCAACCCTTAGATTTAGGCTCCTATTTATAGATATCTAAACCCTAGATCTAAGATTTCAAATTCTAAGTTTCCCTCCTAAAGTTTGTTGAGGAAATTCAAATTTCCCTCCAAAAGTTAGTTAGGGGAGAAGCTTCTTAGATGTGATTAGTTAGGAGGGAGGTTCTAGAAGAGGATTAGTTATGAGCTTAATTAGGATTAGCCTTGCTTAATCTTCTTTGCTGAACTGGCAGTAGTTTCGAGAGAATTCTGGAATTTGACATATCATAAAGGAATGTGGCCACTGAGATGAGAATTTTGCACAGAAAATAAAGCGATGACGTGGCAGAAGCGCGGCAGATCCGCGGCGCAAGCACGCTCCCGCCGCGGATCCGCGGCGCTTTGGGGGAGTTGGAGCTTGAGCTCTCTGGTGCTTGTTTGGATTGAGTTGTGGGCCTTTATTTGATATGTGGAATTTTGTTTCTCTCTTTATATTGCTACCAGATCTGAAATTATTGAGTTGGCGTAATGTTTGATCAGCTTCTTTTGATTTTGCTCCGGATTTTCCTGCACAGACTCAAGACAAGTGTTGCGCAAATACAGAAATGATGCGATGCCATGAAATGCGGTTAATTTCCTTTAAAGTGTCGGTTTAAAAGTCTAACACATGAAATCTGATATTTAACGACTGATTTGCTAATATGTGAAATATGAGTACCGAACACTTCTAAATGAGTGCAAATGATAGGGAAATTGCCGTGTTAAAAATACATTATTTTCGACTGATCAGGATGGGTGACCACATGGGAAGTGGCCCCTAGTCGAGTCCGGTTCACTCTAAAAGGCAAAACCGTGCGGTTTCGGCCAAAGTGGACAATACCATCTGTAATAGGGCATGAGGCGTTACATTTATGGTGGCCCATGCAGGTCCCTTAGTAGTAGGTCTGTGGTTCGAGGACGATCCATTATTCAAAGGTGGGGAGGATGTCGGGACTCGGTTCTTGCTCACGGAACAAAGTGCCATACGGAATAAAGTACCACGCCAATTGTCATGCCAAGGGGGCGGGGGCCACCTCTTGAATCCGTGGGGGCCATCTCTTGAGTCCGTGGGACTCACTGTAGAACAATAGGGAATCTTCAGAACACATTCCGAAAGAGGACCGAACTGCATTATAAATATAATGAGACAACCCTCAATTACAGAGGCGCCTTTTAAGTGAATAGGCACTACAGGAGCTTGAGAACTCCGTAGTTAAGTATGGTCGGGCCAGGGAAGTCTTGGGATGGTGGCCTCCTAGGAAGTGGCCCTTGGTCGGGTCCGGTTCGCACTAAAGGGCAAAACCGTGTGGTTTCGGCCAGAGCAGACAATACCATCTGTACCGGGGCATGGGGTGTTATACTATATGCTGAGAGATCTAAGTGTTTAACCTATAGCCACTTTACCTATTTTACATATAGCCGGACTAGGGGCCTGACTATATGTCGAGAGACCTAAGTGGTTATCCTATGGTCACTTTACATATTTTACATATAGCCGGACTAAGGGCCTGACTCGTCGTATGGGGTGCATGCTTGTCTGGAGATCCCGGCATCCTGGGAAGTGGCCCTTGGTCGGGTCCGGTTCGCTCTAAAGGGAAAAACCGTGCAGTTTCGGCCAGAGCGGACAATACCATCTGTACTGGGGCATGGGGTGTTACACTATATGCTGAGAGATCTAAGTGGTTAAACTATGGCCACTTTACCTATTTTACATATAGCGAGACTAGGGGCCTAACTATATGCCGAGAGACCTAAGTGGTTATCCTATGGCCACTTTACTTATTTTACATATAGCCGGACTAGGGGCCTGACTCATCGTATGGGATGCAAGCTTGTCGGGAGATCCCGACATATCACAGGGCGATATGTCCGGGCAAGTCAATCACAGAGTGATTAGACTTGGGTCCGTATGGTATAACTTTAATGGAGTATGCTCTCAGGGAGAGAATTTTATACTGTAGCACGTTACCATATGACGTGCGCTGGGACCGTGCACATAAGGAGGTTGAGGGATGGATCCCATCTCTGTCACTGTGTGAGCTCTTATGACAACCTCCTTCACGGAAGGGCGAGCAACAATATACCCTTAGTGACACTATGCTGTTTGGGTAAGCATGTTATAAGCGTTTGCTACTTTAGCTGCTATTTCCTGCTGCGATGATAATATACCGCACATTCGGGGTAGTGTCAAGAAAGCGGGTAAATAGCAAACCTAACTATTTAGATCCTAAGGAAGATCGATTGGAATGTCTCCAGATGACATCGCATAGCTAACTCTTATTAACGCCGAGGGCGAGATTTAAGAGTGCGATAAATCGAGGGAAGTCCTAACTGTTCAAGTACGTTTCTGAGAGGGATCGAAGGTACTTGGGCAGACATGTCTGATCGGATCTGGGGTATGAGATTTCGTAAGCCTAACATATATCTGATTTATGTTGTTTTTTCTTTTAGGAAAATTTTTGTGTCGGTCCTAACGGATCTGGCTGCAAGGCTTTCCGCTTGTAGGTACTCAATGGCTCACGCTAGGCCTGCTTAATGAGGCGAACGAACCATGATTCGCCTCACCTCGCCTCATCACGAGGCAAGAAAACTTCTCCTCGTCGCTGACTCAGACGAGTCAACGAAATTGACTCGTCTCGTCGTGACGAATCAGGCGAGGCGAGTGGGTTCAAAAAATCACCGGAGTTGCTTCGTACGCATTCGCCTCGTCAAATCACCTCTGTTCCCCTAATATTATAACATTTCAAAAATATATAATATTATTTTTGGAATTTAAATAATAAAATAATATATTTCGCGAAAGTTACTCGATTTGCGAATTAGGGGTTTTCGTAAAACGGTATAATTATATACGAATATTTGGAAAATAATTAGAGATTTAATATGTATTATTTATTAAACGGTATTTATCGGATTTGGACATTTTATAATTAATTATATGCAAGTTTAAATTAAACTTGATTAGTGCACTACTAATCACGATTAAGCCAAATATGTATTTTATAAACATCCATGGCTAGTGCACCATGACATGTTGCATTTTGTTACATGTTGATTTCATTTGTATTTGTGTTTGGTTTTAAATGGGCGAGGGTTAAATAGAAAAGAAAAGAAAAAAAGAAAGGAAACATAAGGGGACAAGAGAGAGAAGGGGGGGAGTGTAGGGGACAAATTATGACATGGGCATGTGAGAGTATGAGAGAGAGAGAGAGGGGGGTATGGCTCCACACTTAGACAAAATCTTCATCTCATTTCTCTTTTCCTTTCTTCAACTCCTCCACCTTCATCTTCCTTCCTCCACCTCCTCTACCTCCATGAATCATCCCCAAAACCATCTCAAAACCCCACACTCCCTTCATTAAAAATGATCCCCAGCTCATCCTACACATCATAGTGGAACCAAGTTTGGATTTTGAGCACTTGGAGTATCTAGGGTTTTTCTTGAGTTGCTTCCAAGAGATATATCTTCACTTCTCTTCTTGTTAAATTGTTCCTTCACCGCATAGTTTAGTTTAGTGTTCGATTTAGCATGTTTAGTGATCTTAGAATTTTCTAGGTTGAGATTTAGTAGGTGATTTGAATTGTAATGATGCAAGTGAGGTTTAGTGAGTGTTTAAAAGACATGGGTGATGATTTTACTAGCCAAGACCAGAGACTAGAGACCAAACCATGAACTTAGAATTTCCCGATATCGGTTATTTTGACAGGTGTGATGTTTTTTTGGAATCTGGGATGACCTGAGACCACCATAAAATAAGTTCCCATAACCGTGAGACGTGCAGGCTACCTAGAGTTTTTCCCCAAGACCTGAGACCCCAGCTCCAATGTCAGGCCGCAGATATATTCCCTGTGGCCGCAATTTGCGGCCACGCTGTAGGGTTTGATGCTTATTTTTGGTCCATGGCTTCCTTAGGTGATATCTAGACCTATCCTATATGCAAAATGTCTTGATTTGACCTCGGATAAAATCTGGGAGAGATTTCCTTAGATGCTGATTTCGTGTTTTCCGATTTCTGAAACTTGGGTTTTGATATTTGAATTTGGATTTAGTCGTTAGACGTTTGTACGTCAACGATGAGGGTTATTTGGCTAATTTAGCATGCGTAGACTATAGGTTCTAACCTATGAGCACACCGTGTGCCGTATCGGTTTTCCAGACTTGGTTTTCATTGCATTTCGATGTGTTTTGATTGTGGGTACCTTCGCGTAGACTTTCGAGATGATGCAGCATATCGACTTCGGCTAAGCAAGGAGTTTAGAAGGTGGGTAGATTTATATCTATGGGGGAAGTCGGGTGGATGGCGTATAGCACCCCCGCAAATTTTGAATGGAAAGTCGTGATATATATAGAATATAGGTGGAGAGAGAGCCTATGATATGAACCTACAGGTATGATTAAAATATATGATATGAGGATGTGAAGCATGATATATAGAATTGAAAGAGGACAGGTATGAGTTGACAATGATATGATATGAGATCGATATCGATGTGACATGAGATCGTTAAATACGATATAAGTTGAGATAGATGTGTTATGAGATCGATGAGATATGCTGTACGAGACCTTAGATTCGTACCTTGTTGATGAATAGGACGATAGGATCCCTATTCTTTTTATTGACACCGTACGATGGATTACCGTACGCGATGAGTTATACCGGATGATTGATCCGCGCTCGTGATTTGAGGATGATGATCGAGGATATTGCCATATCGGATGCTATGAGGCGGGATCGCCGACGTAAAAATGCCACCTGAACCATACTTATTTCCAAAACTGATGAATTATATGCATCTTTTAAACGGAAACCTCAAGGGACGCTACGGATTTTCAAATGGTGTCTTTTCATTAAAAACACCGTATCCCCCACTTTCAAAACTACGATTCGTATCTTTAAAACTGACCGTATGGTTCATGTGTAGATATATATACCTGTTGATTATTCATGTTTGTGTGGGATTATCCCTCGTGACTTACATACCAGGATCCCGGTATTTATTGTTATACGATATCAGCTGCTAGTATACCTACACAATTACCGATGATGCACATGTTACACTTACACCGATTTGTTGGCTCACACACATTCATCATCGGTAATTGCTATGCCGCTTGCACAGTAGAACTGCCATATCATGATATTATTCTTAACTATAAAGTAAATTCATTGTTTAGCACCATCATAGAACATTCTTGCATGATATACTTGACATGCTCATATTACTGTTATATGTTTACATATATCGTACTTTATGGTTAGATGCATTGAGGTGCTGGTTTTATGAGATCTCTGGATTTGAGAATCGTGGTTATATTTCAAAGGAAATCATATATTGTTTTAAAAATGCGGTTTCTCTTGATATGATATTTCGTGTCCACCATGAGTTTTCTCGGTTCTGAGCTATGTGATACCCAACTCGAGGTAGGGAGGAACCGTTTTCGGGTACATGGTGGACCCGGTGAGGTACCCCAGAGCAAGAAGACTCGAAGAGTTAGGCAGTGATCCCGACAGAGAAAGCACTACCCACCGGTGATAGTTTGGACCCGGAAGATACCGACCGGAGTCGTGAGATGGATATGAGGGCCGATAAGAGGATGCGGCGCCTGAGATATGAGGAT
The DNA here is from genome assembly GCA_030015575.1 of Agapanthus africanus. NCBI lineage: Eukaryota > Viridiplantae > Streptophyta > Magnoliopsida > Asparagales > Amaryllidaceae > Agapanthus > Agapanthus africanus. The sequence goes on from CM057337.1 coordinate 131,556,246, forward strand.
TTACGTGTCGATACTAGGCACAGGTTTCATGATGTTTCGAGTGTCGGTGTTGGACAATCAGGTTCCATGATATTGATGTGTCGTTGATGGACACATGTTTGTTGATTTTCCTCATAGATACATGCATTTGATTCAGATGATTGCTTTTGCTTGTCATTGGCATCGATTATATTGTTGATACATATGCATACATGGACACCCTAGATATCATAGTATTACCTTCATGATACAGTACGACCTAGACGTCATTGTTTATTCGATTTCTACCTGCTAATATTTTCTACTCACGAGTTGGCAACTCAACCCCGTTGTGCCACAGTTTTCTTGCAGGTTTGACCGCTTGGATCAGTAGCGGCATCGCTGGCACACGGTTCCTTCAGGGTGTTTTGCTATGGTAGGTGTGACATATTGGTTCGTGCCCACTCTTGTACTTATTATGTGTATTATATTTAGACAAACTCCATCAATCAGAAACTAGACTTTGTATATTGGTTGACCTAGTCAGAATTGTATTGATAGACTTTGAGTGATGGGTGTCTATTAGTTTCTTTGAGATTTTGATGTCTTGTTTTATTTATTCTTTCTGTGTTGATCTTCGCCGTTAGGCGTCGTATGTATATTGCTTACTTGAATGGCTGTGATTCCGCCAGTTGGCGAAGAGCTAGCTCCCGCTTGGGGATGCCTATATATATATATATGTTACATGTATGTGGTTTTGGTCAAAATATACAAGGGAGGTGCTGCCCAATTTTTTTAAAGATGAAAAATATTTTCAACTATAGCATAATCTACTTGCATTTTCATAAATATTTAGTTATACATTTAAAGAAAAACTTGATTTCATTATACCTTTATTTCAAAACAGCACCTCCACTATTCTCCGCAAAAAGTTTTAGATTTCTGGGCTTCGGGTTACTTGAATTACGTTATGCCTTTAGACGTTGCGTGATTTAAGCGCCGGTCATGAGCTAAACTCTGGGACGTGACAAATATGTAACCTAATAAAAGAGCAAAGCTCTGTTGGAATTTAATGAGGCAGCGCCTTACGTGCTCTCCACGAAGGCGCCAGCGCCAGAGCCAATCTTAGAGGATTAAATCCTATGGTGGCGCCGTACATGCTTCTCATGCAGGCGTCAGTGTGCAAATCACAAGACAATTTATTACATAAGAGTTAGAATCTTATATGGCGCCGCACATGCTCGTCACGCGGGCGCCAATGTGCAAAGCACAGGAATTCCCATCTTAAGAATTAAATTCTTAAGTGGCGCCCACGTGAACAATACGCGGGCACCGGCGTCCAGGTAGAATTAAATTCTACAATACTCTCTGTTAAAACAGAGCCGTTGGATCAAAGATCCAACGGAGACGATAAATCATCAAAAAATATAGAATTAAATTCTATTAAGAGATAGTATATCCTAAATCTTTCTAAATAAGAAAGATACTCTCGGTTGGATCAATGATCCAATAATAGAAAAAAATTCCATTTTGGAAATATATTCCCTCAATCTTTCCAAATAAAAAGATTACACCCTGTAAAACAGAGAACCCTTCGATTAAAAATCCAATGGTGATTAAAAATCACCACTTGACAGAATAAATTATGTATATGGGAGAATATTTCCCCGATCTTGTCAAAAACAAGAACAACATATTCTGTAAAATAGAAGTTCTTAGATTAAAGATCTAACGGTTGGTAAAATTCCCCCAAATCAATTTTGAGACCAATTAAATCAATTGGAATCTCTCAATGAGAGATTTTCTCAAAATCAATTAACAATCTGCCTCTACTATATAAAGGACCTGAGAGTTCAAGTATCATATATAGGAAACCCCCTATAAGCTTCTGCAAAAATACAGTGAGCTCTTGAGAGAACAGAGAATTCAATTCTCAAAGAAGAAAACCTTCCTTCTCGAAACCCTGGGTAAAGAAAAGAGACCAAAATATCTCTATCATATCTAAGGGTTTAACCCTTTTAAAAGAATTTAGTTCTTTCTCTGGATCTGAGATACACAAGACAAGTCTTCCATAAGTTGAGAATTTAATTCTCATCGGAAGATCTTGTTCTTGAGAATCAAATATTCAGGGAAGAAAAAATTCAAAAAGGAAAAAAATAGAGTCTATAATACTCCAAGAACTCAGTTTCTTCAAATCAAGAACTTAGTTCTCTAAAAACTCAACCCGAAATCCCCAAAAATATTGATTTTGGTGAGCGTTAATGGTCAAAATGCTATTGACAGAGGTTTAACCTCTCTGAAAATAACAACAGAGATTAAATCTCCATATAAAAAAAACTAGCGCCTCACGTGCTTTCGACGTGGGCGCCCCTTTTTGACAGCGCCTAGCGCCTCACATGAAAAACACGCCGGCGCCCAAAACATAAGGCCGGCGCCTCACGTGAAACACACGTGGGTGCTGAATAAAGTGCTTAGCACCCTATATACAGTCAAAGACAGCTAAGTACTTAGTACTGATTGGGTAGCGCCTAGCGCCGTACGTGCTCCTCACATGGACGCTATATAAAAAGTCATATACAGCCAAAACGGCTGAGTGCTCAGCACTAATTGGGCAGCGCCCAGTGCCGCACGTGCACTTCATGTGGGCGTCGTATAAAAAGTGCCGAGCACTTCATATACAGCCAAAACGTCTGCTTGCTCGGCACTAATTGGACAGCGCTCAGCGCCGCACGTGCACCTCACGTGGATGCTATAAGAAGTGCTTAGCACTTCACATTTAGTCAAAATGACTAAAATGTTCAACATTTATTAGGCAGCACTCATGACTGAATGCTTCACATGACATACATGTAGGCATCAAAGTTCAAATAAGTGCTTAGCACTTTTACCTAAAAGGAAAAAGGGCTAAACAAATAAAGCCCAAATAAGTGCTTAGCACTTTTGAATAAAACAAAAAACTAAGCAGACTAAGCCCAAATTGGCTAGGTCTCTGAAGTTTTCTTGCAGCTGAGCCAAAATCCTCTTTTGCTGGATCTTAAGTAAAAATGATTCTAAAATGTTGTTGAGTGGATCTTAGTCTCAAATTACACTAACGTATCCTTAGCGAAAATAAATTGAGCCCCAAATGATCGTATATATTTAAGTTGATCTTAATCTCAAACTAGATTAACGGTCCTTAAATAAAACAAACCCAAATTTAAAATATACGGATTTGGACTAATCCGCGCCCTATGGGCGACGACATAAAATAGTCTCCGTATACAATCTACGGGAAATCTAAACAAACAAAAACACACACGACACGAAGTGAACTGCCGGAGCAGGAGAAAGTGGTTATTGCAATGCGGTAACGTAATTAACTGCAGGGGCTTGCGCCTGCAGGGAAGAACGTCCCTACAATCAAAAATCCCTCATAAAATGAGGGGGAATCTGTTGAAGTCTGCTACAACGGTCGCGTTTGTCCAAACCTCCGATATATGGTGCCATAAATCAACTTGGTATCTTCAGAGAGGTGGATGGATAAGTCCAAATAGCATCTGCCCCCAAAATTCAGGCCAGACATCCCAACGTCTCGGTCCGGTCTTTCGGCGGCGAACAGATTCTGGCACACCCGGTGGGACCTTTTCCTCTTTCCACTCCACACTTTGTGTGTCGTTGTTTGCGAAAAAATCGCGGTTCTCTATGGTTGCCCTTGGATTCGAAGGACTAAAATTTGGTGTCTTGCTCCTATACAGAAAAAATCGATGGCTTCCAACTGCACAACATGCAACAGCAACACTCTCTCCACCCTAGCTGTAGGAGTGACCTACTGGCCCAACACGGCCTCTATCTTTCCAATGCCGGTAGGGCAATTTACACAAGCCATTACTGGATTGTTCTTCGGGACCTTGTTCCCACCAGTGAGTTTCGGTGCCTTAGCGTCGCAAATGGAAGCTCCCAAAAGGTTGGTCTTCGATCGACTTGCAACCACAACGGCCCCTTTCAACGGGCCGTCCAAATCCGGCATCTCAGTCGTCAACAGGCTGAGCAAAAGCTAGAACGGGCCCGCAAAGAGGCTCATAATACTTGAAGGGGCAGCCCCAAAACGAATAGCCATCCCAACTCCTGCTACGACCAAAACCATCAAAAGCATTTCCCCATTAGAAAGTCGGTCTTTGAAAGATTGGTCGGCCCTCCTCAAACTCTGCCAAGGACGCCAGCCTTCAACAGGCTAACACCAATAGCAACCCGTTAGAAAAGCCGGGGCAAGAAGAAGCCGCTTCTAAAACTGAGGCGGTCCCGTCTGCAAGACACGCTCGACGTCGCCACTGGCGCCGAATGAGAAAAGCTGGGGACAACTCTCCCTCTGGACTTACCCCACCAGCTCCAATGGTGGAAGTTGACACTGCTATTCCAACCGTGAAAAGCTTTGATCAGCTCAAGAGGGTGCGCAAGAACTCTCCAACGGCGGTGCTAAAGTAATTACCCCCGCCTGCAGAAGCCACATAGCAGACGGAGCAGCCATCAGCGACTCTCCTTGCAAAATCATGGGGTCTGGCGGAAAGTCCAGGACTCTGTGATCAACAAAGATTACTCTCCTCGGTCGAAGAAATCGAAGACTCGGGAAGAAAAAGACCGTCCCTCCGTAATACAGTGAGGGACTTCTTCTATACAGGTGCCTGTCATAACGGATCCTTCAACTTCGACCTCCCACAAAAGGATGAGGCCGGAGAAAATCCCACCGCCGGCGGCAAATTCCAAAGGCGACGGACCTAAATGCCCCAAGTCTGAGGGCATGATCGTGCATATGGTCTGCATGGCTTCCTGGAAAGAAGAAAGCCGTACTTCCGTAGGTCACCAACCGCAAACTCGGTCGCTGAAAAAAGCTCAGGAGCAACAACAAAAACTCCAGGAAATACTGACCAAAATGGAAGCTCTTACCGGGCAGAAAGAAAGCCCAGACACAGCAGCCGAACAGTACCAAGAGCAGGAGACCGATACAGAGTTCCTGCGAAGGGTGCTTGAAAGAGAAGACAAAGAAGCCCTTAAACAAGCTACTAACATGAAGCAGACGACGCTCTTATTTCAGGATATGGTTGGAATGATGATCCAAACAGAATCCCCAGCCATGAATTCGCCGATAATCATCAAGGATAACAGAGGGGAAACATAAAATCCTCTTCCAGCTTTATCAACAGCTAAGGAGGAAACGATTTCTAAGGCTGCACTTGATGATTATATAGATCAATAAATAAGAGCTCATCATGTTAGTGAAGCTGCTGGCCAAATCGTCAGAACCAGGCGACCGTATCCAGGCTGGTATGACCAAATCAAATACCCGCCGGGATATACGATCCCCAAGTTTCATGTGTACAAGGGGATAGGCAACCCACACCAGCACGTTGCGCAGTTCATAACTTTGTACGGCAATACTGGACGCGACGACAAACTGTTGCTTCGCTAGTTCATTGGCAACTTTTCAGAGACGGCCTTTGAATGGTACTCGAAGCTCCCAAATGACTCCATGAGAACATTCACAGAAATGGAACTGCTGTTCACACAGCGGTTCGCCAGCGCAAGTGAGCGCACCCCGATCACGGCCAAGAGATACCTAGGTCCAATATGCGATCCGGTGGCGGAACCTATGGTCAAAGTGCGAACAATCCATCGAAGAATCCCCCGCCATGGGCATGTTCATCAGGACCCTAGATCCTCAAACGACTGTGTCCCAGTTTATGACATTCTTCAAGCCGACCATCTTCCCGGCTCTGATTTATAAACTGGCCCAAATGGATCAGATGGGCCACGGGCCTTCCTCCTCAAATAAGGACCCTAGAAATAACAAGGGTAAAGGAAAAGCGACCTTCGTTGCCAACATGCAACAACAACCGAGTGGCCCAAAACCAGCCGCTCGCCAAAACAACGTGCGTCCGCGCCTATCCTTGGATGAAAGACTAGGACGTGCTTACTCATTTCATCATGAAAAGATGATGAGACTGTTCGAGTTGGCAGTGCGCAACAAACTCATCATATTGCCAAACCCACGGCGTCCACCGCAATCTGGCGACGTCAACAACCCCAACTACTGCTCCTATCACAGAATGGTGAGCCACCCAATTGAGGATTTCTACGTCTTCAAGAACTGGGTCGAGGAGCAGTATCAACAGGGGAAGTTCACGCTGTCTGAGAACTGGAGGGTAAACCTGCCTCAGAAGCATACTCCCAAAAAGGTGGATGCGTCGGGGGCATCATGCTCGCTCGTAAAACTTCATGGGAAGTCGTTCTTTCTGCTAAAACCTAAAGAATGCTGAAAGATCTACAGGCATGTCCAGCAGTTATATGGAAAAGCACACTTGAACTCTAAATCATTGAAGGGATGTTTAAACCGCGTCCCGTACCGAAAATTGTTGACAAAGGGCAAAACCCCCAAGCCAAAGCCTTCAATGTCTTCGAAGAAAAAGAAGAGACCAAGAAACATGTGTAGCTTGTCGAGTATGAAGACAAGCGCACAAACCTATAAAAGTATATCGACACGCTGGGGGAGTACAACCAGAAGACGCGGACACCGGTCACTCTCGAAGAGTTCCTCAAGCATATTCTTGAGAATGAATACAGTGACAACGATGAAGAAAATGACTCATCAGAAGAAACCGAAAACTCTGTAGCAAGTTACCACATGGTCTCTAATTCGCCTTCAAATGATGAAGAAACTCCCTTGGCGTCAGAAAACAACGCGGAGGAAATGGGGGCAGGATCGGCTCTAAAATCCCCATAACTGCCAGAAACCCAATCGATAGGCTGTTAAACGAAGCCTTGCGAAAAAGCAAAGCTGACCGAGAATGCGAAACAACAATATATGAAAAGGTTAACCGTCGGTGTCAGGATGAAGAAGTTGCGACAAGGATAAGTTGTAAAGTACTCTAACCAAACCAAAGCACACCTGTCATAAATAAGAGCAGGATCAAGGCAGAGAAATGGTTCGCCAAAACCCTGTCAATAGGAATGAAGCTGCCACCTCTCATAGGAAACACTACCGAGGTCATATGCCTCCAAGGAGAGGGCTCTATACTATTTAAGTCGAGTTCTCCTGGGCAGAAAACAACTACTCACCCATCGAAAAGTATTGCCTGGCACTGATCTTCGCGATAACGAAGCTCAGACATTACGCCTTGGCACATGAAGTCTATCTCATATCAGAGGTGCATCCTCTCAAATATATGATGTTAAGGGCCATATTAACAGGTAGGCTTGCCAAATGGGCCCTCCTCTTGATGGATTTCTTGATAACGTATCGACCCCTTAAGGCAGTGAAAGGCCAGACCATTGCCGACTTTCTCGCAGAGCATCCGATACCGGCCGACTCCCCCTTAAATTGCGAGTTGCCGGATGAACATGCGTTTGACACAATCGAAAGAGAGAAGGAAGAAAATGATTTCCAATGGGAACTCTACTTCGATGGAGCATCTTCCATGAAGAAGCGAAACAAAACACCCTCATAATCAAAACCGGGGTAGACCTTATCTTCGTGACTCTGCAAGGAGGGATATTGCGTTACACCCTCTCCTTAACGGAGCCAAGGACTAATAACAAAGCTGAATATGAAGCATTGATAGCAGGCCTCGAGATTGCTATCAACATGGGAATCAAAGGACTCCTCATATATGGAGACTCCTAGCTGATCGTTAGCTAAGTAAATGGAGACTATAAGACGTGCAAACCGGAGCGGATAAGGTATGGCGAAATAGTGCAGCAACTGCTGACATAAATCCCCTCCTACATCCTGGAGAGTATACCGCGTGCAGAGAACAGCAAGGCAAATGCATTGGCCAAATTGGCTAAGGAACGAGCCGATGAAGACCTCGACGACGTAAGGATCATTGTACAAAGCCGCAGGGTTCACGCCAACAGAAATATCTTCGAAAGACTTAACAGAGCCATTCGAAGGAAAAGAAATAACCGAACAAGTAACCCTTCAAATAAGGGACAAAGAAAAGGTAAACAATTGGAGGGAAGTCTTCGAAGACTACTTCAAATCTCAACGAACGCCCAAAAATGTATCTTCTAGACATCAACTCATGAAACGAGTTTTGTCCTTTGTCTTCGTCAATGATACTCTATATAAGAGATCGTTCGACTATCTGTGGCTAAGATGCCTGGGGCCGGAGGAAGCGAAGAGAGCCATCCAAGAAACTCAAGATGGACTCTGCGGCTCTCATCAAGCTGGGCCAAAGATGAAGCTGAAGATCAAAAGAATGGGTTAGTATTGGCCCACAATGATTCAGGACTACCTCTAATATGTGAAGCAGTGTCACACGTGCCAAATTCTTAGGAACTTCATCCACCAACATCAAAATCTGCTTGATAGAATTTCTAGCGTAGATACTGAACTGTAGGAGTAAAATCGATGTTAACTTATGACACTAGCTTGACGGAATTTTGTGGGTGTAATCCGCTGAAAACCCTCAGGAGACAACACACCTCCTATTAGGGACACCTAGAGGTTTAACGGCTTGTTGCACGTGCTCAGTGCAATCGCGTTCCCTGCGAAAGTGCGGTTAGGACTTTTTTGTGAATAATTGGTTTTGTTCGGGACGAGCAAAAGTTAAGTTTGGGGGTATTTGTTCATACCAGAATATTGCATTTTATACCGCCTATTCTTTCCTCCATGAAAATTGTAGTGAGAGCATTTTGAGTGGAAGATCAATGAAGATGAGGGTTGTTATCTTGTCTCTTTTATTTATTGTCTTGTAATTTTATTATCTTGTATTGTAATTATATTATTTGTTGTTAACTAGTTGTTGTTATTTCTTTTCTTGTTCTCTTTTCTTTTCTTCTCTTATCCGTATTTTCAAGCGATGATACTTGACAGAGTTCCTTGCTAAGGTGAGAACCCAAGAGTTAGCTTGCTTCACTTGTAAAACCGTATTTTCCTCTTTTCTTCCTTCTTGTTTTGTTTTGTTTTCTTTAATGATGTGTGAATAATTTCCCTCTTGTTAAGGCTAAGGAAGGTGGTATGAGGGACGGAGAAATCCCTTGTGCTTCTCTTCACCAAATATCTTGAAACGACCCCCGACCAAACAAACGCAACCCCCTCACTTAGGCGCGCTATACGTGACATATGGTCGTGACCTAAGTCGAGAAGTCCTTTAAGCGCACTACAACGTGACATGTAGTTGTGACTTAATTGGATACATGGTTGCGGGTGTTTGGTCGAGGGTTGGAAATAAGCGCATTTAGCGGACGGACAAGGGGCACTAGGAATGGATTTAGTGTTGGAAAGCTTTCTTAAACTCGCAAATCCCATTACCATGTCCTCCAAATCCCCGCTACTTTCGATTATCCCAACATCGTCTTAAGAATGGCTAAAGATAAGTACAAGACTAACCTAACTCTACTAACCAACATTAACCTTAACAAGCTTACTTGAACATAAATACGAACAATTAGGATAGAACTGAACAAACATATACACATTCTTTATTGACTCGTCTAAGACAAGAGCAGACATACAACCATCTCCCTGTGGATCGACCCGTGCTCAACCGGCTAGCTGCAAAGCGACACCGTCTTGATTGCAGTAAACTAAAACTGTTTCAATCAAATGGCGTCATTGCCGGGAAGACGGTAGCGTATTTTCTTTCTTGTTATTCGGGTTAATATTCTTTTTGTATATATTTATAAATAAATAAATAAAATCTTTTTGTTATTTTTGATAATTTTTGTGAGCAAGTGTGCAGGCTAATCTGGAGCAAGTACAGTAATCCAAAAAGAAAACAGAGGTTTTTATTTTGGAGAAGAGAAGTGGAGTTCGTTGACCAAAGACAAATCCCCAAGTCAACATTTTGACGGCGGAATCGTGGTCAAAAGATGCCTTGAGCGGCGGTTCCGCGGTCCCATTGAGGCCACTGTGCCCAATTTTTTCTCCACCCCTTTTTCTTTTCTTTTATCTTCTCTGTGAATTCCACTATACGGTATTTTCTGAAATTTTTTGCGGATTTGCGAACTGCGCTTGTGGGGAGCAAAGTGTACGTTCAAGGCTAAGATGATTGCAAGTACAGTGCCAAAGATCTGGGTAATTTGACCCGCGCAAGCGAACCTTTCAAGCATACCGGATTTGATTCAACGGGGGTTTTCGAAACCTGCAAACTTAAGGGTACGTACTTTACTAACACCTTATTCTTAAATCCGACGCATCCACTATAATATCTTTGCAGGATTCTTTGCAAGTCGCTACCAAGCGCAAAAAAATTGACTAACCCGTATTTGTTGCAGTGCCGTGCTTAATATAAAAAACGATTGTTTGATTCTTTATAGAATTTTTATTGAATTGCGCATTGCATATATTAATACGGACTTAAGGGCAAGCGAACCCCACAACATACGGTAAAGGATTTCATCACCTTTTCCGTGGCCCACAAATCACGAACTTGAGCATAACGTTTACCCGCACAAACTTTAAAAGAAACTAGACTTTAAGCCTTAAGGACTTCGCGCTCACTAGGAGAAATTAACTGTGTTTAGAATCTCGCTTAACGGTACATTGTTTACGGGGTGTCTAGGAAAGTGTTAACGGCGAAACCGCCAAAAGAGAAAGGGTTATTTAATTAAGGACCTTCACGAAAGCGTCGGAAAACCTCCCCTTATCTCTGCACTTACCTGGCCTCGTGATTAGTGTATCTTAAGCCCGTTTCTCAACACAGTTTCACTTCGACAATCAAGTTCTGGAGCAGGTCTGGTTGACCTAAGTGAACCCTAGAACGATTAGGTGTGTGGTATTTTAGTGTCATGATTGTTTTTGTCCAGATTATTTTTGTGTGTAAATTTCATTCTTTTGTTAATATCTAACTATAAAAAAAAATCACATTCTTTTCCCCCTCCTTTTCTCTGCCTTTCTTTCCTTCTCTCTTCATATCATAGGTACCTCACCTCGCAAAACTCTTGCCGAACTTTGGTACCCACAACCAGACATTACTTCTTACGGTTCTTGCTTTGGCCGAACGTTGAACGATCCCTCCATGCCCAAAATCTCTTTGAAAGATCGGATAGACACGTCTAGGACAAACACTTGCCCTCCGCAATCCACTTTGTATCAACCTTTTCAACCTCCCCCACCCTCTTATGTTGATACCCCTTTTGTAAGTCATCCTTTGTCCGTCGCTGAACATGTTGAACAATCCTGTAACCGATCTTTCACTCCTTTCACCACTACAGATTCTTGGGATCAACAATTCCATTCACCTTCTTATCCAAATGTTGATCCTGCTCCTGTCCAGCCATTCAATTCCTACCAGTCCTACCCGACTTTTGCACCTTCCTTAGACATTGCTTCTGAACCGCCATTTAGGAGTTTTCAGTATCCAAAAAACTTTGAATCTTTTACTGAAACCCCTTCACAGCCCATGTCTAGTATGGAACAGTCTTTGGAAGACTTTAGGGTAGCGTCGTACCAACAGATGATGGATTTGAATGCGTCCATGGCCGCCTTCATACAACCTAGTGACCCGGTAGCTAGTTTTCAACTAGCTCCAAATTTTCCAATGTATAAAGAGGCGGTAGGACAGGTTGAGAATTTGAGTGGAGAGAGTGAGATGCACCCCCTTCCGAATCAAGCCTACCCATTTCAACTTGTATCCCACAACTCTGGTTTTAAATGTCTATCTAGTGTTCTAAACGATTCATTGATTAAAGATAGAACAGATAATTAGTTGTGTGACTTTGTAGTGTTTGATTTGCCCGATTGTGAAGGGTCCTTTTCGAGTGAAACCACACCCAATCCTTTTGACCACTACACCTCAACTCTAGAACCTGAATTGATTAATATCCATGCTTTTGTTGAGGTGTTTGAGAATATAGATTTTCATTTGATTGAGGATATTGACGCTGGGAATATATTGGATGATGAACCCGCAGATTTGGCTGAGTTTTTCTCTCCAATTCATCATCCCGAGTCATTAAATGTTTTTCCCGAACCCCATATGCGTCTGGATTTTGAGGATAAATGCATGGATGTACTGAATTTTGAGGATATTTTTGAGGATAAACCAGTTTTGCTTGATGAGTCGGATTTTCCAATTCATCATGTTCCTGTCATTGACTGTGTACACCCTCCAGAACCCTTAACCGATACCCTTCCTCAATCACTTCCCCCATCCTTTCCATCGTTCCGACATTGCAAGAAACCGTATCATTTTCACTTCCTGTGTCTAGTTTACCAAGTTCGGCGTACCCATGGTTTCTCACGAATGTTGAGGGATTTGACCCAATTTCTCGCCATATTGATAGATTAGTACAATCCATCTTTTCACATCGATCATTACAATTTTTACTAATTTATTCAATCCATTTCCACCCTCAAGTTCGTATTCCACTTCTTTCTCCCTTCCGCCATTCTTCTTCTTATATACCTCGACCGTATACCACTTCTATCTCCATACGGTCTCACGTATTCTCCCTCTCTTTTCTCTACGCCTTCTTCCACCAACTTATACATTATAGCGATAAAATCTTTGAATGGTTGGTGCTCACTTTTGGCCTGTGTAAGGCCTTATATAGTTTGAAACTGTTTTCTTTCCCCCTAATCCTGAACTTCAACGCTTAACAGTGGAAACACTGTTTTACTTAAGTTTGGAGGGAACCTTTTTGTATATATTTTTTGTTTTCCTTTTTTTTGTTTTGTATATAATTTGTTTTTAGGGAGAGCGCCGACAATTTTGACCCTCTTGGTGTGGCCTGACAGTGAGGGCACTGTCAAGTTTAAGTTTGGGGGTGTGCTCGGTAAGGTTTCTTCCTTCGCATTCATTTGTATATTTTGCATTTGCATACCTTATTAAAAACCCACAAAAATTGAAAATTTTCCAAAAAATATAAAAACTTTGTCGTCAAGTTAGCTAATAGGGTAACTTAGATTTTTATTCTGAAAGTTTAGTTGATATGTTAGAAATAACTAAATTCTAGGCTTAGGAATTGAAAACCCTTAAAATAACCCTCATTCTGTCTAACTTTGGCAAGTATACGTCCTTACAGTTTTTTTTGAGAAATAGGTAATCTTGAGTTCAGTTCTTTAGTTAAGTCAAGATGAAGAGAAAGTATTGAAGCTTTACTGAAAAATAAGTCTGAAAATAAGTTTCTTTTCTTGAGTTCAAATTTAGAAAGTATATACCCTACAAACTGCACTTACACGCACCTTGAAACTTGGGATAGTAGAGGATACCTAGAAATACTCTTGCCTAAAAACCTAGTATGAAAGAAAAAACGGTAATTAAAGCTAAACACCAAAAGAGCATCATTGAAAAATATATCCGGTCTTGAAAAAGAAAAATAAAAGAAAAGAAAAATAAATAAATAAATAAATAAAGTCAAGACTCGGAAACTGCTATTTACGCTTTAAGCTCACACATTCAGTAATCGGCTGTTGGTGCCTCAAGAAGCATTAATAGTCGCATGAAAGGTGTGCGAGCAAATCCGTCCATCCTTAATGAAAAGAAGTAGTATTAGGTATTAGGGCAAGGGTATTATAGCTTGATTGAATTCTTGAGTGTAGGGGTGCAAATATACACACACATAGGGGTATACAATCGATGTATGGATAAAAGATAGAAATAAAAGATAAGACTTGTGTTTTCTGTAAAGTTGATAAAAATCCCTGATTTAAGGCCGCACTTTAGAAGGAAAACTCACGAGTGCCAACATTTTTCTAAACTTTTTTGGAACGTATAGGATCTAAGGTTAAATGGAAAGGAGGTGTGAAGTATTAGGGTTGGATGTTTCTAACTTAGAATGATAGAATTTCTAGCGTAGATACTGAACTGTAGGAGTAAAATCGATGTTAACTTATGACACTAGCTTGACGGGATTTTGTGGGTGTAATCCGCTGAAAACCCTCAGGAGACAACACTCCTCCTACTAGGGACACCTAGAGGTTTAACGGCTTGTTGCACGTGCTCAGTGCAATCGCGTTCCCTGCGAAAGTGCGGTTAGGACTTTTTTGTGAATAATTGGTTTTGCTCGGGACGAGCAAAAGTTAAGTTTGGGGGTATTTGTTCATTCCAGAATATTGCATTTTATACCGTCCATTCTTTCCTCCATGAAAATTGTAGTGAGAGCTTTTTGAGTGGAAGATCAATGAAGATGAGGGTCGTTATCTTCTCTCTTTTATTTATTGTCTTGTAATTTTCTTATCTTGTATTGTAATTTTAAGATCAATGAAGAAAAGAGAACAAGAAAAAAAATAACAACAACTAGTTAACAACAAATAATAAAATTACAATACAAGATAATAAAATTACAAGACAATAAATAAAAGAGACAAGATAACAACCCTCATCTTCATTGATCTTCCACTCAAAAAGCTCTCACTACAATTTTCATGGAGGAAAGAATGAAGAAGAAGAAGAAGAAGTTAAACTAAAAACTAACAAAAAGTGGGCATAAGAATGAACATCCTTGGCTTGGCAAGTTCTGGGCAATTTATAGGCAGGAAACAGAGAACCTAGGGCAACATTCTGGCACTACATGCAATTACCAAACAGCCCCTGAAACATTATTGTCTGATGAGACCGTACGGCCGCGGATCCGCGGCCTAAGCGCGCTTATGCCGCGGTTCCGCGGCCTTATTAGGGAGTTGGGCCTTCATCTTTTGTCGTATCCCCTAGTTTGTGGTCCTCTTCAGTGTGGTATAGTACTTTTCTCAGAAACTCTTCACAATTCTTCCAGAATTTCAGTAGATCAAAAAGTTGATGTGATGTGGATCTTTTGCCATGATTTCCTCGAGCTCCGCGTAGATATGTTGGATCTTGTGTTGACATTGAGCTTTGTGCATGAAAATGACATCGATTTGCCATTTTGTCCCTTAAACTGGTGTATGGCAACATACGGATAGAGAGAGGAGACCTGCGTTTTATCTATGGTTGGCAATAATCCGGAATTTGTCATACTTTTCCATGAATTTCAATGGGAGGTATAAAATGCAATATTCTGGTATGAACACCGCTACACCTAACAATGGCTAGCTGGTCGTTCGAAATGTGGGGAACCGATATAATTGGCTCTATTGAACCAGCATCATCCAAAGGACATTGGTTCATACTGGCAACGACCGACTACTTTTCTAAGTGGGCAAAGGAAGTGAAGATGGAGAATATCCTCCATTTCTTCAGGACACATGTCGTCTATCGGTTTGGCACCACGCAACGAATTATCTCGGATAATGGGCCAACTTATAGAAGCCATAAAATCAGCCGCTTCGCGCAACAACATAAGATAGATTGGAGATACTCATCAGTCTATAATCCCCATGCCAATTGTTGGATATGTATGCCCAAGAGGCTATTATTGTATATGTATACATGTGGATGCTTGGACATATGTTTGTACAGGGCAATCTTGCTCGATATGACAGTATGCTATTTGGTTTGTCTTTATCTTAATATGTGCATATGTTTTACTTGTTATTACGTATCATTTATACATATTGATAAAGCCAGTAGGATCATTGCTTGACTACCTGTGTTGTGATGGCGATCATACTTGTGAGAGCTGGGTAGTCGATAAGCACATCCTTAAAAGGTCCCTAGTCATGGAAGTATCGAGACTGGGAATCGATATTCCGGAGTAGACTAGTGTATATGTTTCTAGACCCCGACGATGGGAGATGGTTGGTCCTACAGCCATTGGTCTTTCGCACCTAAGATCGTATACAGGTGCTCACTGGGGGTGAGTACACTGGACGAACTCGCCGAGAACTTCTAGATGGTACTATACCTATTGTCAGATAGCAGTTCTCAGGTGGTATGAGTATAGCTTAGTCTTCAGACCTAAGATCGTCATTTGTCTCATGTGAGTTCCCATTACACTTTGATCACTACCCTACCACGGCTCTACTGAGTCGTGCAAATAGGTTTTGGTTGGGAACAGTCCCGAGCCACATGGAGGCAGTGAGCGATTGTTGGGGATTTGTTTCTCCCGGTATAGGGAGTCGATATCGCAATGTGTTCGATTGGCCAGCACCATAAGACCTTGGCCAAGGCAGTTGGGAATCCCGGATTGGTCCTGGGCCACATCAGCACGAAATATCGGGTTATTAAGGTCTGACGTTTACCACCCCTAGACCTGGTATGCGATACTCACAGATGAAGAGACCAGACTGTATAGAGATTGTCACAGATAGGCTCAGTAGGGATCCGGATGAGTTTGCTCGTCGGCCTTCCTTTTCAATAGGTACCTGGATAGCCGTTACGTACAGCTGGTGCCGCTGACGTGCTTGTGGTTATGGATTCATCTTGTTACTCACTGCCGGCGTACTGTCGAGTCTTTAGAGTCCTACACAGAAGGTTTTTCTGGTTCAGGCGAAATGATGTAGTAGCCGTATTGGATACATGCAGGGTTCCGATTGATTGATTGTACTAGTTACTCGGACTTTCGATCGGACAGTTGACAATACTAGCCAGTTCGGGATTGAGCCGGATTATTAAATCAGGTATTGATTTAATAATTTACATATATGTATTTCGATATGTATATTTTAGTATTATGTTTTTTTGTGTTATTCTATCTCTTTCGATATTCTTATTTTGATACGAATACAGGTATGTATATACAGTAGAGTGTAATCCGTATTTATACGGAAAACATTCTAGAAGGTGGACACCTCATTTTAGTTTTTATCCATTTATCATTAAATGGAAAATGAGGTGTAAAATTGGTAAGGGGAGTATGGTGAGAACCATACTTCAATAGTATTGAAAAATGTATTTTCAATTCATTTGTGCAAACTATTCAAGCGTGGTTGGTATATTATATTGGAAAAATTGTTTTACAAAACTATGGTTGAGTTTTTTCTCTCTCATGAGATTCAATTTTTCCCATGCTCGCCAATTTCTTCACTCTCCTCACTTGTTTTCTTAAGCTCCTCCACCTTCATCTTCAACCTCCTCTCTACACTCTCATGTGTTAAGAATCAAGAGAGGAGGTGAGATAGATACATACATAGAACCTTACACTACATCCTAGACACTTTAGATTAGCAATCTAAAGTCTCTAGTTGCTCCACTTGACTCTTAGTGTGGAGCTAGAGCTATGGACTACATCCCTCGGGTGGATCATCTTCGACGGAGGGAGACCGATGATCAAGCTCGATCCAGGAGAACTAAAGGAACAAGGAAAGACAATCAAGCTCGATCCAGGAGAACTCAAGAAGTAAGGAAAGATGGCTCGATCAAGGAGATCTCTAGGAGAAAACGAAGAGGATAGAAGACCGAAGGACATGAACCTTTTGGTGAGAAACTTCTATCATAGTAGTGAAAGATCTCCTAATGTTGGCTAGTTTCGGTTTATGGTAGATTCTAGAACAGGTTATTTCTAGCGCCAATTTTGAACTCCGAAATTTTTTTGTTCCGCAACGGCCACGGTAGATGGTCAGGGCGCTAGGAAATCCCAACATGGTATCAGAGCCACCCTATAGACAAGTTTAAAATATCGATTAACGAAATTTTTCAAAATTGCAATTCCATTTTTGTGCTTGCTGTCGCATTTTAAAAGTGTTAAAAAATTATTTAGAGTATCTTAAAAATATGTGCAGGCAATTTTAAATGGCTAGAAGAAATTTGGGCACAGAAACCCATCATACGGCCGTGGAACTGCCGCACAACATGCTTTTTTTGCGGCGGTTCCCCGGTTGAAGTGGGGCCTTTGTGCACAAAAATTCTTCTGGAACTCTACTGTATGGAAATGTTATTTTTGAGATGAATGATTATGGCCCAGATTTTTTTGAGTACCGGTTAGCACTTGGGGCCAATACGGAAATGTTTTTGTCGAACAGAATTTTAAATAAGTGTTTATCAGTGCATATGTTAGTATCTGCGACCATGAATATCATTGAGCGATATAACCCGACTAATTCCTATATGTTCTATTAGACGGGTTTAGGAACATGATATTCACGTTGATATTCTGTAATGTGCTGATATTGTGGTTGGATTGTCGTGGTGGATAGCCATTGGTGCAATGGTAGTAGTACAGTTCAGATTTATTTGTGTATTCATATTGCGGGGCGAGCGTCCGACATGTAGACAGCCGTCTCTGCCAGATTGTATATTATTTGATTGGGGCACGACCGGGTTGAGGTTGATGTCACCATTGTACATATATTTTTTCCTTTTCTGTACTAGGATTACCCTGCGGTGGAGTGCTCGAATAGCCGGGTTCTAAAGGGAAACAGGCCCGGATATGATGGAATTGAGATAGAAGGGGCCTTACTCTAGAATTGGCAGGCTGTTCGCCGCACTCGTAGGGGGTATAGGAGGACCCATGGAGGGACGCTCAAGTTACCGGATTCCGTAAAGTAATGGGTGGCCCATTCACTTTGTTGATTGGGGTTGCCTCATTTTTGGGATTGGCGGGTAACTTACCGCGCACGTAGGGGTCTAGGTTTTTCATTGCACGGGCTATCCACATGAACGGGAACGTCGGGTCTCATTTGTGGTTCAAATGAAACCCGAGGCTCCAAGATTATCCACCATTCTGTGTTGCTTATTGTTGATTTGTGATGTTGCTTATATCATGCCTTGGAAGAATGTTATATATATATATATAGCACCCACGGTAGTCCAGCCCCCACTCTGTCGTTAGTTAAGTAACCTAACGGTGCATGACGGGGCCCCGTGGTGAATGTGGATGTCATATACGTACATTGTATTTTCGTTCTTTTCTAGTGTGAGAAGGATTAATTGATGGGACCGCATTAATTTTGATTAATGCAAGATAAGAAACCTAAAAGATGTTGTTGGAACAAATTTCGAAAAATTATAGTCATATTCTTTCGCTTTGCATAGTGGTATTCGGTCATGAATATCCATCACCTCATTCGAGGAGGCAAGAGCCTAAATCCCTTCATGGGGAGTGACCTCTTGAGCAAAAGTTTATATTGTAAATTACTCAGTTTTCTTCAAAACCACAAGTTTTAAAAAGCGGAGCCTAAACCACTCCTTTTCAAAACTTCTCGGTTCTTTCAATGATATCAAGTTCATTACGTTAAAAGGTTTTTCGCCAAAAACCCAGCCATAGCCCTCCATCATTTCGTACAAATATTACTTAGTATTCATGCTATGTATTCTAACACTGTAAAGGCGTAGTGATCGGTGGCTGAGTATTGCTTGTTTGTAGCTTTGTTTCCGATTATTTAGGATAGTCACGTAGCTATGTTGGCATTGTCATGGGTTATGCAGATGGGTCTAAGTTAATCAAGATAATGATGGGCCATATTTGACTAACGGCTTATGATATGTTGGCATTGTCGAGATCATAAAGTCGTTAGGGGCAAAAACCACATCGGGAGTTTCAAATATACAAGAAACTTGCTAGTGCCGCATACCTTCTAGAGTGTGGTGACTAGAGTGGCTTCTATTTAGTTTATCACGCAATGATAGTTGGATCTCGATTCCACTGATGAGTAGGATTAATCTTAGGAGATATTTTTCACTTCATAATTAGCTAACCAATCAGGTGTCTAGAAAAGTGTTAACGGGGTTACGCCTCTGCGGAAACAAGGTTTATTTTAATTAGGTCCATGCGAGAGCACGGGGAACCACCCTTGGAGCACCAACACTCGCCTGGGTGAACGGTTAGCGAACTTGTAAGGTGTTAATGATCCCAGCTAGTTCTCCTTTTAAGGTTTGGAGGAGAATTCGAGGAAACAGTGGGAGCCAACCTGATTAGATAAACTAATAACCAATCTAATCTTGCAAGAGCGTGCGCTGAGTGTTTCTTTTCTCTCTCACCAGGTAACAACCAATTCATGCCTTAATCAAGACAATAAAATATATCGCTTGACCGATCCGAATTCTTATTCGGGGCTAGGGAACGTCGATTCGGCTCTAACTCATGACAACAGTCATGAGAATGAGCAAAGGAAACAGGATTACATGAATTTCTTGATAACCCCAACGAAGAAGAAGTATACTATTGCGTCTCCTTCAGGTGTTCTTATTATTGAGAACTGTTTTTCGGTCAGTCCTACCTCCTAGGTACTAGATACCAGATCAGGATCTCATATCTGTAATGTATTGCAGGGACTAAGAAAATGTAGGATGGTTAGACCTGGTGATATGTCCCTCAGAATAGGGAACGGAGCACAAGTTGATGCTGCTGCCGTCGGTGAATATCACGTAGTATTTCCAAATAGCAATACTATGATTTGGAACAATTGCTACTATATACCTTCCATGGTTTGCAACATCATATCAGTTTCTTTACTTGATAAAGATGGATATAATTTTGTTCTAAATAGAAATATCATGAATATTTTCCTTGATAAGGTATTGGTTGCAGAAGGTACACTGTGTAATGGTAACTATGTTTTAAATCAAAACACAGTTTTCAATATACAAAATGCACGTAAGAGGAAGAGTTCAGAAGTGAACGAATCCTACTTGTGGTATTGTAGACTTGGTCATATCGGAGAGAAAAGACCATGAAAGTTGCAAAAAGATGGATATTTGAATGCGTTCGAATTTTCATCTTATGAAACATGTCAGTCTTGTCTCAAGAAAAAGATGACCAAATCTCCGTTCAACGGATACGGAGAAAGAGCGGCAGGGCTCTTTAGACTCATACACAGTGATGTATGTGATTTGATGTCTATACATGCAAAGAGTGGGTTCTCATACTTCATCACATTCACTGACGATCTCTCTAGATTCGGATATGTGTATCTTATGAAACACAAATCTGAAGCTTTTGAGAAATTCAAAGAATACAGAAACGAAGTAGAGAACCGGATTAGCAAAAGTATCAAGATCCTCCGATCTGATAGAGGAGGGGAGTACTTAAGCACGGAATTTCTTGAATACCTAAAAGAGAATGGAATTCTCTCTCAGCTAACTCCTCCGTAGATACCACAGCACAACGGTGTATCGGTGCAGAGGAATCGTACCCTATTGGATATGATTCACTTTATGATGAGTAATGTTGAGTTGTCTCTTTCATTTTGGGGACATGCGCTTCAAACAACAACATATCTATTGAATCAGGTTCCATCCAAATCTGTGCCTAAGACTCCATATGAAATATGGAGTGGAAAAAGACCGTATCTTGAACGTGTTAAGATATGGGGTTTTCCGGCTTATGTAAAGGTACAATATCCGGACAAACTGCAGGCATGGTTAGTTTTATGCAAGTTTATGGGATATCTTAAAAATTCTCTAGGATATCTGTTCTACCACACTGAGAAACAGAAAGTGTTCGTTGCTCGTCGCGCCACTTTTTTAGAATGGCAATTTCTTGCAAAAGAAATAAGTGGGAGCACGGTAGAACTGGATGAAAGGTCGGAACCACGAACTGAAACTGAGGATTTGGTAGAACCTCCAGATTTGGTAGAACCTCCAGATTCCCAGACGAACCTCAGCTACTCCGCAGATCTAGTAGGATTTCTCATCCGCCCGAGAGATATGTTGGGTTACGTCAGCGTCCTGGCCATCAGCCATGGCCGGTGCGGAACAAAAACTGGCGTTTAAAAAACTTAGCGCTAACGTATTCATCTAGATCGAACCATAAACCAATACTATCAACTACAAAGGAGCTAAACTACAAGGTTAGAAAATATTATACCGAACGAACGAAGTCCTTCGGTCTTCCATCATCTTCATTATCTCCTTGAAGCGTGCTTGATTGAACTTGGCTGCCGGTCTTCCTTCGTCGAAGATAATCCACCCGAGGGATGTAGCTCATGGCTCTAGCTCCACATCAAAAGCAAGTGAAGCAACTAGGGATTCTAAGTTGCTAATCTAGAATGCCTAGGATGTAGTGATTGTTCTAAGTGTTTATCTTTCTCACCTCCCCTCTTGGTTCTCAACTCATGAGTTTGCAGAGAGGAGGTTGAGCATGAAGGTGGAGGAACTCATGAAACTAGATAGAAGAGTGAAGCATGATGGTGAGGTTTCAAAACTCAAGTGAGAATGAGCCATCCATCATCTTTTTCATCTTTCATCAAGTGAGGAAAAATATCACATGAATAATGGTTTTGTAAAACATATTTTCCCAATTAAAAATCAAGCAAATGAATTAAAAATTCATTTGTGCACACTATGCAAGCATGGTTCCCACCATACTCCCCTCTCTCAATAATACACCTCATTATCCATTTAAATTAAATGGTCAAATCCAAAATGAGTTGTCCACCTTCTAGAATGTTTTCCGGATAAATACGGATTACATTCTACTGTATATACATACATGTATTCGTACCGAAATACGAATACCCGAAGAGATAGAATAATACAAAGAACATAATAATAGAATATATATATATCGAAATACATATACATAAATTATTAAATCAACACCCGATTTAATAATTCGGCTCAAACCCGAACCAGCTAGTATTATCAACCGTCTGCTCGAAAGTCCTGGTATATAGTACAATCAATTGATCAGAACCCTGCACGTATGCAATACGGCTACTACATCGTTTTTCCAGAACCAGGGAAACCCTCTGTGTGGGACTCTAAAGACTCGTCAATACGCTGGCAGTGGGTTTAACCATAAGCACATCAGCGGCACTAGCTGTATGTAACAACTACCCAAGTATTGAGCAAAAGGAAGGCCGACGAGCAAACTCATCCGAACCCCTACTGATCCTATTAGTGACAATCTCCGTACAGTCCAATCTGTTCGTCTAAGAGTATCGCATATCGAGTCTAGGGGGTGGATAAAGTCAGACCCCTAATAACGCGATATTTCGTGTCGGTATGAAGCCCATCACCCACTGAGAAACTACTGATCCAAATCAGTAATTCCCGTCTACCTTGGCCAAGGATTTCTGGTGATGGTCACCCATGCACCGCACAACATCAACCCCCAATACCGGGAGAGACGAATCCCCGACGATCCGCTTACTGCCTCTATGTGGCTCGGGACTGTACCCAACTAAAACCTGTTTACACGACTCTTTTGAGCCGTGGTAGGGTAGTAATCAAAATCACAGTGGGAACTCACATGAGAAAAATGACGATCTGAGGTCAAAAGACTAACCTATACACATGTCACCTGGAACTGCTATCTGAAAATAGGTATAATACCAACTAGCATATTCCCGGTGAGTCCATCCAATGTACTCATAACCCAATGAGCACATGTATACTATCTTAGGTTACTGACTGACACCAATGGCATGTGAGACCGGCCACCGCCCCTCGTCGGGGTCTCGATAAATATACACTAGTCTATTCCGGAGCATCAATGCCCAGTCTCGATACTCCCTCGACTATGGACATTTAAAGATGTGCGTATAGACCACCCAGCTCCTACGTATATGATCGCCATCATAATGCCGGTGGTCAAGAAAGAATCATATGAGCTCTTTCAATATGTAATAGTGATCTGTAATACCACATAAAGCATGTACATAATGATAGAGACAAACCAAAAAGCATACTATCATATCGAGTAAGACTGTTCTACCCGTATAGGTCCTCCCTCAATCATCACAATTGCGTGCCTGCGATTAAAATAATTGACTTGAGGGCACTATAGCCAACAAGATACTACGGCTTTCTCATAGACGGGGATCGAGAGGATTGCATCTTAGAAGAAGATGATCGTACTAGTTTCAAGCAGGCTATTATCAGTAGGGACTCTGATAAATGGCTGGATCCTATGCGATCCGAAATGGAGTCCATATACACCAATAAAGTGTGGACCTTGGATATTGCTCCATCCAGGTTAAAACCCGTTGGATGCAAATGGATCTACAAAAGAAAATTTGGTGTAAATGGATAGGTGGAAACCTATATGACTAGACTTGTTGCAAAAGGTTTTCGTCAAAGACCAGGTGTGGACTACGACGAAACCTTTTCTCCAGCGGCTATGCTCAAATCCATTTGAATCCTACTTGCCATTGCTGCTTTCCATGACTATGAAATCTGGCAGATGGACGTAAAAACGGCTTTTTTGAACGGAAGTTTGGAAGAGTGCGTTTATATGGATCGACCAGAGGGTTTTGTAGACAGTGGGAGCAGCGGGAAGGTGTGCAAGTTGCTTAAATCCATTTATGGATTAAAGCAGGTATCGCGGAGCTGGAACATCTGTTTTGATAAAACAGTCAAGGAATTTGACTTCATCAAGAATGAGGATGAACCTTGTACATATAAGAAGATTGTAGAAAGAACTGTCGTATTCGTAGTCTTGTACGTGGACGGCATTCTTTTGATAGGAAATGATATTCCTATGCTACAATCGGTCAAGCTGTTCTTATCACAGAGGTTCTCCATGAAAGACCTGGGTGCTGCCTCGTACATTCTGGGGATTAAGATCTATAGAGATAGATCCAGGAGATTATTGGGACTTTTGCAGTCCAGGTACATAAATACCTTACTAAAGATATTTAGTATGGAAGATTATAAGCGTGGTAACATAACCGCATTGCACGGAATCACCCTCTTTAAAGAGATGTCTCCCAAGACTGATGAGGAGAGGGTTCACATGAGTACTATACCCTACGCTTCGACGGTATGATCTATAATGTATGCGATTCTATATACCAGATCAGATGTAGCTTATGCACTTAGCGTGGTGAGCCGGTATCATTCTAACCTAGGTGAGAACCACTGGACAATAATGAAGAACATTCTTAAGTATGTGAGAAGGACTAAAGAACTGTTCCTGGTATTCGGTAATGGGGACCTCCAGGTGGAGTCCTTTACCGACTCGAGCTTCCAGAGTGACAAGGATGACATCAAGTTTGTCTTGGGTTTTGTGTTCACTCTCAACGGAGGAGCGATCTGTTGGAAGAGTTCCAAACAGGACACCATCGCAGACTCGACGATGGAGGTTGAGTACATTGCTGCCAACGATGCTGCAAAAGAAGCCGTCTAGATTAAGAAGTTTATTACTGAACTTCAGGTGGTTCTATCCATTGTTAATCCAATACCTTTATTTTGCGACAACAAAGAACAATGGCTTTAGCGAAGGAACCACGGTCACATCAGAAATCCAGACACATCTTGAGACAGTATCACCTGATCAGGGAGATCATTGATCACCAGAAGATAGAGGTGCAGAGAGTGGACACAAAAGAAAATTCGGTGGATCCATTCACCAAGGCCCTTCCTCAAGCACAGTTCGAGAGACTATTTGAAATGTTGGGTATGCGATATGCCAACAACTGGCCCTAGTGTAGATGTTGGGTACTTGGTACGCCAATATATGTCCTTAGTGAAAGTGGGAGATTGTTGGATATGTATGCCCTAGAGGCCATTATTGTTTATGTACACATGTGGATGCTTGGACATATGTATGTACAGTACAATCTTGCTCGATATGATAGTATGCTATCTGGTTTGTCTTTATCTTAACATGTGCATATGTTTTACTTATTATTACGTATCATTTATACATGTTGATAAATCCCGTAGGATCATTGCTTGACTACCTGCGTTGTGATGGCGATCATACTTGTATGAGATGGGTAGTTGATAAGCACATCCTTAAAAGGGCCCTAGTCGTGGGAGTATCGAGACTAGGCATCGATATTCCGGAGTAGACTACTATATACGTTTCTAGACCCCGACGGGGGGCGATGGTTGTTCCTGTTAGTTGTATGTATGACCTAGAGGCCATTATTGTACATGATTGTATATTATAGTGGATTCTTGGACATATATAAGGAGGACTTTTTTGCTCGACATGATAGTATGCTATCTGGTTACTCTTTATCTTAACATGTATACTTCTACTGACACTCTGTTATATGTTGATAAAGCCCTTAGGATGTGTACTTGACTACCAGGACTATGATGCAGATCATACTAATGGGGCCAAGGTAGTCCACAAGTACATTCTTTAATTGTTTCTAGTCGAGGGAGTATCGAGACGGGACATCGATATTCCAGAGTAGACTAGTGTGTACGATTCTTGACCCTGTATGAGGCGATGGTTTATCCCACAACCATTGGTGTTTGACATCAGAGAATGTGCATAGGTGCTCATTGGAGAATGGGTACACTGAACAGGACTCGCCGAGAACTCCTAGATGGTATTAAACCTAACGTCAGATAGCAGTTCTTTGGTGACACTGGTACAGGTTAGTCTGTAGATCCGAGATCGTCATAGAGTTTTGTGTGATTCTCACTGTGCTTTGATTTCTACCTTACCACGTTCAAGAAAGCGTGCAAAACGGTGGTTTTTGGGTACAGTCTCGAGTCATATAGAGGCAATGAGCGATAGGAGGGGATTTCGTCTCTCCAGGTATTGGGGGTTGATGTTGCGTTGTGCTCGATTGGCCATAACAGGAAGTCCCTGGCCAGGGCAGAAACTGAGATTTACTGGTAACTGTTATCAGTAGTTTCTCGACCCGTTATGAGCCTCACATCAGCACAACTTATTAAGTTATTGGGGTCTGACGTTTACCACCCCTAGACTCGATATGCGACATATCAGACGAAGAGACCGGACTGTACGGTAGTGTTACCTATTGATTCACGGGAGTATGAACAAGCTTGCATATTGATCTTCTGATCGCTCAATACCCGGGTAGCCGTTACGTCCAGCTAGTACCGCTGACGGCTTGTGGGTAACTGATATGATCATTACCTACTGCCGGCGTATTGACGAGTCTTTAGAGTCCTACACAAAGGTTTCTTAGCTCATGCGAAACGAAATAGGGCACACATGTGATATGTGTGGGACCGAGATTGATACTTGTATGTGATACAGTATTCTAATCTCGCGATATAGGATATATATGATATAACCGGATTATTGAATCAAGTGTTGATTCAATAATTTGTTATATGTATATTTGATATACATGTATATGATATTAGTCGGTTGTATGTGATACAGCCGGATTATTAAATCAAGTGCTGATTTAATAATTTAATGTATAATTATATATTTGATATATTAATATATATATTAACTAATATTAGCTTATTTAAGAATTTCTTTTTCCTAAATACATACAAATATATATGTGATATATATATATGTATTTATTTATGTTTCATGCTAGATGATTTAGTCTCTACATGAGTTTATATGAGATATTTTCTCACCCACGGTTCATTATACTTGATCACTTGATCTTTTCTTCATCTCCTTCATTGCTCTCTAGCTCTCAAGTGAGAAGAAAAAGAAAAGGATAAAATTAATTCTAAAGTAAGCAAAATTCCTACTTCATCAATCTATACCAAACTAGCCATTTAGTATTTCTTGTTTACTTCACTTATTCATCAATAAGTGAAGAGTAAGCTTGAGTTAGAGATTCTTCGACATAGATCATTTTCGGCCTCGAAAATCCTTGAGCAAGCTCGTTCCTTTCGATGTGGAGCCTAAGGAGAGTCCGGGAGACCACTACTTGGAGCAAAGGTACTACTACACGGAGTTTTAGAAGTAAAGAACCGGTCTACAAAAGTTGTATTCCTATATCACTTAGTGTAAAGTTGTTTACATGTTTTCAATACCCTAATTCTCTAGTTATATCTTTGGTTCGGGCTCGCTCGGCACCTTAAATTTTTAAAATAGCATACTTGATGCTTGCTGAAACCCGTCGGGGGTGCTAAGCGAACCCTTCAGTGGTATCAGAGCCAGGCTAGAGCATTAGGAGTAGTTTAGGCGAAATTAGAGTGTTCAATCGACTATTTGAAAATCCGGAATGCATGCTTTCTGGAAATTTTTCAAAAGTTGGAATTTTTGGGTTTAAAAATATAAAGAAAATTATGCAGGGTATTGTATATACCCCCAAGAAAAATGAACCCCTGACTCGACTTAACGACTGCAGAACCGCAGCCAAAACATGCTTTTGGCGGCGGTTCCGTGGCGCCGTTGGTGAGGCCAGGGACATGCCTTCTTGTGATGGTCCGTATGTACTAGTGTCACTATCTGGGTATTTTTGAATCTGTCTCAAGTGTTGAGGCCTCTGAGAATTGTGGGTTTTAATGGATTGAACGAAATGTTTAACATTGTCTAAATATTTGTGATTTGCGATACAATATTTGGAATCCACAATAATTAGTTTTGTGAAAACTAATTAGTGTTTTGTAAATCTAGCAATCTAGTCTCTTTTGATCGTTACCACGGGGTTTTGATTCAGATCAAAACCCTGTCGCAATCTCGTATAGTACGTGAACGTTCGCCGGGTAACACTACTAGATAGCCACGTCCCATAACCCCGACCAAGTGACTGTAGGAGAACCCCGTAGCCAAAAGCCGTTTGGGTGCTCACAGCCGTGGTGTTCCGCATAAGTGCACTTCGTCGACGACATCGGGGGTGCGGCCGTCTACTAATGTTTCCGACAAGCATTCGATCATATGTTAGGAATCTTGTTGAATTGTCCAACTAGATATTGAAAAGTGTTTTCAATTTGAGACTAAAATGTCGGGTTTATAATGTTAGGCATGAAATTCAGAATATGTGATATTCCGGATTTATGATGTCTACGGAGTTTATACGGTTAGGCATGAAATCCGAAGTATGTGATATTTCGGGTTTATGATGTCTAAGGTGGTTACAGATTCCAATTATTGTAGTTTTCACTTTCTTTTTTGTGACCGTAAGTATAATATGTGGTGTATCGTTGGTTTCGTTGCTATACGTCAACGACAATTGGGATACGCATATTTACTTTCATTGATGGCATGTGATATTATGTGTTGCTGTGATATGTTATATTGGATCGTCGTGTTTAAATAGCTAGGGATTTTTGTGTGAGATGAGAGTTTTTCATTTTCATTCATGTAAAAACTTGTATGTAATATTCTTTTATTGGGACACTTCTGGGTTGAGAATGATGTCACCATTGATGTATATTATTTACTTTTCTGCATTAGGATAGACCCAAGGTAGGAGCACAAGTAACCGGGTTCTAAAGTCCAGTGGGAGACTATCTTGAGGAGTCGAGTCCGGGTCTCCTAACTTTAGAATTGGTAGGGTTACTTGCCGCTCTCGTAAGGGTCTAGGGATGTGGGTTTGGCTATTCATCGCGACCGTGGAATCCGTGTTTTTACTGGCTTAATTTAAAACATGAACCTCCTAGTATATCCAATATTTCATATGTTGACTTCTGCTGCATTGTTCTGTGATGAGATCATATAACTTCCTGAGACGAATGCTTTATATTATATATATGATATATAATAAACGTTGCTTATGTTTTGCATCCACGCTAGTCCTGCCCCCACTCTGTCGTTAGTTATCTAACCTGACGGTGCATGACGGGATCCCGCGATGAATACGGAAGTCATAAGCGTACGTTGTATAAGTATTTTCGTTTCTTTATCTATGATGCTTAGGAAGCATAAATGACGGGACTTCATTAATGAGATTAATGAAAAGAAAGAAACCTAAAGATGTTGTAGAATCAAATTTTTCAAAAAAGGGTAGCTCTAGTTTTTGCTTTGAATAGTGGTATTCCTTAATGAAAATCTAGCACTTCATTCGATGAGTAAAGAGCCGAGATCCCTTCACCGGGAGGGACCTCTTTAGCGTAACTACAAAATGCTACAACCCACTCGGTTTTGTTTTTGATAGCTTCTCTGGTTCTTGCTTTGCATAGTGGTATTCATGCATATCCAACACCTCATTCGATAAGGAATGAGCCGAGATCCTTTCACCGGGAATGACCTCTTTAGCAAAACTAGAAAAAGCCTAAAAACACTCCTTTTCA
This sequence comes from Agapanthus africanus, assembly GCA_030015575.1. NCBI lineage: Eukaryota > Viridiplantae > Streptophyta > Magnoliopsida > Asparagales > Amaryllidaceae > Agapanthus > Agapanthus africanus. Next base: position 131,585,837 of record CM057337.1, read on the forward strand.
AAATCACTCGATTCTACAACGTATCAAGTTCATTACACAAAAGGTTTTCTTAAAAACCTATCATGGCTCTCCGTCATTTCAGATAAATACTACTTAGTATTTGTGCTACGTTTGTTGGCCTGCGTCAAGGTGTAGTGTACGGTAGCTATTTAGTGCTTATCTGCTGCATATGATGCGATTGAATTAAGGTAGTCGGGTGACTTTTTTGGCCTGCGTCAAGGGTCGTGCGGGTAGGTTTAATTCAATCATGAAATGTACAGGTTGAACTTCACTAGAGGACTATGGTTTGTTGGCCTACGTCAAGGTCATAGGACGCTAGGGGAAAAACATTATCGGGAATTTCAAATGTTGAAATTTGCAATGAGATTGCATACCTTCTATGAGATAGTTGGATCTCGATACCCACTGCGAGTAAGAGATACTCCTGAGAGAGTTTTGCACTTTACAATTAGCCGATCAAGCAGGTGTCTAGAAAGGTGTTAACAGGGTTACGCCAATGGGAAAACGAGGTTTATTTTAATTAGGTCCGTGCTAAAGTACGGGGAACCTCCCTCAAAGTACCGACACTGGCCTAGCCGAACGATTGGCGAACTTATAGGGTGTAATTAATCCCGGCTAGTCTTACCTTTTAGGGTTTGAAGGAAGATTTGATAAAAACAGTGGAAGCCATCCTGATTAGATAAAATAATAACCAATCTAATCTTGCAAGAACGCGCACAGTGTTTTCTTCTCTCTCTCTCTCTCTCCAGGTGGCGACCATAACACGCCTTAATCAAGATAATAATATTGATGTATTGACAAAACCCGCTTATTATACTGAGCTGGGGAACGTTAGTTCTGATCTACCTTATAATTGTTATAAGTCTGAGACGAAAATAGGGGAATATCTAGATTCCCACGCGACCCGACAAAGGAATGAGCATGTTGATTCGGGTGTGTTCATTACCGAGAACCGTTTCTTAGTATGCTCTACGTCCTGGGTATTAGATACCGGATCAAGATCCCACATATGTAATCTGTTACATGGGCTTAAGAAAGGTAAAGAACTGGGGTTGGGTGATAAGGATATAAGAGTAGGAAATATTGCAATTGTTGCGGCCAAAACAGTTAGCGATTATCACCTTATATTACCAAATGGTAATACATTAGTTTTGAATAAATATTATTACATACCAAACCTGATATGCAACATTATATCAGTCTGTTAATTAACTAAAAGAGGATATAATTTTGTATTGTAGGATAATGTTATGAACATTTTCCTGAATCAAAAGTTGATTGGATCAGGCATGTTGTGTAATGGCATATACGTTCTAAATCAAACCACAATTCTTAACGTACATAACACACAAGAGGAAAAGTTCAGAAATGAACGAATCCTTCTTGTGGCATTGTAGACTAGGTTATGTCAATGCGACGCAACTAACTAAGTTACATAAAGATGGATATTTGAATCAGTTTGAATTTACATTAGATGAAACTTTCCAGTCATTTCTCAAAGGTAAAATGACTAAAACTCCGTTTACAGAACACGGAGAAAGAGCTACTGAACTCTTGGGACTGATACATAGTGATGTATGCGGTCCCATGTCTACACATGCCAGGAATGGTTCCTCGTACTTCATTATATTCACCGACGATCTCTCAAGATTCGGACATATGTTCCTGTTGAAACAGAAGTCTGAAGCTTTTGAGAAATTCAAGGAATATAAGTGTGAAGTAGAGAACGAAGTCGATGTCGCGCACTCCGCGTGTCCGCGGGGAGGTGGAATATTCAAAAAATGATTTTTCAAAGCTCGCAACACCGACTCGAACTCCAGGATCAATGCTAAATCCAAGCTAACACAATACCGTATAAGGTTTAACTACTCAGTTAGAAGTTATACCTCACGATACCAAGTCCTTCGGGTCTTCATCACTGTCCTCTACTCGTCATCAGCTCCAAGGATCGGAACGGATCGCGGCTACTTCGACGGCCTCCTCGAGTCAAATATGATCCACCCGAGAGTCTATAGTCTGAGCTCCTATCTCGAATCTAAGATAACTACGGCTTCTAGTTCGCTAAACTAGAAATCCTAGGTTGTGTAGAGTGAGAAGATGGAGAGATTTGTCTCTTGGAACCCTAGTTTTCTCAACTCATGAGAGGTCAAGGGTTTGTGATGAAGAGAAGAGGCTTGAGGAAATGAGAAAGGAGAAGTAAACATTGAAGGAGGCATGGCTGCCCATTCAAGATAGAATGAAGTATATTTGATATTTTGTGAGATAAAAATCACACTCAAATATCTACAACTCTTCACAAATATCTTGTGGTGACTCATGACCATGAGTCACCAAGTAGCCATGCTAGGTTCAATGCATAACTCCACCTCATTCCTCCACCTAATAAAGATTTTTCCAAAAAGAATAAAACCCTAAAAAGGTGTCCCCCTTCTAGAAGCAAATCCGACAAATTACGAGAATGCCCCTCATCCGTATATACATACCCGCATCCGCATTCCGAAGAACACGAATACAAAGAGACGAAACAATCCATTAATATAATACTAGGATCCGGCTTAAACCAAAGCCCACTAGTATTATCCGCCCGATCATCATACGTGCACAAGTACACGCACGTGATCGAAGCCCTGCCGTAAAACCATACGGCCTCTACGCCTTTTGCCCGGTGCAGAGAAACTCTCTATGTGGGACTCTAAAGACTTAACAGTACACTGGTAGTGGGTTTAACCATAAGCCACAAGCGGTACTATCAACACATAATGGCTACCCAGGTATGTGTCGATAAGAAGGCCGATGAGCAAACCCATCCGAACTCCTACTGAGCCTGAATGTGACAATCTCCGTACAGTCCGGTCTGTTCTAAGAGTATCGCATATCGGGCCTAAGGGGCGGTAATCGTCAGACCCCTAATAGCGCAATAAATCGTGTCGGAGTGTAGCCCAATACACCCTGAGAAACTACTGGAATACCTACCAGTTAATCTCTCTTGCCTTGGCCAAGGACATTGTGTAATGGCCTTCCGAACACAGCGCGATATCAACCCCCAATACCGGGAGAGACGAATCCTATCTAACCGCCACTGCCTCCAAGTGCTTCGGGACTACACCCAACTACTACCTATTTGCACGACTCCTTTGAGCCATGGTAGGGTAGTAATTAAAGTACAGTAGGAATACACTTGAAGAGAAGTAGCAGTGTCAAGTCGACGGACTAAGTTGTACTCATGTCACCTGGGAACTGCTACCCGACGAGAGGTATAATACCCACCAGCAATTCCCGACAAGTCTTGTCCAGTGTACTCATAACCTAATGAGCACCTGCATACTATCTCAAGTACGACATACTAATGGCAGTTGGACATACCATCTCCCCTGCTGGGATAAGAAGCGTATACACTAGTCTACTGTGGAGTATCGATGCCCCATCTTGATAATCCTACGACTGGGGACCTGGAAGGATGTATTTATAGACTACCCAGCTCCCACTAGTGTGACCGCCATCACAACGCTGGTAATCAAGAATAGATCCTAAGGGCTCTACCAATATGTATAAGCGATATGCTAAAAAACACATGCACATATTGAGATAGAAACAAACCAGGTGGCATACTACCATTTCGAGCAAGACTGTTACTATATCCGTGTATATCCCAAGCTCCCATTAAGTAATATACAATCCAGTATGATACAATAATGGCCTCTAGGGCATATATCACTAACAGATCCCACAACCATTGGTGTTTGACATCAGAGAATGTGCAAAGGTGCTCATTGGAGAATGGGTACACTGAACAGGACTCGCCGAGAACTCCTAGATGGTATTATACCTAACATCATATAGCAGTTCTCTGGTGACACTGGTACAGATTAGTCTGTAGACCCGAGATCGTTATAGAGTCTTGTGTGATTCTCACCGTGCTTTGATTTCCACCTTACCGCATTCAAGAGAGCGTGCATAACGGTGGTTTTTGGGTACATTCCCAAGTCACATGGAGGCAATGAGCGATAGGAGGGGATTTCAACTTTCCCGGTATTTGGGGTTGAAGTTGCCCTATGCTTGATTGGCCATAACAGGATGTCCCTAGCCAGGGCATAAACTGAGATTTACTGGTAAGTATTATCAGTAGTTTCTAGACCCGTTATGAGCCTCATATCGGCGCGACTTATCAATTTATTGGGGTCTGACGTTTACCACCCCCAGACTCAATATGCGACATATTAGATGAAGAGACCGGACTGTACGCTAGTGTTACCTATTGGGTTCATGGGAGTATGAACAAGCTTTCCTGTTGATCTTCTGATCGTTCAATACTCGGGTATCCGTTACGTCCAGCTAGTACTGCTGACGGCTTGTGGGTAACTGATATCATCATAACTACTGCCGACGTGTTGATGAGTCTTTACAGTCCTACACAGAGTTTTCCTAGCTCATGCGAAAAGAAGTAGGGCACATATGTGATATGTGCGGGACCGAGATTGATACTTGTATATGATACAGTATTCTAATCTCGTGATATAGGTTATATGTAATATAACCGGATTATTGAATCAAGTGTTGATTCAATAATTTGTTATATGTATATTTGATATATATGTATATGATATTAGTCAGTTGTATGTGATACAGCCGGATTATTAAATCAAGTGCTGATTTAATAATTTAATGTATAATTATATATTTGATATATTAATATATATTAACTAATATTAGCTCACTTAAGAATTTCTTTTTTCCTAAATACATACAAATATAAATGTGATATATATTAATGTATTTATTTATGTGTCTTGATAGATGATACATTGGACTTGGGTGTATGAGACTCATACCTAACTTAAGATAATTTGGGTGTTTAAATATTAAGGGAAAAATCAAAAATAGGTGGAAATTAGCAAGGCTTGAGATGCTTGTGGAAGCATGGAGAAGTTTTGACTTAAGTCCACTAATTTTGTTTTACTGTAGATATTTATTAACCTAATCATTATCTTTAGCCATGGTTTAGTCTCTGCATGAATTTATATGAGATATTTTCTCACCCGTGGTTCATTACACTTGATCACTTGATCTTTTCTTCATCTCCTTCATTGCTCTCTAGCTCTCAAGTGAGAAGAAAAAGAAAAGGAGAAAATTAATTCTAAACTGAGCAAAATTCCTACTTCATCAATTTATACCAAACTAGCAATTTAGTATAGCTTGTTTACTTCACTTATTCATCAATAAGTGAAGAGCAAACTTGAGTTAGACATTCTTCGACGTAGATCATCTTCGGCCTCGAAGATCCTTGAGTAAACTCGTACCTTTCGACTAGTGGAGCCTAAGATGAGTCCGGGAGACCACTACTTGGAGCAAAGGGATTACTACATGGAGCTTTAGAAGTGAAGGACCGATCTACAAAGGTTGTATTCCTATATCACTTAGTGTAAAGTTGTTTACATGTTTTAAATACCTTAATTCTCTAGTTAGATCCTTGGTTCGGGCTCGCTCGGCACCCTAAATTTTTTAAATAGCATACTTGATGCTTGCCGAAACCCGTCGGGGGTGCTAAGCTAACCCTTCAATTCCCACAGCCATTGGTCTTTCGCAACTAAGATCGTATGCAGGTGCTCACTGGGGGTGATTACACTAGATGGACTCGCCGAGAACTTCTAGATGGTATTATACCTATTGTCAGATAGCAGTTCTCAGGTGGCATGAGTACAGGTTAGTCTTCAGACCTGAGATCGTCGATTGTCTCGTGTGAGTTCCTACTGTACTTTGATCACTACCCTACCACGGCTCTACTGAGTCGTGCAAACAGGTTTTGGTTGGGTACAGTCCCGAGCCATATGGAGGCAGTGAGCAATTGTTGGGGATTCGTCTCTCCCGGTATGGGAAGTCGATATCGCACTGTGTTCGATTGGCCAGCACCATAAGGCCTCGTCCAAGGCAGTTGGGATTTATTGATAGGTTGATCAGTGGTTTCCCGGATTGGTCCTGAGCCACATTAGCATGAAATATCGGGTTATTATGGTCTAACGATTACCACCCCTAGACCCGGTATGCGATACTCACAGACGAAGAGACCGAACTGTATAGAGATTGTCACAGATAGGCTAAGTAGGGATCCAGATGATTTTGCTCGTGGCCTTCCTTTTCGACAGGTACCCGTGTAGACGTTATGTAAAGCTAGTGCCGCTGACATGCTTGTGGTTATGGATTCATCCAATAACTCACTGCCGGCGTACTGTCAAGTCTTTAGAGTCCCACATAGAGATTTTCCCTGGTTCATGTGAAATAATGCAGTAGCTGTATTGGATACGTGCAGGGTTCCGATTGATTAATTGTACTAGTTACTCGGAGTTTCGATCTGACAGTTGATAATACTAGCCGGCTTGGGATTGAGCCGGATTATTAAATCAGGTATTGATTTAATAATTTACATATATTTATTTGATATGTATATTCTAGTATTATGTTCTTTGTGTTATTCTATCTCTTTGGGTATTCGTATTTTGATACGAATACAGGTATGTATATACAGTATCGTATAATTTGTATTTATACGGAAAACATTCTAGAAGGTGGACACCTCAATTTAGTTTTTATCCATTTATCTTTAAATGGAAAATGAGGTATAAAATTGGTAAGGGGAGTATGGTGAGAACCATGGTTCAATGGTATTGACAAATGAATTTTCAATTCATTTGTGCAAACTATTCAAGCATAGTTGGATTTATTATATTGGAAAAATTGTTTTACAAAACTATGGTTGAGTTTTTTCTCTCTCATGAGATTCATTTTTTCCCATGCTCACCATTTGCTTCACTCTCCTCACTTGTTTTCTTGAGCTCCTCCACCTTCATCTTCAACCTCCTCTCTACACTCTCATGTGTAGAGAATCAAGAGAAGAGGTGAGATAAATACACAAACAGAACCTTACACTACATCCTCGACACTTTAGATTAGCAATCTAAAGTTTCTAGTTGCTCCACTTGACTCTTAGTGTGGAGCTAAAGCCATGGACTACATCTCTTAGGTGGATCATCTTCGATGGAGGGAGACCGACGATCAAGCTCGATCCAGGAGAACTCAAGGGGCAAGGAAAGACGATCAAGCTCGATCTAGGATAACTCAAGGAACAAGGAAAGACGAACAAGCTCGATTAAGGAGATCTCTAGGAGCAAACGAAGAGGATAGAAGACCGAAGGACATGAATCTTTTGGTCAGAAACTTCTATCATAGTAGTTAAAGATCTCCTCATGTTAGCTAGTTTTGGTTTATGGTAGATTCTAGGATGGGCTATTTCTAGCGCCGGTTTTGAACCTCGAAAAATTTTTGTTCTGCAACGGCCACGGTAGTTGGTTAGGGTGCTAGGAAATCCCAACAACGGTCTAGCCAAAGCTTCCAACAAGACCTTGACAAAGATTATAAAAAAACAGTGTCCTGAAACAAAAAAGATTGGCATGAAAGGCTGCACGAAACTCTCTGAGCGTACAGAACAACATTCAAAACGGACACGAACACAACACCATACGCATTAGTGTTCGGCACGGAAGCAGTGCTTCCCGTGGAAATTGAACTCCCTTCTCTTCGAGTAGAGGTTCGATACGAGCTGAAAGATGAAGAAAATGTTCATCTTCGGCTTGAGGAGCTCGATGCCCTTGACGAAACTCGCCTTATAGCACAGCAAAATCTGGCGGCTTATACGGCAAGGATGACGAGGTCATACGAAAAACTGACCAGGACGAGAACATTCTGCCAAGGCGAGCTCATGCTAGTCATCAAAAGACCCATGATCCCCAATCGTGCAAAACGGTGGAAATTCGAGCTGAACTATGAAGGCCCGTACATCATAGACAAAGTCTATCAAGGTGAAGCCTACCTGCTCATGGATATGCCTGGAGAAAGACCCTTCCGGCCAATAAATGGCCAATTCCAAAAAAAATACAATGCTTGATGAGCCACGACTTAGGTCAATGATAGATGACAACGCTCGTGTCCGCTTGCTATCTTCCTGAGTCAGAACTCTGAGAGTAGTATACGAAAAAGCTCCGTTGCCTCAAACATGGCGATGAAAGACCGAAAACTCCTTAAACTAATTGCTCGCCTCAAACATGGCGGTATCGGACCGAGATGTCCCTAAACTAGAACCTCCTCTCAAACATGGCGACATCGGACCGAGATGTCCCTAAACTAAAAACGGACCGAGAAGTCCTTAACTTAACGATCCGCCTCAAAAACGGCGACGACGGACTGAGAAGTACTTAACTTAACGATCCGCCTCAAAAACGGTGACGACGGACCGAGAAGTCCTTAAACTAACAATCCGCCTAAAAAACGGCGACAATGGACCAAAAAGTCCTTAAACAAGAAATTCGCCTCAAACTTGGCGATAATGGACCGGAACGTCCCTAAACTAGTGCATCGCCCCAAATACAGCGATATGCTCCCTTGAGATCTATATTGCAACCGAAGTCCTAACGGAAAAGGTTGCAACTCAAGTCCTATTGGCTACACGGCTACTCCAGTAATGAAGTCATCCCCAAGTCCCACCGACAAATTAATGGGCACCTGCGGTGAAACTACTCTCGGGTATTCCATCGTTAAAAAAAATAAAAAATAAAATAAAATATATACATATATAATGAAATTTCCTCTACTCTGCAAGTGAGTCCACATCGACCCCTGCATACAATTCATGGGCACAAATGAAAAGGGAACCATATTTTCCCACCAGGCTCCGTCAAAGGGAGAGCCAGATCACGACGGCAACATCTACAGCCTAGAGATCAGCTTGACGTTCTTCTCATTCCAACAGGGTGCAGACGTGACGTCAACAAAACTCCAAGGAGCTAAATCAAAATGGAGTAATGGCAAAATCCTAGCTCCAACTCGGCGTTCCTTCTCATTCCAGCAGGATGCAGACGCAACGTCAACAAAAGACCCAAGGGTCGAAACAAAAATGGAGTAGTAACAAAATCCTAACTCCATGTCTTGACGGTGCATATACAACCTAAAAACTATCCCGGTGTTCCTTCTCATTCCAGCAGGATGCAGACGCAATGTCAACAAAAGACCCAAGGGTCAAAACAAAAATGGAGTAACGGAAAATTCCTAACTTCAAGTCTTGACGGTGCATATACAACCTAGAGACTATCCCGGTGTTCCTTCTCATTCCAGCAGGATGCAAACACAACGTCAACAAAAGACCCAAGGGTCGAAAAAAAATAGAGTAACGGAAAAATCCTAACTCCAAGTCTTGACGGTGCATATACAACCTAGAGACTATCCCGGCGTTCCTTCTCATTCCAGCAGGATGCAGACGCAGCGTCAACAAAAGACCCAAGGGTCGAAACAAAAATGGAGTAACGACAAAATCCTAACTGCAAGTCTTGACGATGCATATACAACCTAGAGACTATCCCGGCGTTCCTTCTCATTCTAGCAGGATGCAGACGCAGCGTCAATAAAAGACTCAAGGGTCAAAATAAAATGGAGTAACGGCAAAATCCTAACTTCAAGTCTTGACGGTGCATACACAACCTAGAGACTATCCCGGCATTCCTTCTCATTCCAGCAAGATGCAAACACAGCGTCAACAAAAGACCCAAGGGTTAAAAAAAATAGAGTAATGGCAAAATCCTAACTGCAAGTCTTGACGGTGCATATACAACCTACAGACTATCCCGGCATTCCTTCTCATTCCAGTAGGATGCAGACGCAACATCAACAAAATACCCAAGGGTCGAAACAAAAATGGAGTAATGGAAAAATCGTTGATCCAAGTCTTGACGGTACATATACAACTTACAGACTATCCCGGCATTCCTTCTCATTCCAGCAGGATGCAGACGCAACGTCATCGTCAAAAAACAAACACCCAATGGTCAGAGCAAAAATGGAGTAACGGAAAAATCCTAACTCCAAGTCTCGATAGCGCATATACAACTTAGAGACTATTGCGGCGTTCCCTCTCATTTCAGCAAGATGCGGACACGACTATCAAATAAAATTGGAGTAATGCATATTCCTAGCTCCAGGCTTCAATTGCAATACATGCAGCATAGAGGTCCTACAGATGTCTACCCTACCTCAGCAAAGAAACAGCACGACATCGTCAAAATGAAAAAGAAGTGACGGCATATTTCCAGCTTCGGATCTCAACGGCAACTCATATAAAGCCTAAAAGACTATCGGAGATCATCCCACACCAGAGCGAAGTGGTTATGACTCATCGGGGCTCCAAATTGAGCCTAACCTCAAGTAATAAGCGTCATGGAAAATCCCTAACGTTTGATCTTTCGACGATAATATGACCTAAGGAGATTACTTAAAGACATCTTGTCCAGCCCCCGAAGGGATCAGAGACACGACAGTCGCGGGGTTACTCGAACAGCGGCTTAAAGAATGCATATCGAGAAATACATCAACCAACGCGACGGTACCACGGACTAAAACCCTAGTACCACAAACCTAGCAGACCTCTGTCGTAAAGAATAGGGGTTATCTACATACAACGTTAGGACAAGTTTGCCTGTAAACCCAAGGAAAGTAAACTAAAAACACTCCGAAATGAGTATATAAACTAGATACTCCGAAGTGAATAAACTACAAACTCCGAAGTGAGTACATAAACTAGAAACTCCGAAACGAGTGAATAAACTATAAACTCCGAAATGAGTAAATAAACTAATATGCGCTAAATTAAGAAATCAGACACAGAGGAGCGCATGCAAAAAAATGAATTCTTTATTCATAAATCGAAATGTTTAAAAGATACGGTTTACATTTATGTAAAGAAAAGTTGGAAATACAATTCTAGCCATTAAGAAGGAGAGGCTTTCAATATACTGGCAACCCGCTCACTCTCTTCCCGCAGCACCTCCTCGCGTGCCACTATTGTATCCAGCATCGCTTCAACTTGAGCCTATTATTGCAAGCACGATGAAAGCTTCTCAGCAATTTCCTGCTTAGAAACCTCGCAATATCGCATTCCCTGCTCGGTAAAATCGAGTTTCTATCTCAGCGCCATTCCTTTAGACAAGCATTGTTGAAGACTTTCAAAGATAACTTGCAGCTACGCGGCACTCACTTCGACCTGGGCGCGCAATTGGCTAGATTCGTCAGAAGCTGTCTCATGCTCTTTTCGCTTCAGGGCCAACTTTTGCTCAAAGTATTTAGTGGAAACGACACTTTGTTCGATCCATGCGATCAGTTGAGCCTTCGAAGTTAACGCTTCAGGTGCAAGACACGTGTGCTCAATCTCATGGAGACAAGCCTCAATCCGCTTACAATAGTCAACCGAAATGCCGATGAAGTCCTTATTGTAGAAATTCATAAGCGTCGTCAACATAGGTTAACCTCGTCAGCAAAGTCCGCAGCAGAGGTGAGAGCTTCAACGTTAAAATATTCGATGAACTCTTTTAGCATCCGCCTGCTATTCGTCATACCCCTGAAAGATTGGTGCTTAGAAAAGGGCCCTGCGGGAATTGAAATGCGAGACTCAAAAGGAGCCAAAGCCGGTGCATCTGTTGCAGATAAAGCACACACAAAGAAGGGTTATATTTCAACCTAAAAAAATAATAAAGAAGAATGATGATGAACGAGATCTACCATACCAGTGGTCAAAAATGGCAAGTTAGGAAGCACAGGAGGCTCGGCTATTCCTATGTTCTCCCCATCGGGCCATAATACTGCGGTCAATACGGGAAATGTTCAGCAATAGAAAGTTTACTCGTAGAAAGATGGAATAAAAGGTGAAGAATATACTAATCAACATATGAAGGGGGAGCGAATTCTGATTGGAAGGTGAAGTGCGAGCTTAACATCTGGTGTAAACGGTCAAAAAGCACTCCTGCAGGATTGCGACAATATATGGTAAAGAAATTAATCCAAGAAAATAATATCCACACTGAAACAATGAAATGAGAAATCTTTACCTTCCGTCATTAAACCCGAGAGAACTCGGGGGGACACAAGAGAGGGGTGGAACCATGACAGTCGTAACAACGGATGGCAGTAATTCTTCAGTCAGCACATCGTAGGGGTTTACCACACCTATATTCAGAATAAAGGAGATATCAGTAGAGATGCCTAGCGGGATTAAGAACTCAAAAGTAATAGCTCGAGGAATACCTGACAGGGCAGAAACCATGACGGTGTCTGGAGCATCACCAGCTGTGACGGCTTCCTCGGTTTCCACCGGGAATGTGGATTTAGCATCCACACCTTCTCCCCCTGAATCGATAATGCTCGCATCACCCGCCGATATCGGGGATCCACATGGAGAGGAAGCGGCAGTCGGAACAGCCTCGGATTCTAAAGGAAGGTCTACCACTTCAGGCTCTTCAAGCGCCGGCACTTCGCCCGCCACGTCACCACCTAAACTTGGCCCTGTTTAAAAAAAGTGTTATAATTCAAGATAAAGGTTGTTATTAGGTTTCAATAAGGGACCGTGCGTTGTTCTACCTTGAAATAACCATTCGGCCTCTTCCCGGGCCACACGCACAACCTGCCTATGAGCGGTGGACAGGGCAGAAGGAACGTCCTCCATGGGAACGTCAGAGGGTCAAGCATTACTCGAACCCGCTCCTGCGGCCAGGTTATCCTGACGCTCCCTTGCTTCATGTTTTTTGCGCTTTCTCTCAGCTTTAACCATATGAATAGATCTCCTCAGGACCTCCGACAAAGGAGCGTCTTTGTCCAAATTAGGCTCGGCCTCCGGATCTACCGCAACATCCATCATCGGATGCTTTAGCAATGCCTCCCGCGGCGGCCCTGGGGTGACCTCAACCGTAGTCGGTGGCTCTGAAAGCTCCTCCGCATCACCACTTGAGGTTGGTATTGCACTCGGAACAACACGCATTGCGGTGGTTCCTGTAACAGAAAGAAGAAGGGAGTCAGGGTGTGAACAAAATGAACTAAATATGTAAAGGCATCGCGAAACAAATCATACCGAGACGCATGGAAGTGCGAAGCCTCTCCTCCTCCTCCTCAAATGTTTTGAGGGATGCCAAGAGAACCTCTTCAGTGGAGATTCCTGTTAAAAGAAGAGCGTTAATAAAGCGTAATAAATTCATAAAAAATGTACATACAAAAAAATGTAAATGAAATATACCGGACAACGCAAGAGAAGCTAATGCTGCTTGCTCACGGGCCAGCATTTCAGAAGCTTCGATGGCAGCTTGAAAATCAGTAGCGGTGGGAGCTTCAAACAGACCATCGTTAGTGCCATATTCAGATAAGCCTTCGCTATAAGAAGCATGAGGCTCTTGACCGAATACAACGTCGGCTGAGAATAAGGATTTCTTCTTCTTCCGCGAGATGGCACCAACGCCCGATGATAATAGTTTTCTCTTAACGGGCTTCTTCGGACGGCGAGTTTCGATCTCCAAGCCAATAGCCGACTCAGGGGACGCCGCAGCTACCACAGTCGTAGGAGTGTTTGGTTGAGGCTTACCCGGAAAAGCTCGCGGAACTACGACCGCACTGCTCTCTCTCTCCAGGAAGGACGGACAACTACCCTTCGCGTCAGCAAAACCGCGAGATTGCTGGCTGGGACAGAATCCTTGTGGTCAAGAAGCATCCACCTTTCCTCCTTGACGACAGCACTCATTGCATGCTGATACCAAGCAATGTAGGCATTCAAGGCCCTTGGAATATGACTCGGCTCGCTGATCAGGAAATGGGACTCCGTATTCGGACGTATGAAATGGTGCGCCGTGTTGCGAACACCCTCCTCAGTAGTAACTGGATCAAAGATGAACGCCTCAAGGGGAACGCCATGGTTGTAACCTGATTGCTGGGAAAAACGGTGAGGGTTATATCTCATAAATAAAACCGAGGCGTTCTATCTAAATACCAGGAAACCCGGCCTGATAGAGTACAAATGGACGATCTCCCGAGCCCTCAATGCAGAAGCTCCATCCTTGAAGACATCATGGAGTGGTTGGACCACTTTAGAAGGCTCCTTACCGATGGTCAAAACTTTATCTACAAAGGTCATGCTTTCCCCAACCATGCGTAGGCGAAGAAGCAATCGCCGAGCCTCTCACTGGGTTGGGTCTGGAGAAGAAGCATCGACTAAGTGCATGACCCGAGGAAAATTGTATCCTTCATAAAATCAGGGCCGTTTATACACACCAAAAGCACCCAACATGTGCATCTCGATCCACAAGGTGAAGTAGTGCAATGGGAGAATTACGAGCTTCACGCCCAGCTGAGTGGTGTCAGCCGCTAGACTTAGACCATGATATAAGTGAGCCATTCCTGCAACCCTAATAGCCATGCGTGTTCCCGCCGCAATACGATGAGCTGGATAAAAGACAGACGATCTCATATAACGAGGGTTCATTGGATGCGCAAACCAGCTCAACCACAAGCCGATGAACCCCATGAAGAACGTCTCTTCATCAATGTTCGAAGCGGCGACCTCTGCGAAAGGGACGATTGGGGTATATGGAATATAGAATTGATTTAGATCCACCTTCAAGGATGTTAGTTTATCCAATCCAAATCTGAATGGATCATCGAGCTTAGCGGACTTCGCAGCTTTCTTCGATAAAGCCTCTGGACGAAGGAAGCGGGCAATGAAGTCCGTGAAGCTAACTCCGTGCCCCCAGACTCCAAGAATAAGCTTTATAAATGTTCAACATTTTGATCAAGCTCGGAAATTTGTGTCTAACAACATTCTCTGGGGTAAGACCCATAACCACTGATTCGGTAGCGAAGACATACTCGTCAAGAGGAAGTATCTCATCATAATGCTTTCCTCTGACGGGTAATCCCGATATCTCCGCGCATTCCTCCAGCAAGATTGAGAACTTCCGATCCGATAGGAGAAATGTGTAGGTCGGGATATTCCATTGCTCCGGAAAGGATTTAACCCACCCTACATGAGGAGTGTGGTAATAAAAAAGGACTCGTAGATCGCTGGATATAGCCCGGTCTTCAGCAGCAGCGACTTCTTGGCTAACATAATGTAACGGGCCCACAGCAGATAGCCAGCCGGATGACGGGGGGTCACTCCTATCGAATAAACCTGGCCCCAAGGACGCGCTTCTCCTTGGCATATGCGACGCCCCAGAATGTCTAAATCCATCGGCAGCTGCACTGGTATCGACACCATGGAAGGTTGGAGACGACCTTCCGAAGTCCAGTTGACCTCTTCCACTGCGTAAGCAACCTGCGGAGGGTCGGCATAGTGAATCGATGGGATCAGTTCTGACGGCGCCGCAAAAGTAAAACTGTGCCGACTTCGGATAAGGTAACTGTACCATGACCCCCACAAAATGAAGAGACTTCTGCTCTTGGTCATAGTCCCGAATTAGCGCAAAGACTTCCCGATCTGTAGGCGCATTGGCGAAAGCGCTCTCCGAACGAACGTAGGGGAAGGAGGAATCGGAAGCCATAGTAACTAAAATATATATAATAGAGGGTTAATTATCAACACAATGTAATCAACTGTAATTAAAGGCCTTAGCATTTTCAGTACATCCAAATTTGTACTATATTCTGGCATATTAAAGTCACCACGGTCCAAAGGAAAGGGACAATGGGCCCCATAAAATCAAGGTAATGCCCCATTAATGATGAGGCATGCACTCATTGTAAGAATCCAAAAGGATTCGCATTTAATGAAAAATCTCATTGAACAGTGGAGTTCAAGGCTCTCAATGGTTTCGAAGAACGTGTTCTACAACAGATTCAAATCTGCAAGAAAAACCTCAAAAAGAAAATAAGAAAAGTCCCAAAAGAAATTTCAAAAGAAATTTTCTCAGCGCTAAGCTCTGTAGAACAAACCGGAATTGAATTCCTCTGATAGTGGAATTAAATCCCAGAAATCACCATGGAAAATATATTGGAATTAAATTCCAAAGAAACCTTCAGAGATCAAAATCACTAATTGGGTAAACCCTAAGATCTTTAAGACCCATGGTCTATCCAAATAAAAGTTTTTTTTAAATATCTCTAAGAGATCATTCCAAGAAAAGAGCAAAGCTCTGTTAATGAGTAATAATCCAAAACAAAAAGGAAGGTTTTTTTATGGGTTGAAATTTTGTCATGATTCTTACCAAGATTTTTTACAAAGTTCAACTCTAAGAGTTTCTTTGGGGCAGAGATCTAAGCTCTGAAAAGAGAATTAAATTCTCAAGGAAGAAGAAAGAAGATAATGGAACGATAGTCATCTCAAGGGCCAAAGGCCGTATTTATAAGATGTGAAGGGACGGTTCAACTCTGTAGGAGATCAAACGGTGGAAAAGATGACACCGTTGCACTCACGTGCGAGCCATGTGAGTACAACGGTAGGGGCATTTGTTCCCCCGACATTTAACCTAATAAAGAGAAAAACTCTATTGGAATTTAATGAGGCAGCGCCTCACATGCTCTCCACGAGGGCGCCAGCGACAAAGCTAATCTTATAGGATTAAATCCTATGGTGGCGCCGCACGTGCTCCTCACGCAGGCGCCAGTGTGCAAACTATAAGAGAATTTATTACATAAGAGTTAGACTCTTATATAGAGCCACACGTGCTCGTCACGTGGGCGCCAATGTGCAAAGCATAGGATTACCATCTTAAGAATTAAATTCTTAAGTGGCGCCCACGTGCACAACACACGAGCGCCGGCGTCTAGATATAATTAAATTCTATAATACTCTCTGTTAAAACAGAGCCATTCGATCAAAAATCTAACGGAGACGATAAATCATCAAAAAATATAGAATTAAATTCTATTAAGAGAAAGTATCTCCCAAATATTTCTAAATAAGAAAGATACTCTCGGTTGGATCAATGATCCAATAATAGAATAAAATTCCATTTTGGGAATATATTCTCTCAATCTTTCCAAACAAAAAGATTGCACCATGTAAAATAGAGAACCCTTGGATTAAAAATCCAATTGTGATTAAAAATCACCACTTGACAGAATAAATTCTGTATATGGGAGAATATTTTCCCAATCTTGTCAAAAACAAGAACAACATATTCTATAAAACAGAAGTTCTTAGATCAAAAATCCAACGGTGGGTAAAATTCCCCAAATCAATTCTGAGACCAATTAAATCAATTGGAATCTCTCTATGAGAGATTTTCTCAATACCAATTAACAATCTGCCCCCACTATATAAAGGACCCGAGACTTCAAATCTCATATAGAAAAAAAAACCTATAAGCTTCTGCAAAAATATAGTGGGCTCTTGAAAGAACAGAGAATTCAATTCTCAAAGAAGAAAACCTTCCTTCTCGAAACCCTAGGTAAATAAAAGAGATCAAAATATCTCTATCACATCTAAGAGCTTAACCCTTTTAAAAGAACTTGATTTTTTCTCTGGATCTGAGTTCCACAAGACAAATCTCCCATAATTTAAGAATTTAATTCTCATCGGGAAGATCTTGATCTTGAGAATCAAACATTCAAGGAAGAACCAATTCAAAAAGGAAAAATATGGAGTCCATATTAGTCCAAGAACTCAGTACTTTCAAATCAAGAACTTAGTTCTCTAAAAACTCAACCCGAAATCCTCAAAAATAGTGATTTTGGTAAGCGTTAATGGTCAAAATACCAATGACAGAGGTTTAACCTCTCTAAAAATATCTACGGAGATTAAATCTCCATATTAAAAAAAACTAGTGCTCACGTGCTTCCCACGTGGGCGCCCTTTTTTGACATCGCCTAGCGCCTCACGTGAAAAACACGCTAGCGCCCAAAACAGAAGGCCAGAGCCTCATGTGAAACATACGTGGGCGCTGAATAAAGTGCTTAGCACCCCATATACAGCCGAAGACTGTTATGTGCTTAGCACTGATTAGGCAGCGTCCAGCGTGGGCGCCATATAAAAAGTGCTTAGCACTTCATATATAGCCAAAACGGCTGAGTGCTCAGCACTAATTAGGCAGCGCCGCACGTGCACCTCACATGGACGCCGTATAAAAAGTGCTTAGCACTTCATATACAGCCAAAACGACTGAGTCCTCAGCACTAATTGGGCAGCGCCCAGCACCGCAGGTGCACCTCATATGAACGTCATAAAAAGTGCTTAGCACTTCACATTTAGTCAAAATGACTAAACTGTTCAACATTTATTGGGCAGCGCCCATGACTGAATGCTTCACATGACGTACATATGGGCATCAGAGTTCAAATAAGCGCTTAGCACTTTTACCTAAAAGGAAAAGGGCTGAACAAATAAAGCTCAAATAAGTGCTTAGCACTTTTGAATAAAAGAAAAGACTAAGCAGACTAAGCCCAAATTGGTTAGGTCTCTGAAGTTTTCTTGCAGCTGAGCCCAAATACTCTTTTACTGGATCTTAAGTAAAAATGATACTAAAATGTTGTTAAGTGAATCTTAGTCTCAAATTAGACTAACGTATCCTTAGCAAAAACAAATTGAGCCCCAAATGCTCGTATATATTTAAGTTGATCTCAATCTCAAACTAGATTAACAGTCCTTAAATAAAACAAACCCAAATCTAAGATATATGGATTTGGACTAATCAGTGCCCTACGGGCAACGACATAAACTAGTCTCCGTATACAATCTACGGGCAACTTAAACAAACAAAAACACGCATGACACGAAGTGAACTGCCGAAGCAGGAGAAAGTGGTTATCGCAATGCGGTAACGTAATTAACTGCAGGTGCTTGCGTTTGCAGGGAAGATCGTCCCCACAATAAAAAAAAACCCTCATAAAATGAGGGGAAATCTGATGGAATCTGATGAAGTCTGCTACAACAGTCGCATCTGTCCAAATCTCCGATATATGGTGCCATAAATCAACTTGGTATCTTCGGAGAGGTGGATGGATAAGTCCAAATAGCATCTGCCCCCAAAATTCAGGCTAGACGTCCAAACATCTCAGTCCGATCTTTCGGCAGTGAACAGCCTCGCTTCGCCTTGTAAATCATTCAAAATCATCATGAATTATTGTGTTGACTTGTCTTGCCTCGTCAGCCGACTCACCTTGAGATTTGCGTCCAACTGTCCACAACGGCTAGGAGCTCGACGATTCGCCTCGCTTCACGACGCCTCACCTCGGATTCACCGCCCAACGGTCGAAACTCGCCTCGTATTCGCCTCGCCTTGCCTTGGAAATCAAAGCCAGTGGTAATGAACAGAAAGATCGAGGTGAGGCGAAGCGAATCACATCGCCTCGTAACGGTCATAAACGGACAGATTATTTTTTTTAAAAATTTAAAAAACTTATAAATACCACTCCCCCCTCCAAAACCCCCCATTTCTTCTCATTTAAAATCCATTTCTCTCCTAAATAAAAAATTACCCTCTCTCACAAAAAATATCTCTTCAAAAATATCAACTCTCAAATAAAATACTCTTTTTAACTTCCAAGTTTTAAAGAATAGAAGCTCTGATCCTCCGACAGTCCGACTCCGAGTTTTCGAATCTCCGAGCCTCCGACCGACTCATTCTACATTTCTACTGGACTGCTATTCTGAAATTCTTTTCTCTTTCTTATTTCTTTTTTTTTATTTTATTAGCTCTCTTTTGTGGTTACATTGGTATTGCCAGTTTAGTTATATTTCGTATTTAAATTTTTTAATTAGTTAAAATATTAATATGGAGGGTTCATCCGATATGCATCAAACCCAAGTTCCTCGTCCCAAAATAGAAGCACAAGCAGAAAGATCCATACCTATATCTAGAGAAGCTAAAAAAACGTACGACTACTAGTCTTATTTGGGAGAACTATAAATTGAATTTAGGGATAGTGTTAGATACACAGTTTGCAAATATTGTAGCAATGCATATAAGCATAAAGACGGTACTGACACCGGTACATTGCATAAACATGCAAAAAAAACATTTAGAAGCCCCGGCCGGTTCCTCTATACAATCACAAATTGGTTTCGCCGGTCAAGATCTTTTTCAATATAATCATGATTTAAATGTTTCTGAAATGGCAAGATTTGTTATGGCAGATGAACAGGTTCTCGGATTCGGATAAAGCCAAGATTTTGAGCGGTACGTTCAAACGGCATTTCAACCGGCATATAAAAGGATTCCGATGACTACGCTTAAAAGTCTTCGTTTTAGCCTCTACAACGACGGTAAACAGGTATGAATTGCTACGCTTGATTCTTTAGATACCAATATTTCATTAACTTCTGTTGTTTAGACTGATAGAAGGGAACTTTCCTGTATTTGTGTTACTGCATATTGGATTGATTCTGACTTGTATTTGTAGAAAAGAATTATTGCTCTTAGACAATTTCAATTCTCGCATAATGCTTTTAATATAACTTTTGAAATTAGATTTATTTTAGAAGAATATCATTGTGTAAATAATTTTTTTTCTATTTCTTTCGATAATGCTAGCAATAATAATGCTATTGTTGCTGAACTT
Organism: Agapanthus africanus; assembly: GCA_030015575.1. Lineage (NCBI taxonomy): Eukaryota > Viridiplantae > Streptophyta > Magnoliopsida > Asparagales > Amaryllidaceae > Agapanthus > Agapanthus africanus. Next base: position 131,606,183 of record CM057337.1, read on the forward strand.
ATTAGGATATGCAAACTAATTTGCAATGGCAGCTTTTTCCATATTCGGTGTGCATGTTATATACTTAATCTTGCAGTACATGATGCATATACCGTATGTAGTTCAAATATTCAAATAAATAAAGATGCATGTAGGTTTATTAAAAGTTCTGGAAAAAGAAAATATGAATATAAAGCTAGATATCAGGATCAAGGAATAAGGCTGTCTCTTAGAAAAGATGTGGCCACTAGGTGGAATAGTACATATGACATGTTTCGTACTGTATCAAAAACCGACGGAATTATTAGTAACATATGGAATGAAGTTATGCCTGTAGAAAACCACTTAACAGAGTATCATTGGGCGGTTGCAGAATTTTTTAAAGATTTTCTTATGACTTTTAAAATAGCAATCGAACAATTTTCTGCTACTTTTACCTCCACTTATCATATTCTTATCTCTGAATTATATAATATAGCTCAATATTTTGCTGGTCACACCGATAATTTATTATTTCAGCCGGTTATACTTGCCATGTTAACTAAGATTTCTAAATATTTCTCTGAAATTCCAATTGTTTACTATTTATGTTCGGTAATGGACCCTAGAATTAAGTTAAAATGCTTGGAGGCTCTTTTAAAGGGGTTTCATGGATGCATAGGACATAATATAGATATTGATGCTTATGTTAGTACCGTTACAAGTAATTTAGATGAAGTGTTTGATTTGTATGTTGCGCGATTTTCTACTGGTAGAACTAGTAGACTACCGGCCGTAACCAGTTCACATGCTTCGACTCCAGGTTTAGCAATTATTCAACAGAAGAAAAAGGCACGAGGCCCCGTGGCCGCATAATCGTCATCTTTAAATGAGCTAACAATATATTTACAAACTGAGTCAGACGTATATTATACCATAGACAAGTTTGATATTTTAGCCTAGTAGAAAAGCCACGAATATTTATATCCGGTGCTTTCTACTATGGCCTGCAATTTACTAATCATTCTGGTGTCCACAGTAGCGTCAGAAAATGCTTTTAGTACAGGTGGCAGCATATTAAGCGAGAAGAGATGCAGTTTAGCGTACAGTACAATGGAGTGTATGATTTGCTCGCAAGATTGGGAAACAACAGCTGTCAAGAAATAAAATGCAATCATTATGGATTCAGATTATCTATTTGAGGAGCTTACAGGATCGGACAACATCAACACCGCAAGAGGAACCACAACCGGCGCTGATGAGCGGTGAGTATGATCTGTAATAATAGGAAAAAAAACTACGAAGACCTGGTTCTCTCTCATTGAGCTTAATATTTGGGAGGGATACGTAGACAGCCCGAGTGGTCAGTCTCTAATGTAAAAAAAAGAACAAATTGTATTATGAAATTATAATTTGATTTATTTTAATAGAAGTTTCGGTTCAATATTCATTTTTTGCTTAATTTTTAAGGTTTTTTTTTAAAATTCACTAGAGCCAGGCGAGTTAACTCGCTTGACTCGTGTGAAACATCTCGCCTCACCTAGCGATTCGCCTAGGCAATACGACGAGACGAGTAGGTTCCGGCGTCGGCACTGTTGGCATCGCCTTACATTGCCTCGCCTAGTTAGCGAGGCAAGCCAACTCTCCCCATGTATCTTCACGAATTAGGCGAGTCGTGAGGCAAACTGCCTCGATTCGGTTCATTAGCCATGCCTGGTTCACGCCGCACCAACATGTATGGGAAAGAATGAGGACTGAAAAAGGAGATTCTCAGGGAGTCAACGGTTCAAGGAACTAGCTCAAAGAGTTATGGACGACACCAACTCGAAGGTGCAGGTGGAAGTATGTTGGCTATTGGCTTTCACCCGACCCAATATCTGAAGGGTTACACTAGCGCCCCGGCCAACTCTCTTGGCCAAATACAGAACAAAAATTTTAATACGATCAAAAACTTGGCGCTAGAATAAACCAAAACCGGATATTTACCATAAACCTAGCTAGCTCGTAAGGGTTCTATCTACTATGATAGAAAGTATACCTAAAGAAAATGAGGGTCTTTGATCCTCTTCTTAAGCTCCTTGATAGAAGTATGGATCGTGCTTGAACTCGGGCCTCCTTGTGTCAACGATGATCCACCCGAGAGTTCCAACCTTGAGCTTAACCCCTAACTTGAGGTAACTAGAACACTTGGGTTGCTAGACTAAGTGATCTAGAGTGAGAGGAGAGTGGTTTTGGTAGCTTGGTATCAATGGCCCTTGATTTTCAACTCATGAAACACTAAGGCTTGAGAGAGAGGAAGAAAAGAGAGAAACCATGAGAGAGAATGTGTCATAATAAAATGAAGGGCGAGCTCTCATATTAGGGAAAAAGAATAATCAAAATTTTATTAAGATAATTTTCATGGTTGATGTTGATTTGACAATTATCATATCACAATTAATGCTAAGCACAAATATCTTTTGCTCAAAAAAATATCTATGTCAACAAGGGTCAACATGGTCAAACCAAATTAGCCATAACACAATTATCTCTAATAAAAGATTAATAATGAATTTACCCATCTCATTAAGGTTTTAATCAAGCCACTGGTCAAAACCCTAATGAGGTATCTCTTTCGCTGCCTCTGTCAACTGTATATACATACCCGTATCCGTGTTCCGAGGAACACGAATACAATGAGACTGAACCAATCCAAAATCAATTACTAGGGTCCGGATTAAACCAAAGCCCGCTAGTATCAACTGCCCGAACACCAAACACGCACAAGTGCGCGTATGTGATCGAACCCTATCGTAAAACTATACAACCTCTACTCGTTTCGCCAAAAGCTGGGAAACCCTCTGTGTGGGACTCTAAAGACTCGACAGTACTCTGGCAATGGGTTTAACCATAAGCCCGTCAGCAGCACTAGCTGTATGTAACGGCTACCCAGGTACCTGTCGAAAGAAAGGCTGACGAGCAAACTCGTCCGAACACCTACTGAGCCTATCCGTGACAATATCCGTACAGTCCGATCTCTTCGTCAAAGACAATCGCATACCGGGTCTAGGGGGTGGTGATCGACAGACCCTAATAACCTGAAAAGTCATGCCGATGTGGTTCAGGACCAATCCGGGAAACTACTGATCAACTTGTCAGTAAATCCCAACTGCCTTGGCCAAGGTCTTATGGTCCTGACCAATCGACAACTGTGCGATATCAACTCCCAATACTAGGAGAGACGAATCCCCAACAATCGCTCACTGCCTCCATGTGGCTCGGGACTGAACCCAACCAAAACCTGTTTGCACGACTCAGTAGAGCCGTGGTAGGGTAGTGATCAAATCTTAGTGGGAACTCACATGAGACAAATGCTAATCTCAGGTCCAAAGACTAACCTGTACACATGTCACCTGAGAACTTCCATCTGACGATAGGTATAGTACAATTTGGAAGTTCTCGTCGAGTCCGTCCAGTGTACTCACACCCAGTGAGCACCTGTATACGATCTTGGGTGCATCAGACCAATGGCTGCGGGACCAACCATCCCCGACGGGTCTAGAAACATATACACTAGTCTACTCTGGAGTATCAATGCCCAGTCTCGATACTCACGCGACTAGAGACCATTTAAGGATGTGCTTATAGACTACCCTGCTCCCACAAGTACGATCGCCATCACAACGCAGGTAGTCAAGCAAGATCCTACGGGCTTTATCAACATGTAACCGGAATATGTAATAACGAGTATGACATATGCCATGTTAAGATAAAGACAAACCATAATAGTAAACTACCTCATCGAGTCTTTATCAATATGTGCAAGCTAGATGTAATAACAATAGAAATAAATACACATATCCTAACAAAGACAAGTCAAATAATATACTATAAAACTGAGCAAGATTTTCTTGTACATACATATCCCTAACATCTATATGTATACATATACAATACTGGCCTCTAGGGCATATATATCCAACAATCTCCCACTTGCACTAAAGGCCAGTGATTGGCGTACCGAATACCCAATGTCTGCACTAAGGCCAGCTGCTGGCGTACCGCATACCCAACATCTCAAAAATTCGCTCGAACTGTGCTTGAGGGAGGGCCATTTTAAATGGATCTGCCGTGTTCTCTTTCTTATCCACTCTCCGGACCTCGATCTCCTGGCGATCTACGATCTTCCTGATTAGGTGATACCGCCTTAAGATGTGCCTAGATTTCTGATGAGACCGTGGTTCCTTCGCTAAAGCTATAGCCCCATTGTTATCGCAATACAAAGGTATTGGGTCAACAATGGACGGAAGTACCTGAAGTTCAGCTATGAACTTCTTCATCCAGGCCACTTCTTTTGCGGCATCGCTTGCAGCAATATATTCAGCCTTCATCGTCGAGTCTGTGACAGTGTCCTATTTGGAACACCTCCAACACACCGCCCCTCCATTGAGGGTAAACACAAAATCCGAGACAGACTTGTTGTCATCCTTGTCACTCTGGAAGCTTGAGTCGGTAAAGAACTCGACCCTGAGGTCTCCATTATCGTAAACCAGGAACATCTCTTTAGTCCTTATCAGGTACTTGAGAATGTTCTTCACTGTTGTCCAGTGATTCTCACCTGGGTCTGACTGATACCGGCTCACCACGCTTAGCGCGTAAGCTACATCTGGTCTTGTACATAGCATTGCATACATTATAGATCCTACCGCCGAAGCGTAGGGTATAGTGCTCATGCGAACCCTCTCCTCGTCAGTCTTGGGAGACATGTCCTTGGAGAGGGTGATTCCGTGCAATGCGGGTATATTACCGCGCTTGGAATCTTCCATACTAAATCTCTTTAGTACAGTCTCTATGTACCTGGACTGCGAAAGTCCCAATAATCTCTTAGATCTATCTCTATAGATCTTGATCCCAGAATGTACGAGGCATCACCTAGGTCTTTCATAGAGAACCTTTACCGATTGTAGCATAGGAATGTTATTTCCTATCAAAAGAATGTTGTCTACGTACGGGAATAGGAACACGACAGTTCGTCCTACAATTTTCTTATATATACATGGTTCATCTTCGTTTTTGATGAAGTCAAAGTCCTTGATTGTTTCATCAAAACAGATGTTCCAGCTCCGCGATACTTGCTTTAATCCATAAATAGATTTAAGCAACTTATACACCTTTCCGCTGCTCCCACTGTCTACAAAACCTTCTAGCTGATCCATGTAAACGCACTCTTCCAAACTACCGTTTAGAAAAGCCGTTTTTACGTCCATCTGCCAGATCTCACAGTCATGGAAGGCAACAATAGCAAGTAGGATCCGAATGGATTTGAGCATAGCCACTAGAGAAAAGGTTTAGTCATATTCCACTCCCGTTCCTTGACGAAAACCTTTTGCAACAAGTCTAGCCTTATAGGTTTCCACCTGCCCATCTACACCAAACTTCTTCTTGTAGATCCATTTGCATCCAACGGGTTTCACCCCAGGTGGAGCAACATCTAGGGTCCACAGTTTATTGGCGTACATGGACTCCATTTCAGATTGCATAGATCTAGCCACTTATAAGATCCCTACTGATAATAGCCTGCCTGAAACTAGTAGGATCATCTTCTTCCAAGATGCAATCCTCTCGATCCCCATCTATGAGAAAACCGTAGTATCTCTCGGACGGATGAGAAATCCTACTAGATTTGCGGAGTGGCTGAGGTACGTCGGGTATAGCTGAATCTAGTGGTTCTACCAAATCTTCAGTTGTAGTTTGTGTTTCTGGAATTTCATCCAGTTCTACTGCGCTCCCACTGGTTTCTTTTGCAAGAAACCGCCATTCTAAAAATTTGACATTCCGAGAAACAATAATCCTTTGTTCCTCTGCGTGGTAGAATAGATACCTATTAGAGTCCTTTGGGTATCCCACAAACTTACATAAAACTGATCGTGCCTCGAGTTTGTCTGGGTTCTGCTTTTTGACATAAACAGGGCAACCCCAAATCTTAATACGTTTAAGATACAAACTCTTACCACTCCATATTTCATACAGAGTTTTAGGCATGAATTTGGATGGAGCTTGATTTAGAAGATGTGATGCTGTTTGAACCGCATATCCTCAGAATCAAAGAGGCAACTTAGCACTACTCATCATGGAGCGAACCATATCCAATAGGGTACGGTTCCTCCGCTCCAATACACCGTTGTGCTGTGGTGTATACGGAGGAGTAAGCTGAGAGAGAATTCCATTCTCTTTTAGGTAATCTAGGAATTCCGTGCTTAAGTACTCCCCTCCTCTGTCAGATTGGAGGATCTTAATACTTTTGCCAGTCTGGTTCTCTTTTTCATTTCTGAATTCTTTGAATTTCTCAAAATCTTCAGATTTGTGTTTCATAAGATACATACCCAAACCTAGAGAGATCGTCAGTGAATGTAACGAAGTACGAGAACCCACCCCTTGCATGTATAAACATTGGACCACATACATCACTGTGTATGAGTCCTAAGAGCTCTGTTGCTCTTTCTCCATATTCGGTGAATGGAGATTTGGTCATTTTTCCTTTGAGGCAAGACTGACAAGTTTTATAAGATGAAAACTTGAACGTATCCAAACATCCATCTTTATATAACTTACTCAGTCTTTTCTCTCCGATATGACCAAGTCTACAATGCCACAAGTAGGATTCGTTCTGCTCTGAACTTTTTCTCTTGCATGTGTTTTGTACATTGAGAACTGTGTTCTGATTTAGAACATAGATACCATTACACAGTGTACCTTCTGCAACTAATACCTTATCAAGGTAGATGTTTATGATATTCTTATCAAGAACAAAGTTATATCCATCTTTACCAAGTAAAGAAACTGATATTATGTTGCAAACCATGGAAAATACATAGTAGCAATTGATCAAAATCATAGTATTGCCATTTGGCAATACTGGGTGATATTCACCGACGGCTGCAGCATTAACTTGTGCTATGTTCCCTACTCTGAGAGACATATCACCAGGTCCAACCATCCTACTTTTTTCAGTCCCTGTAATAAATTACTGATATGAGATCCTGATCCGGTATCTAGTACCCAGGAGGTAGGACTGACCGAAAAGCGGTTCTCAACTATAAGAACACCTGAAGGAGATGCAATAGTATGCTTCTTCTTCGATGAGTTTATCAAGGAATTCATGCTTTCCTCTTTCCCTTGCTCATACTCATGACTGCTGTCACAGTTTAGAGCCGAATCGACGTTCCCCAGCCCCGAATAAGAATTCGGATCGGTCAAGCGATACATTTTATTATCTTGATTAGGGCATGAAATGGTTGCTACCTGGAGAGAGAGAAAAGAAACACTCAGTGTGCGCTCATGCAAAATTAGATTGGTTTATTAATTTATCTAACCAGGATGGCTCCCACCGTTTCCTCAAATTCTTCTTCAAACCTTTAAAAGAAGAACTAGTCAGGATTAATCGCACGTCACAATACTTGCTTAACCTTTCAGCCAGGCTGGTGTCGGTACTTCGAGGGAGGTCTTCCAACGCTTTTGTGAAGTTCCTTAATTATATAAGCTCTTTTCTCCGGAGGCGTAGCCCCGCTAACACCGTTCTAGACACCTACTTGGTTTATAGCAATGATTATTAAGTGAGATAATCTCCCGAGAGTAATCCAACTCATCAGTGGGATCGGTATCCAACTATCATTGTGTGGTGCACTAGATGGAATCCACTCTAGTCACCTACACTCCAGAAGGTATGCTTAATCTGCAAGTTTTCTGTATGTTTGAAACTCCCGATGTGGTTTTTGCCCCTAACGACTTATGACCTTGACACAGTCAACATAACATAAGTAGCTAGCCAAGTTCAACCCATCATTGTCCAAAATTGCATTAGACCCACCCGCATGACAGTCAAAATGGTCACACGACTGTCCTAACCAATCGCATCATATGCCACAAACAAGTATTTCTCAGCTACCATACACTACGCCTTGACACAGTAAACATACGTAGCATGAATACAAAGTTACACTTGTAAGAAACGACAGAGGGCTACAGCTGGGTTTTTGGCGAAAAACCCGTTAACGTAATGAACTTGATATTGTTCAAGGAATCTGAGTAGTTTTCAAAAAATATAGTGGCGAAAACTTTTTCTAAAGAGGTCACTCCCTGTGAAGGGATCTCGGCTCTTTTCTCGTCGAAAGAGGTACAGGATATTCCAAACTAAATACCACGATGCAAAGCAAAAATAATCGACTATAGTGAAGCTATTACGCTGACGCAAACTTTTACTCAAGGGGTCACTCCCGGTGAAGGGATCTCGTCCCTTGCCTAGTCGAATGAGGTGCTGGATATTCATAACCGAATACCACTGTGCAAGGCAAAAGAGAATGTCTGTAATGTCAGTTTTTTCGAAATCTGTTCCAACAACATCTTTTAGATTTATTTTCTTGCATTAATCAAAATCAATGCGGTCCCATCATTTTAATCCTATCACACCAGAAAAGAACGAAAATACAATGTCCGTATATGCCATCCGCATTCGCCACTGAGCCCCGTCATCACCCGTTAGGTTACTTAACTAACGACAGAACGGTGGCTGGACTAGCACGGATGCAAAACATATACAGTATCTACTAGTATATATATAAGTATATATAACATTCGTCCCAGGCATGATAATAAGCAACATCACAGAATCTCAGCCAACAATACAGAATGGTGGATAATCTTAGAGCCCCGAGTTTCATTTGAGCCGCAAATAAAACCCGACATTCCCGGTCATGTGGATAGCCTGTGCAATGAAAACCTGTACCCCCTACGAGTGCGGCGAATACCCCATCAATTCTAGAATGAAGCCCCCTCCGTCTCAACGCCATGAGATGCGGGCTTGTTGCCTTCTAGAACCCGGCTATTCGTGCATTCCACCGTGGGGAAATTCTAGTACAGAAAAAAAAATATGTACAAATGGTGACATCGACCTCAACCCAGTCGTGCCCCCAAAAAAATATACAACCTGGCAAAGACGGCAGTCCACATGTCGGACGCTCGTCCCGCAATAACAAATGTACAAATGAATATAAAATGTACTTCTAACATTGCACCACAAGCTATCCACCACGACAATCCAACCACAATCTCAGCACAATCACAGAAATATCAACGTGAATGTCCGTTCGTAAGTCCGTCTAAAAGAACATATAGCAGATAGACGGGTTTACCGATCAAATGACATTCACGGTCGCAGATGCTAAACTAAGTACTGATAACAAAATATGTATTTTAAAATTTCGATCGACTAAACCTTTCCAAGTGGGCCCCAAGTTCTAATCCAGTACTGAAAAAAATCTAGGCCCAAAAAATAAACATTCCAGAAACCATAATTCCAAACAAAAGAACCTTAGAAGAAATATTGAGCACAGAAGCCCCAATACCGCCGCGGAACCGCGGCCAATATGTGATTTACACGGCGGTTCCGCGGTGTGTTAGAGGGATCATGGGCCCAAATTTCTTGAGGGTTCTTAAAAAAGCCTGCACGATTTTCTGAGACCATAAAATTGATTTTTTGACCACTTTTAAAATTCGACAGAAACTATAAAAATGGAATTTTGGTTTTGAAAAATTTGGTCGATCGATATTCTAAACACGTTGAAACTAGCTAGTATAGGTTTTATGGCTTGGCTCTGATACCATGAAGGGTTACACTAGCGTCCCGGCCAACTCCCGTGGCCAAATACGGAACAAAAATTTTAATACGATCAAAAACTTGGCGCTAGAATAAACCAAAACCGGATCTTTACCATAAACCTAGCTAGCTAGTAAGGGTTCTATCTACTATGATAGAAAGTATACCTAAAGAAAACGAGTCCTTCGGGCCTTTGATCCTCTTCTTAAGCTCCTCGATGGAAGTATGGATCGAGCTTGAACTCCGGCCTCCTTGTGTCAACGATGCTCCACCCGAGAGTTCCAACCTTGTGCTTAACCCCTAACTTGAGGTAACCAGAACACTTGGGTTGCTAGACTAAGTGATCTAGAGTGAGTAGAGAGTGGTTTTGGTGGCTTGGTCTCAATGACCCTTGATTTTCAACTCATGAAACACTAGGGCTTGAGAGAGAGGAAGAAGAGAGAGCAACTATGAGAGAGAATGTGTCATAATAAAATGAAGGGTGAGCTCTCATATTAGGGAAAAATAATAATCAAAATTTTATTAATATAATTGTCATGGTTGATGTTGATTTGACCATTATCATGTCACAATTAATGCTAAGCACAAAATCTTTTGCTCAAAAAAATATCTAAGTCAACAAGGGTCAACATGGTCAAATGGTCAAACCAAATTAGCCATAACACAATTATCTCTAATAAATGATTAATAATGAATTTCCTAATCTCAATAAGGTTTTAATCAAGTCACTGGTCAAAATCGTAATGAGGTGTCTCTTTCTCTGCCTCTGTCAACTATATATACATACCCGCATCCGTGTTCCGAAGAACACGAATACAATGAGACTGAACCAATCCAAAATCAAATACTAGGATCCGGCTTAAACCAAAACCCGCTAGTATCAACTGCCCGAACACCAAACACGCACAAGTGCGCGTATGTAATCGAACCCTGTCATAAAACTATACGACCTCTGCTCGTTTCGCCCGAAGCTGGGAAACCCTCTATGTGGGACTCTAAAGACTCGACAGTACTCTGGTAGTAGGTTTAACCATAAGCACATCAGCGGCACTAGCTGTACATAACGGCTACCCAGGTACCTGTCGAAAGGAAGGTCGACGAGCAAACTCGTCTGAACTCCTACTGAGCCTATCCGTGACAATATCCGTACAGTCCGGTCTTTTCGTCAAAAACTATCGCATACTGGGTCTAGGGAGTAGTGAACGTCAGACCATAATAATCTGATAAGTCATGCCGATGTGGTTCAGGACCAATCCGGGAAACTACTGATCAACTTGTCAGTAAATCCTAACTGCCTTGGCCAAGGTCTTATGGTCCTGACCAATTGATCACTGTGCGATATCAACTCCCAATACCAGAAGAGACGTTTCCTCAACAATCGCTCACTGTCTCCATGTGGCTCGGGACTGAACCCAACCAAAACCTATTTGCACGACTCGGTAGAGCCGTGGTAGGGTAGTGATCAAAGCTTAGTGGGAACTCACACGAGACAAATGCCGATCTCAGGTCCAAAGACTAACCTGTACACATGTCACCTGAGAACTTCCATCTGACGATAAGTATAGTACCATCTGGAAGTTCTCGGCGAGTCCGTCAAGTGTAATCATACCCAGTGAGCACCTGTATACGATCTTGGATGCATCAGACCAATGGCTGCGGGACCAACCATCCCCGACGGGGCTAGAAACGTATACACTAGTCTACTCTGGAGTATCAATGCCCAGTCTCGAAACTCACGCGACTAGGGACCATTTAAGGATGTGCTTATGGACTACCCTTCTCCCACAAGTATGATCGCCATCACAACGCAGGTAGTCAAGCAAGATCCTACGGCATTATCAACATGTAACCGTAATATGTATTAACGAGTATGACATATGCCATGTTAAGATAAAGACAAACCATAATAGTGTACTACCGCATCGAATCTTTATCAATATGTGCAAGCTAGATGTAACAAAAATAGATATAAATACACATATCCTGACAAAGACAAGTCAAATAATATAATATAAAACTGAGCAAGATTGTCCTGTACATACATATCCCTAACATCCATATGTATAAATATACAATACTGGTCTCTAGGGCATATATATCCAACAATCTCCCACTTGCACTAAAGGCCAGTGATTGGCGTATCGAGTACCCATCGTCTGCACTAAGGCCAGCTGCTGGCGTACCACATACCCAATATCTCAAAAAGTCGCTTGAACTGTGCTTGAGGGAGGGCCTTTGTAAATGGATCCGCCGTGTTCTCTTTCTTATCTACTCTCCGGACCTCGATCTCCTGGCGATTTACGATCTCCCTGATTAGGTGATACCGCCTTAAGATGTGCCTGGATTTCTGATAGGACCGTGGTTCCTTCGCTAAAGCTATAGCCCCATTGTTATCGTAATACAAAGGTATTGGGTCAACAATGGACGGAACTACCTGAAGTTCAGCTATGAACTTCTTCATCCAGACCGTTTCTTTTGCGGCATCACTTGCAGCAATGTATTTAGCCTCCATCGTCGAGTCTATGACGGTGTCCTGTTTGGAACTCCTGCAACACACCTCCACTCCGTTGAAGGTAAACACAAAACCCAAGACAGACTTGTTGTCATCCTTGTCACTCTGGAAGCTTGAGTCGGTAAAAGACTCGGCCCTGAGGTCTCTATTACCGTAAACCAGGTACATCTCTTTAGTCCCTCTCAGGTACTTGAGAATGTTCTTCACTGTTGTCCAGTAGTTCTCACTTGGGTCTGATTGATACCGGCTCACCACGCTTAGCGCGTAAGCTACATCTGGTCTTGTACATAGCATCGCATACATTATAGATCCTACCGCCGAAGCATAAGGTATAGTGCCCATGCGAACCCTCTCCTCGTCAGTCTTGGGAGACATGTCCTTGGAGAGGGTGATTCCGTGCAATGCGGATATGTTACCGCGCTTGGAATCTTCCATACTAAATCTCTTTAGTACGGTCTCTATGTACCTGGACTGCGAAAGTCCCAATAATCTCTTAGATCTATCTCTATAGATCTTGATCCCCAGAATGTACGAGGCATCACCTAGGTCTTTGATAGAGAACCTTTGTGATAAGAATAGCTTGACCGATTGAAGCATAGGAATGTCATTTCCTATCAAAAGAATGGCGTCTACGTACAGGACTAGGAACACGACAGTTCGTCCTACAATCTTCTTATATATACATGGTTCATCTTCGTTTTTGATGAAGTCAAAGTCTTTGATTGTTTCATCAAAATAGATGTTCCAGCTCCGCGATGCTTTCTTTAATCCATAAATAGATTTAAGCAACTTGCACATCTTTCCGCTTCTCCCACTGTCTACAAAACCTTCTGGCTGATCCATGTAAACGCACTCTTCCAAACTACCGTTTAGAAAAGCCGTTTTTATGTCCATCTGCCAGATCTCATAGTCATTGAAGGCAACAATGGCAAGTAGGATCCGAATGGATTTGAGCATAGCCACTGGAGAAAAGGTTTCTTCGTAGTCCACTCCTGGTCTTTGACGAAAACATTTTGCAACAAGTCTAGCCTTATAGGTTTCCACCTTCCCATCTACACCAAACTTCTTCTTGTAGATCCATTTGCATCCAACGGGTTTCACCCCAGGTGGAGCAACATCCAGGGTCCACACTTTATTGGCGTACATGGACTCCATTTCAGATTGCATAGCATCCATCCACTTATCAGAGTCCCTACTGATAATGGCCTGCCTGAAACTAGTAGGATCATCTTCTTCCAAAATGCAATCCTTTCGATCCCCACCTATGAGAAAACCATAGTATCTCTCGGACGGATGAGAAATCCTACTAGATCTGCGGAGTGGCTGAGTTACGTCGGGTATAGCTGAATCTAGTGTTTCTACCAAATCTTCAGTTGTAGTTTGTGTTTCTGGAATTTCATCCAGTTTTACTGTGCTCCCACAGGTTTCTTTTGCAAGAAACTGTCATTCTAAAAATTTGGCATTCCGAGAAACAATAATCCTTTGTTCTTCAGTGTGGTAGAATAGATACCCATTAGAGTCCATTGGGTATCCCACAAACTTACATAAAACTGATCGTGCCTCGAGATTGTCTGGGTTCTGCTTTTTGACATAAGTAGGGCAACCCCAAATCTTAATACGTTTAAGATACAAACTCTTACCACTCCATATTTCATACGGAGTTTTAGACACGGATTTGGATGGAACTTGATTTAGAAGATGTGCTGTTGTTTGAACCGCATATCCCCAGAATGAAAGAGGTAACTCAGCACTACTCATCATGGAGCGAACCATATCTAATAGGGTACGGTTCCTCCGCTCCGATACACCGTTGTGCTGTGGTGTATACGGAGGACTAAGCTGAGAGAGAATTACATTCTCTTTTAGGTAATCTAGGAATTCCGTGCTTAAGTACTCTCCTCCTCTGTCAGATCGGAGGATCTTAATACTTTTGCCAGTCTGGTTCTCTACTTTGTTTCTGAATTCTTTGAATTTCTCAAAAGCTTCAGATTTGTGATTCATAAGATACACATACCCAAACCTAGAGAGATCGTCAATGAATATGATGAAGTACGAGAACCCACCCCTTGCATGTATAGACATTGGACCACATACATCACTGTGTATGAGTCCTAAGAGCTCCGTCGCTCTTTTTCCATGTCCGGTGAATGGAGATTTGGTCATTTTTCCTTTGAGGCAAGACTGACAAGTTTCATAAGATGAAAACTCGAACGTATCCAAACATCCATCTTTATGTAACTTACTCAGTCTTTTCTCTCTGATATGACCAAGTCTACAATGCCACAAATAGGATTCGTTTTGCTCTGAACTTTTCCTCTTGCGTTTGTTTTGTACATTGAGAACTGTGTTCTGATTTAGAACATAGATACCATTACATAGTGTACCTTCTGCAACTAATACCTTATCAAGGTAGATGTTCATGATATTCTTATCAAGAACAAAGTTATATCCATCTTTATCAAGTAAAGAAACTGATATTATGTTGCAAACCATGGAAGATACATAGTTGAAATTGTTCAAAATCATAGTATTACCATTAGGCAATACTTGGTGATATTCACCGACGGCTGCAGCATTAACTTATGCTCCATTCCCTACTCTGTGGGACATATCACCAGGTCCAACCATCCTACTTTTTCTCTGTCCCTGTAATAAATTACAGATATGAGATCCTGATCCGGTATCTAGTACCCAAGAGGTAGGACTGACCGAAAAGCAGTTCTCAACTACAAGAACACCTAAAGGAGATGAAATAGTATGCTTCTTCTTCGATGAGGTTATCAAGGAATTCATGCTTTCCTCTTTCCCTTGCTCATACTCATGACTGCTGTCACAGTTTAGAGCCGAACCAACGTTCCCCAGCCCCGAATAAGAATTCGGATCGGTCAAGCGATACATTTTATTATCTTGATTAGGGCATGAAATGGTTGCTACCTGGAAAGATAGACAAAAAACACTCAGCGTGCGCTCTTGCAAGATTAGATTGGTTTATTAATTTATCTAATCCGGATGGCTCCCACCATTTCCTCAAATTCTTCTTCAAACCTCTAAAAGAAGAACTAGTCAGGATTAATCGCACGTCACAATACTTGCTTAACCTTTCAGCCAGGCTGGTGTCAGTACTTCGAGAGAGGTTTTCCAACGCTTTTGCGAAATTCCTTAATTACATAACTTCTTTTCCCTGGAGGCGTTGCCCCGCTAACACCGTTCTAGACACCTACCTGGTTTCTAGTATTGATTATTAAGTGAGATAATCTCCCGAGAGTAACCCTACTCATCAGTAGGATATGGATCCAACAATCATTGTGTGATGCACTAGATGGAATCCACTCTAGTCACCTACACTCTAGAAGGTATGTTGAATCTGCAAGTTTCCTGTATGTTTGAAACTCCCGAAGTGGTTTTTGCCCCTAACGACTTATGACCTTGACACAGTCAACATATCATTAGTGGATAGCCAAGTTCAACCCGTCATTGTCCAAGATTGCATTAGACCCACCCGCATGACCCTTGACACAGTCAAAATGGTCACACGACTGTCCTAACCAATCGCATCATATACCACAAACAAGTATTTCTCAGCTACCATACACTACGCCTTGACCCAGTCAACATACGTAGCATGAATACTAAGTTACACTTGTAAGAAACGACGGAGGGCTGCGGCTGGGTTTTTGGCGAAAACCCCGTTAACGTAATGAACTTGATATTGTTCAAGGAATCTGAGTAGTTTTGAAAAAATATAGTGGCGAAAAATTTTGCTAAAAAGGTCACTCCTTGTGAAGGGATCTCGGCTCTTTCCTCGTCGAATGAGGTGCAGGATATTCCAAACTGAATACCATGATGCAAAGTAAAAATAATCAACTATAGTGAAGTTATTACGCTGACGCAAACTTTTACTCAAGGGGTCACTCCCGGTGAAGGGATCTCGACCCTTGCCTCGTCGAATGAGGTGCTGGATATTCATAACCGAATACCACTGTGAAAAGCAAAAAAGAACATCTGTAATGTCAGTTTTTTCGAAATCTGTTCCAACAACATCTTTTAGGTTTATTTTCTTGCATTAATCAAAATCAATGTGGTCCCATCATTTTAATCCTATCACACCAGTAAAGAACTAAAATACAATGTACGTATATACAATCCGCATTCGCCACTGGGCCCCGTCATCACCCATTAGGTAATTTAACTAACGATAGAGCGGAGGCTGGACTAGCGCGGGTGCAGAACATATACAATATTTACTAGTATATATATAAGTATATATAACATTCGTCCCATGCATGATAATAAGCAACATCACAGAATCTCAGCCAACAATACAGAATGGTGGATAATCTTGGAGCCCCGGATTTCATTTGAGCCGCAAATAAAACCCAACGTTCCCAGTCGTGTGGATAGCCTGTGCAATGAAAACATGTACCCCCTACGAGTGCGGCGAATAGCCGGCCAATTCTAGAATGAAGCCTCATCCGTCTCAACTCCATGAGATGCGGGCTTGTTGCCTTCTAGAACCCGGCTATTCGTGCACTCCACCGCGAGGCAATTCTAGTACAGAAAAAGAAAATAATATGTACAAATGGTGACATCGACCTCAACCCGGTCGTGCCCCCAAAAAAATATACAACCTGGCAAAGACGGCAGTCCACATGTCGGACGCTCGCCCCGCAATAACAAATGTACAAATGAATATAAAATGTACTTCTAACATTGCACCACATGCTATCCACCACGACAATCCAACCCCAATCTCAGCACAATCACAGAAATATCAACATGAATGTCACGTTCGCTAGTCCGTCTAAAAGAACATATAGCAGATAGACGGGTTTACCGATCAATGGACATTCACGGTCGCAGATGCTAAACTAAGTACTGATAACAAAATACGTATTTTAGAATTTCGATCGACTAAACCTTTCCAAGTAGGCCCCAAGCTCTAATCTAGTACTGAAACAAATCTGGGCCCAAAAAATAAACATTCCAGAAACCATAATTCCAAACAAAAGAACCCCAGAAGAAATATTGAGCGCAGAAGCCCCAATACCGCCGTGAAACCGCAGCCAATATGTGATTTACGCGGCGGTTCCGCGGTGTGTTAGAGGGATCATGGGCCCAAATTTCTTGAGGGTTCTTAAAAAAACCTGCACGATTTTCTGAGACCATAAAATTGATTTTTTGACCACTTTTAAAATTCGACAGAAACTATAAAAATGGAATTTTGGTTTTGAAAAATTTGGTCGATCGATATTCTAAACACGTTGAAACTAGCTAGTATTGGTTTTATGGCTTGGCTCGGATACCATGAAGGGTTATACTAGCGCCCCGGCCAACTCCCGGAGCCAAATGCGGAACAAAAATTTTAACACGATCAAAAACTTGGCGCTAGAATAAACCAAAACTGGATATTTACCATAAACCTAGCTAGCTCGTAAGGGTTCTATCTACTATGATAGAAAGTATACCTAAAGAAAACGAGTCCTTCGGGCCTTTGATCCTCTTCTTAATCTCCTCGATGGAAGTATAGATCGTGCTTGAACTCCGGGCTCCTTCTGTCAACGATAATCCACCCGAGAGTTCCAACCTTGAGCTTAACCCCTAACTTGAGGTAACTAGAACACTTAGGTTGCTAGACTAAGTGATCTAGATTGAGCAGAGAGTAGTTTTGGTGGCTTGGTCTCAATGGCCCTTGATTTTTAACTCATGAAAGACTAGGGCTTGAGAGAGAGGAAGAAGAGAGAGCAACTGTAACACCCGAGCCCAATACTACCATTTCTGTTACTGGTTGAGTGTTAGATATTGCTCATTTCTTTTATCTTGCTTGTTTGGATCTTACTGTAAAATTTTAACTGGCTAAGTCATTTCTGCAGATAACAAATTTTAACACCTAAAGCAAAATTAAAAATAGTCATCTTGGCCTACTCGACACCCCTAGCCTCGTGGTAGCGTCCGTGCATCGAGTTCTCGTCCCGTTCGGTGAAACGGGCGAGTTTGGACGGCTACGCACGCGTACAGGTTTCATTCTTGGGGGTATACTTTTTAATCATAAGACACTTAATTTTAAAATTTGGAACCCGCTTAAAATCCTATTATTTCAATTTCAAATTTTTGGACCCGACCCGGACGCGATTTGAAAATGTTTTATTTTGCGCCAAAATCCCAAATTTTAAATATATTTAAACCATCGCATTTTATGTTAACCATAGGAATTTTACTGTTCAATTTAAATCTTTTAAAATCTTTTAAATCCTTTCCTAAACCCACAACTTCGTTCCCAGCCAATCAATTTCGCTCATTTTTATCCGTGGGCCCCGTCTCTATCTCTCTCTCTCTACTTTTCTATCTCTCTCTCTCTCTCTAACTACCTTCCTCTCTCTTTCCCTCATATCTTTCTCTCTACTTTTCTCTCTCTCTCTCTCTAACCTTCTCTCTCTCCCCTTTATATATATACGTATCCTTTCCCATAATTTTTCCCAGAACCCACGCGCAGAGGAAACCCACGCGAGCCTAACCCTAGCCGTCCTCACCGTCGCCGCCGCAGCCCTGACGCCGGCGCCAACGTCACCGTCGCCCTCGCCTCCTCCTCCTCGAATCACCCACCTCCTCTTTGCCTGCGCCCACGCAGCCACCTGAGCACCTCGCTGCAGTTCCCTGCGGCAACCTCCTCGCCGGCGGGCCTCGTCGTCGCCTTCCGTGCTGCCGACCAGCACCTCTCCGGGGTTCCCTCACCACCACTCTCCTCCTCCCGGTGCACCCCTGACCAGCACAGCGACCCCGGCTACCCCCGCGACTTCCCTGTGCTGTCTGAATCGTCGCCGGCGACCCCTGTGTCGCCCCTGGCCGTCGTCGACGAGCCCCAACCACCTCTAGACACCTTGTAGGTATGCCCCTCCATCTTTCCCTTCCTTTTATCTAATTCAAGAACTGAACAGCCGCTGGAGTTTTACAGATCGCCGGAGACGCCGTCCTCGCCGTCATCGATCTCGCCATCGTCGCAAAAACCCTCTGGACCACGGAGTGCTCTGACCCGTGAGGTCTCTTGGTTCGTCGTTTGGGTTCGATCCGTGAACCGTGCGTCCGTCGCGTGTTTCTCCGCCGACGTTACGTCCGTTTTCTCGGTTCGCGAACCGTCGAGGCAAGTATCACTTGCTACATGCTATACTATACAATTATATATGTTTTGACTCGTAAAACCTGCAAAACTTAACTCGGAATAGTTATTTTCTCTTTTGGTCGCAGTATGACATATATCATATCACGGTTAACCTAAAATTACAATTTGCCACTTAAACCCTAATAACGAAGTTTACCCGTTAACCACATTTTACTGTTTATGGATGATTGTCTTTACACCGGTAGTTCTATTACAATCAGATATAGAAGTAACGGTATTGCACTATTGTGATTAAATGAACTGCTTATTGTTGTTTAGTTTATTACTTATTTCCTGCTGTTAATCCATGTTCGATTATACATCTGTTGTGAGCACACCCACGATATTGTTACATCTTGACCTTGCTTCACATGATATATATATACCGATGCACCTGACATGGTACCCTTTACTATCGACTTGACCTGATGTACCATAACCTGACCTGTTACCTGATCTCATGCCTAATGCCAACAAACCTGACGTGGGGTCCGCATGGACCATTCCTGTTGTCTATCCAGACAAACCTGACCTGTTACCTGATCCTGTGTTAGCATTGGTCCTTGACTACTGAATACCTGACCTGACACATATAACCTGGGGGTATGGGGAAATCAAAAGGGTGATCTAAAGTGTAACTTAAAAGGGTATTACTTGATCCGTGGTCCCGGGGGGTAACGGGACAGAGCCATTCGTGACTCTTACATATCCTGATCCGTGGTCCCGGGGGGCAACGGGACAGAACCATTATTGGTTCCCATCTTCCTGATCCGTGGCCCCGGGGGTAACGGGACATATCCTTTGAGTTACATGGAGGATTACTCGAATTGATTTCAAAGACTTTAGAATAGAAAACCCGATAGAACAGTTTAGTTACCCACTGCACACTACCCTGCACTGCTTGTTTCACACTATTGCTTTATTCATGTTTATTTTTGCATTGCCTATTACACTGTTCATATTATATTATTGGTTGACATGACGCGCTGACGTCTGGGTTTTGCATGGCCCAGATTCTTTACCACTGTCGCTGACCGAGCAGGAGTACTTCAGCCAGCAGGCTGATTTGTGAGTTCTGTAGTGATTAGTTTTATTTCCTGCATGTTTATTTCCAGATGTGAGCCCGCATTATGGGACATACTTTTCTATTATTGTATTGGATCATTTGCTTCCGCATTTTTATTTATCATTGACTCTTATCATTCTGGATTTGGATATGTGTTAGATAGTTTTATCTTGTTCTTGATATCTCTACAGCCGTAATGTGACTGTGGATGGATACTTCCTACCCACAGGTAGCATGGTTGGCTATGTCACGTACCCAATCTTGCGTACTCTGGGAAGCAGGGCGTGACATGGTTCTTTTGGTATCAGAGCCATAGGATAGTCGGGTTGATTCTTTTGTAGTTGGGTATTGTACCCAATACACGAATCAGAATACCCGTGTTTAGGAAACATGTCCTGCCACCTTGACCGTTTTACCATTCTTGAATCACATTCTTCCTGATTATATCTTTTACTTTATATGTCGACTCGAAAACCTGATTTCTTGTTATCCCTAAGACTTAGGCGACTTGGGTGAAGTTAAGTAATTGTGGCTATGATACCGCGGCATAGTTACAATGCGGTACTCTATTTAAGTATCTTGGAGTTCTAGCCTTGATCTATATTCAAAATCTATCATCATGCTAATGTCGGGTATTTTGAGTTTAGGATTATGGCAGGTGAGAATTTGAAGACGTACCAGAGGCGTGTGGACGAAACCGCCATGCTTGGAGTGATAAGAGGAATGCTGGAGAATCAAAGAGACAGACCGAGCTGATCCAGCAGCAACCAGACTCGTCCCAGGAAGGTTTGCAGATCGTTCAGCAGTCTGTAAACAACGTTGGAGCTAGACCAGTTGACCGAGTAGGGACCATAGCAGATTTCAGGCGGTTGGGTCCGTCTACATTTACTGGTTTAAAGGAGCCGTTGCCAGTGGAGCAGTAGCTAGTTGACATAGAGAACTTGCTTTTTGCGGCACAGATTCCAGAGGACAAAAGAGTTGATGTGGTGCGCATTCAGCTAGTGGACTACGCCCGAGAATGGTGGCTTGTTGAGGAGACCCGCTTGCCCAAGCTGATCGAGTGGGCAGATTCTTCTAAGAGTTTCTTGGAGGAGTTCTTCCCGCGGACTGCACGGGAGGAAATGGAAGTTGATAGTGGTGAAGAGCCGGCAGCTGTTCGCGATTTTATGGACGTATTTGAAGATATATCGGGTTTACCGCCGAAGCGAGACGTGGAGTTTGCAATTGACCTTATTTCTGGTGCAGCGCCAGTATCTAAAGCTTATTATCCAATGGCACCAGTGGAATTGGAAGAAGTTAAGAAGCAAGTCGCTGAATTGCTTGAAAAGGGTTGGATTCGAAGCAGCAACTCGCCTTGGGGAGCTCCAGTTCTTCTCGTAAAGAAGAAGGATGGCATGAGAAGGATGTGCATCGATTATAGAGAATTAAACCGGGTGACTATTAAGAACAAGTACCCGATCCCTCGCATTGGAGAACTTTTTGAGCAGCGTAGTAGCGCGAGGGTATTCTCGAAACTGGATTTGTGATCCGGATATCATCAGGTCCGAGTGAAAGCAGAAGATATTTGCAAGACGGCGTTTCGAACTCGGTATGGACATTTCGAGTATCTAGTGATGCCCTTCGGAGTAACGAATGCGCCGGCAATCTTCATGGATTTGATGAACCGAATCTTTTCACCATTCTTGGACCAGTTTATTATGGTATTCATTGAAGATATTCTGGTCTACTCGAGGAGTATTGGAGAGCATGCGGCACACTTGAAGATCGCACTGCAGACATTGATGCAAGAAAGATTGTATGCAAAGATGAGCAAGTGCGAGTTTTGGCTTGAAGAAGTAAAGTTTTGGGGCATATCGTAGCTGGAGATGGAATCGCCGGTTATCCAGGGAAGATTACAGCAGTTCAAGATTGGCCGATTCCGAAGAACATTGTAGAGATCAGAAATTTTCTCGGACTTGCAGGATACTATAGAAGGTTGGAGGAGAATTTTGCTCGTTTGGCTGAGCCTTGACCAAGCTTACGTGCAAGGAGGTACCATTTGGGTGGACAAATAAGTGTGCGTCAGCTTTGAGACGTTGAAGCCGAGATTGATAACCGCTCTAATTTTGACCATACCAGACAGTTCCGGAGGATTGGTGATTCATAGCGACGCATATGGGGATGGTTTGGGATGTGTTTTGATGCAGCATGGGAAGGTCGTAGCTTCCGCATCAAGACAACTGAAGACCCATGAGAAGAATTACCCGACTCATGACTTGGAGCTTGTGGCTGTGATCTTCGCCTTGAAGATTTGGAGACACTACCTTTTGGGTAAGAGAGTCGAAGTTTTTACAGATCACAAGAGTTTGAAGTATGTGTTCACTCAGAAAGAGTTGGACATGAGGCAACGTAGATGGTTGGAGCTGAGGGCCGACTACGACCTTGATCTTAAGTACCATCTGGGAAAAGTTAACGTCGTGCCGGATGCGCTTAGTCGGTTACCAGCGATTCAGGTATTGACTACGCAGAGGGAGATCATTGCGGATTTTCGAAGATTTGACTTGGAGGTTGTGCTACCACATTCTACGGGACAGTTGTTGCAGTTGTAAGTACAGTCGTCCTTAGTTGAGAAGATTAAAGCGGCACAATCGCAGGATCCTAGACCGCAAAAGTTTCGAGAACAGGTTGAAGCCGGACTACGAACAGATTTACTGGTCCACGAAGATGGTTCGTTGAGGTATGGTAGCCGTGTGTATGTGCCAAAGGGAGATGTGTGTGAAGAGCTTATGAAGGAGGCACATAGTTCAGCATACTCTGTACATCCAGGAGGTACAAAGATGTACCATGACATTCGACAGCATTTTCTGGTGGGAAGGCATGAAACGGGAGATTGCTCACTTCGTGGCTAAGTGCTTGGTATGTCAGCAAGTCAAGGCTGAACACCAAAGGGGTGCTGGTTTATTGCAACCACTTCCGATTCCTCAGTGGAAGTGGGAACATATAGCCATGGATTTCATGACGGCTTTACCGCGGAGTCCAAAGGGCAACAATGCAGTATGGGTGATTGTGGATCGGTTGACCAAGGCAGCTCACTTTATCCCTTTCCGGGTTGGTCAATCAGCGGAGACTTTGGCAGAACGGTACATGCAGGAGATTGTAAGATTGCATGGCGTACCGGTGAGCATCGTGTCCGATCGGGACACTCGGTTCTTATCACACTTCTGGAGAAGTTTACAGGAAAGTTTGGGGACTCGATTGAAGTTTAGCACAGCTTATCATCCTCAAACTGATGGTCAGTCGGAAGGAACGATCCAAACTCTTGAAGATATGTGAGAGCATGCATGTTGGACTTCAAGGGTTCATGGGAGGATCATCTACACTTGGTGGAGTTTTCTTACAACAATAGTTTCCAAGCAACTATCCAGATGGCTCCGTTTGAAGCTTTGTATGGTCGTAAGTTTCGTTCACCCGTTTGTTGGGATGATGTTGGTGAACGAAGATTATTGGGACCAGATTTGGTAGTACAGACCGTTGAGAAGGTTAACGCCATCAGAAAGCATATGAAGGCAGCTCAAGACAGACAGAAAAGTTAGGCTGACACGTCAAGAAGAGCTCTAGAGTTCGCCGTGGGTGATTTGGTATTCTTGAAGATATCACCGACTAGAGGAGTGATTCGTTTTGGGAGTCGAGGGAAGCTTAGTCCTCGATTCATTGGACCCTTCGAGATATTGGAGCGTGTTGGAGAGGTAGCGTACCGTTTGGCGTTACCGCAATCCTTGGCAGGTGTGCACGATGTGTTTCATGTATCTCAACTACGAAGGTATGTTCGAGATGAAACACACGTTTTGGATCATTCGGAGTTAACTGTACGGGAGGACCTAACTTTTGAGGAGCGACCGGTTGAAATCAAGGATCGAAGGGAAAAGGTTCTTAAGAACAAGATTATCCCCCTTGTGCTAGTTTCCTGAGGTAATCGATCGCATGGAGAGTCCACGTGGGAACGAGAAGACGAGATCCAGCAGAAGTTTCCTCACCTTTTCCTGTAGTTTTCTATCTTGTATTCTTGGAATTTCGAGGACGAAATTCTTTTTGTAGTTGGGTATGATGTAACACCCGAGCCCAATACTACCATTTCTGTTACTGGTTGAGTGTTAGATATTGCTCATTTCTTTTATCTTGCTTGTTTGGATCTTACTGTAAAATTTTAACTGGCTAAGTCATTTCTGCAGATAACAAATTTTAACACCTAAAGCAAAATTAAAAATAGTCATCTTGGCCTACTCGACACCCCTAGCCTCGTGGTAGCGTCCGTGCATCGAGTTCTCGTCCCGTTCGGTGAAACGGACGAGTTTGGACGGCTACGCACGCGTACAGGTTTCCATCTTGGAGGTATGCTTTTTAATCATAAGACACTTAATTTTAAAATTTGGAACCCGCTTAAAATTCTATTATTTTAATTTCAAATTTTTGGACCCGACCCGGGCGCGATTTGGAAATGTTTTATTTTGCGCCAAAATCCCAAATTTTAAATATATTTAAACCATCGCATTTTATGTTAACCATAGGAATTTTACTATTCAATTTAAATCTTTTAAAATCTTTTAAATCCTTTCCTAAACCCACAACTTCGTTCCCAGCCAATCAATTTCGCTCATTTTTATCCGTGGGCCCCGTCTCTATCTCTCTCTCTCTACTTTTCTATCTCTCTCTCTCTCTAACTACCTTCCTCTCTCTTTCCCTCATATCTTTCTCTGTCTCTCTCTCTCTTTACTTTTCTCTCTCTCTCTCTCTCTCTAACCTTCTCTCTCTCCCCTTTATATATATACGTTTCCTTACCCATAATTTTTCCCAGAACCCACGCGCAGAGGAAACCCACGCGAGCCTAACCCTAGCCGTCCTCACCGTCGCCGCCGCAGCCCTGACGCCGGCGCCAACGTCACCGTCGCCCTCGCCTCCTCCTCCTCGTATCACCCACCTCCTCTTTGCCTGCGCCCACGCAGCCACCTGAGCACCTCGCCGAGTTCCCTGCGGCAACCTCCTCGCCGGCGGGCCTCGTCGTCGCCTTCCGTGCTGCCGACCAGCACCTCTCCGGGGTTCCCTCACCACCACTCTCCTCCTCTCGGTGCACCCCCGACCAGCACAGCAACCCCGGCTACCTCCGCGACTTCCCTGTGCTGCCTGAATCGTCGCCGGCGACCCCTGCGCCGCCCCTGGCCGTCGTCGACGAGCCCCAACCACCTCTAGACACCTTGTAGGTATGCCCCTCCATCTTTCCCTTCCTTTTATCTTCTTCAAGAACTGAACAGCCGCTGGAGTTTTACAGATCGCCGAAGACGCCGTCCTCGCCGTCGTCGATCTCGCCATCGTCGCAAAAACCCTCTGGACCACGGAGTGCTCTGACCCGTGAGGTCTCTTGGTTCGTCGTTTGGGTTCGATCCGTGAACCGTGCATCCGTCGCGTGTTTCTCCGCCGACGTTACGTCCGTTTTCTCGGTTCGCGAACCGTCGAGGCAAGTATCACTTGCTACATGCTATACTATACAATTATATATGTTTTGACTCGTAAAACCTGCAAAACTTAACTCGGAATAGTTATTTTCTCTTTTGGTCGCAATATGACATATATCATATCACGGTTAACCTAAAATTACAATTTGCCACTTAAACCCTAATAACGAAGTTTACCCGTTAACCACATTTTACTGTTTATGGATGATAGTCTTTACACCGGTAGTTCTATTACAATCAGATATGGAAGTAACGGTATTGCACTATTGTGATTAAATGAACTGCTTATTGTTGTTTAGTTTATTACTTATTTCCTGCTGTTAATCCATGTTCGATTATACATCTGTTGTGAGCAGACCCACGATATTGTTACATCTTGACCTTGTTTCACATGATATATATATACCGATGCACCTGACATGGTACCCTTTACTATCGACTTGACCTGATGTACCATAACCTGACCTGTTACCTGATCTCATGCCTAATGCCAACAAACCTGACGTGGGGTCCGCATGGACCATTCCTGTTGTCTATCCAGACAAACCTGACCTGTTACCTGATCCTGTGTTGGCATTGGTCCTTGACTACTGAATACCTGACCTGACACATATAACCTGGGGGTATGGGGAAATCAAAAGGGTGATCTAAAGTGTAACTTAAAAGGGTATTACTTGATCCGTGGTCTCGGGGGGTAACGGGACAGAGCCATTCGTGACTCTTACATTTCCTGATCCGGGGGGCAACGGGACAGAACCATTATTGGTTCCCATCTTCCTGATCCGTGGTCCCGGGGGGTAACGGGACATATCCTTTGAGTTACATGGAGGATTACTCGAATTGATTTCAAAGACTTTAGAATAGAAAACCCGATAGAACAGTTTAGTTACCCACTGCACACTACCCTGCACTGCTTGTTTCACATTATTGTTTTATTCATGTTTATTTCTGCATTGCCTATTACACTGTTCATATTATATTATTGGTTAACATGACGCGCTGACGTCTGGGTTTTGCATGGCCCAGATTCTTTACCACTGTCGCTGACCGAGCAGGAGTACTTCAGCCAGCAGGCTGATTTGTGAGTTCTGTAGTGATTAGTTTTATTTCCTGCATGTTTATTTCCAGATGTGAGCCCGCATTATGGGTCATACTTTTCTATTATTGTATTGGATCATTTGCTTCCGCATTTTTATTTATCATTGACTCTTGTCATTCTGGATTTGGACATGTGTTAGATAGTTTTATCTTGTTCTTGATATCTCTACAGCCGTAATGTGACTGTGGATGGATACTTCCTACCCACAGGTAGCATGGTTGGCTATGTCACGTGCCCAATCTTGCGTACTCTGGGAAGCGGGGCGTGACAGCAACCATGAGAGAGAATGTGTCATAATAAAATGAAGGGTGAACTCTCATATTAGGGAAAAAGAATAATCAAAATTTTATTAAGCTAATTTTCATGGTTGATGTTGATTTGACCATTATCATGTCACAATTAATGCTAAGCACAAATATCTTTTGCTCAAAAAAATATTTAAGTCAACAAGGGTCAACATGGTCAAACCAAATTAGCCATAACACAATTATCTCTAATAAAAGATTAATAATGAATTTCCCCATCTCATTAAGGTTTTAATCAAGTCACTGGTCAAAACCCTAATGAGGTGTCTCTTTCTCTGCCTCTGTCAACTGTATATACATACCCGATCCGTGTTCCGAAGAACACGAATACAATGAGACTGAACCAATCCAAAATCAAATATTAGGATCCGGCTTAAACCAAAGCCCGCTAGTATCAACTTACCGAACACCAAACACGCATAAGTGCGCATATGTGATCGAACCCTGTCGTAAAACCATACGATCTCTACTCGTTTCGCCCGAAGCTGGGAAACCCTCTGTGTGGGACTCTAAAAACTCGACAGTACTCTGGCAGTGGGTTTAACCACAAGCACGTCAGCGGCACTAGCTGTACATAACGGCTACCCAGGTACCTGTCGAAAGGAAGGCCGATGAGCAAACTCGTCCGAACTCCTACTGAGCCTATCCGTGACAATATCCGTACAGTCCGGTCTCTTCGTCAAAGACTATCGCATACCGGGTCTAGGGGTGGTGAACGTCGGACCTTAATAACCTGATAAGTCATGCCGATGTGGTTTAGGACCAATCCGGGAAACTACTGATCAACTTGTCAGTAAATCCCAACTGCCTTGGCCAAGGTCTTATGGTCCTGACCAATCGATCACTGCGCGATATCAACACCCAATATTAGGAGAGACGAATCCCCAACAATCGCTCACTGCCTCCATGTGGCTCGGGACTGAACCCAACCAAAACCTGTTTGCACGACTCAGTAGAGCCGTGGTAGGGTAGTGATCAAAGCTTAGTGGGAACTCACACGAGACGAATGCCGATCTCAGGTCCAAAGACTAACATGTACACATGTTACCTAAGAACTTCCATCTAACGATAGGTATAGTACCATCTGGAAGTTCTCGGCAAGTCCGCCCAGTGTACTCACACCCAATGAGCATCTGTATACGATCTTAGGTGCATCAGACCAATGACTGCGGGACCAACCATCTTCGATGGGGCTAGAAACGTATACACTAGTCTACTCTGGAGTATCAATGCCCAGTCTCGATACTCACGCGACTAGGGACCATTTAAAGATGTGCTTATGGACTACCCTGCTCCCGCAAGTATGATCGCCATCACAACGCAGGTAGTCAAGTAAGATCCTACGGTTTTTATCAACATATAACCGCAATATGTAATAACGAGTTTGACATATGCCATGTTAAGATAAAGACAAACCATAATAGTATACTACCGTATCGAGTCTTTATCAATATGTGCAAGCTAGATGTAACAACAATAGAAATAAATACACATACCCTGACAAAGACAAGTAAAATTATATACTATAAAACTGAGCAAGATTGTCATGTACATACATATCCCTAGCATCCATATGTATACATATACAATACTGGCCTCTAGGGCATATAAATCCAACAATATCTGCCCCTTCTAGTTGTCCCTATATATATAGATATGATATATAGGGATTGGGTTAATTATCCAAAAGGGTTAATTATTCAAGAAAATTAATTAAGATAACTTAGAGGGATCTAAGAGAGGTCTAACTTGTGAGCCGTCGTTCTTCCATCATCTTTGTTCTAATATGATTGGTTAGCGAGATAATTACGTGGGAGATTCTCACTTGATGAAAGTGTGGATTCTTTTCGGCCGTTGCGTGAAGGCAATAGAATTCGGATCTAGAAGGTGACGTGGGCAAGGATAAGATAACGATAATTCTAAGACAATTGTATACAAGTTTATTTACCAAATCTGCACCAAAGTGTTTATATATAAAGAGAAATAAGTTCACTTCACGGAAAAATCCTATTGTGTTCTCG
Organism: Agapanthus africanus; assembly: GCA_030015575.1. Lineage (NCBI taxonomy): Eukaryota > Viridiplantae > Streptophyta > Magnoliopsida > Asparagales > Amaryllidaceae > Agapanthus > Agapanthus africanus. Next base: position 131,635,414 of record CM057337.1, read on the forward strand.
CCATATATTCCAGGTCACAAGTGAGAAAGTGATAGAAACACAAACGACACTACCAAGCTTTCCGAAATTCTCCATCTCGTTCTCTCTCTTGTTCGGATGTATTCGATTACTTTCGGGAGGGAGGGGAGAGGGAGGAGGGATGTTGGTTTCTCCAAATTAGGATGGTCCCCACAAAACTTCAAAGTTTGTTACATGGCTCCTAAATAATAATGTGAGACCATTTTTGTTACATGGGCAGTAGTGCTGGATACAAGAGGTCGGATAAAAAGTGTAGCTGTCTAGTTAGTTATCATATCCATTTTCATCTGATGAGTTTCCGGTAATTTATATGGATCCTACCGGATGGATGTACGTGAAATAAAATTTTCAAATAGATATACAAACAATCAAAGAGGCTATCATTAAATAAATTATAAATTAGGGAACTGCAAAACAAGAAGGCATGGCTCACTCTCTTAGTTTTTTCCTGGATTTGTCTCTTCATAGCTTGGAGATTGGACCTGCATAAGTTCTTCTCAAAATTAATACATAAACATGTTTATCGAGACGATGAGAACGACAACAAAGTTATGATCGTGAGAATAAATAGTTTAAAGACTATAATACCTATATAATCTTACAGAAATCCTGAACAAGTATAAGAAACGACATCTAATGGATCTTCAAGCAATGATTGTATCCATAAACAGAGGCATATCAACAACACTAAGCAACACTCACAAAGAGAATCTTTATGCTTTTGCTAACACAATGCAGGGATAACTACACACATTTGGTTACCACCAACTTCATCATGCTGACAATCAATGTTTAACTTAACTTGCTTAAATATTATGATGGTTATCTAAATTTGGTCATGTTTCAATCCCAATTATCTTTTCTTTTCCTTTCTAAAAAGTTGGACATTATCATATGAAATGGCTTGCACATGATTAGGGGGAAAAAATAAAGTCATATAAATCACATGTTGTTTGGTTTGGTATAGGTTTGTTTTCCCACCCTGAAGCTTTCCAGCTGCTAGAGAATATTTTGAGAATATAAACAAAGGAACAATAATATGAAACGGTACATATTAAGAGTCCATTGTGGACCTTTGAAGAGAGATGGTTCCAAAACCTTGGGCCATTATAGGGTACCATTTTTTCCCCTCTAGGTTTGGTTAGTGAGTCAACATTGATCACTATAATTGATACACCACATGAGCAAGTTGTATTATTGTGTTGAAAAGTGATCACATATTCTAGGTTTGAGGAGTACAGTTCATTAATCCTATTATCATTATTTAAGCACGATGATGATACCATCCTTTCTTTCTGAAACGGTGACTTTGCTCTTAATCTAAACAACAATTAATCGTTATTCAGTTCTTGTCAAATTAATTCATCAGATGTAAGGTTTCGGTCAAACTTTTAAATACCCAAAATTCCTCTATCAAATATCTTTACGTTGGTTTTATACCGCCCAAAAAGCTTAACAGTCTTTAAATGAATGGCAAATTGACAATTTACGTACATTCCTGATGATACTCACAAGTTGTATTTCCTCGGATTACGACATGTGGCGGATGACATGTCCCGAAGACTACGGAGATGGAATAAATGAGTTGCATTAGGGGCATTCTCCGAGACCTCGTCTCGAAGAAGTGTTCGACCTTTCAGGAGACCTCCCAGAGTACTTTCCAACTTTACCTAGCAAACTACCAACAGCTCGTCTTCGAGCTTCCTCAATCTCCTTACTCGTCTCCGAGCAATCTGACAGGCCGAGCTTCATCGGCCTCCTTGCTAGTCTCCGAGCAATCTGACAGGCCGAATTTCCTCGGCTTCCCGATCAACCGAGAGCAACGGCTCCACGTATCTCGTCAGGGCAAGATATCCGCATCTCCACGTTCCGCGTCCCACGCTAGCGCGCCCCTCCATTAATAGACATATCCCGCCATCAATGTGAGGATAACTGTTCAGTCGAAAATATTGCACATTTGATATAACATTTTCCTTACTTTTCTTAAGTATTTAAAAGTGTTTATTATAAATATAGAACATATTTGGGTTTATCAGCAAAATATTACTTACCATATGTTTATATATTATAATTAATATTATGAAGGAAAATATATGCATATAATATTTATATAATATTTTGGTAATTAAAATATGCATATCATATCAAATAATCTTAATCAAATTTCTACAAGATTTATTATCATATAAAATAATTAAGATTACATCTCTAATATAACAAATATTACTAACATTATTTATGGAGAAATTGTGCAGATTTAGATCAGGTCAAGAAATCGAAATATTCAAGATGTCAGGATCAAAAATCTGCCAATAAAATCGTAGAATTAATACTGGCAGAGACTCAGAGAAGAAATGAAAAATCAAGACATATTAAAAATCTCCACGTGTCAACATGAAATGGCCTCAGAAGTTTGGAACCCTAAATCCCCCAAAGCGCCGCCCAACCGCGGCCAAAGCACCATATTTGCGGCGGATCCGCAGCCCCTTGGTGGCCGTTGGATTTGAGATTTTTGGTAGGTGATAATGATTGCATATCTTAACCTATGAGATCTAGGGTTTCTGATTTAGGGGCTATATAAAGAACCGAGGGCTAAAATTAGAAATCATCACATTTTACACGAAGCAAATCACCGTCAAAAAATAAGAGATCCGCGGCAGGTCCACGATTCGACGTGATAGAGCAACGTGAGTTTCGACGGAATATATACTTCCTACGAGGCAGAGATCGAGAGCAACTTCTTTCGCTTGTAATCTAAATTCGAAAGATTTATACTTGTAAAGTTGATTAATAAAAATAGATCATTAGTTTAATTCTCGCATTTATTTTCTATATTTATATTATGATCTCTATCCCTTCTTCTTCTTCTTCTATCTCAACCATGCGTGAGTAATTCACCGCTTGATAGGGTTCGGGGGAGTAGAGTAGATCAATGAATGAAAAAATATTTTAACTTCTTTCACATCAATCAAATGGCGTCGTTGCCTGGGATACGTGCGTAATTTTTTTCTTGCTATTCGGGTTGAATTCTTATTCGATCCGTATCTTAAAAATAAAGCAAAACCGCAACTTGCATATTTAACGATTAGTGTGCGATTTTTGCGAGAGAATCTGGAGTCACTAGAGTGAGAAAATCGAGATTCAGAGATTTTCAGAAAGGACCAGAGGAGCAAAGGATGCCACTGTAGAAAAATTGTCAATAGATCCCACCCTATTGCGGCGGAACCGCGGCCTAAGCTTGGTATTGGCGGCGGAACCACAGCGGCATGGGAGAGTTGGAGTGCCAAACTCCTCTGGTATCTTCTTCACATCTTTCTCTCTCCTCTGAGATCCAATAATTCGATTTTTCTGCAGAATTCTTTGCGAAATATCGCCGCTCAAAAATCTTTTTGCATGTTTTGTAATTGGTTCATTTGTGCATATTTTAATACAAATTTTAAGGGGCAAGACCAAAATTCAGATTAGGTGGGGATTTCATCATCTTTCTTAGGCCTCACAAATCACAAAACGAGCATCCGCATAACCCTATATTAATTAAAAAATATCGAGACCAAGACTCTAAGAACCGCTGCGCTCATTTAGGACAGAGAAAGGTCGTGGGTAATCTATCGCTTATCCGCATCTCTCTTGTGGTGTCTAGACAAGTGTGACTAAGGCAAGTGGTTATTTAATTATGCCCGTTATTTTCGGTAATTCGTATAGCGGATACCTCCCACTTATCTGACCACAAGAGCGATAAATAAGTGGTAGAGGATTGATCCTGCGACTTGTCCTTTGGAAGTGTAGGAGCGGTCTAGTAACTTGACCTAGGTGACCTTAGTTTTAGGATTGTTTGTGCATTTTTGTGTGATTTGTCTCACGTCCGACACTTTTCAAATCAAACCATTTCTAAATCGTTCACACGCTGCCATGTGCGCTAAACCCGCTTAGTGCATACTCGGCTGGACACGGGATTCTAGTGCCCGTCTTATCCGCGTTTCTGCAATCGACTCCGAAGTCAGTACTTCTTCACCTTCTTTTTCCACTCCACCCACCACATCAACGGAGATGGACAGTTCCCCATCAGATTATAATATACCCCCGCCACCACCCGTAGGTGCACAGAATCCACCGTGTATCTCTCTCTAAGAGAGATGCTACCCGATACGCAGTCCCCTTCCTACTTGTCTATCCCTTCTACCAGCCAATGGGGATAATTTTGAAATTAAACCCTACTTCATCAAACTTTTGCCCAAATTTCACGGGCTTGAGTCTGAAGACACATACGTTTTTATCACCAAATTCAAAAACGTATGTGCAATGATGGGCACTTCACAACTTTCAGTGCATGCTATGCGCTTACGTCTTCTCCCTTTTACTTTGTGCGATCTAACAGAAAAATAGTTTTATAACACTGTCGCACACTCTATTACCAATTGGGATGAATTCGTTATAGCATTCCTTAAGAAATTGTATCCCAATCATAAGACCGCCCGTGTTCGAAGCAAGATTAACCAGTTTACCCAGCTTCCCAATGAACCATTTTGGAAATACTTTGAACGGTTTAAAGATCTGCTGGTCCAATGCCCTCATCACGGAATTAATAAATGGGACCTTTGCCGAATTATATATGAGGGTGTAAATCCTGCGTCAAAACAGATACTTGAAACCATTTATCAATATCATTTCACGTATAAAGACGATGGTGAAACTTGGCAATTCCTGGAAGATCTCGCTGAACAAACCTTACAGTGGGAAAGCGTTATACCAACTTCATCTAGAGAAGGTATCCATCAGCTTGACATTTCCATCACAGTGTGATTGATCTCAAAAAACTATCTATTACCGCAATCAAGAACGGCGTCGCTTTGCAGCTAGCCGGTGAGTACGGGTCGGTCCACATGGATGTTGTGAATTTTCTAATCGCTCTTACGAGTTAATTCCAAACGGTGTGAATGAATTAATTAAATCTAAAACTAAATTAATTTAGGGCAATTGAATTAAAGATCTAACTATCTAACTAGGGCAAGGAATTAAATTTAATCTAGGGCAGAGAATGAAAAATTACCTAGGGTAAGAATTGAAATTACCTACTTACTTTACAGATGGCTCTCTCCAAACATCAACACAAGACTTGTCAGATCTGAATTTCTGAAATGAAAAGAGGTATCGATGCTCTCCAAAAGAAATCTAAATTTTATTGATAAAAAAAGGCAAAGGGAGGCATGGCCTTTACAATGATTTAAAGTTCCTATTTATAGAGGATAGGAAACCTAGGTTACAATTGATTCGCACGTCTACATTTACCAAAATATCCTTAGGAAGACCTAGTCAAAGTAGACTCCAAGCTTTGGTAAAATTTTATGTCTCTGTCTCTTTAAAAGAAAGTATTGAGCCTTGAAATTTCTTTTGTTGGCTCTTTTGTCTTTGGGCTTCCTTATTATTTGGTTCTTTTATTAAAATGGCTTCTATGTTTCTTCCAGATCTCCAGTGAATAATTGCGGTGGACTTTTAACCGTTCGCTTTGTAATCTTGGACCTTGCATTGCCTTGTACTTTATGAATTTTATCTTTGATGTAGGCTTGATCAAGAGTCTTCTGTTTGTTGGTCAAAGTCCACTTTTGCATCGTCTTTTCATCGTTTTCACTGTTTTCTGTTCAAGAACCTGTAACCTGTAATATGTAGCAGACATGCGTCAAAAGCACCTGTTTATTTATAAAACGAATAAGAATGGGGAATATAATAATACAATATTATGGTATGAACAAATACCCCCAAACTTATCTTTTGCTCGTTCTCGAGCAAACTTATTTTTTATTCTCTACAAAACCCTAACCGCACTTTCGCAGGGAAACGCGATTGCACTGAGCACGTGCAACAAGCCGTTAAACCTCTAGGTGTCCCTAATGGGAGGAGTGTTGTCTCCTGAGGGTTTTCAGCGGATACTACCCACAAAATCCTATCAATTTGGATTTTTCGACTTTAATTCTCCAATTAGGGTTTCTAACAAGGAATTCTATTATCGTCGACTCGTAAATTATCCACCCATATTCTTCACACTTTCGCATCATTTAACTTAAGATTATATATGTTTTATAGACTTACTTAGCTTTCGGCATCTTTTAAGTTTTCCTTGTAGGGTTCCATCTCCACTTAGGAATTTCTATCAACTCTACTAAAGATACAAGTTCTATTCTTCATTCCTCTCTCTTATCTAAATCCCAATCACATACCCCCACGTATGTGTATAAATCATCCCTACACTTGAGAATTCAAATCAAGCAATCATAGCCTTATCCGTTGTCCAAAGTACTTATTAATTGGTGAATTTTTAATTGAATTTTGCTTACACATCCTTCATACGACCGTTAATACTTCTTGAGGTACCAACGACCGATTACAAAATGCGTTTGCACTTTTAAAGCGTAATTCCAAGTCTTGAAACACCTAAGGTTTTAGCAGTGACTCCCAAACCAGTTGGTCTAAGGCACTAGGTGATGAAGCACCCTCGCTAAATATTTTTCTATTTTTGCAGCCTTAAGTAATCACAAAAACCAGTGTTCATTTTTTTTTATTCTTTATTCACACGTATTTTTTTTATTTCATTTTCTTCATACTAAGGACTTCAGACAAAAACATTTCAAGGTCTCCTCTACTATTCCAAGTTTCAAGGTGCGTGATTGTGCAAATTGTAGGGTATACATTTTCAGAATCTAGACTTAAGCTAGGAACTATTTTTTAAACTTATACTCTAATAAGAACATCAATACTTTTCTTTTGTTTCGACTTAGCCCAAGAAGTGAACCCAAAATTTGCATATTTCTAAATAAACTACAAAGACATATACTTTCTACCGTTAAATTTTAAGGAAGCTTATTTTTAGGGTTTTTAATTTACTAAGTCTAAGATCTAGTTGTTCCTAGCCAGTTAACCTATTTGTCAAACTTAAGTCAAATACGGCCAAAATTGAATACATTAATTTTTATAATTTTTAAAATTTTCAAATTTTTATGGGTTTTTAAAATAAGTATGCAAATGCAAAATGTACATATGAATGTGAAGGAAGAAAACATACCGAGCACACCCCCAAACTTAAACTTGACAGTGTCCTCACTGTCATGCTACACCAAGAGGGTCAAAATTGTCGGCACTCCCCTGTTTATTTACAAAAAAAAATGAATGTTTTATTGTTTTGAATTTTTTTTTATTTTTTATAGAAAAAGAAAATAAAAAATATATATACATATATACAACAAGGTTCTCCCCAAACTAAACAAGACCTTACACAAGCCAAAGGTTAGCACCAACCATTCAAAAATCTTATCGTGGTAATGGTAAAGTTGGTGAAAGGAGGGAGTGGAAAGAAGAGAAATGAGAAGCACACGAGACCGTATGGGAAGAAGAGTGGAATATGGTCTCGGTGGAGGAGAAGAATGACGAAAAAGAGAAAGAAGTGGAGTACGGTCTTGAGAGTGTAAATCGAATGAATAAATTAGCGCAATTTGTGATGACCGATGTGTTAAAAGCGATTGTGCCAATCTATCAACCCGTCGAGAAATGGGATCAAATCCCTCAAGATTCGCAAGAAAACATGGGTACGCCGAACTTGGTATTGGAGATGAAAGCGTAACGGTCTCTTGTTCGGTCGGAACGATAGGAAGGACGAAAGGAAGTGAATTAGGGATAGTCTCATTCTCCCCGTAGCAAATTGTCTCGAACTTGAAAGATTCCATCAATGGTTCGAAACGACTGTAAGCAATCGAGTCTGATAGGTCAACTAACTCATCTGAAATTTCAAAGGATTCCAACTCGGGCGGTGGGTCTTCAACATCATCCAAAAAAGTGAAACACTCGTAAGTGTTGTCAGCTGTGAGATCTGTGTCAGATTCAAAGGAAAATTTTTCAAGCTCACGGTCTTCAAGCGTGATCTTGTGCGTGGTCGGAACGATGGAAAGGAGGAAGGGTAATATAACAGTTAAAGGTTCGGGAGGATGAATTGGAAAATCCGACACATCAAACAAAAATGGTTCAACCTCAATATTATCCTCAATACTCTCCTCAATACTATCCTCATAATTCTCCTCAAAATTTAGCATATCCATGCTATTATCATCAAAATCAAGACGCATATGAAGTTCGGGAGAAACATTTAATGACTCGGGATGATGAATTGGACATAAATTATCAATCAAATCTATGGGTTCATCATCCAAAATATTCCCGGCGTCTATATTCTCAATCAAGTGAAAATCAATTTTTTCTGACACCTCATCAAAAGCATGGATATTTATCGATTTAGGTTCTATAGTGGAGGTGTAAAGATCGAAAGGATTAAGTGTGGTTTCACTCGAAAGGGGTTCTTCACAATCTGGCAAATCAAGTACTACAAAGTCACACAACTCGTTAGATGTTTTGTTTGTAACTTGTGAATCATTTGGGACAATCGATGGAAAACCGGAGTTGTGGGCTTCAAGTGGGTATGGGTAGGTCTGATTTGGGAATGTGTAGAACTCACTCGCTCCTCTCAAATTCTCCCTCCGTCCAACCGTCTCCTCATACATTGAAAAATTTGAAGCTAGTTGGAAACTAGCTACCGGTTCAGTAGGTTGCATAAGGGCGGCTATGGACGCATCCATATTCCTCACCATTTTGTTTGTTGCTAAAATATAAGCTTCCAACGACTGTTCCAAACTAGACATGGGTTGTGAAGGGGTTTCGGTAAAATATTCAAAATTGTTTGGATACATGAAACTCTCAAATGGCAGTGTAGAAATAGTGTCTAGTGACGATGGGAAAGTCGGGTAGGGATGGTAGGAATTGGATGGTTGGACAGGAGTAGGATCAACAGTTGGATAAAAAGGTGAATGGACTTGTGGATCCCTAGAACTAGATGTGTGGAGAGGAGTGAAAGATCGGCTACGAGATTGTACAATGTGCTCAGCAATGGACATCGATTTAGGAGTTGCAGCAGGACTCGAAAAAGTGGTATCAATGTACGAAGGTGGTGAAGGTTGACATGGTTGACACAAAGTGGGTTGCGACATCGAACTTTTTCTCCTAGACGCTTCTATTTGATCTTTCAAAGAAATTTTGGGCACGGAGGGATCTTCCTTAAATCGACCGAAACAATTGACGTACGAAACAAAGTTAGGTTCGGGATACCAAAGTTCGGCAAGAGATTTGTGATGTGGGGTACCCATGATCAGAAGAGAAATAAGGTAGGTGGTGCAAGGATTTCTTAGCGACAAAAGTTGCAAGTCTTTTTTAAAAAAATTTCCTTTTTCCTTTTTCTCTTAATTTAGAACTTTTTGCAAAAATATTTTCGAGAAAAGAGCTATGACACACTTTTGATCAACCAAAAATGCACAATCAGGCCTAGATCTAGGGTCATCTAGGTCAGTTAGACAGCTCCTAACTGTTCCAAAGGGCTAGAAATAGGACCTCAAACCGTCTCTTCACCGCCAATTGCGGCCAGGTAAGTGCCAGGTAAGTGGGAGGCTCCCCGCTACAAGTAGCGGTCCTAATTAAATAACCACTTGCCTTAGACACACTTGCCTAGACACCGCAAAGTCAGGTTAGGATAAACGGTCGATGCTTATAACTAGTCCTATGTCCTATTGAGCTCGAAGTCCTTAGGGCTGAGTCTAGTATTTTTTTAATTAAGAATGGTCAATGCAAATGCCTTGTGTGATTTCCGGGGTCCTGCGAAGGGTGATGAAATCCCCACCCAATCTGAATTGGTCAAAAGCCCCTTAAATCCGATTAAAAATATGCAAAATAGTAAATCACTTGCAATCAAATCTTTTTTGTGAATTTCAAAGTTTGCAAGTTTTCTAATTAAAATTTTCCTTTTTCCGCTTGTTCTTTATTTGGAAATTTTGCAAAAAGATTTTCGATAAAAGATATACAAAACAAAAAAATATTACTTGCAATCAATTTCTATTTTAAGTGAGGCGCAAAAATCCTGCACAAGATTTGTTATTTGGAAAGGAAAAGATTTTTACGCGCAAAGAATCCTGCAGGAGATTTTTAAGAGGAGATATCAGAGATTTGCAGAGGAGAAGATCAGAAGACTTACAGTTTTTTGTTTTTTTTACCATGCTTCTGCCTTTTTTGGGGGGAACTGATCTGTCGCCTACACCGTGGAAACGCCGCGAATTGCCGCCTCCGACCACGGATCCGCCGCGGGTTGGTGGCTTCGGCAGGTTTTTTTTTTTTACTAGATCAGCGCAGTTGACTTGTTGACTCGGTCCTCCAAATTTCTTTTGTTGTCTGTTGTGATATTCCTCTGTTTGTTCAGATTTGATATTTACTGTTTTGAACTCTGGAGATTTCCAGATCCGAACTTGATTGTAGATCCTGCAAAATTCAAACAAAGATACCCTTCACAAAATAACAAAATGATAAATTTTTATATTTTTTTATTTTTCAGATTTTTATGATTTTTTTAATTTTAGATTAACCCGAAATTGCAAAAAGAAAATAACACGCCATCCCCGGCAACGGCGCCATTTGATTTGATCTCAAAAAACTATCTATTACCGCAATCAAGAACGGCGTCGCTTTGCAGCTAGCCGGTGAGTACGGGTCGGTCCACGGGGATGTTGTGAATTTCCTAATCGCTCTTACGAGTTAATTCCAAACGGTGTGAATGGATTAATTAAATCTAAAAATTAAATTAATCTAGGACAATTGAATTAAAGATCTAACTATCTAACTAGGGCAAGTAATTAAATTTAATGTAGGGCAGAAAATGAAAAATTACTTAAGGCAAGAATTAAAATTACCTACTTACTTTACAGATGGCTCTCTCCAAACATCAACACAAGACTTGTCAGATCTGAATTTCTGAAATGAAAAGAGCCATCGATGCTCTCCAAAAGAAATCTAAATTTTATTGATAAAAAGAGGCATAGGGAGGCATGGCCTTTACAATGATTTAAAGTTCCTATTTATAGAGGATGGGAAACCCTAGGTTACAATTGATTCGCACGTCTACATTTACCAAAATATCCTTAGGAAGACCTAGTCAAAGTAGACTCCAAGTTTTGGTAAAATTTTATGTCTCTGTCTCTTTAAAAGAAAGTATTGGGCCTTGAAATTTTCTTTGTTGGCTCTTTTGTCTTTGGGCTTCCTTATTATTTGGTTCTTTTATTAAAATAGCTTCTATGTTTCTTCCAGATCTCCTGTGAATAATTGCGGTGGACTTTTAACCGTTCGCTTTGTAATCTTGGACCTTGCATTGCCTTGTACTTTGTGAATTTTATCTTTGATGTAGGCTTGATCAAGAGTTTTCTGTTTGTTGGTCAAAGTCCACTTTTGTATCGTCTTTTCATCGTTTTCACTGTTTTCTGTCCAAGAACCTGTAACCTGTAATATGTAGCAGACATGCGTCAAAAGCACCTGTTTATTTATAAAACGAATAAGAATGGGGAATATAATAATACAATATTATGGTATGAACACAGTGCAATATGAAATGGCCGTGATGAAAAAGAAACTCAACACTATCGAAAACAAATTTTCATCTGCCTCCCTAAACCAAGTTACGCTTCCTAAAACTGTGTGTGGTTGCTGTTCCGACCCATCACACTTAACAGAAGAATGTCCTTTGAGTCCACCGTTTCAAGGTCAAGAACAAATTAATTCTAATTTTCAGCAACGACCTAGAAACGATCCTTATTTTTCCACATATAATCAGGGATGGAGGAATCACCCTAATTTTGCTTGGAACTAAAACCAAACTCAAACTCAAAATACGTTTCCAAGCCAAAATAACTATCAAAGGGTTCCTCCACAGCAACAGCAACCACCACAGAGTCAGCACCTCTTTCAACCACAATCCTTTCAAAATCCGGCCAACAATTTTGCACCCTATAATAATTCTTTCCAAACGGCCAGTACTGAAAACTCCTCCGCACTCAAACGAAGCTTGGATACGTTTATTAAACATTCCACGCAAACGACGGCTGATTTAAAGTCTTTTATCCAAACGTTAATGCAGAACACAGCCTCACACGGTGAAAGTATAAAATCGATAGAAGCACAACTTACACAGTTAAATACCGCGATGAGTGAGAGAGAGAAAGGGAAACTTCCATCTCAACCTCTACCAAATCCTGGCCACTCAAAAAGTTATAATGTGAGTGCTGTAACCACGTTGAGATCGGGAAGAGTGCTGAACAACCAAGTGGGTGAACATGTTGATGACGTTGATGTCGATGATATTAATGATACCCCGGCTTCTACTTCTAACCCTATTTTGTCTAGTCCACCTTCTTCCGAGCCTATTCTCCGTTTTCTGTTAGGCTCGAACTCTCAGCCCACTTCCTCGAGTCAACCTAAAACGATCCCAACTTCAATTCTGGGATCCATTCCATCCCCACAATCTTCTCCAATATTGGACTCAACCCTTATTGATAAAGCTTCTTATCCAAACAGGTTAAAGGGCAACAGACCAAGTTCACAAATGGAGAAAATTGTGGAAATTTTTAAGCAAGTCAATATAAATATTCCTCTCCTAAATGCTATTCAACAAGTTCCGTCTTATGCGAAAATCCTAAAGGACTTATGCATTAGGAAGAGAAAAATTCAAGTACCTAAAAAGGTTTTCCTTGCAAGTAATGTAAGCACTGCTTTTACACAACAAATACCCAAGAAACGAAAGGACCCCGGAAGTCCTACCATATCTATTTCCATTGGGGGTTAAACTATCAATTGTGCTCTACTCGATTTAGGTGCTAGTGTTAACTTACTTCCATATTCTGTCTATGAGCAATTAGGGATCGGAGAGTTAAAACCGGCATACTGCACTCATCAGATAGCCGATCGATCTATCACCCAACCTAGGGGAGAGCTAGAAGATGTGTTAATCAAAGTCAAGGAATTTATATTCCCTGTGGAATTTATCGTTATAGATATACAGCCTATGGCAAACCCACGAAATCAAATCTTGGTGATTCTAGGTCGACCTTTTCTTACGACTTCCAATGAAATAATCAACTGTCGAAACAGCTCTATGACCCTATCCTTCGGGAATATGTCAATTGAGCTTAACATTTACAAGTTGGGAAGTGAACCCTCCGAACCCTATGCTCAAGTATTTTCTGTCGAAGCGATAGATTCTGACAGCAGCGAACTTGAACAGCTTCACGATACTGATCTTGACTCCGCTAGTGCGTTGTTTGATCCTGCTATTTATTATACACATACGGACCCTTCTATCGAGCTGTCAGAGTCAACATCTAACGCTAAATATGAACCTTTTTATGAAGTACGAGTATCATCCCGTTCATTCCGATGAGATTATTATTCGGGATATTGATGAAAGTTTTGAAGAAATCTTCGCTGAAGAACTCATATTCTTAGAAGACATGGGCGTTGTGATGAATCAACCCCAACCCAAAGAAATTGAACCGCCGCCTCTTCCTCTTATCAAGAACGAGAATGCAAGTGATCCATCATCATTGTTTCGTCTCTACAAACTGAGACGTAAATCCGTTCTATTACACTTCTTATCTCCTCCCCACTTCTTCATGTCTATACGTGACATGAACTTCTACCAACCAGTGCGTTATATTGATAAAATATTTGAATGGTTGGTGTTGACTTTTGGACTTTGTAAATCTTTATATTGACCAATAACTTTAACCCCCTCCCCCCCAAAAGTTTAAATGCTTAATACTATTTTACTCAAGTTTCGGTGGGATATTTTGGTTCTTGAAAGAAAATAAATTTTTATAAAATTATGAGCCAAAAATAAATTTGGGGGAAGTTTTCAATGTCATTAATTCATGTCCCTGTTACTAACTTTTCCTCCCAAATCTACAGTTTTTTTTAAGCTTAACAGATGAAATCAGTGAGGACACTGCTGCAAACAGGTTTGGGAGAGGTTTGTGCTTATTCACGCATTACTTTGCATTATACTATATATAAGCACAAAAAAAATTTGATAATGAAAGTTTGAAAATGAAAATTTACATATGAAAGATAGGAATAGTTTGAGAAAAGCAAGAAAGTTAGATGTTTTCTTAAACGAAGCTAGTAATAAGTAGTTATGAGCCGTTGTCTCAAGGATTAGTAAGATGAAGAAAATTACTATTCTGAGGATAAAAACAGTCCCTATTTTTAAGTCCAAACATTTGAACGTTGATACCCTACTATACGCACTTGCACACATCTTGAAACTTGAGATAGTAGAGAATATCTTGAAATACTCTTATCTAAAAGCCTTGGTATGAAGAAAAATAAAAATATAAAAAAAATGGTGAAGAAAAATGAATATTAGTTTGTAATTGCTTAAGGCAACATAAAAAAATATAGCGAGAGTGTTTTATCACTTAGTGCCTTAGACCAACTGGTTTGGGAGCTACTGCTAAGCCTTAAGTATTGCAAGACGAGGATAATTACGCCTTAATGAGCGAGCACATTTGGTAATCGGTTGGTTAGTATCTCAAGAAATATTAACGGTCGCATGAAGAATGTGTGAGCAATTCTATCTAAAATATTCACCGACTAAAAAGTACTAAGAAAGATGGACATAAGTATGATAACTTGAATTGAATTCTCTAGGTGTAAGGATATCTTTTACACACACGTAGGGGTATATGATCGATATTTGGAAGAAAGGTAGGGAAGAAGCCTAAAGGCGATGTTTTATTGAGAGATGATGTGATTTCTAATATCTTTTCTTGACCATTAAGATAGGGCTCATAGCAACAGAAAAGCTGGTGTAATTGGAAACTTTTATTTTCAAGTTCTTTCTTTTAGAGTTCTTATCTTTGTGCGTAACTTTCATTTTCTTTCTTTTATTATGGGATTTTATGGGTGTAATCCGCTGAAAACCCTCAGGAGACAACACTCCTCCTACTAGGGACATCTAGAAGTTTAACGGCTTGTTTCACATGCTCAGTGCAATCGTGTTGCCTACGAAAGTGTGCTAGATTTTTCTTTTTCTTTTTCTTCTCCCTCTCTTGAATTAATAGTTTACTCGGGACGATCAAAATTAAGTTTGAGGTTATTTGTTCAGTCAAAAATACTGCAAATTTGATATAACATTTTCCTTATTTTTCTTAAATATTTAAAGGTGTGTATTATAAATATAGAACATATTTGGGTTTATCTGTAAAATACTATTTACCATATGTTTATATATTATAATTAATATTATGAAAGAAAATATATGCATATAATATTTATATAATATTTGGTAATTAAAATATGTATATCATATCAAATAATTTTAATCAAATTTCTAAAAGATTTATTATCATATAAAATGATTAAGATTATATCTCTAATATAATAAATATTACTAACATTATTCATGGAGATATTGTGAAGATTTAGCTCAGGTCAAGAAATCGAGATATTCAAGATGTCAGGATCAAAAATCTGCCAATAAAATCGTAGAATCAATACTGGCAGAGACTCGGAGAAGACATGAAGAATAAAGACATCTTAAAAATCTCCACGTGTCAACATGGGATGGCCCCAGAAGTTTGGAACCCTAAATCCTCCAAAAGGCCGCCCAACCGCGGTCAAAGCACCATATTTGCAGCGGATCCGTGGGCCCTTGGTGGCCGTTGGATCGAAGATTTTTGGTGGGTGATCATGATTGCATATCTTAACCAATGAGATCTAGGGTTTCTGATTTAGGGGCTATATAAAGGACCGAGGGCTAAAATTAGAAATCATCACATTTTACACGAACCAAATCACCGTCAAAGAACAAGAGATCCACGATAGATCCACGGTTCGACGTAATAGAGAGACGTGAATTTCAACGGAACATATACTTCCTATGAGGCAGAAATCGAGAGCAAGTTCTTTCTCTTGTAATCTAAATTCGAAGGATTTGTACTTATAAATTTGATTAATAAAGATAGATCATTAGTTTAATTCTCGCATTTATTTTCTGTATTTACATTCTGATCTCTATCCCTTCTTCTTCTTCTATCTCAACCATGCGTGAGTAATTCACCGCTTGATAGGGTTCAGAGGATTAGGATAGATCAATGAATAAAAAAATATTTTAACTTCTTTCACATCAATCAATAACGCGGGGGCGTAACTGACGGCAACGATCTCATGCCTGCACGTTCCACGCGACCACTATATAAACCCCTCTCTCAGACGACTCAAGTAACTCAAAATCATTTCCAATATGCTGTTACTCTGCTCTTATTCCCGGACACTAACTTGATCGTCGGGGGTCTTTCGGTGGTCACCCATTCCGGGACTTCTTTTGCAGATAGCTCGGTATCAACGCCAACCCATTGAGATCCACACGCTCAACAACCCCCAAACCAAATCTCAACCGTCAAAGACCGCCATCACAGGATCGACGGAGGACAACATCTGAAGGAGATCACAACCTCCATCAGTTGGCGCCGTCTGTAGGAACCGCTTCAGAAGCTTCTCCACCCCTAAAGTTGATCTTCCGTCTTCGACCCGATGGCGAGCGACAACCGCGATGATCCAAATACGAGCTACAACAACGGAGGTAGGAGAGGCTCGTCTCCTCCTCCTAATGTCATCAATGCCTTATCCGCTCGGATAGATTAGCTCACATCGCTGGTGGATGCTCTCGTCCTCGTTCAGGAGGAGGGCCCTACCCACCAGACCACAGTTCCCCATCCCCGGGATAACGACGTCCGCAAAAGGAAGGATGGGCACGCTCAGGACCTCGATCTCACTCGTGCTCATCCCAGCGTCACTGAGCACCGGCGTGCCGACTCCGGCCACCGTGACCCGCATGCGGCAATTAATTCCATAACCCGCTAGGCGCTGGATAGCTCTGAGGAGGTGTCGGTCAGCTCGCCTGCTTCCAAGCATGACCAACGCCCTCGCGCTCGCCGAGGCCGCATGAATAGCGAACGCTGGGACCACTCAAGGATGGCCTCACCCGAAGATTTTAGAAATTTAATAGAGTGGAATCGGAGCCGCACCATCGCGCAGACCCGGAGCGGGGGTACCACCACTCCGATTGTGCAGAATCCTCGGGGTATAACCACCAACTTGAAGCCCTCGAAAAGAAAATTGAAGGCATACAATGGGACGGCCATACGTCCGGCGCAGGGGCTAGGTACTCCGCTGACTCACTGACAAAGCCCTTTACAGAAAAGCTAATGGCCGAGCACGTTACGTCCAGGAACAAGTCGCCCAAAGTGACCCTCTTCGACGGGAAATCCGATCCGAAGGACCACCTAGACGCATTTACAGCAGGCATGAGCTTCCAGGATAACTCGGACACGGTTTAATGCCGAGCTTTTCCCGCCATCTTGATCCGAGCTGGCCGGGTCTGGTTCCGGAGGCTTACACGGCGCTCTATCTCTACCTTTGAGGAGCTGGCTGTAGGGTTCCTAGGCACACTAATGAGGTCTCACAAGTGATCAAACATGCCCAATTCAAAAAATTTCATGTGCCTACAAACCCTAATACGGATCGTTAACTAGATAATAAGGCGATGCAAGCAAGTAAATAACTTTATTGCCAAAGGAAAGGGGCTACAACCTTTGTAGATCCGGTCCTCCACTTCCTTAGCTCCGCATAGATGTCCCTCCGCTGTACAAATCGAAATCCTAGACTCTTGCGATGGTTTCATCGGAGAAATGGGCGGGCTAGGTCGTCGACTTCGATGCCGAAGAAGATCTACGTCGAGGCAACACAAGATCAAGCTCCAACTTCACCAAGCCATGAAACTTATGAAGAAAACACCCTATACTACTTGGCAAGTAGTAGAGGATGAAGAAATAGGAAGTGGGTTCACTTTAGAATTGGATTTCTCACTCCTTTTCTCAAGTTGCCATTGATGGAAGCAAGCTTTTCTTCTTGTTGAAGAAGAAGAAGAAGAAGGAATATGATAAGTATTATTCAAAATAGAAAATAAAATGAATACTTATCATATAGCAACCATGGTTAAGTGTAGAGACTAAACTAGGGTTAGGTGAATGGTTAGGTTAAGGGAAGCAAACAAAAATGGTCAAGCTTTCAACACCTCATGAAGCTTCATGAAAGAAACAAAGAAAGCCACCATTTCTATTTATCTTTTCCAAAATAAATAAATGAATAATTAAACAAAACCCTAACCATTCATATAACCATGGTTTAATCATACACACAAACTCAAGTTAGCATGTATCATCAAACATGATACAAACAAGTGCACAAAAGTATATCACATATACAACTTGTGAAATTCAAGTGAGAAAATCCATTTAAAATGAACCAAGACTAGTTAATGCAAAGTAATATATCAAATATATAATTATGCATTAAATCATTAAATCAACACTTGATTCAATGATCCGGTCATGTCGCATATAACCGACTAGTATCCAATGTATCGGCTTATCGAATCAATCCTTGATTCGATAACTAGGTTATATCGCATACAACCATTCGATACATTCATCACGAGAATGAAATACGGTATCACATACACGCATTATTCTCGGTCCTGCACATATCTCATATGCGCTCCTATTTCGATTCGCTTGAGCCAGGAAACCTCTGTGTAGGACTCCAAAGACTCGTCAATACGCCGGCAGCAGATGATGATCATATCAAGCACCCACAAGCCGCAAGCGGTCTGCTAAACGTAACGGCCACCCGAGTATTGAGCGATCAGAAGATCGACGAGCAAGCCCGCTCACACTCCTGTGAATCCAACCAGTAACACTTACCGTACAGTCCGGTCTGTTCGTTTGATATGTCGCATATCTCGCCTAGGGGTGGTAAACGTCAGACCCCAATAGCTCGATAAGTCATGCCGACGTGTGGTCCATAACAATCGTGAAACTACTGATAACTCTTACCAGTATATCACTGCAACCCTGGCCAGGGATTTCCTGTTATGGCCAGTCGTGCATAGCGCAACATCAACCCCCAATACCGGGAGAGACGAATCCCCTCCTATCGCTCATTGCCTCCATGTGAATCGTGACTGTACCCAAAAACCACCTGTTTGCACGACTCAGTAGAGCCGTGGTAGGGTGGAAATCAAAGTATAGTGGGAGACACACAAGACTCTATGACGATCTCGGGTCAACAGACTAAGCTGTACCAGTGTCACCAGAGAACTGCCATCTGACGTGAGGTATAATACCATCTGGGAGTTCTCGGCGAGTCCGTTCAGTGTACCCAGTCTCCACTGAGCACCCGCATACCATCTCTGATGTCAAACACCAATGGATATGGGATCATCCATCGCCCATCACATGGGTCGAGAAGATATACGCTAGTCTACTGTGGAATATCGATGCCCCGTCTCGATATTCCCACGACTAGGAACATTGAAGGATGTACTCATGGACTATCTAGGCCCCACTAGTATGATCTACATCATAGTCCTGGAAGTCGAGCACACATCCTATGAGCTTTATCAACATGTAATCAGAGAGACAGAGAGTATACATGTTAAGATAAAGAGCAACAAGATAGCGTACTATCATGTCGAGCAAGAAAGTTCTACTTATATATGTACCAGCATCCACTACAATATACATCCAATGTACAGTAATGGCCTCTAGGGCATACATATAACTAACAATCTCCCACTTGCACTAGGGCCATCTGTAGCAGTAGTTGTAGTATCTAATACTCAACCATCCCCTAAAAGTCTCTCTTTGGGAAAAAGCCTTCGTGAGTGGATCCGCCGTGTTGTCATCTGAGTCTACTCTCCTAACCTCGATCACCCTGGAGATCAACTATCTCCATGATCAGGTGATGCTTCCTCAGAATATGTCTGGGTCACTGATGGGACCAGGGTTCACGGGCCAAAGCCACACTTCTATTGTCACACAATGGTAGGAACCTAGTTCATCTTATGAACCAATATATACCCAAACTGCCTCTTTGGTAGTATCTTTAATAGCGATGTTACCAGCCTTTATCGTCTAGTTTGCCACGGTATCTAGCTTGGAACTTTTCCAACATACCGTCCCTCGTCTGAGGGTGAAGACAATGCCTGTGACTGACATTCAGTCGTCTTTATCACCCTGAAACGCTTCCAGTGATTCTCCCCAGGATCGATTGATACCATTTTACTACATCTAGTGAGAATCCTAGCATCCATTTACATCTATCTCATAGATGAAAACTCAGGATTTAGGAGGTATCACCTTGATCCTATTAGAGAATCCTTGTGATAAGCGGAGATTGACCGAGCGTAGCATAGGAAACTCTTTTCTTATCAAGAGTATATTGTCCACGTACAATACGAGGATGACCACCTTACTCTCTACTACCTTTTTGTATATACAAGGTTCATCTACCATTTTGATGAAGTTAAACACTTTGACTACCACATCAAAACAGATGTTCCAACTCCGGGATGCCTGCTTCATCCTGTAAAGCAACTTGCACATGTTTCCGCTGCTCCCACTGTTTACGAAGCCCTCTGGCTGCGTTCTTATAGACGTTCTCTTCTAAATCACTATTTAGAAAAGTAGTCATGGCACCCAACCACCAGATATCGTAGTCATGGTATGTAGCAATGGCAAGTAGGATCTGGATGGACTTAAGCATAGTCCCTAGAAAAGGTTTCATCATTATCCACACCTGGTTGATGACTAAAACCTTTAACAAGTCTAGCTTTGAAAGTCTCAACTTTTCCATCTACACCAAGTAATCTTCTCAAGATATACTTGCTCCTGATGGGAATTTAACCCTTCAGATATAGCACCCAAAGTCCATACTTTGTTGGTGTACATGGATTCCATCTCAGATCGCTAAGCATCCAGCCATTCTTACAGAGTCCCTACTCTCGATAGCCTGCTCGAAACTAGTTGGGTCATCATCTCATGATGCATTCCTCGCTCCCACTGTCATCGAGAAACCGAGGTATCTTTCAGGCGGATGAGGAACCCTACTAGATCGGCGGAGAGGCTGAAGTTCGTCGGAAACCATTGAATCCTTTGGTTCTGTCAAATCGTCAGCTGCAGTTTTGTATAGCTGGAACCTTTCCAGTTCTACAGAACTGACCTTGCCTCGATCTTGTCCGGATTTTGCTTTTGATATAGGCCGGACAATCCCAAATCTTAACTTACTTAAGAGATAGGCTCTTCCCATACCATATCTTATATGGAGTGGTAGGCACTGATTTGAATCGAACCCTATTCAATAGGTATGCTACTTCATAAGTGCATAACCCCAAAAGGAAATAGGTAACTCAGTAATACTCATCATAGAGCGCACCATATCATATAGGGTGCTTATTGCTCCGCCCTGATACACCATTGTGCTGTGGTGTGTTTAGAGGAGTAATACTGAGAGAGAATCTCATTTTCTTTTAGAATATCCAAGAATTCCATGCACAAGTATTCTCCTCCCTGATCTTATCATAGGACATAATACTTATACCCATATTGGTTCTCTACTTCTAGCTTATATTCTGTGAATATCTCAAAAGGTTCGGACTTGTGTTTCAACAGGAACATATGTCTGAATCTTGAGAGATTATCAAAGAACGTAATGAAGTATAAAGAACCAGTCCTGACATGTGTAGACAGGAGACCTTACATACATCATAATGTATCATTCCCAAGAGTTTACTAACTCTTTCTCTGTTTCCAATATACAGAGCTATGGTCATCTTATCTCTGTGACATGACTGGCAATTTTCACAAGATGTAAATTCAAACTGATTTAAATATGCATCTAAAATGTAACTACAGCCAGTCAGGTCGCATTGATATGACCTAGTCTACAATGCCTCAAGAATGATTCGTTCATTTCTGAACTCTTCCTCTTTTGTGTGTTCTGTATATGAGGAACTGTAGTTTTATTTAGAACGTCAATGCTTCTAGATAACGTGCCTGAACTGATCAACTTTTGAAATATGAAATGTTCAAAACAATATCCAACAATACAAAATTATATCCTTCTTTACTAATAAAGAAACTGATATGATTTTGTATATCAAGTCCGGTATCTAATAGCATTTGTTCAGAATCAATGTACTGGTAATACAGGGTGACAGTGACCGACAGACTTGGCTGCAACACTTGCCCCGTTTTCTGTCTCATGAAACTTATCACCCGTTCTCAGTTTTTCTACCTTTCTGTAGCCCTATGTAACAGATTACATATCTGGGATCCTGATCCGGTATCAAATACCCAGGATGCAGAGGATACTGAGAAACAGTTCTTTATAATGAACACACCCGAAGGAAATGCATCATATGCACTTTCTTCATTTGGGCGGCATAGGAATTCTGGTATTTCCGTATTTCCTTCTCTGTCTTATAACAATTATAAGCTGGAGCGGGACCAACGTTCCCCAGCTCAGTATAACAAGCGAGTTCGGTCAATACATCCATATTATTATCTTGATTAAGGCGTGATATGGTCGCTACCTGGAGAGAGAGAAGAAAACACTCTGCGTGCGCTTTTGCAAGATTAGATTGGTTATATATTTTATCTAATCAGGATGGCTCCCACTGTTTTTATCAAATCTTCCTTCAAACCCTAAAAGGAAAGATTAGCCGGGATTAATTACACTCTACAAGTTCGCCAATCTTTCAGCCAGGCCAGTGTCGGTACTTTGAGGGAGGTTCCCCATGCTTTCGCACGGACCTAATTACAGTAAATCTCGTTTTCCCAGAGGCATAACCCCGTTGACACCTTTCTAGACACCTACTTGATCGGCTAATTGTAAAGTGCAAAACTCTTCCAGGAGTAACAATTACTCGCAGTGGGTATCGGGATCCAACTATCACATAGAAAGTATGCAATCTTATTGCAAATTTCAACACTTGAAACTCCCGATAAAGATTTTTACCCCTGGCACTTATGACCTTAACTATGGTCAACAAATCATAAGTACTAATCAAGTTCTACCCGTCATTTCGTGATTAATTAGACCCACCCACATGACCCTTAACTAAGGTCAACAAAGTCACGCGACTGTTCTAACTAATCGCATCATATGCGGTGTAGGAAGACATCACTTAGCTACCGTACACTGTGCCTTAACTAAGGTCAACAAACACAGCACGAATACTAAGTACTCTACTTCCTAAAATGATGGAGGGTTGCGAATGGTTTTTATGAAAACCTTTAACGCTTTGAACTTGATCTCGTTGTGGAATCAAATGTTTTTAAATGGAATGTTTTTGAGGCTTTTCTAGTTTTGCTAAAGGGGTCACTCCCGGTGAAGGGATCGTCGGCCCTTTCCTCGTCGAATGAGGTGCGGGATATATCATATATATCAGTGTGTAAAGCAAAAACTATAGAAGCAATCAAATGACAAACCGAGGGTTGTAGCATCTGCCAGTTATTGCTAAAGGAGTCACTCCCGGTGAAAGGATCTCGGTCCTTTCCTCATCGAATAAGGTGCAGGATGTTCTACAAGGAACACCGTGATGCAAAGCAAGAACTGTAGCTACCTGTTTTTATTTTGAAATTCGATTCCACAACATCAATTAGGTTTATTTTCTTTCATTAATCTCATTAATGAATATTCCATCATTTAAGTCCACCTAAACATCACAGATAAATATAACGTACGCTTATGCCATCCGCATTCGCCTCGATGTCCCGTCTGCACCGTTAGGTTAGGTAACTAACGCTAGAGCGAGGCAGGGCTAGCGCGGGTGTAAAACATAAGCAACGTCTATATAATATATCATATATACTACATACTATATCTATCTGAACAAATCACATGATCACATCACAGATAACGCAGCAGAAAATATCATATGAAATATTGGATAAACTAGGACGTCCGTGTTTTTAATACGAGCCAGTATAAAACACGGATTCTACGGTCGCGATGAATAGCCAAACCCACACCCCTGGACCCTTACGAGAGCGGCAAGCAACCCTACCAATTCTAGGGTTAGGAGACCCAGACTCGACTCCTCGAGATGGTCTCCTACTGGACCCTAGAACCCGGTTACTTGTGCTCCCCTCCTTAGGTCTATCCTAGTGCAGAAAAGTAAATAATATACAAAAGGTGACATCATCCGCAACCTGGAAGTGCCCCAATAAAAGAATATTACATACAAGTTTTTACATGAATGAAAATGAAAAACACTCATCTCACATAAAACCCTCCCGGCTATTCAAACATGACGATCCAATATAACATATCCAGCAACACATAATATCACATGTCATCAACGTAAGTAAACATGCGTATCTCAATTGTCGTTGACATATAGCAACGAAACCGGCGATATCACATATTACACTTACGGTCACAGAAATGAAAGTGTAAAACTACAACAGTTGGAATCCGCAAACTCTTTAGACATCGCATGCCTAATCAAATGAAATACTTAGACATCACATGCCTAACAATTATAAACCCCGCATTTTAGTCTCAAAATCAAAAACTCTTTTCAATATCAAGTCGGGCAATTCAACAAGATTCCCGACATTTTGATCGAATGCTCGTCGCAAACTTTAGTAGGCGGCCGCACCCCCGATACCGTCGACGAAGTGCACTAAGGAGGAACACCGCTACCGTGAGCACCCGAACGGATGCTTTCGGCGACGGGGTTCTCCTACAGTCACTTGGTCGAGGCTATGGGGCGAGGCTGTCCATTAAGTTTACCCGGAGAGTATCCGCGTATGCTACGTGATTGCAATGGACTTTTGATCACATCAAAATTTCGTGGCAACCGATCAAGTGAGACTAAACCGCTAGATTTATAACATTCATTCAGTTATCTCATAACTGCTTGTGAATTCCAATTATTGTATCACATTCCGGATAAATAGAAAATGTTAAACTTTCTGATCGAACAATCGAACACCCAAGTTTTCCCGATACAGCTCAACACATGAAATAAGTTTAAAAATATTCAGTTCATGCCTCAGTACCAACGGTCCAGCCGTAGAAGGGTCAAGCCACCGCCTCACATGTGGCACGCCGTACTGCCCCAAACCCGAAGGTTCAAAGGGCAGTTCAAGACGGTCACATAATCGAGTTAAGGTTTGTTGTCTTCTAGAGGGACCATCGCGTTACTTGCACTACTTAGAACGTTCTTAAACTACAGAAAGATCCAACACTTGGAAATTTCCCGACAGGGGAAAAAGTGGGTATTTATATCCGGTCGAACTGTTTAACAGTTTCTAATATATCCGAAAAAATTTAAACGAAGATAAATTATCCGATCGAATCAACGAGTCACCAATACAACCCTAGAAAACTCAACACTTGAGTGGAATTAAAATATTCACAGAAAAAATTAACAAGAAAGGACCTAAGAATAATTACATGAAATTTCAAGGACAAAGTCACAATTTTGGCCGCGGAACCGCTGCAAAACCCCTCTTTTCGCCGCGGTTCCGCGGTCAAATTGTTGAATTATGGGTCCGTACTTCACAGTAATTCTTAGTTTTTCCAGCATGTTTTTCTGAGAATTTTTAATTCACAAAAATCCACTATTTGAAAATTTGTACAGAGAGGGTTGAAATCGGGGGGTATCGGGTTCGATCGGACTTCTAGTTTCGTCTACACATCGCCTAAAGCTCTAGCTAGGCTCTGATACCACTGTAGGGTTCCTAGGCACACTAATGAGGTCTCACAAGTGATCAAACATGTCCAATTCAAAAAATTTCATATGCCTACAAACTCTAATACGGATCGTTAACTAGATAATGAGGCGATGCAAGCAAGTAAATAACTTTATTGCTAAAGGAAGGGGCTACAACCTTTGTAGATCCGGTCTTCCACTTCCTTAGCTCCGCATAGACGTCCCTCCGCTGTACAAATCGAAATCCTAGACTCTTGCGATGGTTTCATCGGAGAAATGGGCGGGCTAGGTCGTCGACTTCGATGCCGAAGAAGATCTACGTCGAGGCAACACAAGATCAAGCTCCAAGTTCACCAAGCCATGAAACTTGTGAAGAAAACACCCTATGATACTTGGCAAGTGGTAGAGGATGAAGAAATAGGAAGTGGGTTCACTTTAGAATTGGATTTCTCACTCCTTTTCTCAAGTTGCCATTGATAGAGACAAGCTTTTCTTCTTGTTGAAGAAGAAGAAGAAGAAGGAATATGATAAGTATTATTCAAAATAGAAAATAAAATGAATACTTATCATATAGCAACCATGGTTAAGTGAAGAGACTAAACTAGGGTTAGGTGAATGGTTAGGTTAAGGGAAGCAAACAAAAATGGTCAAGATTTCAACACTTCATGAAGCTTCATGAAAGAAACAAAGAAAGCCACCATTTCTATTTATCTTTTCCAAAATAAATAAACAAAATAAATAAATGAATAAGTAAATAAAACTCTAACCATTCATATAACCATGGTTTAATCATACACACAAACTCAAGTTAGCATGTATCATCAAACATGATACAAACAAGTGCACAAAAGTACATCACATAACAACTTGTGAACTTCAAGTGAGAAAATCCATTTAAAATGAACCAATACTAGTTAATGCAAAGTAATATATCAAATATATAATTATACATTAAATCATTAAATCAACACTTGATTCAATGATCCGGTCATGTCGCATATAACCGACTAGTATCCAATGTATCGGCTTATCGAATCAATCCTTGATTCGATAACTAGGTTATATCGCATACAACCATTCGATACATTCATCGCGAGAATGAAATAAGGTATCACATGCACGCATTATTCTCGGTCCCGCACATATTTCATATGCGCTCCTATTTCGTTTCGTTTGAGCCAGGAAACCTCTGTGTAGGACTCTAAAGACTCGTCAATACGCCGGCAGCAGATGATGATCATATCAAGCACCCACAAGCCGCAAGCGGTCTGCTAAACGTAACGGCCACCCGGGTATTAAGCGATCAGAAGATCGACGAGCAAGCCCGCTCACACTCCTGTGAATCCAACCAGTAACACTTACCGTACAGTCCGGTCTGTTCGTCTGATATGTCGCATATCTCGTCTAGGGGTGGTAAACGTCAGACCCCAATAGCTCGATAAGTCATGCCGACGTGTGGTCCATAACAATCGTGAAACTACTGATAACTCTTACCAGTATATCACTGCAACCCTGGCCAGGGATTTCCCGTTATGGCCAGTCGTGCATAGCGCAACATCAACCCCTAATACCAGGAGAGACGAATCCCCTCCTATCGCTCATTGCCTCCATGTGAATCGGGACTGTATCCAAAAACCACCTGTTTGCACGACTCAGTAGAGCCGTGGTAGGGTGGAAATCAAAGCATAGTGGGAGACACACAAGACTCTATGACGATCTCGGGTCAACAGACTAAGCTGTACCAGTGTCACCAGAGAACTGCCATCTGACGTGAGGTATAATACCATCTGGGAGTTCTCGGCGAGTCCGTTCAGTGTACCCAGTCAACTAAGCACCCGCATACCATCTCTGATGTCAAACACCAATGGATATGGGATCATCCATCGCCCATCACATGGGTCGAGAAGATATACGCTAATCTACTCTGGAATATCGATGCCCCGTCTCGATATTCCCACGACTAGGAACATTGAAGGATGTACTCATGGACTATCCAGGCCCCACTAGTATGATCTACATCATAGTCCTGGAAGTCGAGCACACATCCTAAGGGCTTTATCAACATGTAATCAGAGAGACAGAGAGTATACATGTTAAGATAAAGAGCAACCAGATAGCGTACTATCATGTCGAGCAAGAAAGTCCTACCTATATATGTCCCAGCATCCACTACAATATACATCCAATGTACAGTAATGGCCTCTAGGGCATACATATAACTAACACTGGCTACCGAATTCCTCGGTCATTTCGTCGATAACCGACACAAAAGAAAATAGTCGACTACTTATTCACTGTCAAGAGCGGGGACAAGGAATCCTTCAAAGGGTATGTCACCCGCTTCTACAATACCCTACTGGAGATACCCAAGCACCGCGACGGAACGGTCATCACCACGCTGAGGTCGAGTCTCAGGCACAAAGATTTGCTCCGCTCTTTTGCATTGGAGCAACCTAAGACCATGGCCGAAGTGAAAGCCTGGACCAAGCGAGAAATTCATCTCGGGTCAGAAGTAAACTCAAACCTGTCCTGAGCCAACCAAGCAGACTGGAAGAAGAGGGACAGGGAAGAGAAAAGGAAAAATGATCGTCCGAGAATTTATCCCCCGAGGTTCAAGGAGTACACCCCTCTGAACATTTCCTAAGCCGGGCTGTTGGAGGAAGCTATGGTCAAGAGGTTCTTCAGGCTCCCGCCGGCTACCCGAAGCACGGGCAAACGGCTCTGAGGCTCATATTGTGCCTATAACCGGATGCAAGGGCATCCGACCAAGGATTGTAAATAGCTGGGCAATTACATCGAAGAGCTGATCCGCTTCGGTCACTTAGCAAAATACCTGCGAGACAAACGTCAAGCAGATAGGGGGCAAGCCGGCCAAATTACAGCCGAAGAGCTGACAATAGGGCAGATCATGGTCATCACCAACTGACCCAAGTCCGAGCAACGAGGACACCTGCCGAATCTGTTCATTTAATATGGGAGAGTTTAAATTAAATCATTGAATCTGTATTTTCTTTAATCATAAATATTCTTGCTTCCCTGCAATCTGAACTGCTTCTCTCTATTTCCATGCTATAACTTATTGTAGGACCACCGAGTAGATTCCTGCTCGGTCCATTCTCAGCTGGTAGCTTCCTGTCCAACAAACACTGTGGATCTAAAAGCCCTCACCATGAGGCGGCTAGGCAGATTTCTACTCGGCTCATCCTCAGCGGGTAGCTTCCTGCCCAACAAACACTGTAGATCTAAAAGCCCTCTCCACGAGGCGGCCGGGCAGATTCCTGTTCGACTCATTCTCAGCGGGTAGCTTCCTGCCTACAAACGCTGTGGATCTAAAAGCCCTCACCACGAAACGGCCGGACAGATTCCTGCTCGGTTTATCCTCAGAGGGTAGCTTCTTTCCCAACAAACACTGTGGATCTAAAACCCTCCTCATGAGGCCACCAAGTAGCTTCCTGCTCGGTCAATCCATAGCGGGTAGCTTCCTGCCCAACAACGTTGTAGATCCAAAGCCCTCATCACGAGGCCACCAAGTAGCTTCCTGCTCGATCCATCTGCAACGGGTAGCTTCCTGCACAAAAACGCTGTGGATCTAAAGCCCTCACCATGAGACGGCCGGGAAGATTCCTGCTCGGCTCATTATCAGCATGTAGCTTCCTGCCCAACAAACACTGTGGATCTAAATCCCTTCTCATGAGGCCATCGAGTAGCTTCCTGCTCGGTCCATCCGCAGTGGGTAGATTCCTACCCAACAACGAAGCGGATCTAAAAGCCCTCCTCACGAGGCCACCGAGTAGCTTCCTGCTCGGTCCATCCGTAGCGGGTAGCTTCCTGCCCAACAACGCTGTGTATCCAAAGCCCTCATCACAAAACCACCGAGTAGCTTCTTGCTCGGTCCATCTACAGTGGGTAGCTTCCAGCCAAAAAATGTTGTGGATCTTAAGCCCTCACCACGAGGCGGCCGGGTAGATTCCTGCTCGGCTCATCCTCAACGGGTAGCTTCATGCCCATCAAACGTTGTGGATCTAAAGCCCTCCTCATGAGGCCACCGAGTATCTTCCTACTCGGTCCATCCGCAGTGGGTAGCTTCCTGCCCAACAATGAAGTGGATCTAAAGCCCTCCTCACGAGGCCACTGAGTAGCTTCCTGCTCGGTCCATCCGCAGTGGGTAGCTTCCTGCCCAACAACGAATTGGATCTAAAAGCCCTCCTCACGAGACCACCGAGAAGCTTCCTGCTCGGCCCATCGATCGGTTCACACCCAACGTGCGATCACCACCTCGACTCCGAGGAAAGGGAGGATACCAACCTTCCTACACTTGGCCATCAATTGGTTCTTACTCGATGCGTGATCGCCACTTCCACTCCGAGAAAAGGGAGGATACCGACCTTCCTACACTTGGCCATCGATCGGTTCATACTCGATACGCGATCACCACCTCGACTCCGGAGAAAGGAGGATACCGACCTTCCTACGCTTGGCTACCGTGCCTACAAATATTCACAGAAAAGGTGGACAATGGCCTAACACTCGCAAGATAAAAGACTTATGAGCTAAAAATACTTGCAGAATGAAGATTCGAACAATGAAAAGTATATGAGCTAAAAGCACTTACGTAGCGAGCAGATATTTGGGCAAAGGAAAAAGGAGTATTTTATTTATAACCGAAAATAAATACAAGGTATCCTGGGCTTCTCAACCTTACAAAAAATGCCTGGAGGCTTAAAAAATTTGGGAAAAGAAAAAAAAACCCAAGAAAGGAAAGCTCAGGCCGCCCGCTCGGGAAGGATCTCCGCCTGCTCGACGCCGGCATCAGGGACCAAAACTGCAACCTCGGGATCGGCGCTTCCGCCGGCAACCTCGCCCTTAATGGCCGCCTCGACGGCTTCCCCCTACGGCGCTTCCTCGGCTGGGAGGTACTTGGCGCAGGGCTCGCTGTCATTGAACCCCGGCATAGACTCCTTGACGGCGTCGAGGGCGCTGTGCCACATGATGGCCGCGGATTCAGCGAGATCGGCGTAAAATTAGTCGGACGCCTTGTATCCCTCCACGGCCTTCGCCGCCCAGCTCTCGGCGAGATTCACCGCGTCCATAGCCACCCGGACATCCCTCTTGAGGGCGTCTCTCGACTTCTTCATCAAGTTGTTGAGCTGTTCACCTCCTCTAACTTGGCCTGAATGGCCCGGTTGGACTCATCCAGGAGCCAATGAGACTCCTTCAATTTGGAGTTCGTCGGCCCCTCGGCGACCAGTCGAGTGTCGAGGAGAGCCGCCTTCTCCTCCGCCTACCGCAGTTAGAGACAGGATTCATCCTCCTGCGAGGAGGATTCGCCCGCCTTTTTCATGGCCGGGGCTACCTCCTCAGATTCCATGGCGACGAGGAGAGCGTAGTGATGAAAGACCTAAAGAAAGCAGCAAACGGGTTAGAAAGCTCAAACAGAGGAAATATGACTTAAGAAACTTTAAGAAAAGTAAAGTACCGACCTGAACTGCCTCCTGCGCTATGGCGGCCACCTGGGCGTTCATGGTCCCCCAGGGAATCTTGCCCCCAGCTGCTTGCTCTATGTCTAAAAGCAAGTTTTCGGCGATGGAGTGCCCCGAGGGCACCTCAATGCAGAAGTCGCCCTCCTGCATAGGGATCCCGGTAGAAGGTGGCCGAGAGACCGTCCACTTCAGCCTTTTCATGGGGATTTCGGCGGGCTCAGCCTCCTTCTTCTCTCTAGCCCGAGGTGCCGGGTTCGGAGTGTGCTTATGACCCCCCGTCCACGGCGTTCTTCTGGCACCGATCCTGCCTCCAGCTCTTTTATATTATCTTCCGATGGCGAGTGAGCTTCTTCGTCCTTTATTGGTGAATGAGGGATCATGTGACAACTTGCCACATAATTCTTAGGTTCTTCTAACGAGTCTTCTCCCTCATCATTGTCATTACCTCCGTCCACAAGGATATGGTTGAAGAATTCTTGAAGCGTGACCGGGGTTCGCACCTTCTGGTTATATTCTTCTAGCGCGTCAATATGCTTTTGCAGGTCTGTGCGCTTGTCACCAGACTGCACGGGCTTTTTGGTCTTCTTCTTTTTCTTTGAAGACTCTGACGACTAGGCCTGGGTATTTTGCCTATTGCCACCAACTCTCGGCGTTGGGCGCAGTTTCAGCATCCCCTCGATGATCTCTGGCTCCAGCGGGATTTTCCATCTGATTGTCGGACATGCTTGAAGATCCTTGAGTATTCTCTTAGTTTTGTCTGAAAGAACAACTTCCCATGGAGCTTCCTCCATAAATGAGCATGATGCCCCCGATGTGTCCATCTTTTTCGGAGCGTGCGGTTGTGGTGGGTTTACCCTCCAGTTTTCAGACAGCGCGAATTTGCCTTACTTGTACTGGTCCTCAATCTAGTTTTTGAAGACGAAGCAATTTTCGATTGGGTAGCCCATTATTCGATGGTAGGGGCAATAGTTGGGACTGTTGACGTCACCGGGCTGCAGTGGGCATTTCAGATCCGGCAGGGTGATGAGCTTATTGCATACTGCTAATTCGAACAGTCTCCTCATTTTATTCCGGGGAAACGAGTAAGGAAGTCTCAATTTCTCGTCGAGGAATCGCAATTTGTTGCCTTGGAGAGCAGCTGGTTTCGGATCACTTGGTTGTTGCTGAGCGTTGGCGACGAAGGTCGCTTTCCCTTTGCCTTTTTCATTTCAAAGCTCCGTTTTCGAAGAAGACGGTCTATAGCCCATCTGGTCCATTTGGTCCAGCTTGTCGATCAAGGCCTGGAAAGTGGTCGACTTGAAGAACATCATGAATTGGGATATAGTTGCCTGCGGATACAGGGTTCCCACGAACATGCCCACAGCAGGAGCTTTTTCTATGCGTTGTTTGCATCTCGACAATAGGTTTCGCCACCGGATTGCATACTGAACCCATGTCTCTCCCGGCTTCACTCTGGCATTGATCAATGCCATGATCGGGGTGCGTTCGCTGGCGCTTGTGAAACGCTGGGTGAATAGCAACTCCATTTCTGTAAACGTTTTGATGGAGTCGTTCGGAAGCTCCGAGTACCATTCAAAAACTGTCTCTGCTAAACTGCCGACAAACTAGCAAAGTAGCAATTTGTCGTCACCTCCAGTATTTCCACAGAGAGCCCTGAACTGAGCGACGTGCTGATGAGGGTTTCATGTCCCCTTGTATACGTGAAATTTAGGGATCGTATATCCCGGCAAGTACTTAATTTGATCATACCAGCCTGGATATGATCTCCCAGTTCTAACGACTTGGCCAGCGGCTTCGCTTGCCTGATGAGCCCGTATTTGTTGAGCAATGTAGTCATCAAGCGTCGCTTTCAAGATCGTCTCCTCTCTGGCTGCTGATAAAGCTGGAAAAGGGTTTGATGTCTCCCCTCTATCGTCTTCAAAGATTATTGGGGGATCTTCGGCTGGAGGGTCCAGCTGGATCATCATCCCCACCATATCTTGGAATAGTAGCGCCATTTGCTTTATGTTAGCCGATTATTACGCGGCCTCTTTATCTTTTTTCTCGAGCATCCTTCAGAGGAACTCGGCGTCGGTTTCCTGCTCCTTGCATTGCTCCGACGATGATTCCGGTCTTTCCTTCTGCCCAGTGAGTGCGGCCATCTTTGTCAGCATCTCCTGGAGTTTCTGTTGTTTCTCTTGAGCCATTGTTACGGACCGCGTAAGTGGGCGATGACCTGTAGAAGTACGGCTTTCCTCTTTCCCGGAAGCCATGTAAATGGTGTGCACTACCATACCCCAGACTTAGGGCATTTAGATTCAGTGCCCTTGAGATTTGTCGCAGACATGGGGATCTTCTCCGGCCTTCTCCTTTTATGGGCGGTTGAAGTTAAGGGGGCTGTCGCAGACGATACTTTTCGTGGTACGACAGCGGGATGGTTCACCTCTTGCCGGACCTTCATTTTCTCCGATCGGCGGGAGTAATCTTTGTCAATTACAGAGTATTGGACTCTTCGCCAGACCCTGTGAATTTTGGATGACAGCCGCTGAGGGGGATGTTCCGGTTTCGCCTTAGTAACATTTTCAGCGGGTGGAGGAGACCTTTATAGCACGGCAATGGGAGAATTCTTGCGCACGCTCCTGAGCGGCTTAAAGTTGTTCCTAGTTGGAACAGCAGCGTCAATTTCCAATGTTGGAGCTGGTGGGGTAAGTCCAGAGGGGGAACTGCCCCAGCTTTCCTCACTCGGCGCCAGTGGAGACGTCGAGCATGTCGTGCAACCGGGATCACCTCTGTTGTCGGGGTAGCTTCGTCATGCCCCCTGATATGATGAGAAGTTGTTGTCGGTGTCAACCTATCGAAAACAGACATCGGCTGAGAGGGAATAGTCAATCTCGTGAAGGCTGAATTTTGGGCAGGGGAAGCACTTTGGGCAACTCCACCCGCAGCGGGAGTTGGAACGGCCAGTCTTGCAAAGACTGATCCCTTAGCAGGAGAAACCCCTCTGATGACTTCGTTTATCGAAGCTGGAATGGATATCCGCTTCGGGATAACTCCTTCGGGTATTGCAGGCTTCTTCACGGGCCCACTTGAGCTTTGGCCTAGTCTGTTAAAGACCGAGGCGCTGGACTTGGACGACCCGTTGAGAGGGGCCGTGGTAGTAGTAAGCCGATCAAAGACTGACTTCTTTGGAGCTTCCTGCGACGGCACTGGAGCGTTGAAGCTCACTAGCGGGAGCGTGGTCCCGAAGAATAATCCAGTGGTTGCCTGTGTCACCTGTTCCACTGGCATTATGAAGATGGAGGCCGCTTGGGGCCCGTAAGTTACTACTCCAGACGGGGCGGAGCGGGAGTTTTTGTTGCAGTTGGTGCATTTGGAAGCCATTGACGCCATCTTCTCTTCTTGACGGAGCAAGACACCAAATCTTAGCACCTCGAATCCAGAGGAAACCATATTAAACCGCGATTCGTTCGCGAACACGACACATGAAGTGTGGAGTGGAAAGAGGAAAAGGTCCTACCGGGTGTGCCAGAATCTGTTCACCGCCGAAAACAGCGACGAAACCGCGTAGGTCGTCTTGCCTGAATTTGGGGGCGGATACTATTTGGTTTTATTTGTCCACCTCTCTGAAGATACCAAGTTGATTTATGGCGCCGTATATCAGACGTTTGGACAGATGTGGCCGTTGTAGCAGACTCGTCAAATTCCCCCTCACTTGCGAGAGGTTTTTAATTGTGGGGACACTCTTCCCTACAGACGCAAGACCCTGCAGTTAATTACGTTACCGTATAGCGATAACCACTTTCTCCTTCTCCAGATGTTCACTTCGTGTCGTGTGTGTTTGTTTTGTTTTTGGTTACCCGTGGATTGTATGCGGAGACTAATTTATGTTGTCGTCCGTAGGGCGTAGATTAGTCCAAATCCGTATTTTCTTAGATTTGGGTTTGGTTGATTTAAGGATCGTTAACCTTTTTTTAGATTAAGCTCAACTTAAATTTTTGTTAAGGATACGTTAGTCTAAGTTTTAGACTAAGATCTACTTAACAGAGATTCAGGATCATTTTTGATCCAACAAAAGAGCATTTAGGCTCTATCATTTTTGTTTAGGGACATTATGGTCCATTGGGTTTAAGGACATCATAATCCGTGGAGTTTAAGGACATCATAGTCTATAGATTTTAGGAACATCATAGTTCATGGTTTAAGGACATCATAGTCCATCATTAGTTTAAGGACATTGCGGTCCTATAGAGTTTCTGGTTGTCGGGGCCCGCCACCTCTCTGAAGACGTTGAAGAATTACAACGACACATATAAGTGGTGTGAAAAGATGTACCCTTGAACCAATATTGGTTGGGAGATCTGTAGTTAGGTTTGGGACTAAGACCAATTAAAGGGATTGTAAGTACATGTGCTTGGTTGATCTGAATTGGGGACTTGTGGCCAACTTGAGCTCAGTCCACTCAGTTTTGAATAAAATGTTGAACATTTGTTTAGACTCAGTCCACTCAGTTTTGAATAAAAATGTTGAACATTTGTTTGGGCTCAGTCCCTTTTTGTTTTACAATATTGAGCATTGATTTGGGGTTCTAACACCCCTCTTTTTTTGTTTTTATTGAGTGATGAACACTCTTTGTGGCGCTGAGCTCTATTTACAGAGTGCTCTTTATTTCATCAATGCTCACGTGAAAGGCACGTGGAGCGCTCGGCGCTGAGCGCCAGACTTGAAGTGCTAAAGCGCTTTTTATAAAATAGCGCCCACGTGAGGAGCACGTGGAGCGCTTGGCGCTGAGCGCCAGACTTGGAATACTAAAGCGCTTCCTTTAAAATAGCGCCCACGTGATGAGCACGTGGAGCGCTTGGCGCTAAGCACAAGACTTGGAGTGCTAAAGCACTTCCTTTAAAATAGCGCCCACGTGAGGAGTGCTTGGCGCTGAGCGCCAGACCTAGAGTGCTGAAGCGCTCTTTATAATAGCGCCCACGTGAGGAGCACATGAAGCGCTCTGCGCTGAGCGTTAGGCACTGTTTTTGGCAGTTCTGATCAATTCGGTGCTCTGAGAATTAAATACTCGTTTATAAGAGACTTTGTCTCTTGGATCTAAGAACTAAGTTCTTCTTTTATAAAGAGATGGTATGATCTCTTTTGTTTTTCTTTATGAGAGACTTTTTCTCCTGGATTTAAGAACTAAGTTCTTCTTTTATGAGCAGATGCTATGATCTCTTTTGTTTTTCCCTACCTTAAGAGAGGTAGTTCTCACCTTAAACTCTGAAGTTTATGGGGGAGTTCTTCTATTCTTCTTCTTTCGATTTGAAACTTATGGGGAGGTTGCTCTGTACAAGACTTGAAGTCTTGGGTCCTTTATATAGGGGAGGTTGTTCTGTCGAATCAGTTAAGGAAATCTCTCATTGAGAGATCTCTAATTGATTTGAGAATTTTATCCACCGGGATCTTTGATCCAAGGATTTCTGTTTTACAGAAAACATTTTTCTTGTTATTAATAATATTGAGAAAATATTTTCCCATACAGAACATATTCTGTATCTTGGTGATTTTTAATCATCATTAGATCTTTGATCCAACGGTGCTCTGATTTACAGAGCGCAATCTTTTTAATTTGGAAAGATTTGAGGAGTATTTCCTCAACATAATTTAATTCTATAATTTTTATGATTTATCATCTTCGTTGGATTTTTGATCCAATGGTGGAGAACATTTAGTTCTAGCGCTGGCGCTCTCATGCTTTGCACATAAGGCGCTGCCTCAGAGCCTTTGACTCTTAGCGCTGGCGCTCTTGGTGTGAGCGCTCTCGTGCTTTGCACGTGAGGCACTGCCTCAGTTCAAATTTCAAATTTTTCATAGAGCTTTGCTCTCTGATTGGGGGAAACAAATGCCCTCCCCCACCGTTGCGCTCACGTGGCTTACACGTGAGTGCAGCGGTGGCAGGATCAACTAGGAAGTTGGATCGACTTCCAGTGCCTATAAATAGGACCTTTAGCCCTTGAGATGTCTTCTGTTCATCTTCTCCCCTTCTTATTTTTCTAAGAATTTAATTCTCTCTTCAGAGCATAGATCTATGCCCAAAGAACTTTCTTTACGTTAGAACTTTGTTCAAATATTTGGTAAGAATCATGTTCGACCCCATTAAACAGAGCTTTGCTCTTACTAGATCATAGATCTAAAAAACGGATTTTTAGGGTTTCTTAACAGAGCTTTGCTCTTCTTAAATCATAAATCTAAAGAGATCTTTTTTAGGGTTTCTTAACCCATTAATGAAGAACTCTTAGAGTTTCTAAGATTTGTATTTCAGATCTTTAAAGATCTTGGGGTTTTACCTCTGTAAAAAGCTTTGCTTTTTAGTGTTCTGATGGCTTGTTCCATCGTTTTCGCAGAGCATAGCTCTTAGAATTTTTAGGGAATTTTATTCCCCTCATAATTTAGAGTTGACAGATGTCACATCTGTTTGCAGAGCGTTGCTCTCGAGGGAGTTTAACGCCTTGGCCCGAGGAGTCTCTCATTGAATGGGGATCTTTTTTAGGATTTCCTCCTTAATGAGTGACCGTCTCATCAATGATGAGCCGTCACTTTGTGGGTCCCCCTTGGTCTCTTTTTTCCTGCATTGCAGTGTGGTACAAATTTAAAGTACCAAATGTCAGAATTGCACAATTTTTAAATTTGTTGGATGTTTTTAACAGTTTTTTTTATGAGGATGTTAAGAGTTGTTTTAAACTCTCATGTCTGTTTCAATAAGTATTTTCTTGATCAATTTGATCACTAATTTTCACTGATTTTTCTTTTCAGACACTATAGCCGCTCATCTGTATGATCTTGACGAAATTATCTCTTATGAAGACATTGGCGTACAAGGCGGTTGTCAAAACCAGGAGTTTACAAACGCTCAATACGCTGAGATTATGAGTCACTTCAATGAATACAACGGTCGACTACTCCCTCGTCGCTCCGCACTTTTGAAGATCATCGTGGGAGCGATTTAGGAAGCACTTCCTAGATTTTACGAACCCATGCCGCTTAAGGCACTAGATGATACCGAAGACAAGGTGCACTCGGTATATCTGATGGGCCAGATCTCGAAAAGGCGGAGAGATAATTTTGTTGATATCTTGTATCAAATTTTCCAACAGACGACGAAAATCTCTGCCTATCAGAGGACGGACGACATCAGCGAGGATCCTGACGCTTGCATTCATGAGAGGATGCACACGAAAATAGTCAGAGAGGCCAGAAGCATTTTAAACGGCCTTACTTCTAAATTTCTCAATCCATGTCCCAGATTTAGTGTTTTACCATTGTAAACATTTTAAAGATATTTTTGTTTTACTGTTTTCATCAATGTAAGAATTTTCTGAGGTATGAATAACAAATCTTTCCTTTCTATGCATTTATTTTATGCATTAATCCTTTTCACACATACATGAGTGGGTACGCTTCGAACGCTTAATTAGAAAATATATTGTTCTCTTTACTGCCTTGCATAATATGTGGTTGACGTCCATGGGTCATGCCTTTTTGTTTTGACTTGGCACAAAATAGTTTATGTACTCTTGAGTAGCACCTCTATTTCAGTGGCATGTAACTTTGGCGAGTGTGGCCTATAGATGGTCCATCTTGACTTCTTTGTAGGGTATCGATGGCTTAGGAAACAGGTTCAAGTTTGCTGCCTAAGACTTTTTAACTTTATGAGCCGTGAGGATCTCATAAAGACTTTTCTTCCTACGAGTCGAAAAGATCTCGTAGGTGTAATTTCTCTTTAGGGGTCGTAAGGACTCCTAAGTACGTTTTCTCTTGAGAGTCATAAGGATCTCACAAGAGAATTTTTTCCTTTTACAAATCGAGAGGACTCGTAAGTGGTTGCTTCCCTCCTTGTCGAGATTCAACTTTGGAAAGCGTGGCCAGTGAATGGTATATAATGGCCCATCTTGGGCCGACTTGTAGGGTCCCAATGCTTAGGAAACGGGTCTTTATCCCCATTGTCTAAGCCTTGCCCCTACGAGTCGAAATGAATCGAGAGATTATTGGTTGACTTGTTTCCGCTTTCTGCGGTGCCGGGGTTAGCTTACTCCGCTTTCTGCGGTGTCCGGATTGACTTGCTCTACTTTCTGCGGTGTCCGGATTGACTTGCTCTGCTTTCTGCGGTGTTGGGTTGACTTGCTCCGCTTTCTGCGGTGTCGGGGTGACTTGCTCCGCTTTCTGCAGTGTCGAGGTTGACTTGCTCCGCTTTCTGCGGTGTCCGGATTGACTTGCTCCGCTTTCTGCGGTGTCCGGGTTGACTTGCTCCGGTTTCTGCGGTGCCGGGTTGACTTGCTCCGTTTCTGCGGTGTCGGGGTTGAGTTGCTCCGCTTTCTGCGGTGTCCGGGTTGACTTGCTCCGCTTTCTGCGATGCTGGGTTGACTCGCTCTGCTTTCTGCGGTGTCGAGTTAACTTTCTCCGCTTTCTGCGGTGTCGGGGTTGACTTGCTCCGCTTTCTGTGGTGTTGGGGTTGACTTGCTCCGCTTTCTGAAGTGTCGTGGTTGACTTGCTCCGCTTTCTACAGTGTCGTGGTTGACTTGCTCCGCTTGCTGCGATGTCGTGGTTGACTTGCTCCGCTTTCTGCGGTGTCGTGGTTGACTTTCTCCGCATGCTGCAGTGTCGTGGTTGACTTGCTTCCGAGACGGAGGTCATTGGCTGACTTGTTTCCGAGAGGGAGGTCATTGGCTAACTCTAGGTTGTTTGTGAACCGTTGAGTTTTGGAACTGGGGACTTTGCCGTGGCTCCGATTGGTGATATCGCGTCTGTATCCTAATGGAATGAGAAGGAACGCCGTAGTTGGTTTCTAGGCTGTAGATGTGGCTATGGAGATTTGGAACTAGGGACTTTGCCATGGCTCCGCTTCATTGTGACCCTGAGGTCGGTTGTTGACGTTACGTCTGCATCCTGCTGGAGTTAAGAAGGAACGCCGCATTGATCTTCTGAGATGCAGATGTTGCCGTCAAGATCTGACTCTCCCTTTGACAGAGTCTGGTGGGGAAATGTGGTTCCCTTTTTGTTTATACCCATGGATTGTATACAGGGGTCAATATGGACTCGCCAGTAGGGCAAAAGTTTCATTCTTTCATTTTTTTTATTTCTTTCCGCGATGCTCTATCATTTCAGCTTTTCATATCGCGAAAGTCGCGATTGCCCAATCATTTCGGCTATTTTTCGCGGTGCCCAATCATTTCGGCTATTTTTTAAATTTTTTTATTATTTCTTTTACTCACTGCTTTTTATTGCGAGTTGCCCAATCATTTCGGCTATTTTTGTATGCATGTCTTTTACTTGCTGATTTTGTTGCAAGTTGCTCTATCATTTCGGCTATTTCATATGCATTTATAGCTCGCTGACTTTTCACTGTGAGTATGGAACTTGGAATCTGATGCCAATCTTAGTATCATCGCTGCGAGTGGAATATTACCAGGAGCGAATTATCATTTGCCGTAAAAGGACTTTGAATTTGATACCGATTTAGGCATCAGCATCGCTACTACTGGAACATTACCAGGAGCGAATCATCATTTGTCTCTGTAGATTCGAACAAAGGTGGCTTAGCAAACAGGGTTAGGATCCTGTCGATTAAGACTTTTGACTTCATGAGCCGTAAGGGTCTCATAAAGGTGTTTCTCCTTACGAGTCGTGAGGATCTCATGGGTGCGATTTCTCCTTAAGAATCGTGGGGATTCTTAAGTGCGTGTTCTCTTAAAAGTCGTGAAGATCTTGCAAGAGTGTTTTCTCCTTATAAGTCGAGAGGACTTACAAGTGTCGTTCACCACATGAGAACATTTCGCGCCATCGGTGGAACTTGGTGGGGGAGACGTTTATTTGTGCCCGTGGATTGTATACAAGGGTCAACATTGAACCGTTTGTAGGGCAGTTGTTCTCCGCCGAAAGACGTGATCGGGAGGTTGGGACGTCCGGCCTGAACTTTGAGGGCAGATGCTAATTGGTGCTATCCGTCCACCTCTCCGAAGATGCCAAGTTGATTTATGACACCATATATCGAAGGTTTAAACGGATGCGGCCGATGTAGCAAACTTCGTCAGATTCCCCCTCGTTGAGGGGTTTTTGATTGTGGGGACGCTCTTCCCTGCAGGCGCAAGCCCCTGCAGTTAATTACGCTACCGCGTCGCGGTAACCACTTTCTCCTTCTCCAGATGGTCAATTCGTGTCGTGGGTGTTTATTTTGTTTTTGGTTGCCCGTGGATTGTATACGGAAACTAATTTATGTTGTCGCCCGTAGGGCGTGGATTAGTCCTAATCCGTATCTTCTTAGATTTGGGTTTGGGGTTGGGTTTAAGGATACATTAGTCTCATTTGAGACTAAGATCAACTTAAACGTTTGTTAAGGATACGTTAGTCTAATTTTTAGACTAAGATCAACTTAACGGAATCGTTTAGATCCAACAAAAGAGCATTCGGGCTCTATTGTTTAGTTTAGGGACATTGCGGTCGATTAACAGTTTAAGGACATGGTGGTCCAGTTTAAAAACATCATAGTCTGTAAAGGTTAAGGTCATCATAGTCCATGGGCTTAAGGACCCCACAGTCCGAGGTTAAGGACATCATAGTCCATAGGCTTAAGGACCCCACAGCCCGAGGTTAAGGACATCATAGTCCATGGGCTTAAGGACCCCACAGTCCGAGGTTAAGGACATCATAGTCCGTGGGTTTAAAGGGACCCCACATTCCGAGGTTAAGGACATCATAGTCCATGAGTTTAAGGACCCCACAGTCCGTAGTTTAAAGACGTCATAGTCTATAAAGTTTAAGGACATCATAGTCCATGAGTTTAAGGACCCCACAGTCCATGGAATGATTGGCTATCGGGACCCGTCACCTCTCTAAAGACGTTGAAGGATTACAACGACAGATATCAAAGGAGTGAAGAGATATACCCTTGAACCAAAGTTGATTGGGAAATCTGTAGTCCAATTTAGGACTAAGATCAATTAATTAGATTATGAGCACATTGGCTCAGTTAAATCTGAATTGAGGACTTATGGCCAATTTGGGCTAAGTCCAATTAGATTTGAAATGTTGGTCTTTTGTTAGACTGTTGAACATTTTCCTGGGTTCAACCCCCCATTATTTAGCAATGCTAAGCATGGGTCTGGGTTCTGACTACATTTTGTCTTTGGCTGAGCACTAACCATGCATTATACCTTTGGACTTTACTTTGCATATCATATGAACTGATCAATTTTGAGGTTCAGTCAAAAGGGGAGTCTTTCCTCTGGAAGACTTAGCCAATTTGGGCTAAGACTGGTATGAATATAGTGTTAAACACTAGCACATATCTGGCAGTCACGTGTTCCCACGTGATGCATTTAAAATAGTGTTAAATACTAGGGATGAAATGCTCAAAATATCGTTAAACACTAAAAAGATGAAGCGCTTACGTGAGGACACGTGAGGTGACCTAGGATTGGGCTAAACTTCCTTTATTTTATTCTCAGAATATTTAAATAAGTGTTAAACACTTTCAATCTTCCAGGCCATCACGTGTAGGCACGTGATGGGCATCCATGCACTGAATATTAAAGGGATTTGCTAGGGGTCACGTGGGGACACGTGAGGGCGCCCATGCATTGGATTTTAATCCTTCAGTTCTTTCCATCTTCTCTTTTTTTAAAGAGGTGTTTGTCAAGGGTCACGTGGGGACACGTGAGGTCGCCCAAAATCAGTATTGCCTTTGGCTTTATTCCCTTCAGTTTTGAGGGTCACGTGTGAGCACGTGAGGCAGCGCCTCCAGGATTTTTCTTTCTCATTTTGAGGAGTTTGTTTAGGCAGTGCCCCACTGATTGACCAATTAATTATAATTTAATTCTATTGGTTTGGAGGGCTCAGGAACCCATCACATGTTGGCACGCGACCCCACTGATTAATTATTTAATTAGAATTTAATTCTATTGTTTCAGAGGGTTTAAGAACCTATCACGTGTTGGCACGTGACCCCACTGATTAATTATTTCCAATTATTTATTTTATTCGGTGCTTATAGGTTTTTCCTGTAAATGGTCACATGTCTGCACATGATTCCCGGTCACGT
The DNA here is from genome assembly GCA_030015575.1 of Agapanthus africanus. NCBI lineage: Eukaryota > Viridiplantae > Streptophyta > Magnoliopsida > Asparagales > Amaryllidaceae > Agapanthus > Agapanthus africanus. The sequence goes on from CM057337.1 coordinate 131,678,435, forward strand.
GTGGGCACATGATGCCCGGTCACGTGTGGGCACGTGATGCCTCATAACTTTGATCCCGGATGAATTATGAGGCCCATAATATATCAAATCGAAGGATTTTTCAAGACACTTTCGATACTATCAGAATTTAGCTGTTTCTCATTCGGGAGTTTGTCAAAATACAGCCCGAAAAATACTGGTTCGTATTTTCTTAAACGTATCGCTGCCATTTGATACCCTGGGCTCTTTTGCGCAAAAAATAAATTTTGGCGGGAACAAATGCCCCTCACTACTTTGCCCACGTAAGTGTATATGTGGGTGAAGTAGTGCAGAGTAATTCATAGCGTATGACCAGTTTCGGGTTGGTATATAATTTTCAGAATCATGATCTTAGAAAATAATGAGTGGACACAAGCGTCGTCATTTATCATTGACTGAAATCTCGACTCTTAAGGGATATAGTTCCAAACCCTCAGCTCCATGATCCGCACCCTTCTATTTCTTTATATTTTACTCTGGCGTGAAGTAGTTTATATGCTCATGAGTAACTTCACCATTTCAGTGGCATGTAGTTTTGGCAAGTGTGGCCCATAGATGGTAGATAACAGTTCATCTTGAACTCTTTATAAGGTAGCGATGGCTTAGGAAACAGGGTTGAGATCTGTTGCCTAAGACTTTTCAATTTTATGAGCCGTGAGGGTCTCATAAAGACTTTTCTCTCTACGAGTCGAGAGGATCTCGTAGGTGTATTTTCTCCTTAGGAGTCGTGAGGATTCCTAAGTGTGCTTTCTCTTGAGAGTCGTAAGGATCTCACAAGAGAATTTTCTTTATGCGTAGGGACACTAATTTCCCCGCAAGTTGAGACGAATCGAGAGATTCTTGCAAAGACACTGATTACCTTATGGGTCGAAATGAATCGAGAGGTTCTCGCCGAGGACGCTGATTTCCCTGAATCGAGATAAGAAGCAATAGCTTAGGAAACAAGTTCAGATCTGCTACCTAAGACTTTTCAACTTTATAAGCCGTGAGGGTCCCATAAATTTTTTTTTCTCCCTACGAGTCGAGAGGATCTCGTAGGTGTATTTTCTCCTTAGGAATCGTGAGGATTCCTAAGTGTGTTTTCTCTTGAGAGTCGTAAAGATCTCATAAGAGAATTTTCTTCTTTACAAGTCGAGAGGACTCGTAAGTGATTGATGAGTTGATCTACTCCCGAGTCAAAGTATTGCTTCAACAAGGAGGTCGAGGGTTGACTTTGGGTTGTCTGTGCACCGCCGAGTCATGGAACTGGGAACTTTGCTGAGGCTCCACTTTGCTGACGTCGTATATTCCTGCAGAGACATTGATTTCTCCGCGGGTCGGCGCGAATCGAGATATTCTCGTCAAGAACGTTGATTTCCCTGAATCGAGGTATTCCTGCAAAGACACTGATTTCTTTACGGGTCGACGCGAATCGAGATGCTCTCGTCAAGGACGCTGATTTCTCTGAATCGAGGTTTTTGCCAAGGACACTGATTTCCTCGGAGTTGAAACAAATCGAGGTATTCCTGCAAAGATGCTGATTTCTCTGCGGGTCGATGCGAATCGAGATACTCTCGTCAAGGACGCTGATTTCCCTGAATCGAGGTTTTTACCAAGGACACTAATTTCCTCGGAGTTGAAATGAATCGAGGTATTCCTGCAAAGACGCTGATTTCTCTACGGGTCGATGCGAATCGAGATGCTCTCGTCAAGGATGCTGATTTCTCGGAATCGAGGTTTTTGCCAAGGACACTGATTTCCTCGGAGTTGAAACGAATCGAGGTATTCCCGTAAATACGCTAATTTCCTTGCGGGTCGACGCGAATCGAGATGATCTCGTCAAGGACGCTGATTTCCCTGAATCGAGGTTTTTGCCAAGGACACTGATTTCCTCGGAGTTGAAACGAATCGAGGTATTCCTGCAAAGACGCTGATTTCTTTGCGGGTCGATGCGAATCGAGATGCTCTCGTCAAGGACGCCGATTTCCCTGAATTGAGGTTTTTGCCAAGGACACTGATTTCCTCGGAGTTGAAACGAATCGAGGTATTCCTGCAAAGATGCTGATTTCTCTGCGGCTCGATGCGAATCGAGATGCTCTCATCAAGGACGCTGATTTCCCTGAATCGAGGTTTTTGCCAAGGACACTGATTTCCTCGGAGTTGAAACGAATCGAGGTATTCCTGCAAAGACGCTGATTTCTCTGCGGGTCGATGCGAATCGAGATGCTCTCGTCAAGGACGCTGATTTCCCTGAATCGAGGTTTTTGCGAAGGACACTGATTTCCTCGGAGTTGAAATGAATTGAGGTATTCCTGCAAAGACGCTGATTTCTCTGTGGGTCGATGCGAATCGAGATGCTCTCGTCAAGGACGCTGATTTCTCTGAATCGAGGTTTTTGTCAAGGACACTGATTTCCTCGGAGTTGAAACAAATTGAGGTATTCCTGCAAAGACGCTGATTTCTCTTCGGGTCGATGCGAATCGAGATGCTCTCGTCAAGGACGCTCATTTTCCTGAATCGAGGTTTTTCCCAAGGACACGGATTTCCTCGGAGTTGAAACGAATCGAGATATTCCTACAAAGACGCTGATTTCTCTGCGAGTCGACGCGAATCGAGATGCTTTCGTCAAGGACGCTGATTTCCCTTAATCGAGGAGGTTGCCAAGGACACTGATTTCCCTGGGGTTGAAATGAATCGAAGTATTCCTGCAAAGACACTGATTTCTCTGCAGATCGATGCTAATCGAGATGCTTTCGTCAAGAACGTTGATTTCCCTGAATCGAGGTATTTGCCAAGGACACTGATTTCCCTGGGGTTGAGACGAATCAAGAAGTTCTCGCAAGGGTTTTCTAATGTCATAGTTAACTCCTGCTAATAGAAGTCCGTTAGGGTCTGTGGTACTAAGGTTTTCTACCCGTCGCACCGTCGAGTTGGCTGGTGTATTCCTCGATGCAAAATCTTGCTGTTCGAGTAGCCTTGTGACCATCATGTCTCTGATCCCTTCGGGGGCTGGACAAGACGTCTTCAAGCAATCTTCCAGGTAATATTACCATCGAAAGGGTAAGCGTTAGGGATATTCCATGTCGCTTTTTACTTGAGATTAGGCTCAGTTTGGGAGCCCCGATGAGTCATAACCACTCCGCGCTGGTGTGGGATGATCTCCGATGGTCTTTCAGGTTTTCTATGAGTTGCCATCAAGACCCTGAAGCTAGGAATATTTCCTTCGCTTCGTTTACTGGCATTGCATCTGCTGTATCGATATGAATGTCGCGGTTATCTCTAGGTTGTTGGTGAACCGTCGAGGTTTGGAACTAGGGACTTTGCCATGGCTCCGCTATTGGTGTCGCGTCTGCATCTTGTTGGAAGAAGAACACTAGGGTGACATCGTGTCTGCTGTATCGAGACGAACGTCGAGGTAGTCTCTAGGTTGTTGGTGAACCGTTGGGACCTGGAACTAGGGACTTTGCTGTAGCTCCGTTGTTGGTGTCGCATCTGTATCCTACTGGAATGAGGAGGCATACCGTTGTTTGTCTTCGGGCCGTAGATGTGGCCATTGAGATTTGGAACTAGGGGCTTTGCCATGGCTCCACTTCGTTGCGACTCTGAGGTCGGTTGTTGACGTCACGTCTGCATCTGGTTAGAGTGAGGAGAAATGCTGTTGGTGATCTCTAGGCTGTCTGTGAACCGTCGAGATTTGGAACTAGGGGACTTTGCCATGGTTCCGGGATAGTCTCTAGGTTGTCTATGAACCTTCGAGATTTGGAACTAAGGACCTTCCTTTGCTTCGTTTGTTGACATTGTGTCTGCAATATTGCGACAAATGTCGAGATTGTCTCTGGGTTGTCTATGAACCATCAAGATTTGGCTTCGCTTTCTGATGGAGCCTGGTGGGAAGGTATGGTTCCCTCTTTGTTTGTGCCCCTGGATTGTATACAGGGATCGATGTGATCTCACTTGTAGGGAAAAAAAGTTTCATTCTTTCATTTTTTTTTATTTCCACGATGCTTTATCATTTCAGCTTTTATATCGCGAAAATCGCGATTGCCCAATCATTTTGGCTATTTTTCGCGGTGCCCAATCATTTCGACTATTTTTTCTTTTTACTCGCTTTTTTATTGCGAATTGCCCAACCATTTCGGCTATTTTGTATGCATATATTTTTACTTGCTGATTTTGTTGCAAGTTGCCCTATCATTTCGGCTATTTCATATGCATTTCTGGCTCGTCGACTTTTCGCCACGAGTATGGAATTTGGGATCTGGTGCCAATCCTAGCATCAGCATTACTGCGACTGGAATATTGCCAGGAGCGAATCATCATTTGCCGTGAAAGAGCTTGGAATTTGATACCGATTTAGACATCAGCATCGCTACCACTGGGACATTTCCAGGAGCGAATCATCATTTGCCTCTGTCGATGTCGAACAAAGGTGGCTTAGCAAACAAGGTTAGGATCCCGTCAACTAAGGCTTTTGACTTCATGAGCCGTAAGGGTCTCATAAAGGTGTTTCTCCCTACAAGTCGTGAGGATCTCGTAGGTGCGTTTTCTCCTTAGGAATCATGAGGATTCCTAAGTGTGTGTTCTCTTATAAATCGTAAAGATCTTACAAGAGTGTTTTCTCCTTGCATGTCGGGAGGACCTACAAGTGTTTGTTCACCTTGTGAGCATATCCCTGGTTGCTGGTGGGACTCTGTTAGGAAAATGTTCATTCGTGCCCGTGGATTATATACCAGGGCCAATATTGAACTGCTTGTAGGGCAAAATCGGGGGGTATGACTGCTTAAGAACAGGTTCAGATCCCTGTAGCTTAAGGCTTCTGAATCCTATGAGCCGTGAGGGTCTCAAAGGGGAATTCTCCTTACGAGTCGTGAGGATCTCGTAAGTGTAATTTCTTCTTAGGAATCATGGGGATCCGTAAGTGTGTTGCTCCCCTGTGAGTCGTAAGGATCTCACACAAGCATTTTCTCCTCATAAGGTCGAGAGGACCTTGCAAGTGTCTTTTATCGAGATTGCGCCCTTTCGGGTTTTCACAAAACTCACCGGTAGCCCTGCTGTTTTTTACTCATGGAACCCTTTCGGGTTTTCATCCGTGCCCATTTCGCTTGTGGACATACCATTTTTTTTAACACCACGTCAGCCCGGGGACGGCGCGGGTTGGTAGTAGTTTAACAATGTTTCGGTCAATTATCATAGGTCTGAGATTTTTCGGGCAACGTACGATTACGCAGCTAGATTTTCTCGGAAATCTTCACCTTTTTTACGTCGGAAGTGGATTCCTTGAAGAGAGAGTTGAGGGCGATTTCTTCGTCAGAGTCGCTTCCAAAGGTGATAACTTGCGATCCATTGGTGTCGACTATATGACAGTTGCCGGCAGCTCTTTTGCACTCATCTGTCGTGCTTTTCTGTTCCCGACGAGCCTTGTGCTTCACTCGTTGAACGTTTTGTCGGTGGGCAACATATCCCTGCCACCAGTTTTTAAAGGCTATGCACTCCTCGATAGGGTATGCAATCCTCTGATGGTATAAGCAGAAGTTAGATGTATATCCGCTTTATCAAGATGTATACCGCCAGGAGAATTTCCTCTGAATGAGGGAAACTTCATTCCTATTGACAGGGCCCTAACGAATCGTTTCCTTACTTTAAACTTGCTTTTGCAAGCAATAGGGATGGTTCGATCCAGTTGGGGTGCCTCGACCTTTTCATCCAGTCGTCGGCGTTTGGCTTTTTCGAATATAGCCAGTTCGCGCTCTCGATTGGCTTTGCTTTTCTAACGGGCTTCGTTCAGTAGCAAGTTAATCAACTCGTCAGACGGTTTCAAGAGTTTTGGTTTCGATCCTGCCCCCAGCTTTTTTATGTTGTCTTCTATAGCCGAGTGAGCTTCTTCGTTAGTTCGCCGAATGAGAGATCATGTGTCAACTTACCACATAGTCCTCAGATTCTTCTGACGAGTCATCCCCGTCGTTATTGTCGTTATCTTCGCTCTCAAGGATATTGTTGAGAAATTCTTGGAGTGTGACCGCGGTTCGCGCCTTCTGGTTATATTCCTCCAGCGCGTCAATATGCTTTTGCAGATCCGTGCGCTTGTCATCAAACTGCACGGGCTTTTTGGTCTTCTTCTTCTTCGAAAACTTTGACGGCTGGACCTGAATGTTTTGTCCACCATCACTAACTCCTAATGTTGGGCGTGGTTTCAGCATCCCCTCGATAATCTCCAGTTCTTACGGACTTTTCCACCTGATCGCCGGAAATGTTTGAAGATCTTTCAGCATTTGTTTAGTTTTGGCCGAGAGAACAACCTCCCATGGAGCTTCCTCTATGAATGAGCACGATGCCCCCGGCATGTCCATCTTTTTCGGAGCATGTAGTTATGGCGGGTTCACCTTCTAATTTTCAAACAACGCGAATTTGCCTTGCTGGTATTGGTCTTCAACCCAATTTTTGAAGACGTGGCAACTTCGAGTGGATGGCCCAAAACTCGATGGTAGGGGAAGTAATTGGGATCGTTAACGTCGTTTGGTTGCGGTGGGTGTCTCGACTCCAGTAGAGTGATGAGCTAATTGCGCACCGCTAGTTCGAACAGTCTCCTTATTTTATCTCAGGGAAACGAGTAAGGACGTCTCAACTTCTCATCAAGGGATTGCCGCTTGTTGCTTTGGCGAACAACCAGTCTCGGGCCACTCGGTTGTTGTTGAGCGTTGGCGATGAAGGTTGCATTCCCTTTGCCCTTTTCATTCCAAGGCTCCACCTTTGAAGAGGAAGGCCTATGGCCCATCTGGTCCATTTAGACCAGCTTGTCAATCAAGGCCTGGAAGGTGGTCGGCCTGAAGAACATCATGAACTGAGAAATGGTCGCCTGCGGATCAAGAGTACCTACGAACATGCCTACCGCAGGTGCTTCCTCGATGCGTTGTTCGCATTTCAACCATAGATTCCGCCATCGTATCGCGTATTGCACCCATGTTTCGCCTGGCTTCACTCTGGCGTTAATTAACGTGGTGATCGGGGTGCGCTCGCTAGCGCTTGCGAAACGTTGGGTGAACAACAATTCCATCTTCGTAAAAGTTTTGATGGAGTCGTTGGGAAGCTCCGAATACCACTCAAATGCCGTTTCCGCCAAGCTGGCGACGAATTGCCGAAGCAGTAGCTTATCATCTCCTCCAGTGTTGCCGCAGAGAGCCTTGAATTGAGCGACATGTTGATGGGGATTGCCTGTCCCCCTTGTACACATGAAATTTAGGAATCATGTATCCTGGCGGGTACTTAATTTGATCATACCAGCCCGGGTAGGGTCGTCCAGTTTTAACAATTTGCCCGGCCACTTCGCTCGGTTGATGAACTCGTATCTGCTGAGCGATGTAATCATCCAGGGCAGCTTTTAAGATGGTCTCCTCTTTGGCCGATGAACAAGCCGGAAGAGGGTTTGACGTCTCCGCTCGGTCGTCTTCGAGGATAATAGGAGGATCCTCAGTTGGAGGATCCGGCTGTAACATCATTCCGACCATGTCTTGTAATAGGAACGCCATTCGTTTTATATTGGCAACTTGTTCCGCTGCCTCTTTGTCCTTCTTTTCGAGAATTCTGTGGAGAAATTCAGCATCAGTTTCTTGTTCCTGACGTTGCTCTGATGATGTTTCTGAGTATTCTTTTGGCCCTGTGAGTACGGCCATCTGCGTCAACATTTCCTGGAGCTTCTGTTGTTACTCCTGAGCCTTTGTTACAGATCGCGTAAGCGGTTGATGACCTGTGGAGATACGGCTATCCTCTTTTCCGGATGCCATATAGACAGTGTGCACCACCATACCCCCAGACTTGGGGCGTTTAGATTCAGTGTCTTTGCGATTTGCCAAAGACGCAAGGATCTTCTCCGACCTCCTTCTTTTGTGGGCGGTCGAAGCTGAGGGGGCCGTTGCAATGGGCACCCAGGTAGATGACACCGTTTTTGGCTTAACAGGATTGTCCTCTTCTCGCCGCACTTTCATCTTTTTCTGTTAGGGGGATAGCCTTGATCAATCACGGAGTCTTGGACCTGTCGCCAAACTTTATAAATTTTAGAGGACAGCCGCTGAGGGGGCTGCTCCAACTTCACCATTGTGATCTTTTCAATGGACGGAGGAGACTTTTTTAGCACGGCAGTTGGCGAACTCCTGCGCACCCTGTTAAGTAGTTCAAAGCAGTTCCCGGTTGGAACAGCAGCATCAACTTCCACCATTGGAGCCGGCGGAGTCAGTCCAGAAGGGGAATTGCCCTCAGCTTTCCTCACTCGGCGCCAGTGGCGACGTCGATCATGTCGTGCGGCCGGGATCACCTCCGCTGTTGGATTAGCTTTTCCGTGCCCCCTGTTCTAATGAGAGTCTGCTGTTGGCTCCAGCCTGTCAAAGACAGATGCTCGCTGAGAAGGGGTAGTCAGTCTTGCGAAGGCCAACTTTCGAACAGGGGAAACAACCTTCATAACTTCACATAGAGTCGGAGCTGAAACGGCCAGCCTTGTGAAGACAGACCCCTTAGCAGGAGAAGCCGCCTTGAGGACTTTAGGAGTAGGAATGGCTATCCGTTTTGGGATGACCTCTTCAGGAATTGCGGGCTTCTTCACAGGTCCGTTGGAGCTTTGGCCCAGTCTGCTGAAAACTGAGACGCTTGGTTTGGGCGACCCGTTAAGAGGGACCGCAGTAGTGGTAAGCCGATCAAAGACCGACTTCTTCGGAGCTTCTTATGATGGTACAGGAGCGTTGAAGCTTATTGGCGGGATCATGATCCTGAAGAACAATCCAGTGGTGGTCTGAGTCACATGTTCCACCGGCATAGCGAAGATGGAGACCGCTTGGGGGCCGTAAGTCACTCCTCCAGACGGGACGGAGCGAGAGTTGCAGTTGCAGTTGCAGTTAGTGCAGTTTGAAGCCATTGATCTTCTGTTTTCTGCACGGAGCAAGACACCAAATCTTAGTACCTCGAATCCACAGGCAACCATAGAAAACCATGATTCATTCGCGAACACGACACACGAAGTGTGGAGTGGAAAGAGGAAAAGGTCCCACCGGGCGTGCCAGAATCTGTTCTCCGCTGAAAGACGCGACCGGGACGTTGGGACGTCCGGCCTGAACTTCGAGGGCGGATGCTAATTGGTGCTATCCGTCCACCTCTCCGACGATGCCAAGTTGATTTATGACACCATATATCGAAGGATTAAACGGATGCGGTCGATGTAGCAGACTTCGTCAGATTCCCCCTCATTGAGGGGTTTTTGATTATGGGGACGGTCTTTCCTGCAGGCGCAAGCCCCCTGCAGTTAATTACGCTACCGCATCGCGGTAACCACTTTCTCTTTCTCCAGATGGTCACTTCGTGTCATGGGTGTTTGTTTTGTTTTTGGTTGCCCGTGGATTATATACGGAGACTAATTTATATTGTCGCCCATAGGGCGTGGATTAGTCCAAATCCGTATCTTCTTAGATTTGGGTTTGGGGTTTGGTTTAAGAATACGTTAGTCTCATTTGAGACTAAGATCAACTTAAACGTTTGTTAAGGATACGTTAGTCTAATTTTTAGACTAAGGTCAACTTAACGGGATCGTTTAGATCCAACAAAAGAGCATTCGAGCTCTATTGTTTAATTTAGGGACATTGCGGTCGATTACCAGTTTAAGGACATGGTGGTATAGTTTAAAGACATCATAGTCTATAAAGGTTAAGGACATCATAGTCCATGGGCTTAAGGACCCCACAGTCCGAGGTTAAGGACATCATAGTCCATGGGCTTAAGGACCCCACAGTCTGAGGTTAAGGACATCATAGTCCGTGGGTTAAAAGGGACCCTACAGTCCGAGGTTAAGGACATCATAGTCCATGGGCTTAAGGACCCCACAATGAGGTTAAGGACATCATTGTCCGAGGTTAAGGACCCCACAGTCCGTAGTTTAAAGACGTCATAGTCTATAAAGTTTAAGGACATCATAGTCCATGAGTTTAAAGACCCCACAGTCCATGGAATGATTGGCTATCGGGACCCGTCACCTCTCTAAAGACGTTGAAGGATTACAACGACAGATATCAAAGGAGTAAAGAGATGTACCCTTGAACCAAAGTTGATTGGGAAATCTGTAGTCCAATTTGGAACTAAGATCAATTAATTAGATTATGAGCACAATGGGTCAGTTAAATCTGAATTGAGGACTTATGGCCAACTTGGGCTAAGTCCAATTAGATTTGAAATGTTGGCCTTTTATTGGACTGTTGAACATTTTTCTGGGTTCAGCCCCCCATTATTTAGCAATGCTAAGCATGGATCTGGGTTCTGACCACATTTTGTCTTTGGCTAAGCACTAACCATTCATTATAGCTTTGGATTTTACTTTGCATATCATATGAACTGATCAATTTTGAGGTTCAGTCAAAAGGGGAGTCTTGCCTCTGGAAGACTTAGCCAATTTGGGCTAAGACTGGTTTGAATATAGTGTTAAACACTAGCACATATCTGGCGGTCACGTGTTCCCATGTGATGCATTTAGAATAGTGTTAAACAATAGGGATGAAATGCTCAAAATAGCGTTAAACACTAAAAAGATGAAGCGCTTACGTGAGACGCCCTAGGATTGGGCTAAGCTTCCTTTATTTTATTCTCTGAATATTTAAATAAGTGTTAAACACTTTCAATCTTCCAGGCCATCACGTGTGGGCACGTGATGGGCATCCATGCACTGGATCTTAAAGGGATTTGCTAGGGGGCATGTTGGGACATGTGAGGGCGCCCATGCATTGGATTTTAATCCTTCAGTTCTTTCCAACTTCTATTTTTTTTAAAGATGTATTTGTCAGGGGTAACGTGGGGACACATGAGGGCGTCCAAAATCAGTATTGCCGTTGGCTTTATTCCCTTCAGTTTTGAGGGTCACGTGAGGCACTGCCTCCAAGCTTTTTCTTTCTCATTTTGAGGAGTCTGTTTAGGGGTCACGTGGGGGTACATGACTTGGTCTTGTTCGTTCTTTTTTTACTCATTGAGGAGAAGGGTCATGTGTTACTACGTGACCAAGTTGGGTATTGATCTCTTTACGTGCATGGAGGGTTAAATCCCTTGTTTAAGAATTAAATTCTTTTGTAAGGTTAAACCCTAGTTTCTTTTAGAGGAATTAAATTCCTATGTATTTGGAAGAATTAAATTCTTTAAACCCAACTCTCCCTCTAAGTTTTGGATCTGCATGGCAGAATCTTCCCGATGAGAATTAAATTCTCAACTTGTGGGGAGATCTGCTTCTGCAGATCTTCAACCATGAAGAAGAACTAAGTTCTTGTTTTAAGGGTTAAACCATGTTTCTGTTGGAGGAATTAAATTCCTAAGTATTTGGAGGAATTAAATTCCCTAAACTCAATTCTCCCTCTAAGTTTTGAATCTGCATAGCAGAATCTCCCCGATGAGAATTAAATTCTCAACTTATGGGGATATCTCTTTCTGCAGATCTTCAACCAAAAGAAGAACTAAGTTCTTATTCAGAAGAGTTAAACTCTTAGATTGAGAATTAAATTCTCTTTTTATTTTGTGAGTGCTTATAAGATGATCTCTCACCTAGGATTTCTTTCTTTTCTTAAAAAAAACTTTTTTCTCTCTGGAGAGTTAAATTCTCTTCTTTTTGTTTTCTGGAGAATTAAATACTCTTCTCTTTTTTTCTCTCTGTCCCCCCCCCCTCTTTTCTTCTCTTCTTGGCTCCTATTTATAGGAGAGAAAAAATAATCAGTTTGTTTAGTCAATCTTTTATTGAAAGATTTTAATTGATTTTGTAACCAACATGATCTTTTAGATCACTCAATCAATTTTATTCACCATTGGATTTTTAATCCAAAAGATCTTTTATTTGTTATTCTTGGCAAATTTCAGGGAAATCTTTCCTTGTATAGAATTTTTCTATAAATTGGTAATTTTTAATCACCATTGGATTTTTAATCCAACGGTGCTCCACTTTACAGAGCACAATTTTTTTGTTTGGAAAGATCTAGGGAAATATTTTTCCAACTAGGGTTTTTGATTTCCCTTAATTAGAATTTAATTCTATTAGTTCAAAAGGTTTAAGAGCCTATCACGTGTTAGCATGTGACCCCACTGATTGACCAATTAATTAGAATTTAATTTTATTGGTTTAGAGGGCTCAGGAACCCATCACGTATTGGCACGTGACCCCACTGATTAATTATTTAATTAGAATTTAATTCTATTATTTCAGAGGGTTTAAGAGCCTATCACGTGTTGGCACATGACCCCACCGATTAATTATTTCCAATTATTTATTTTATTCAGTGCTTACAGGCTTTGCCTGTAAATAGTCACATGTCTGCACGTGATGCCCGGTCACGTGTGGGCACGTGATGCCTCATAATTTTTGATCCCGGATGAATTATGAGGCCCATAATATATCAAATCGAAGGTTTTTTCGAGACACTTTCGATACCATCAGAATTTAGCTATTTCTCATTCAGGAGTTTGTCAAAATACATCCCGGAAAATACTGGTTCGCGTTTTCTTAAACGTATCGCTGCCATTTGATACCCTGGGCTCTTTTGCGCAAAAAAAAATGTTTTGGCGGGAACAGCAATCTGGGAAATATGATGGCTTAAGAATAGGTTCAGATCCCTGTAGCTTAAGGCTTTTGAATCTTATGAGCCGTGAGGGTCTCATAAGAGGGTTCTCCTTACGAGTCGTGAGGATCTCATAAGTGTAATTTCTCCTCAGGAATCGTGGGGATTCTTAAGTGTGTTGTTCCCTTGTGGGTCATAAGGATCTCACGCAGGTATTTTCTCCTTACAAGGTCAGAGGACGTTGCAAGTGTGCATGAGTTTTTTTACGAGTCCGCGCCCTTTCGGCTTTTCACAAATATCGCCGGTAGCCTTGCTGTTTTTACTCACGGAGCCCTTTCGGGTTTTCATCCGTGCCCATCTTGCTTATGGACGTACTGTTTTTTTTTTGCGTCGGCCCTAGGATGCTGCGGTTTGTAGTAGTTTAAAGACGTTTCGGTCCATAGCTTTCCGTGTTTGGGCTCGTTGGACACTATTTTTAGAGTCTTGACTCAAGAAGATAGAGAGCGGATATAGGCGTCGTCGTCTATCATTAACCTGGTTCGTGACTCGTCAGGCGTAGTATTTTTTCAAGAATCGGCCGTTTATTGGCCTGAAGGGTCTTTCGCTATGAATATACATGAGCAAGTAAGCCCCGCCTTGGTAGGCTTTGCCTATGATGTACGGACCCTCATAGTTCGGCTCGAATTTCCCTCGTTTGGCACGATTGTGGATCATAGGTCTCTTGACCACTAGCATGAGTTCGCCTTGGCGAAATATTCTCGGCCTAGTCAATCTCCCATATGAGCGCGTCATCTTTGGTTTGTAAGCCTCCAAGTTTTGCTGCGCCATGAGACGAGTTTCATCGAGGGCGTCGAGCTCCTCTAGCCGAAGATGAGCATTCTCTTCGTCTGTTAGCTCGTAATGAACCGCCACTCGTAGAGAGGATATCTCAATCTCTAAGGGGAGTACTGCTTCAGCGCCGAATACCAATGCATACGGCATTGTGTTTGTGGCCGTTTTGAACGTGGTCCGATACGCCCAGAAAGCTTCATTCAGTCTCTCATGCCGGTCCTTTTTATTTTTGGACACCGTCTTCTTTGTGATCTTTGTCAAGGTCTTGTTGAAAACCACAGCTAGACCGTTAGCTCAGGAATTATAGACCGAAGAGTATCTCCAGTCTATATTATGTTGCTGTATGAAGCGGATGATTCTTTGACTTCTGTAGGCCGGCCCGTTATCGGAGATAATCCGTCGCGGAGTGCCGAACCGATAGATGACGTGTGTCTTGAAGAAATGGAGGATATTCTCCGTCTTCACTTCTCTTAGCGGTACTGCTTCTACCCACTTAGAGAAGTAATCGGTTGTCGCCAATATGAACCGATATCCTCTGGAGGACACTGGTTCGATGGGCCCAATTATGTCGGTTCCCCATATTTCGAACGGCCAGCTAGCCACCGTTGGGTGTAGCGGGTTTAGATGCTAGTGGATGAAGTCCCCGTGAATCTGGCACAAGTGGCACTGCTTTGCGTATTCGAGACAATCCTGAATCATCGTGGGCCAATAGTAGCCCATCCTTTTGATCTTCAGCTTCATCTTTGGCCCAGCTTGATGGAACCGCAGAGTCCGTCATGTATTTCTTGGACGACTCTCCTTGCTTCTTCCGATCCTAGGCATCTTAGCCACAGAGAGTCGAACGATCTCCTATATAGAGTATCATTGATGAAGGCGAAAGACAGAGCTCGTTTCATGAGCTGATTTCTTGAGGATGCATCTTCAGGTGTTCGAAGGGATTTGAAGTAGTCTATAAAAACTTCTCTCCAATCCTTAGCCTTTTCCTGGTCTTTTATTTGTAGGGTTGTTTGCTTGGTCGCTTCCTTTTCTTCAAAAGACTCCGGAGATATTTTCGCTGGTGCGAGAATCCGATGGCTTTTCACAACGATTCTTACATCATCGAGGTTTTCGTCAGCCAGTTCTTTAGCGAGTTTAGCTAGTGCATCCGCTTTGCTATTTTCTGTACGCGGTATGCTTTCCAGGACGTAGGAAGGATTTAAGTCAGCAGTTGTTGCACTCTCTCGCCGTACTTTACCAACTCTGGTTTGCACGTTTGATAGTCATCATTTACTTGACTAACGACCAGCTGGGAGTCTCCGTATATGAAGAGGCTTTCGATTCCCATGTCGATAGAGATCTCAAGACCTGCTATCAAAGCCTCATATTCTGCCTCATTATTTGTCCTCGGCTCTATTAAGAAAAAGGCAAAGTGCATTATCCCTTTTTGAGGAGTCACGAAGATAAGGCCTACCCCAGATTTGATTATGGGGGTGTTGTGCTTTCGCTTCTTCATGGAAGATGCTCCGTCGAAATAAAGTTCCCATCGGGTATCACTCCCTCCTTTCTCCCCGTTGATCGTGTCAAACGCGTGCTCTTCTGGCAGTTCATAATTTAAAGGTGAGTCGCCGGGTATCGGATGTTCAGCGAGGAAGTCGGCGATGGCCTGGCCTTTCACTGCCTTGAGAGGTCGATAGACTATCGAGAACTCCATCAAGAGGAGGGCCCATTTAGCGAGCCGTCCCGTTAGTATGGCTCTTGACATCAAATGCTTGAGAGGATCCACTTTTGATATGAGATGGACCTCATGAGCCAAAGCATAATGCCGAAGCTTTGTTATCGCGAAGATCAATGGCAGGCAGTGTTTTTTGATAGGGGAGTAGTTGTTTTCTTCCTCCAGTAGAACTCGACTCGAGTAGTAGAGAGCTCTTTCCTTTCCCTGGTTATTCTCCTATGCCCATAGCGCTCCTAACGAACCATCGAGGGTGGTTGTGTACAGGATGAGGGGTTTTCCCTTGATCGGAGCAGTCAGTACCGGCGAATTCTGCAGGTATTGCTTGATTTCGTCCGGTGCACCCTGGCATTTGCGATCCAAACAAACGGGGTTCCTTTCTTCATCAGGTGACTGTAGGGACGGCATTTTCCGAAGAGGTTGGATGTGAACTGTCGGATATACGCGATCATCCCTTGTAGAGACCGCAATTGTTTTAAAGTTCTTGGAGTGAGCATTTCCATAATCGCCTTGATCTTCGACGGATTCGTATGATGAAACCTAAAAATTTGCCTGAGGAGACTCCGAATGCGTATTTCAGAGGGTTCATCTTCAGGTTGTATTTCCGAAGACGCTGGAACATTATCTTCAAATGCTCCCAGTGTTTCTCATATGATTTGCTTTTCACCACGAGGTCATCGATATAGCATTCGACGATTTCATGTATGAGGTCATCGAAAATCTTCGTCGTGGCCTTCTGATAGGTAGCGCTGGCATTCTTTAGACCGAAAGGCATCACTTTGTAGCAGAATATGCCCAAAGGAGTCCGGAAAGTGGTATGCTTCTGGTCTTCGGTATGCATCTTTATTTAATTGTACCCCGATGATCCGTCCATGAAGGAGAAAACTTCATGGGTGGACGTGTTGTCTATCATCAGCTTAGTAACCGGTACGGAAAAATTATCTTTTGAACAGGCTTTGTTAAGGTCCCGAAAGTCCACACAGATGCGCACCGTCCCATTTTTCTTCATCACCGGGACAATGTTGGCGATCCAGTCAGGGTATTGAACCTTTCGGATGAAGCCGGAGTCGATCAGCTTCTTGACCTCGGCGTTGATACTCATTTCAAGTTTGAGCCGCATTCTTCTTAGAGCTTGTTTGACTGGCTTGACGTCCGGAGATATCGCCAATTTATGAACAGCTATTTCTGGATCTAACCCCGGCATCTCGGAATAGTTCTATGTGAAGCAGTCTTTATACTGTATGAGCACGTCTTTTAGCGTAGCTACTGTTCTTTAGACAGCAGCTCGCTGACAAACGTAGGCCGCGGGTCGTTTGCCGTCCCCAAGTCGATTTTCCTTAGGTTGTCCGCAGTAGTATGTATTCCATCTTCCAACTCTTTTGGCGCCGGTGGAAACTCTGAGATCAACTCATCTTCGTCTTCATTTGCGAAGCACTTGAAGGGATCATCCATATTCTCGCGCTCTCCTTCTTCTGACAGCGTTATCACGTAACAGGTATGAGATCGTTTCCAAGACCGATGTTGATCTGGTTTTACTCTCGTTATATATGTTGCATTTGGCATATGCTTTTGTGGTAGGGCTACCCTCCAACTGTTGGATAGAGCGAACCTGCCGAGTTGATATTGGTTTTCGACTCAGTTTTTGAAGGTGAAGCGGTCTTTTAGAGGATGTCCTATCGCTCGGTGATAGGAGCAATAATCTGGGCAATGAACCTCGTTTGCTTGATCGGGGTGCCGAGACTCCGAGAGTGTCATCATTTGATGTTTCATGACGAGGTTGAAGATTCTCCTTGTCCTATCTCAAGGGAAAGAATATGCTCGATCCATCTTTTTCATAAGCGACGGGTTCCAGCTGACCTTTTCTCGATCGCGTGGCTTTTTGGATCCGTTTTGCCGCTGTCGAACGTTTTTTCCATTCTTTAACTTGTTTTTACCTCTGCGTCAGGCCTTTTTCTTATCTTGGGAATGCATGGCGGGCTAACGATGAAGGGCATTGTCATGCTCCGTAGCCTGCTGAAGGAGGCGTTGCGTCTTGGCTTTCTCGTAAATGGTCATTTCACGGCTGTGGTCGTTTCGAACCTTTTGACTCATTTCCCTTATTAGCTTGTGTATCTATTCTTCAAATGATGGACTCAGCACTTTATAGCTAGACCTCATTCTGGTTTAGCGCCAACGTCTTTTAAAAGAGCATCCTCTTCTTCATCAAGATCCTTTATGACATGGCAGTCATGGAACTGCTCCTGTTTCTTGGAATGGACATATCCAAACCCGATCGTTTCCATTTTTCCGTTGGGCAATTTTCGCTGAGTTCCGGGGACGTTCAAGATTCTGTTGTAGAATTGGGCATGTCGCGTGGTTTGCTTAAAGGGTACGCCTTGGCATCTCAATAACCTTTTCAATCCCTCTGCGTTGTATCTGGGCAAACGGATTGGTTGGATCCTGTCAAGCGCAAAATTAGCACCATGCCAAACTTCTCTTTCGACTTTAGTCTCCGTGGATCGGTAGAATAGGATTGCCTTTTCACCTCTTCGCCTGGGAGGGACGTAGAATGTCCGTAGCTCTTGCACACTATATATCTCGAGCGTATCAAGCTCTCTGTAGTATAGCCGCGGAACCATGGCGATTTGCAAACTCTAATCATCTCCGGTGAGGGCCTGCATTGATGGACGGACCGAGAACACTGCGTTGACTTCATCTTCAGGGTCACTGCCAAAGACCGGAATAGGGGTAGATGGTCCCGGCCTATTGCATTGGGGTGGCCCTGAATAGACTATCTCTTCTTCCTCCTCGGTATCGCTTCCGAAGACCGGAATAGTGGTGATAGCTTTTTGCTTATTCTCCGGTTTATGGCATCTTTCCGTGTCTTCAAAGTCTGGTAGGAAATACTTTGCATCTTCATACTTTCGGACTTCATTTGCGGAAAATGGGTTCAGTTCCCCCGTCACGGTATACTCGAGACAATCTTTGAAATACTTCATACACTGATATTGTGTAGAAGGGATGATATTGTACTCGTGTAACCAAGGCCTACCGAGTAAAGCGTTGTAACGGTTTTTTGCGTCAATGACATGAAAATTGATGTCAGTGACAAGCAGTCCAAAACGTAATGTCAAAATCACAGACCCAAGCATCCGTGATGACTGGGAGTCGAACCTAGAGATGGTGATTTTATCCCGAGCGAGGTGCTGAACGCTTATGCAGATTTCTTTTAGTACCCTCACATTTAGGAGGTTGACAGGGGACCCGTTGTTAACTAAGATATTTCCTATTGAAAGATGGCAGTTTCATTCCTATTGACAAGGCTTTAGCGAACCATTCCCTCGTTTTAAGCCCGTTTTTGTCTGCTGCAGGCGTGCTTCGATCTGGTTGGAGCGCTTTGCGACTCATCCCTACCATGACTTCTTTAGCTTGATGCCGATGCCTGGCTCTTTCGAATATAGCCATTTCACGCTCTCGATCGGCTTTACTCTTCTGAAGGGCTTCGTTCAGCAGCATGTCAATCATATCGTCTAACGGTTCCAAGGATTTTGGTACCGATCCTGCCCTCAGCTCTTTTATATTATCTTCTAATGGCGAGTGAGCTTCTTCGTCATTTATTGGTGAATGAGAGATCATGTAACAACTTGCCACATAATTCTCGGGTTCTTCTGACGAGTCTTCTCCCTCATCATTGTCATTACCTCCGCACTTAAGGATATGGTTGAGGAATTCTTGAAGTGTGACCAGGGTTCGCGCCTTCTGGTTATATTCTTCCAACACGTCAATATGCTTTTTCAGGTCCGTGCGCTTGTCACCAGACTGCACGGGCTTTTTGTTCTTCTTCTTTTTCTTTGAATACTCTGACGACTGGGCCTGGGTATTTTGCCTATTGCCACCAACTCTCAGCGTTGGGTGCGGTTTCAGCATCCCCTCGATGATCTCTGGCTCCAGCGGGCTTTTCCATCTGATTGTCGGACATACTTGAAGATCCTTGAGCATTCTCTTAGTTTTGTCTGAAGGAACAACTTCCCATGGAGCTTCCTCTATAAATGAGCATGATGCCCCCAGTGTGTCCGTCTTTCTTAGAGCATGCGGTTGCGGCGGGTTTACCCTCTAGTTTTCAGACAGCGCGAATTTGCCTTTCTACTACTGGTCCTCAATCCAATTTTTGAAGATGAAGTAATCTTCGATTGGGTGGCCCATTATTCGATGGTAGGGGCAATAGTTAGGACTGTTGATGTCATCGGGCTGCAGTGGGCATTTCAAATCCGGCAGGGTGATGAGCCTATTGAGCACTGCTAGTTCGAACTGTCTCCTCGTTTTATCCCGGGAAAATGAGTAAGGACGTCTCAATTTCTCGTCGAGGAATCGAGATTTGTTTCCTTGGAGAGCAGCTGGTTTCGGATCACTCGGCTGTTGCTGAGCGTTGGTGACGAAGGTTGCTTTCCCTTTACCTTTTTCATTTCGAAGCTCCGTTTTTTAGGAAGATGGTCTATGGCCCATCTGGTCCATTTGGGCCAGCTTGTCGATGCCTGGAAAGTGTCGGTTTGAAGAACATCATGAATTGGGATATAGTTGCCTGCGGATCCAGGGTCCCTACGAACATGCCCACGGTAGAAGCTTCTTCTATGTGTTGTTCGCATCTCGACCATAGGTTTCGCCACCGGATTGCATACTGAACCCATGTCTCTCCCAGCTTTACTCAGGCATTGATCAACGCCATGATCAGGGTGCGTTCGCCGGCGCTTGTGAAACGCTGGGTGAATAGAAACTCCATTTCTGTAAACGTTTTGATGGAGTCGTTCGGAAGCTCCGAGTACCATTCAAAAGCTGTCTCTGCTAAACTGCCGACAAACTGACGAAGTAGCAATTTGTCGTCACCTCCAATATTGCCACAGAGAGCCATGAACTGAGCGACGTGCTGATGGAGGTTGCATGTCCCCTTGTATACGTGAAATTTAGGGATCGTATATCCCGGCGGGTACTTAATTTGATCATACCAGCCTGGATATGGTCTCCCAGTTCTAACGACTTAGTCAGCGGCTTCGCTTGCCTGATGAGCCCGTATTTATTGAGTTATGTAGTCATCAAGTGCCACTTTCAAGATCGTCTCCTCTCTGGCTGCTGATAAAGCCGGAAGAGGGTTTGATTCTCCCCTCTGTCGTCTTCAATAATTATTGGGAGATCTTCGGCTGAAGGGTCCGGCTGGATCATCATCCACACCATATCTTGGAATAGAAGCGCCATTTGCTTTATGTTAGCCGCTTGTTCCGCGGCCTCTTTATCTTTTTTTCTCGAGCATCCTTCGGAGGAACTCGGCGTCGGTTTCCTGCTCCTGGCGTTGCTCTGACAACGATTCCGGGCTTTCCTTCTGCCTAGTGAGTGCGTCCATCTTTGTCAGCATCTTTTGGAGTTTCTGTTGTTGCTCTTGAGCCTTTGTTATAGACCACGTAAGTTGGCGATGACCTGTAAAAGTACGGTTTTACTCTTTTCCGGAAGCCATGTAAATAGTGTGCACTACCATGCCCCCAGACTTGGGGCATTTGGATTCAGTGCCATTGAGATTTGTCGCAGACATGGGGATCTTCTCCGGCCTTCTCCTTTTATGGGCGGTCGAAGTTGAGAGGGCTGTCGCAGACGATGTTTTCCGTGGTGTGACAGCAAGATGGTTCTCCTCTTGCCGGACCTTCATTTTCTCCGATCGGCGGGAGTAATCTTTGTCAATTACAGAGTCTAAGACTCTTCGCCAGACCCTATGAATTTTAGAGGACAGCCGCTGAGGGGACTGTTCCGGTTTTGCCTTAGTAACATTTTCAGCGGGTGGAGAAACCTTTTTAGCACGGCAATTGGAGAATTCTTGCGCACCCTCCTGAGCGGCTCAAAACTGTTCCCAGTTGGAACAGCAGCATCAATTTCCAACGTTGGAGCTAGTGGGGTAAGTCCAAAGGGGGAACTGCCCCCAGCTTTCCTCACTCGGTGCCAGTAGAGATGTCGAGCATGTCGTGCAACCGGGATCACCTCTGTTGTCGGGGTAGCTTCGTCATGCCCCCTGATCTGATAAGAAGTTGTTGTCGGTGTCACCCTATCGAAGACAGACGTCCGCTGAGAGACAATAGTCAATCTTGCAAAGGCCGACTTTTGGGCAGGGAAAGCACTTTGGGCGACTCCACCAACAGCGGGAGTTGGAACGGTCAGTCTTGCGAAGACCGATCCCTTAGCAGTAGAAGCCTCTCTGATGACTCCGTTTATCAAAGCTGGAATGGCTATCCGCTTCGGGATAACTCCTTCGGGTATTGCAGGCTTCTTCACTGGCCCACTTCAGTTTTGGCCTAGTCTGTTAAAGACCGAGGCGCTGGACTTGGACTACCCATTGAGAGGGGCCGTGGTAGTGGTAAGCCGATCAAAGACCGACTTCTTTGGTGCTTCCTGCGACGACACTGGAGTGTTGAAGCTCATTAGCGGGAGCATAGTCCCGAAGAATAATCCAGCGGTGGCCTGTGTCACATGTTCCACTGGTATAGCGAAGATGGAGGCCGCTTGGGGTTCGTAAGTTACTCCTCCAGACGGGGAGAAGCGGGAGTTTTTGTTGCAGTTGGTGCATTTGGAAGCCATTAACGCCATCTTCTCTTCTTGACGGAGCAAAACACCAAATCTTAGCACCTCGAATCCAGAGGCAATCATATTAAACCGCGATTCATTCGTCAACATGACACACGAAGTGTGGAGTGGAAAGAGGAAAAGGTCCCACCGGGCATGCCAGAATCTGTTCACCGCCGAAAACAGCGACGAAACCGCATAGGTTGTCTTGCCTGAATTTAGGGGCAGATGCTATTTAGTTTTATCTGTCCACCTCCGCGAAAATGCCAAGTTGATTTATAGCACCGTATATCGGAGGTTTGGACAGATACGGTCGTTGTAGCAGACTTCAGCAGATTCTCCCTCACTTGCGAGGGGTTTTTGATTGTGGGGACGCTCTTCCCTGCAGGCGCAAGCTGCTGTAGTTAATTACGTTACTGTGTAGCGATAACCACTTTCTCCTTCTCCAAATGTTCACTTCGTGTCGTGTGTGTTTGTTTTGTTTTTGGTTGCCCGTGGATTGTATACGGAAACTAATTTATGTTGTTGCCCGTAGGGCGTGGATTAGTCCAAATCCGTATTTTCTTAGATTTAGGTTTGGTTGATTTAAGGATCGTTAACCTTTTTTTAGATTAAAATCAAATTAAATGTTTGTTAAGGATAGGTTAGTCTAAGTTTTAGACTAAAATCTACTTAACGGAGCTTCAGGATCATTTTTGATCCAACGAAAGAGCATTTGAGCTCTATCGTTTTAGTTTAGGGACGTTACGATCCATTGGGTTTAAGGACATTATAGTCCGTGGAGTTTAAGGACATCATAGTCCATAGAGTTTAGGGACATCATAGTACATGGTTTAAGGACATCATAGTCCATCGTTAGTTTAAGAACATTGCGGTCCTATAGAGTTTCTGGTTGTCGGGACCTGCCACCTCTCTGAAAACGTTGAAAGATTACAACGACACATATCAGAGGTGTGAAGAGATGTACTCTTGAACCAATGTTGGTTGGGAGATCTATAGTCAGTTTTGGGACTAAGACCAATTAAAGAGATTGTGAGTGCATGTGCTTGGTTGATCTGAATTGGGAACTTGTGGCCAACTTGGGCACGGTCCACTCAGTTTTGAATAAAATGTTGAACATTTGTTTGGACTCAGTCCACTCAGTTTTGAATAAAATGTTGAACATTTATTTGGACTCAGTCCACTCAGTTTTGAATAAAAATGTTGAATATTTGTTTGGGCTCAGTCCCTTTTTGTTTAACAATGTTGAGCATTGATTTGGGGTTCTGACACCCCTCTTTTTTTGTTTTTATTGAGTGATGAACACTCTTTATGGCGCTGAGCTCTATTTACAGAGCGCTCTTTATTTCATCAGCACCCACATGAGGGGCACGTGGAGCGCTCGGCGCTGAGCGCCAGACTTGAAGTTCTAAGGCGTTTTTTTATAAAATAGCACCCACGTGATGAGCACTTGGCGCTGAGCGCCGGACTTGGAATGCTAAAGCGCTTCCTTTAAAATAACGCCCACGTGAAGAGCACGTGGACCGCTTGGCGCTGAGCGCCAGACTTGGAGTGCTAAAGCGCTTCCTTTAAAATAGCGCCCACATGAGGAGCACGTGGAGCGCTTGGCACCGAGCGCCAGACCTGGAGTGCTGAAGCACTCTTTATAATAGCGCCCACATGAGGAGCACATGGAGCGCTTTGCGCTGAGCGTCGGGCACTATTTTTGGCAGTTCTTATCAATTCGGTACTCTGAGAATTAAATTCTCGTTTATAAGAGATTTTGTCTCATGGATCTAAGAATTAAGTTCTTCTTTTATAAAGAGATGCTATGATCTCTTTTGTTTCTTCTTTATGAGAGACTTTTTCTACTGGATCTAAGAACTAAATTCTTCTTTTATGAGGAGATGCTATGATCTCTTTTGTTTTTCCCTACCTTGAAGAGAGGTAGTTCTCGCCTTGAACTCTGAAGTTTATGGAGGAGTTCTTCTGTTATTCTTCTTTCGATTTGAAACTTATGGGGAGGTTGCTCTGTATAAGACTTGAAGTCTTGGATCATTTATATAGGGGAGGCTGTTCTGTTGAATCAGTTAAGAAAATCTCTCATTGAGAGATCTCTAATTGATTTGGGGATTTTATTCATCGTTGAATCTTTTATCTAAGAACTTCTGTTTTACAGAAGACATTTTTCTTGTTATTGACAAGATTGGGAAAATATTTTCACATACAGAACTTATTCTGTATCTTGATGATTTTTAATCATCATTGGATCTTTGATCCAACGGTGCTCTGATTTACAGAGCGCAATCTTTCTTGTTTGGAAAGATTTGAGAAGTATTTCCTCAACAGAATTTAATTCTGTAATTTTGATGATTTATCATCTTCGTTGGATTTTTGATCCAATGGTGGAGAACATTTAGTTCTAGCGCTGGCGCTCTCGTGCTTTGCACGTGAGGCGCTGCCTCAGAGTCTTTGACTCTTAGCGCTGGCGCTCTTGGCGCAGCGCTTTCGTGCTTTGCACGTGAGGCGCTGCCTCAATTCAAATTTCAAATTTTGAATAGAGCTTTGCTCTCTGATTGGGGGAAACAGTTATATATATTAATGTATATTAATTTGTGTCATGCTTGATACTACATGCTACATGGGTGTATGAGACTCACACCATGCTTATAATAATGATGGGTTTTATTTATTTAAAGTAAATCAAATTAGTTGGTGAAGCTTGTGGAATCATTGACCAGGTCCACTAATTTTGTTTTACTTGTAGATATTTACTAACCTAACCATTATTGTTAGCCATAGTTTAGTCTCTACATGAGTTAGTATATGATACTAACTCACCCATAGTTGATATTCTCACCACTTGATTCATTCTTCACTTACTTCATACCATGAGAGCTTTCTTCATCTCCTTCCTCAAGCTTTCTAGCTTCATCTGAGGTGAAGAAAATTAGTGAGAAAACTATTTTTAAAGTGAGCAAAATTCCTATCTCATCAATCTCTTCTCTACTATTAGATTGGGTTGTTTCCTCACTAGATCATCACTTAGTGAAAAGGTAGCTTGAGTTAGTGTCTTCTCGACGTAGATGATTTTCGGCCTCGAAGACTTCAAGCAAGCTTGTTCATTTCACCTTGTGGAGCCTCACTAGAGTCCGGGAGATCACTACTTGGAGCGAAGGGACTACTACATGGAGCTATTGAAGTGAAGGACCGGTCTACAAAGGTTGTATTCCCTTATTCACTTAGATGTAAAGTTGTTTACATACTTGTTCGTCTAATTTTCTAGTTTAGATTCTAGCGTTAAGGTTCTTTAGCGCACCATTTTTTTTTAAAACGGCATGGTAGATGCCTCCCGAAACCCAGCGGCCGTCTAGGGAACCCAGCAGTGGAATCAGAGCCATGCTAGAGAATTAGACGATGTTGTAGAATTACGAAACCGAAACACTCGAAACAAAATCCAGTTTCTGTCGAAATTTTCATAGTGTCTAAAAAATTTTTAAGCAACTGCAGAATATTACATGTGATGTGATATAAACACAGAAGAAAATTAAACCCCTCTCGCCTGAATTTGGCCAGCCACAAGTGAAGAAAATCCGGCCTGGCAAGTTATTTAATGTCTTCTAG
The DNA here is from genome assembly GCA_030015575.1 of Agapanthus africanus. NCBI lineage: Eukaryota > Viridiplantae > Streptophyta > Magnoliopsida > Asparagales > Amaryllidaceae > Agapanthus > Agapanthus africanus. The sequence goes on from CM057337.1 coordinate 131,703,707, forward strand.
GCTTCAATTTTTGTCCGTGTTCCAGTCTTTGGGTTTTGGTGTTTCAGGTGTTGCTTGTTTTTGCTAAAATTGCATGTGATGTTATCTTTGTGCAAAGGAAATTCGGAGTGTTTCGTAGTCGTAATTCTAACATCATTTCGGGTTATTTAGACAACGTTAAAAAGTTCGAACGGATATCAATAACCCAATTTTTCCCTCGCTGGAAATTTTCCAAGAGTTGGATTTTTCCTTGTTTAAAATTTTCAGAATATCGTGCAGATGTTTTCTATGGACCCTCTAGAAGAACGAAACCCTAACTCGGTTCTGTGACCGCCGGAACCACCACCAAACCCTAGGGTTTGTGGTAGTTCCGCGGCGCCACCGGTAAGACAAGGGTTGACCCTTCTACGGTTGGTCCATAGGTGTTGTGGCATATTCTGGGTACTTTTTAAACTCCGCTCAAGTGTTGAGTTTTTTAGGAAATTTTGGGTGTTTGTTTATTCGATCGAAAAGTTTAACATCGTCTAGCTATCTGTGATTGTGATACAATATTTGGAGTCCACAATAATTAGTTATGCGATAATTAGTTTGAATTTTATAAATCTGGCAAGTTAGTCTTATTTGATCGGTTGCCACAGAATTTTGATGTGGATCAAAAGTCCGTAGCAATTACGTAGTGTACGCGGATACTCGCCGGGTAATCTTACCAGATAGCCATGCCCCATAGTCCCGACCAAGTGACTGTAGAAGAACCCCATTGCCAAAAGCATCCGTTTGGGTGCTTGCGGCCGCGGTGAATAGTCTAAGTGCACTTCGTCGACGGCATCGGGGGTGCTGCCATCTACTAAAGTTTCCGACGAGCATTCAATCGGGTTGTCGGGAATCTTGTTGAATTACCTGACTGGTTATTGAAAAGTGTTTTCAATATCAAGACTAAAATGCGGGGTTTATAATTGTTAAGCATGTGATGTCTAAGGAATTCATTTGGTTAGGCATGAAATCCAAAGTATGTAATACATTAGGTTTATGATGTCTAAGGTTCTTGCGGATTCCAATTGTTGTAGTTTTTCACTTTCTTTTCTGTGATCGTAAGTGTATATGTGGTGTATCACCGGTTTCGTTGCTATATGTCAACAACAATTGGGATACGCGCATTTACTTATGTTGATGACATATGATGTTATATGTTGTTGTGATATGTTATATTGGATCGTCGTGTTTTGAATAGCCGGGGTTTTTATGTGAGATGAGAGTTTTTCACTTTCATTCATGTAAAAACTTGTATGTAATATTCTTTTATTGGGGCATTTCCGGGTTGAGGATGATGTCACCATTGATGTATATTACTTACTTTTCCGCATTAGGATAGACCCAAGGAGGAGAGCACAAGTAACCGGGTTCTAGGGTCCAGTAGGAGACCATCTCGAGAAGTCGAGTTCGGTCTCCTAACTCTAGAATTGGTAGGGTTGCTTGCCGCTCTCGTAGGGGTCTTGGGAAGTGGGTTTGGCTATTCATCGCGACCGTGGAATCTGCATTTTTTATTGGCTTAATTAAAACACGGAATTTCTAGTATATCCAATATTTCATATGTGTTCTTCTGCTGCTGATATTCTGTGATGTGATCACATGATATGTTGAGACAAATGCTTATATTATATATATGATGATATATGGTAAATATTGCTGCTTTCGTTTCTTCTGTGATGCTTAGGAAGCATAATTGATGGGACTTCATTAATGAGATTAATGAAATAAAAGAAACCTAAAGATGTTGTAGAATCTTGTTTTAAAAACTAGTAGCTCTAGTTCTCTCTTTGCATATCGGTATTCCTTGTAGAATATCCAGCACCTTATTCGAGCCGAGATCCCTTCACCAGGAGTGACCTCTTTAGCGAAACTAGCAAATGCTACAACTCACTCGGTTTTGTCTTTTGATTGCTTTTTTTAGTTCATGCTTTGCATAGTAGTATTTGTGAAATATCCAGCACCTCATTCGATGAGGAAAGAGCCGAGATCCCTTCACCGGGAGTGACCTCTTTAGCAAAACCAGTAAAAGCCTCAAAAACACTCCTTTTCAAAATCACTCGATTCTACAACAAGATCAAGTTCATTACGCAAAAGATTTTCTTAAAAACCTATCGTAACCCTCCGTCATTTCAGATAAGTGCTACTTAGTAGTCGTGCTACGTTTTTTGGCCTTCGTCAAGGCATAGTGTGCGGTAGCTAACTAGTGCTTATCTACTAAAGCATGAGATGCGATTGGATTAGGATAGTCGTGCGACTTTGTTGTCCTTCGTCAAGGGTCGTGCGGGTGGGTTTAATTTAATCATGAAATGTACGGGTTGAACTTGACTAGAGGCCTATGGTTTGTGGGCCTTCGTCAAGGTCATAGGAGGCTAGGGGCAAAATATTATTGGGAATTTCAAGTGTTGAAATTTGCAATGAGATTGCATACCTTCTATAAGATAGTTGGATCCCGATACCCACTGCAAGTAAGAGTTACTCCTGCGAGAGTTTTACACATTACAATTAGCCGATCACGTAGGTGTCTAGAATGGTGTTAACGAGGTTACGCCTATGGGAAAACGAGGTTTATTTTAATTAGGTCCGTGCGAAAGCACAGGGAACCTCCCTCAAAGTACCGACACTGTCCTGGCCGAAAGATTGGCGAACTTATAGGGTATAATTAATCCTGTCTAGTCTTACCTTTTAGGGTTTGAAGGAAGACTTGATAAAAACAGTGGGAGGATGTGGGAGCCATCCTGATTAGATAAAATAATAACCAATATGATCTTGTAAGAGCATACGCATAGTGTTTTCTTCTCTCTCTCTCTCCTGGTAGTGACCATGCCAGGCCTTAATCAAGATAATAATATGGATATTTTGACTGAACCTGCTTATTATACTGAGCTGGGGAACGTTGGTTCCGCTTTATCTTATAATTGTTATAAGTTCGAGCAGGAAATAGGGGATTATCCGGATTTCCACGCTACCCAATTAAGGAATAAGCATGTTGATGCATATTCTTTGGGTGTGTTCATTACCAAGAACTGTTTCTTAGTATCCTCTACGTCCTAGGTATGAGATACCGGATTAGGATCCCATATATGTAATCTGTTATATGGGCTACAGAAAGGTAGATAACTGGGATAGGGTGATATATCTCTAAGTGTTAGAGAATGTGCAAGTGTTGCAGCCAAATCAGTTGGCAAATATCACCTTATATTAATACATTAATTCTGAACGAATGTTATTACATACCGAATCTGATATACAACATTACATCGGTTCCTTTAATAAGTTAAAGAATGATATAATTTTGTATTGATAGATAATGTTGTGAACCTTTTTCCTTAATCAAGAGTTGATTGGATCATGCACGTTATGTAATGGCATATACGTTCTAAATCAAACCACAGTTTAAAGTATATAGAACACACACAAGAGGAGTGGTTCAGAAATGAACGAATCCTTCTTGTGGCATTGTAGACTAGGTCATATCAATGCGACACGACCAGCTAAGTTATATAAGGATGAATATGAGAATCTTTTCGAATTTTCATCTTATAATACTTACAGGTCTTATCACAAAGGTAAAATGACCAATACTCCGTTTACTGGAAACGGAGAAAGAGTTATTGAACTCTTGGGACGGATACATGATGATGTATACGGTCCTATGTCTACAAATGCCAGGGTTGGTTCTTTGTACTTCATTACATTCATAGACGATCTCTCAAGATTCAAACATGTGTTCTTGTTGAAACACGAGTCTGAAACTTTTGAGAAATTCAACGAATATAAGCTTGAAGTTAAGAACCAGACGGGTAGAAGTATTAAAGTCTTTCGATGAGATCGGGGAGGAGAATACTTGGGCATGGAGTTCCTGGATTTTCCAAACAGAGAATAGGATTCTCTCTCAGCTTGCTCCTTCAAATACACCACAGCACAACGGTGTATCGGGGCGGAGGTATCGCGCCCTATGAGATATGGTGCGCTCTATGATGAGTTCTGCTGAGTTTCATGTTTCCTTTTGGAGTTATGCACTTGAGAACTTGCATACCTATTGAATGGGGTTCTATCCAAATCAGTGCCTACCACTCCATATGAGATATAGAATGGGAAGAGACCATGTCTTAAACAAGTTAAGATATGGGGTTATCCGGCCTATATTGGAAGGCAGAATCCGGATAAGCTCGAGGTAAGGTCAGTTCTGTATAAGTTTGTTGGATATCCCGAACATTTGCAAGAGAATATCTTTTACCACACTGAGGAGCAAAAGGTGTTTTGTTTCTCAGCATGCCACCTTTTTAGAAAAGGAATTTCTTGTGAAGAAATTTTTGGTCATGAGGTAGAACTGGAAGGAGTTCCAGCTAGATAAACTAACAGCTGATGATTTGGTGAAACCAAAGGATTCGATAATCTCCAACAAACCTCAGCCTCTCCGCGAATCTGGTAAGGTTCCTCATCCACCTGAGAGATACTATGGTTTCCTCGGTGACGGTGGGAGCGAGGATTGCATCATTGTAGATGATGACTCAACCAGGTTCAGGCAGGCCATCACGAGTAGGGACTCTATGAAATGGCTAGATGCTATGCAATCAAAGATGGAATCCATGTACACTAACAAAATATGACTTTGAATGTTGCACCTGAAGAGATAAAACCCATTAGGAGCAAATGGATCTTGAGAAGATTCTTGGTGTAAATAGAAAAGTTGAGACTTTCAAACTTAGACTTGTAGTAAAAGGTTATCGTCAATAACCAGGTGTGGTTTATGATGAAACCTTTTCTCCAGTGGCTATGCTTAAGTCCATCAGGATTAAAGCAAGTATCGCAGAGTTGGAACATCTGTTTTGATGTGGCAGTCAAAGAGTTTGACTTCATCAAAAAGGTAGATGAGCCTTATATATACAAGAAGGTTGTAGAGAGTGAGGTTGTCTTACACGTATTATACGTAGATAACATACTCTTGATAGGAAATGGTTTCATATGCTACACTCGGTCAAGCTTCTCTTATCACGAGGATTCTCTATGGAAGATCTGGATGATACCTACTACATCTTGTGGATTATGATCTATGGTGATAGATTTAAGTGGATGTTACGAGTGTCCCAAATCCAGGTACATTAACATCATACTAAAGGGGTTTAGTATGGAATATTCTAAGCGTGGTGGTTCTCCTACTTACTCAGGAATCACTCTCTCCAAAAAGATGTCTTTCAAGATTGATTTAGAGAGAGCTCGCGTGCAAAAGATACCCTATACTTCGGCAGTAGGCTCTATCATGTATGCGATGTTATGTACCAGACCAGATGTAGCTAACTCACTAGGTGTAGTGATCAGGAATTAATTGGATCTTGGGAGAATCGCTGGAAAGTTATGAAGGACATTCTTAAGTACTTAAGAAGCACTAAAGAAATGTTCTTGGGGTTTTGGTAACGGTGAACTCCAGTGGGAGTCCTTTACCAATTCGAGCTTCCAGAGTGATAAGGTCAACTGAAAGTCAGTCACAGGCTTTGTCTTTAACCTCAGTGGAGGGACGGTATGTTGGAAGAGTTCCAAGCTAGATATCGTGGCATATTAGACGATAAAGGATGAATACATCGCTACCAACGATGTTGCCAAAGTGGCTATTTGGACATTTCTTGTTCATGAGATGAACATGGTTCCTACCATTGAGCGTCCAATAATTGTTATTATGACAATAATGGAATTGTGGTTTTTGCCTAGGAACGTCGGTCCCATCAGCGATCCAGACATATTCTAAAGCAAGTATCACCTGATTAAGGAGATGATTGATCTCCAAGGGATCGAGGTCAGGAGAGTTGACGCGAAAGATAACACGACGGATCCACTCACAATGGCCTTTCCCTAGAGAGACTTCTATAGGACGTTGAGTATGGGATACTGCAACAAATCTCCTTAGTGCAGGTGGGAGATTGTTAGTTATATGTATGCCCTAGAGGCCATTACTGTACATGCGATGTATATTGTAGTGGATGCTTGGACATATATAGGGAGGACTTTCTTGCTTGACATGATAGTATGCTACCTGGTTGCACTTTATTCTAACATGTATACTTATTGTCTCTCTATTACATGTTAATAAAGCCCTTAGGATGAGTACTAGACTACCAGGATTATGATGCAGATCATACTAGTGGGGCAGAGGTAGTCGGTAAGTACATCCTTCAATTGTTCCTAGTCGTGGGAGTATCGAGACAGGGCATCGACACTCCAGAGTAGACTAGCGTATGCGCTTCTTGACCTATATAATGGGCGATGGATGATCCCACATCCATTGGTGTTTGACATCAGAGAAGGTATACGGGTACTCAGTGGAGACTGGGTACACTATACGGACTCGCCGAGAACTCTTAGATGGTATTATACCTATCGTCAAATAGCAGTTCTCTGGTGACACTGATACAGGTTAGTCTGTAGACCCAAAATTGTCATAGAGTCTTGTGTGATTCCCACTGTGCTTTGATTTCCACCATACCACGTTCAAGAGATCGTGCAAAACGGTGGTTTTTGGGTACAGTCCCGAGTCACATTGAGGCAATGAGCGATAGGAGGGGATTCGTCTCTCCCGGTATTGGGGGTTGATGTTGCGCTATGCTTGATTGGCCATAACAGGAAATCCCTGGTCATGGTTGCTGAGATCTACTGGTAAGTGTTATCAGTAGTTTCTCGAACCGTTGTGGACCTTGCATCGGCATGACTTATCAGGCTATTGGGGTCTGACGTTATACCATCCCCAGGCTGTGATATGCGACATATCAGACGAAAAGACCGGACTGTACAGTAGTGTTACTGATTGGATTCGTATGAGTATGAGCAGGCTTTCTTGTTGATCTTCTGATCGCTCAATACCCGGGTGGCCGTTATGTTTAGCAGACCGCTTGTGGCTTGTGGGTGACTGATATGATCACCACCTACTGTCGGCGTATTGACGAGTCTTTAGAGTCCTACACAGAGGTTTCCTGGCTCAAGCAAAACGAAGTAGGAGCACATATGTGATATGTGCGGGACCGAGGTTAATACGCGTATGTGATACCGTATTCTATTCTCACGATATGTGATATCGGTCGGTTATATGTGATATAACCGGGCTGTCGAATCAAGTGTTGATTCAACAAGTTGATACATTTGATATTAGTCGGTTGTATGTGATATAGCCGGATTATTAAATCAAGTGTTAATTTAATAATTTAATGTATAATTATATATTTTATGTATTATCTTACATTAACTAATATTAGCTCACTTAAGATTTCTTTTTCTCACTAGTGTACACTTAGTATATATGTGATATATATTAATGTACATTAATTTGTGTCATGCTTGATGCCACATACTACATGGGTGTATGAGACATACTACATGGGTGTATGAGACTCACGCCATGCTTATAATAATGATAGGTTTTATTTATTTAAAGTAAATCAAATTAATTGGTAATTAGTCACATGGTTGAAACTTGTAGAAACTTGTAGAACCATTGACCAAGTCCACTAATTTCGTTTTACTTGTAGATATTTATTAACCTAACCATTATTGTTATCCATAGTTTAGTCTCTACATGAGTTAGTATATGATACTAACTCATTCATGGTTGCTATTCTCACCACTTGATTCATTCTTCACTTGCTTCATACCATGAGAGCTTTTTTCATCTCCTTCCTCAAGCTTTCTAGCTTCATGTGAGGTGAAGAAAATTAGTGAGAAAACTATTTCTAAAGTGAGAAAAATTCCTACTTCATCAACCTCTTCTTTACTATCCATTTAGATTGGGTTGTTTCCTCACTAGATCATCACTTAGTAAAGAGGTAGCTTGAATTAGTGTCTTCTCGACGTAGATCATTTTCGGCCTTAAAGACTTCAAGCAAGTTTGTTCATTTCACCTTGTGGAGCCTCACTAGAGTCTGGGAGATCACTACTTGGAGCGAAGGGACTACTACACAAAGCTATTGAAGTGAAAGACCGGTCTACAAACGTTGTATTCCCTTATTCACTTAGATGTAAAGTTGTTTACATACTTGTTCGTCTAATTCTCTAGTTTAGATTCTAGCGTTAGGGTTCTTTAGCGCGCCATTTTTTTTTAAACAGTAGGGTCGATACCTCCCGAAACCCAGCGGCCGCCTAGGGAACCCAGCAGTAGGCACAAGACAATACTCGCCCTCGGGTGGCCCGAAGAATACAAACTTCTCCTTCCATTCGTGGATGGAAGAAGGGACGACTACTACCCCCGACCCGGCCGTCCAACCCTTATGTTATTTATACGAAAAGTACACCAGTTCGGCTCTTCCATGCTGGTGCCGGGGTGATTCTTACAATAAAGGAATGACACAAAGGGGTCAAATTGAAGGGGATCTGATCAAGTTTTAACCGGACCAGATATCCGAGGAGGATTCTCCACGAGTTCAGCGCTAGCTGGCCCGGGGCAAGACAAAAGCAACGAAGCACCCCACAAACCTCGGTTGGGAAGGGCAGACGCATTTCTGTCCGGAACGCTTCCAAATAAAGGGCAATCTCTTTGCCCTGCACCTGGTCTGCCCGCTCACCCTCTTTAGCTAAACGGATGGAATAGTTAGAGGGGATGTGGAATTAAGTCCGAATTTCTGAAAGCTCATCCAGACTCTTCAAGACGGAGTGCGTATCGCGGGTTTTCCCGATGCGCACCTTGGGAACCCTTGTCGCCGCCCGACGGCGAGTAACAAAGGTAGCCCTAACTCTAGGGGCGAACCCGACACAGAAAACGTATCAGAAGAGGAACCCTCTTGGCTATCTGAAATCGAAGAGGAGGAAGACCCACTGGGCTCGACCCTAGCAACTGGAGCCTCATCGTCCGACTCTATCTTTACTGTCTCTACAGACTCCTCGGATGAAGACATCTAACCTGATTCAAAGAAAGGAACTCACTGAGGAAAAATGAACAGAGGATCCGATCTAAGAAGTGGAGCGCCGAGCAATCTTCAGCAATGAAAGAGAATTAGAGCAAAGTGTCGACCCTAGGATGGCCCTCTTCTATTTATACACCCCAAAAGAGAACATCCCACGGCCCAGATTGATTCCCGCCAAAACGAAACGTCGCACCCAAGCGGTAGTTGAAGCTCCACGTGGTGACCGGCCATTGGGGACGTCTCTTCAACTGCAGGAGTCGGAGACAGCCTGTCGCTTCCACCAACCGAAGTCCGACACGTGGCCTGTATCCCAACTGGCGAATCGACTGAAACGGTGCCCACTCTTTAAAGCGCAATCATTTCACTGATCTGCTGACGCCATCAGAGATACGCATAAAAATTCAGGCGCACGACGAGGCGACATGTGGGCCCAAAGATCTAAACGACGCAATCGCCAATCGCCATATCGTTCCCAGGCGATCCACATTCTGATTCTCGGCGCCAAACTGAGCCAAAGAAAAACCTAACAAGCCACTCTCGGCCCGACCAATAAATAGGTCGGAACGAGAGTGGGGCTAATGATGATGCTCACAAGTGGTATTTTCTCATATTACAACATGTGGCGGATGACATGTCCTGAAGGCTACGGGGATGAAATAAATGAGTTGCATTAGGGATATTCTCCGGAACCTCGTCTCGAGGAAGTGTCCGACTTTTCAGGAGACCTCCCTGAGTACTTTCTACTTTCACCTAGCAAACTACCAACAGCTCGTCTCCGAGCTTCCTCGGTCTCCTTGCTCGTTGTCACGACCCGAAAGAGCACGTGACTGGCCCTTGAACCATATGAAGTCTATAGGACCCCATCTGATCCAAGTAAGCCAAAAGCCCAGCAATCTAAAACCATTTAAAGAGTAAATAAGGAAAACTGTTTTTGAAAAGTAAGGAAATCATTTTTGAAAATCAAGTTTTTAAATAACTAAGCCGAATATGAATTTTTAAAATGTGTAATTTTTCCTGAAAATTTCGGCAGAGTTTCCTTTGTAAAAACTGGCCCCGAACGGGGTACAACAAGAATAATATATATGACATGATAAAAGGCATCCCCAAGCGGGAGCTAGCTCTTCGTCAATCGACGGTCACAACCACGCAAGCAATAATAATATACAACGCCAAGGGGCGAGGATCAAAACTGAAAAGAAACTCAAAAACAGCCAGAAAACCGCAATACTACAAGCGCGACTCTAAGGTCGAAATAATACAACACTGATTTCTAAGTCTGAAACAAACTACAAGTTTTGGTTGATGGACAATTCTAGGTACAATAAATAATACATGAACAAGGGCGGTTCTGATACAAAAGAACCCACCTATCCAAGCAAGTCACCCATAAGGAAGCAGTGTGCCAGAAATGCCGCTATGGAATCTGTACGGCAAACCTGCAAGAACTGGGGCACAACGGGGGTGAGTTGCCAACTCGTGAATAGAAAGATATCTACAAGCAGAAATCAAATGCATGACCCATCCTAGGTCAAAACGATCAGATATACATAAACCTCAATATGAATAAAGCTGAAGCATGCTAAACTGGCAATGTAATCTCTATACATGAGTGTAGTGCCAAGTGCTCGTGCTAGTGCCTCAGGTAATCGCATGTTATGAATATGAGGTATAACCAATGTAATCAAATCTGCACACTCGTGGATCCCGTCCACTCGTCACCCACTGACAATAACCACCATGCATGTAAATATCATGAATCAAGTGCATGGGAAATAATATGAGGATATAACCACCCGTGTCCCTCGCGACACATCAAAATCATGGAACCCGGGGTGCCCAGCATCGACACCCGAAAACATCATGAAAACTGTGCCCAGCATCGGCACGTAAATCCTCATATATCGGGCTCCGTCGGTCCGGATCGGCCCACGGGCTCTGTCTGCGGTATCGGCCCTCGGCCCCGGCAGTATGCCCAAAACATCTATCGACTCTGGTCGGTATCCTCCGGATAACCGTCAGGTCCAACCAATCACCGGTAGGTACTCGCCCGTCTCCAGGCTCAATCGGCAAAGCTCATCGATCATCTTGCCGAGGGGAACCATACCGGGTCCACCATGTACCCGCAATCGGCTCATCCACGCCTCGATTCGGGTTACACATGTCGCTCTCAGCACCGAGAAAACACATGGTGGACGCACTGAAATATCATATCAAGGGTAACCGGGTTTTTAAAGAAATGACATATTCTCTTTTGAAATACCCTCGGTTCCCAAATCCAGAAATATCATAGAAACAACATATCTCAATGCGTACAGTCAAAGCATGATGTATGCGGCATGTAACAGTAATGCAAGCATATCAGTAAGTCATGCAACATGGAATAATAATGTGCACATGTCGAGGGAGACCGCTCTTTTAAAAGGAATCTGTTTTTAAAGAGTATCTTGCGGTTCCCAAATCCCCAATCAAGTTAGAATCATCTATATATGTGTACAGGTATAAGTGTACAATATGCCATGCCAGAATCATATCATGAATGCAATAGTACTATAGTGTAGTGACATGGCAATTATCGATGATGAGTGTGTGAGCCGGCAACAAGTGTACGTGGAACATATGCATCATCGATAATGGTGCTGGTGTCCTAGCAGCATGACTGAAATATAACCACAGTACAAGCGATGCAATGCAAATAGCATGAATATGAGGAATCGAATAATCAACGCAAAAGTAAAGAATCTACACCAATCTGTACAAGTCATGCAGGGGTGCCATTTGAAATAAGACGAATCAGGGCTTTTGGAAAAACAAGGGCTACGGTGTTTTAAGAAAAGATACATCATTTGAAAATATCCGTATGACCCTTCTGCCTATCTTTAAAATATCTCCGATTCGTTAGTTTGAAATAGGTATGACTCGGTCCAGTCTAATGTCTACTAAGTAATCTAGACAGGAGGGGTAAGAAACCACCTAATCTGAGTCAAAATATATAGATATGATAGTCGGTGATCCCGCCTCAATAACATATCGTAAGATATCCTCGAGTCATGAGTGCGGATCTATCATCAATATCGGCTCGTACGGTAGATCGTCGTACGGCATCCCAATAGCTGGGTAGGGGTCAATATCACAATACCTCATCACATATCAGGTATCACTATCATCAGATCGCATAATCTGGGGTACTACTCTAAGTCTAGTACAAATCGATACCATCTATAAAAATATGAATGCGGGTAAAGCACATGTCCAAAGGCCCGCTAAAACTATCATATCGCACCTCGAAGACAAGCTATGTCACATCGCCGATCTCACGGCCTCACATCAAGTATCATCTCAAACCACATATCATCCTCCAATCCCGTATATAAACACATAGTCCCATACCCATGTGTAGATATACGCACCATCATATGCACTCTAATAAATGAAAGAATGAATGCAAGTATGTGTGTAAATGTATGTGTGAGTGCAACCACTACTCTAGGATTCGCACTATACTAAACCAATATATTCTTATCATCAAAATATCATTATTACCATCAATAACCCTAAACAACACATAATAAATATTCGTGTGTATACGTATTCGTATACATCACCACGGACTGCGGGGGTGCTATACGCCATCCACCCGACTTCTCCCCGTAGATATAAATCTACTCACCTTGCTTCTCGTGTGCCAAAGCCGATGTCGCTATCTTCACCTCCTTTGCCTCAACATCACGCGGGGTACCTACAAGTATATCACAATGCTAAAGCACATGAAAATCACATCGGAAACCAAAATAGCACACGCTACCCGCATAGGTAAAAACCCATCGACTCGCATGTAAACACAATCAAAATCCACTTGTCGTTGAAGTCCAAACGCCACCCGACAGGAATGAATCACCAAATACCAAAATCCATGCTAAAACAAGTCCCAAATTATACACCAACATAGGAAAATCAACCCAGATTTCACCCTAGATGGAATCAGTCAAAACTAGACATACTCAGGGTCAAAACTAGAGGAAATGGGGGCATGCACAGAAAACGAGGCAATTCCTTAAAATACCTTATTTTAGAATTTTCCATAATTTTTCCCCATTTATCTGTATTTAATTATACCAGAATATTAAAATATTCATTAAAATAATATTAAATTATAAAATTTCCCAAAAATCATATTTTATTATTTTGAAGACGTTACAATCTACCCCCCTTAAAGAAATTCGGCCCCCGAATTTAAATTTAAACTCCCAAATACTAAAATATTTCAATACAAATTCCAAGTCATCGGGGCTCCGAAATCATCTATACATAAAACATCATAGCGCAATGCATGTGCATGAGTACTGAGCAGATAACTCAAAAGCAACACTCCATCAAGCATCCGCAATCATCGGAGTCATGGTAACGACACAATGTCAAATCCAATACAAAATCAATATGATATGGACCAAGACTATACATGTAGACACCCAATCTATACATGTAATTAGCTGATGCAACTGTATGCCAAATCTTTTTAAGTCGCTGTGCGATGCGCGTAACACTGCACAGTGGCGGACGTTTCTCATAAGAAAATAACTATATATGCGTATATATATCCTTTGTTTAATAAGCACGTTCCACCATTTTGAAAATAATCAGAAGGGTTTCCTTGTTTTTAAAACGTTTGTGTCATATCGGACACGTAGGTATATACTGAGACTATAGCTCGCTTTTCGGAAATCCCTTCGATAACTATCGATGCATGCAAAATATATCCAGGCACTGTCCACTGACTAGTCCTGCTCAGTATGAAAGCAAATATCCCACATCATAAAAATGTACTGCTCCAAAAGGAATAAATTCCAAAAATGCACACAACACCACCCTGTGCGTCTGACTCGCACGGAAATCAAAATCCATATATGCGCTAAACATGTGCACAAAACAACATCTAGGTGCAACGGGTGTGCACGAAGCATCTGTCATAGGCAACATGTGTGCCTGACAGCCAAAACAGGTGCATCTGACATGCACGAAGAATCTCGATTTAGTGCATCTGGTGTGCCCCAAAATCGTATCTCAAAACATGCGCCCAACATGCGCGAAAATCCAAATCGGTGCATCCATCATGCACGAATGAAAATCTAGACCCTGCGCACTCAATATGCACGGAATCACAAAATCCAATAGCAACGTCGAATATGCGTAAGTCCAGTCAAAAGCACAGAGTGCAAGAATCCACATCAATATCACAATCAAAATCGACATACCGAAAGGCATCAAATCGAAGTCAGGTGCAATCGTAATGCACAAAATATAAATCCGGTGCAACAAAGGCACGAAATATAAATCTGATGCGATAAACGCAAGAAACATAAAACTGGTGCGACAAATGCACGAAGTATAGAACTGGTGCATCCCATGCACAAATACCAAGCAATAACTCAAATACGTAAGCAGCAACACCAAGTGTATCCAGATATGAAGAAAATCATAAACGTGTGCAGCTGCGGGCACAAAACACATATCGATGCACTACAAGCACATATAAGCTATACCGAGTGCAAAATCAAAACACTAAAATTACATGAAACTCTGCTGGAAGCGTAAATCAAATCACCAGCATAAAATAGGCATGAAATCGCAATCAACAGCTCAAGAGTAATAACTATGTACAAGGTATAAATACCCAGTAGGTGCAACCATGGTGCACAAAATCAAATATCATGAAACTCAGTCATCAAGACTAAATCATGCGAATAGATCGCCCAAAATACCGAAATCCAAAGCAACGGATACGTGATAATCAAATCACAAAATCACAAATCATAATTACCGTCGTCCGTATACCCTCCTTCAGGGTCGAGAAGGTACCGGTACATCCGATGCTAGCGGCGCAAGATATCTACTTGCCTCTTGCTCGCGGCTGGCGTCCTCTACCTCTGGTTCCTAATCTTTCCTGTAGATTACCAACTCGCAATCCATCGGCTCATCGGCCTGGTCAGGTGTGCTGACATGAACGATTCCGTTCTTGCACTTCCCTGGTCATCTCTCGGTCAATCCTCACGACCGCTCGTAAAGCAGCACATCTCTGGCGCCGACCTCGGGTCCTCTGAATGCATATCACACATCCGATCCTGGGTGCAACTCTTATTGCAGCAGTGTACTGGAAGGAATCCTACTCAAGGTCTCTTCTGATCTTGCCTAAGCCAAATTGTAAGGAGGCTGGTACTCTGGCGTAATCTTTTCTCGCTCTCTGGACCTCTGCGTCCTTAGTACAACATCTCCTCGGAAGCTGGTCGCATCTCTGCGCCTCTGTATGCATGTCCGGCCTTTAATCTTAACGGGGTGTAGTAACAGCTCGTCTGCCTCTCGCACGAACTTCTTGTCCCGCTTGTCTGTATCATCGACCATTCGACGTCGCGTCTTTATCTGCACACTGCAATGTCCTCGGCTACGGTCCACCCGAAGTCTCTAACACGGACTCGAAATCACGAACTCAGTATCTTCATCACTCAGTAGAAGATATCTAGCCGAACACGTCCTCAGCGTGCATATCACATCTCTGATGTCAGCGGAGTGGAACGTCATCTCGTCGAAATCTCGTGCAAACTCTTTACTCCACCTTGCTCCACTATCGACTGATTCGGACTCATCTCATCATGGCTACACAGACTGCGCTCCGACGGCTATGCTCGTATCTGGAATCTCCCAAGCAGTGTCCCATCACATGATATCCGAATGACGTCGAATCATCCGATCGACTCGTCAGAACCTCACAATCCCCCAAGAGCTCAATATCTCGGGTACAGTTTAATAGTATCGAGTACATACCACAGCGTCGGTGGTCCAGCCGTAGAAGGGCAAACCCAAGCCTCACTAATGGCGCCGAGGAACTGCCGCAAACCCTAAGGTTCAAAGGCTTTCACACGGTCATTCAGTCGAGTTAGGGTTTCATTCTTCTAGAGGGTCCATAGAATCACCTGCATGTCTTTCCGTATACTTTAAACTTGGAAAATAGGTTCCTGACATTCGATCGTCTCAATCAACTCTCAACGAATCTGCGTGAAGTCGCCTCTAACTGGAATCAATCTACCTGATGACCTCGCATCGGGGTAAGCGAACGAACCACATGTCCTAGTCATTCATCCTCGGTGACTAGCGACTCACTATCATGTCTCCAAGAACATGCCATGCTGCAGTAGCTCCAATCATCTGGGCGGTATCTCATCATTAGCAGCAACAACTGGCTCCTTCGTCTATACGCTAAATAGCGCCTCAACCACCCTGGATAAGCGATAATATCAACGGTCATCACAACCTGGCTGGCCTCTATCAGTGGCTCAATCCTCTGGTACCGACCGGTATGTCCTAGAAATCTCGCAACAGCGATCTGTCAAACGCCCAACGTGCGGAAACACAATAAGACGACGCCTCAATATGCAATCGTATTCCTCGGGAATCACGCCCTGGTCAGTCCTCGTCCACGACGAGCTCATGCTGACAACTCGAGCCGTAGCTCACTCTGCCCGTGCAATCGCGGCAGCAAAACCATAACCAGTATCGATGAAGATAGATCATAGGAAGGAATATAATACAATGCAAGGAAATGTACAACCTAAGGTTTCTTAAGCGGAGTGGCGTGTCGTAAGTATGCCGCGGAACATACCAACGGTACGTCACTCTACTTTAGTCACCTATTCCATCAACCAAGGGTCATCCTACGCGAAGAAAGTTCGGGTCTAATACCCCCTCGACCAAGTCTAAGTTCCATAAGGTCAAGCCTAAGTTCCTTATATAGATAACGCCCTAGGCTCCACATAGTCAAACTTAGACTCGAACCAAGGTCAACCTAGCATTCTGATACCAACTTTGTCACGACCCGAAAGAGCACGTGACTGGCCCTTGAACCATATGAAGTCTATAGGACCCCATCTAATCCAAGTAAGCCAAAAGCCCAGCAATCTAAAACCATTTAAAGAGTAAATAAGGAAAACTGTTTTTGAAAAGTAAGGAAATCATGTTTGAAAATCAAGTTTTTAAATAACTAAGCCGAATATGAATTTTTAAAATGTGTAATTTTTCCTGAAAATTTCGGCAGAGTTTCCTTTGTAAAAACTGGCCCCGAACGGGGTACAACAAGAATAATATATATGACATGATAAAAGGCATCCCCAAGCGGGAGCTAGCTCTTCGTCAATCGACGGTCACAACCACGCAAGCAATAATAATATACAACGCCAAGGGGCGAGGATCAAAACTGAAAAGAAACTCAAAAACAGCCAGAAAACCGCAATACTACAAGCGCGACTCTAAGGTCGAAATAATACAACACTGATTTCTAAGTCTGAAACAAACTACAAGTTTTGGTTGATGGACAATTCTAGGTACAATAAATAATACATGAACAAGGGCGGTTCTGATACAAAAGAACCCACCTATCCAAGCAAGTCACCCATAAGGAAGCAGTGTGCCAGAAATGCCGCTATGGAATCTGTACGGCAAACCTGCAAGAACTGGGGCACAACGGGGGTGAGTTGCCAACTCGTGAATAGAAAGATATCTACAAGCAGAAATCAAATGCATGACCCATCCTAGGTCAAAACGATCAGATATACATAAACCTCAATATGAATAAAGCTGAAGCATGCTAAACTGGCAATGTAATCTCTATACATGAGTGTAGTGCCAAGTGCTCGTGCTAGTGCCTCAGGTAATCGCATGTCATGAATATGAGGTATAACCAATATAATCAAATCTGCACACTCGTGGATCCCGTCCACTCGTCACCCACTGACAATAACCACCATGCATGTAAATATCATGAATCAAGTACATGGGAAATAATATGAGGATATAACCACCCGTGTCCCTCGCGACACATCAAAATCATGGAACCCGGGATGCCCAGCATCGACACCCGAAAACATCATGAAAACTGTGCCCAGCATCGGCACGTAAATCCTCATATATCGGGCTCCGTCAGTCCGGATCGGCCCGCGGGCTCTGTCTGCGGTATCGGCCCTCGGCCCCGGCAGTATGCCCAAAACATCTATCGACTCTGGTCGGTATCCTCCGGATAACCGTCAGGTCCAACCAATCACCGGTAGGTACTCGCCCGCCTCCAGGCTCAATCGGCAAAGCTCATCGATCATCTTGCCGAGGGGAACCATACCGGGTCCACCATGTACCCGCAATCGGCTCATCCACGCCTCGATTCGGGTTACACATGTCGCTCTCAGCACCGAGAAAACACATGGTGGACGCACTGAAATATCATATCAAGGGTAACCGGGTTTTTAAAGAGATGACATATTCTCTTTTGAAATACCCTCGGTTCCCAAATCCAGAAATATCATAGAAACAACATATCTCAATGCGTACAGTCAAAGCATGATGTATGCGGCATGTAACAGTAATGCAAGCATATCAGTAAGTCATGCAACATGGAATAATAATGTGCACATGTCGAGGGAGACCGCTCTTTTAAAAGGAATCTGTTTTTAAAGAGTATCTTGCGGTTCCCAAATCCCCAATCAAGCTAGAATCATCTATATATGTGTACAGGTATAAGTGTACAATATGCCATGCCAGAATCATATCATGAATGCAATAGTACTATAGTGTAGTGACATGGCAATTATCGATGATGAGTGTGTGAGCCGGCAACAAGTGTACGTGGAACATATGCATCATCGATAATGGTGCTGGTGTCCTAGCAGCATGACTGAAATATAACCACAGTACAAGCGATGCAATGCAAATAGCATGAATATGAGGAATCGAATAATCAACGCAAAAGTAAAGAATCTACACCAATCTGTACAAGTCATGCAGGGGTGCCATTTGAAATAAGACGAATCAGGGCTTTTGGAAAAACAAGGGCTACGGTGTTTTAAGAAAAGATACATCATTTGAAAATATCCGTATGACCCTTCTGCCTATCTTTAAAATATCCCCGATTCGTTAGTTTGAAATAGGTATGACTCGGTCCAGTCTAATGTCTACTAAGTAATCTAGACAGGAGGGGTAAGAAACCACCTAATCTGAGTCAAAATATATAGATATGATAGTCGGTGATCCCGCCTCAATAACATATCGTAAGATATCCTCGAGTCATGAGTGCGGATCTATCATCAATATCGGCTCGTACGGTAGATCGTCGTACGGCATCCCAATAGCTGGGTAGGGGTCAATATCACAATACCTCATCACATATCAGGTATCACTATCATCAGATCGCATAATCTGGGGTACTACTTTAAGTCTAGTACAAATCGATACCATCTATAAAAATATGAATGCGGGTAAAGCACATGTCCAAAGGCCCGCTAAAACTATCATATCGCACCTCGAAGACAAGCTATGTCACATCGCCGATCTCACGGCCTCACATCAAGTATCATCTCAAACCACATATCATCCTCCAATCCCATATATAAACACATAGTCCCATACCCATGTGTAGATATACGCACCATCATATGCACTCTAATAAATGAAAGAATGAATGCAAGTATGTGTGTAAATGTATGTGTGAGTGCAACCACTACTCTAGGATTCGCACTATACTAAACCAATATATTCTTATCATCAAAATATCATTATTACCATCAATAACCCTAAACAACACATAATAAATATTCGTGTGTATACGTATTCGTATACATCACCACGGACTGCGGGGGTGCTATACGCCATCCACCCGACTTCTCCCCGTAGATATAAATCTACTCACCTTGCTTCTCGTGTGCCAAAACCGATGTCGCTATCTTCACCTCCTTTGCCTCAACATCACGCGGGGTACCTACAAGTATATCACAATGCTAAAGCACATGAAAATCACATCGGAAACCAAAATAGCACACGCTACCCGCATAGGTAAAAACCCATCGACTCGCATGTAAACACAATCAAAATCCACTTGTCGTTGACGTCCAAACGCCACCCGACAGGAATGAATCACCAAATACCAAAATCCATGCTAAAACAAGTCCCAAATTATACACCAACATAGGAAAATCAACCCAGATTTCACCCTAGATGGAATCAGTCAAAACTAGACACTCAGGGTCAAAACTAGAGGAAATGGGGGCATGCACAGAAAACGAGGCAATTCCTTAAAATACCTTATTTTAGAATTTTCCATAATTTTTCCCCATTTATCTGTATTTAATTATACCAGAATATTAAAATATTCATTAAAATAATATTAAATTATAAAATTTCCCAAAAATCATATTTTATTATTTTGAAGACGTTACACTCGTCTCCGAGCCATCTGACAGGCCGAGCTTTCTCGGCCTCATTGCTCGTCTCCGAGCAATCTGACAGGCCGAGTTTCCTCGGCTTTCCCGATCAACCGAGAGCGTGAAACCCAAGCGCCTCCGTAACGGCTCCGCGTATCTCGTCAGGACGAGATATCCGCCTCCCCACGTTCCACATCCCACGCTAGCGTGTCCCCCCATTAATGGACGTATCCCGCCATTAATGAGAGGATAACGCAGGGGAGTAACTGACGGCTGCAATCTCGCGCCTACTTGATCCACGCGACCACTATATAAACCCCTCTCTCAGACAACTCAGATAACTCGAAATCATTTCCAATACGTTGTTACTCTGCACTTATTTCCCGGCACTAACTTGATCGTTGGAGGGTTCTACGGTGGTCATCCACTACGGGACTTCTTTTGCAGATAGCTCGGTATCAACGTCAACCCATTGAGATCCGCACGTTCAACAACTCTCAAACCAAATTTCAACCATCAAAAACCGCCATCACAGGATCGACGGAGGACGACATATGAAGGAGACCACAGCCTCCATCAATTCCATTACAACCTGCATTCAGAAATGGCAACTAGTTTGAATCATATAATTAATTAAGCTGCTGTAAGTAAACTCTACAGCATTAACTATACATCATTTACAGTGTTTAATCAGCCAGAGCATGTACACTTAAATCTGCTAGCTAGAAACACGTGCACTATTAATAAATCCAAAACAATAGTTTTGCATATTAATTATTCATCAAATTAATGATATGTTTTCAGAGGCAAGTTGGTGTTGCTAATTATATAATAAAAAGAAAATACCATCAGTGGTATTCTAAACATCTAAAAACATGTAGGAAACATACTTAAGTTGGGTTTTATTATTCAAAGATCATTATATCCATCCACTTGATTTAAATAGAGGCCTTAATCAAGACTTGATCTAATGTCTTCTATATAATTGAAAAAAAGTACCAGTTGCGTAGAATCTTACTGTTTTCGACAGCGCATAGTGTACGTACAATGTAGCTCAAATTAGGAACATAGAAATAGAAAATACTCATCAACGAGTTGTTTTATGCTGCAAACAACAAAAGTAATTTAATCGTCTACATTTACTATTGTATATAGATACAACCTTGAGATCTTTAAATTTTGTTTTGTAACAGATTTTGATTTATTTTTTTCCCCTTCAAAATTTATGGTTTAGATCGTTTTAAATGGTCAACCTGTAATCACTGTGCAGTATATAAAAGGCACATAAACATCATTTTCGGCCCCCCCCCCTCTTTTCATAAATTTATGCTGGGTTTTGACAATTTTAAGAAGAGTTTTGTTATATAACCCCTTATATCTTAGTTATTTAAATATACAGCCTTGAAATCTTGATAGTTGTATGCTCCCACTCCCTACTAAAGTCTTCTATGTTGTCGATTAAGAAATTAAATAGCTTTTACATCCATTTTATAGATACTAGCTATACCTTTACAGAGACTATGCTACATTATCATACATGTTCTTTTATAGGTCAGGATTATAAATTATGCACGTATTATAAAGAGATCCGTCGAGATCGAATTTACATTTTTGCATAATAAATAATAAACATCACCCTAAATGCGATTTCAAGCTTTGTATAAGGAGTGATGCCACTGTTTTTGCACCAAGGTGTGACTTGTGGCTGATAGGTTGCCTGCTTAGACTTATTATAATGGTCCCAAATTCCTAGGGTAGGAAAGAGCAGCTTGCAGGGATTTGCACCGTACCTCATCGTTGGCATTTAAAGCCGCCAACGAAAATTCCTATGAGGGGTTATAACTAGAAAATATGGAGACGCATGGCAGATCTAAATACAGTATCCTTTATTACGGTTTCATCTTATGGTCACGGTTTAAACCATAACCATATGATATATATATATATATATATATATATATATATATATATATATATAGTCATGATTACTTGCTAGTAACAAATATCGCTCATCACGGTTTCACCTTATAGTCACGGATTAAACCGTGACCATAGTATATATATATATATATATATATATATATATATATAGATAGAGAGAGAGAGAGAGAGAGAGAGTCACCGTTGACTATATATATGGACCCACACATTTAGTTGTTTGAACCTTTTTTGATAACGCCAAGTAATTAGTCATGGTCTTAACCGTGACCATAAAAACCTATGGTCACGGATTTAGGCGTTACTAGGTTTCTCGTGGCGGGGTTTTAGACAACGGATATGTCACGGTTTAATTTGATCGTGACCAAAAGTGTGTTTTGTCACGGTTATAACCGTGACCAAAACTATACCCTACAGCAGTGTTTATAGATACTAGCTATATCTTTATAAAGACTATATTACGTCATCACACATGTTCTTTTTATAGGCCGGGATTACGATATGCACGTATTACAAAAAGATCTGTCTAGGTTGAACTTACATTTTTGCATAATAAATAATAAACATAAACCTAAATGTCGATTTCAAGCTTTGTATAGGAGTGATGCCACGGTTTTTGCACCAAGGTGTGACTTGCGGTTGATAGGTTGCAGGCTTAAACTTGTTATAATGGTCCCATACGAGAATTCCTAGGGCAGAAAAGGTCAGCTTGCAGGGATTTGCTCGGTACCTCATCGTTGGCATTTAAAGTCGTCAAAACAGGAAATTTTCTTTGACGACTATAACTAGAAAACATGGTGACACGTGGCAGATCTAAATTAACCTAAATATAAAATTAATGAAAAAGCAAGATATTTATTTTATTATAAGAATTTCCATCTCATTACTCCATAATTTTGAAAACGAAATGTCCAACAAAGAGCAACTAATTTTTTGGATCCTACCATCTCATTACTTCATAATTGTGAAAACTAATATTTTGAACAAAGCACAACTAAAAATCTATATAATTTTGACAAGAACTCTTTATCAAATCTATTTTTATAAATATTAACATATGCACACATGGGATAGCAGAAAGTTAGAATAAATAACCCATTTAACAGTCTTATATGATATCGGAAACACTTATCCAGTGCGGCCTTGGGCTATATACGATTTTTCAAACCCTCAAATATATTGATAATGCTCAGAAGTGGTATTTCCCCATATCACGACACGTGCCAGATGACGTGTCCCAAAGATTGCTGAGCAAGAGTAAATATGATGCTTTAGGAACGTATCTCGAGATCTCGTCTCCGAGAACACACCCGACCTTCCAGGAGACCTCCCCGAGTACTTCCATACTCGCCTAGCGAACAGCCTCCAGCTCATCTCCGAGCCTCCCGACGTGCCGAGCCTCCTCGGCATCCAGTTCGTTCCGAGCCACCCGACGTGCCGAGCTTCCTTAGCTCTCCAGCTTGTTTCCGACCCCCCGACATGCCGAGCCTCCTCGGCTTTTCCGATCAACCGAGAATGCGGAACCCCAGCACCTCCGCAACGGCTCCGCGCATCTCACCAAAGCGAGATATCCGCCGCCCCACGCTCTGCGTTCCATGCAAGCTCGTTCCCCCATTAATGAGCGGATCTCGCCATTAACGCGGCATAACGTAAGGACGTAACTGACGACGAGAATCTCGTATCGACTTGCTCTATGCGACCACTATAAAAACCCATCTCCAGGTAAGGCGAATTAATTCCAATACGCCTCTACTCTGCCAATATTCCCCGGCATTAACCTGATCGTCGGAGGGTCCCCGGTGGTACAACCACTCCGGGAATTCCTTTGCAGGTAGCTCGGCGCAACACCAAGCAATTCAGATCCACGCGCTCAAACCTCAACAACTCCCAGACCAAGTCACGACCGTCCGAATCCGCCATCACAGGATCGAAGGAGGACAACATCTGAAGGAGATCCCCGACCTCTACCAGTTGGCGCCGTCTGTAGGAACGAAAGACTTTTTTGTTCCACCATAAAAGTTGATCTTCCGCTCTCGAAACGATTGCGAGCGACAACCGCGACGGTCCAAATACGAGCCGCTACAACGGAGGCGGGAGCAGCTCGTCTCCCCCTCCTAACGCCATCAACGCTTTATCTGCTCGGATAGACGGGCTCACATCGCTGGTGGATGCCCTTGTCCGTGTTCAAGCGGTGGGCCCTACCCACCAGACTGCAATTCTCCCTCCCCTGGATAGCGACGTCCGCAGAAGGACAAATGGGCAAGCTTGGGGCCCCGATCCCGCTCACGCTCATCTCAGCGTCACCGAGCGCCGACGTGCCGACTCCGGCCACCGTGACCCACATGCGACGATTGATTCCATGACCGCTGGGCGCCGGACAGCTCCACGCCCCGCTCTCAGGAAAGACTGGACTGCCGCTTCGATGCCCGCCGTGCGTTCTCTCTCCCTAATGAGGTGTCCGTCAGCTCGCTTGCCTCCAGGAATGGCCGACGCTCCCACTCCCGCCGAGGCTGTGCAAACGGCGAACGTCGGGGCTACTCAAGAAGACCTCGCCCGAGGATTTAAGAAATCTGATAGAACGGAATCGAAGCCGCACTGCCGCGAAGACCAGCAGCGGGGATAGCCACCACTCCGACTGTGCAGAATTCTCGGGGTACCACCATCGACTCGCAGCCCTCGAGAAGAAAATCGAAGGCATACGATGAGACGGCTACATGTCCGGCGAAAGAGCCCGGTATTCCACCAATTCGCTCACGAAGCCCTTCACAGAAAAGCTGCTGGCCGAGCACGTCTCGTCCAGGAACAAGCCGCCCAAAGTGGCCATCTTCGACAGGAAATCCGACCTGAAGGACCACTTAGACGCATTTACAGCGGGCATGAGCTTCCAAGATAACTCGGACGCGGCTCAATGCCGAGCTTTCCCCGCTATGCTAATCCGGGCTAGCCGGGACTGGTTCCGGGGCCTTGCGCTACACTCCATCTCCACCTTCGACGAGCTGGCTACCCAATACCTCGGCCATTTCGTCGGCAACCGACGGCAGAAGAAGACGGTCAACTACTTATTCACCGTTAAGAACCGAGAAAGGGAATCCTTCAAAGGGTATGTCACCCGTTTCTACAACGCCCTCCTGAAGGTACCCGAGCACCGCAACGAAACGGTCATCGCCGCACTGAGGTCGGGTCTTAGGCACAAAGAGTGGCTCCGCTCTTTTGCATTGGCGCGACCTAATACCATGACCGAAGTGAAAGCGTGGACCGAGCGAGAGATCCAACTCGAGTCCGAGGTGAACTCCAACATACCCGGGGGAGACCAAACAGATCGGAAGAAGAGGGACAGTGAAGAGGAAAGGAAAGATGATCATCTAAAACCTTACTCCCCGAGGTTCCAAGAGTACACTCCTTTAAGCATTTCCCAGACTGAGCTACTGGAGGAAGCTAAGGGCGAAGAATTCTTCAGGCTTTCGCCAGCTACCCGATAGATGGGCAAACGGCCCCGAGGCCTATATTGCGCCTATCATCGTGCGCAAGGACATCCGACCGAGAATTGTAAACAGCTACGTGACTACATCAAGGAGCTGATCCGATCCGGTCACTTGGCAAAATACCTGCGAGATAAACGTCAAGAAGATAGAGGGCAAGCCGGTCAAATTAAAGACGCAGAGCTGACAATCGGACAGATCATGGTCGTCACCGACTGATCCAAGTCCGAGCAATAAGGACACCTGCCGATTCTGGTCACTCAATACAGGAGAATCTAAACTAAATCACATAATTTGTATTTTGTTTGATAATAAAGATTCTTGCTTCCCTGCGATCTGAATTGCTTCTCTTTGTTTCCATGCTAAAACTCCATGCAAGGCTAATCCGCAGCGGGTAGATTCCTGCCTGACAAACGTTGTGGATCAAAAGTCCTCATCACGAGGCGACCGGGTAGCTTCCTGCTCGGTTCATCCACAGCGGGTAGATTCCTACCCAACAACGCTGTGGATGAAAGCCCTCATCACAAGATCACCTAGCAATTTCCTGTTGGCCAATCCCTAGCGGGTAGCTTCCTATCTAATTACGCTAAGGATCGAAAGCCCGCCCCAAGAGGCGACCGAGTAGTTTCCTACTCGGTTCATCTGCAGTAGGTAGGTTCCTGCCCGACAAACGTTGTTGTCACGATCCGAAAAAGGCACATGACTGACACTTGAATCATGTGAAGTTTATAGGACCCCACCTAATTCAAGTAAGCCAAAAACCCAGAAATCTAAACTTTTTTAGGGAAAATAGTGGAGGTGCAATTTAAAATGAGGTTTTACTGAAATCAACTTCTTTCTACATAACATAGATAATAGTACACGAAAACACATTGTATGTATTTTACCTGAAAACATTTTCGTCGTTGAAAATTTGGGCAGCACCACCTTTATAATTTTTAACCCGAAAACGGTACAAGCAATAATAAATAAGACATCCCCAAACAGGAGCTAGCTCTTCGCCAAATGGCAGAAACAACTATGAGGATAATATAAATATACATCGCCGAAGGGCGAGGATCAAAACTCAGAAAGAAAACGAGAAAACTAAACCTCATAAAGAAAACCAGAAACGATAATAAAATACATGAGCGCGACTCTAAGGCCGTTATCTAAGTCTACTGAAAATACAAGTCCGGTTGATGGAGCTTAACTAGATACAACTGAAATAAATATACGAATATATATACTGGTGGTCACAAAGCAAATGTATCCCACCTATCTAGCAATCACCCGGAAGAAAGTGAAGTGCCAGCAAGCCGCTACTGAACCTGTATGGCTAAACCTGCAAGAAACTGTGGCACAACGGGGGTGGGTTGCCAACTCGTGAGTAGAAGACATCACCAGATAGAAACCGAATGTATGATGAGCTCCTAGGTCATACAATAACATACTCAAATATAACACTGAAACGTTTAGTAGTGGCAAGGGTAATAATCTAAGCAAAGTGTAATACCAAGTACTCGTGTCAGTGTCTCAAGTAGCAACATGTCATATATATGATGTACGAATGCATCAAAAATAAAATCAGAATATATCTGTATGAGAAAGCTGTGTTCTTATCTCAGTAAGATTTTAATATAAAAATTGGAGTATCATCAATGAAATCGACAGAAATCCGTGTTAACATCGACACAAAAATCCTCAAATACCGGGCTCCGTCAGTCCTGATCGGCCCATATCATCAAATCTCACGACTACGGTCGGTATCCTCCAGATATCCATCGCGCCAAATATCACCAGTAGGTAGTCCTCCCCTGCTAGGCTCATCGTCTACATTTCGAGCTTCTTGTCCCGGGGTATCTTACCGGGTCCACCATGTACCCGAAACGGTTCATCCTACTCCTCGAATCGGGTCTCGAAAACCAACTCAATCAAGAAAACTCATGGTGGACTCCATATACATCATATCACGAGAAAACCGCAACTTGTATTTTTAAAATGATAACAAGTTTATAAAATTCTTGCGGTTTTCCCCCAAGTCCAGAAATCTCATGGAAAATCCGAAATCTCAAAATCATATGTCAATATAAAGTGAATATCGGCATAAAGCCCCACAATATTTCATAACGGAATGAATATATAAATGTATGGGTTATCTAAGTAAGGAATGCAACATCTAAACGAGCATATGAGAGCAAGCATACTAATAACATGTTGAAACTATCAGCTAGCAGGTTATACCAATGAAGTAACGTTTTCTAAAATGTGCGTGACATGGCAATTACCGATGATGATGTGTGTGAGCCGGCAAGAAAGTGTATGTGGAATATACGCATCATCAGTAATGGTGATGGTGTCCTAACAGACGGGATTCATAATAACTAAAGAAAACACATGTAATAAATATGCAATGCAATGAGAACAACATAAAAATAACAGAACAAGTGAATAGTAAATGTAGCATTATAAAGTATACGTATCAGTGTACGAGTCATACGATTTTAGTGTTTTGAAATAGCATGAATCGTGGTTTTTAGAAAAGTAGGGGCTACGGAGTTTTTGAAAAAAGATACGTCCTTTGAAAAATCCGTAGTATCTCTTAGGCTGTCTTTAAAAATACTCACGATTCGTTAGTTTTAAAAATAGTTATGACTCGAGCGTAGTCCAGCATCTACCTAAACAACTAAGAGACCAACTAAGAAACTAGTTGGAAGGATAAGAAAATCTACCTAAATTCCGAGTCGATATACCTAGTAGTCGGCGATCCCGCCTTATAGCGTCACGTACTGTGTAATACAGAGTACAGAATTCTCGAGTCAAGAGTGCGGATCAATCATCTTATATGTCTCGTACGGTAAAATCACCGTACGGCATCCCAAAATCGAGGGTACGGATCAAATATCATAAACATCATCATTTATATGGTATCATCATCATACAATATCATGATCAGGGGTACGGTTCCAAAGTCTCGTACATTCTAATATCATCAAACACATAATATCGCATCTATGAATACACATCGCCCAACGATCCATTATAATATCATATCGTATATCATATCACGGCTCAATCACATATCAAAATCTCACGGCATCATGCCCGATTATATCGACTCATATCCATTTGACATCTCATATCCTCATCTTTTACGTATGTGTGTGTGTGTATGTATACATCAACGCATCCATACACCCACACATACATATACACCCACATCATATCTCGTGTGTGCATGTGTGTGTGTGACAACCTATACACTGCGGGTCCGCGACTAAGAAACTAGACTAGAGCAATCTTCTTCCAAGTACACTTCATCTCTTAAGGTCTCGTAGAAAACCCTATTGCTAAGTATCCGCACTAGCCATAAACATACTATACATATCCTAATCTATGAATTTGTAGGGGTGCTATACGCCATCCACCCGACTTCTTCCGTAGATATACATCTACTCAGCTCGATCCTCTCTTGCTGAAGTCGATGACGCTTGTTTTCCCTTGTCATCCCGAAGTCCACGCGAAGTACCTACAATTTTAAAATACGTTATATCGTAAAATAAGAATCAAATACAGGAAAAACCCAATACGGCACATGAGACACATATAGGTTAGAACCTATGGTCTACGTATGCGAGAATAGCCAACAACTTTCGATATCGACGTATGAACACCAATTGATCGAGATAAAACACAAATATGAAAACTCAAGTTATTAAAATCCACAAAACTCAAAACGGCAAGTTAGAAAACTAGCTCCAGATTTTGACTCAGGAAATTTGGGACTAAACAAACAAAATAGAAGATAGTTAACAAGGTGTGTGAGCTATAGTCCAAAACCCATCACCAGAGGCAAACATTGAACCGACGAGAACATCAAAATTACGGGTGTCGCCGGTTCAAGTGGGGACATTTGGTCTCGTCTTCTCGGGGTGGTCTTATAGTGGTCTATCTAGGTCATTCTACTTATTTGATTTTCTTAAAAACACTCCAGGTAGCTCCAGATTCCCTGTAGGCCTCACAATTTTACAAAACCGACACGGGAAAATTCTAAACTAAATTTTGGAGTTTTAGTCTCTATTTTGGGTTCATAAAATCGACACTACAGGGGTTTAAGGTCACTATTAAGTCTCAATTTCACCATATCAATTCAAAATAAATCCTAACCTCAACTTATAAAATCGTATCATCACTAAACTATACCGTTTTGGCTCAAAACTACAATAGAATACAAGGAAAGTTACAATCTTGACTAAACATGTGGATTTATACCTTATTTGGCAACTCAAGAATTTTCTTGAGTTACTCAAAGTCTTCAAAATCCAAACTTGATGCCTCCATAGGATTAGTAGTGAGGTTGAGCACATTTTTATGAAGGAAGCATAAGATTTTATTTGAGTTTTGAGGTTGAAGCATGGTGGTAGAGGAGGTAGAGAATGGGAAGATGAAGAAGAAGAAAGAGAATGGGAGGTGAAAAATGAGAAAATGAATATGAAAGAAAAGACATGAGAAGTCTAGAACTCTCTCTCTCTCCCCCCTCACATTAGCCATGATACTTGTCCCATCATCCTCTCTCACCTATTTTCTTTTCTCTCTTCATTTTCATTTTTTTTCAAAACAAAAGCAAAAACCCAAGTTAAAAAAAAGAAATGTAACATGATTTTCAAAACAAAAATTAAAAATGTAACAAGTGTTTTGCAACATATCATGTTGCATGTCATGCACATATCATACTTAATGAATAATTAGTAAACACTAATCGAGTTTAGTAAATAACCCATTTACAAATAATTGTACGATAATTCATAAAATACCCCAAATCGCATAAATACCTTCAAATCAATAATTCTTATTAATTTTCCAAATATTTTCCAAATTATCGGTATATAATTATACCCTTTCATTAAAACTAATTCTCATGCTTACTAATATTCGTAGAATTTATTATTTTCATTATTTAAATTCCCAAAAATAATATTTTATTTTCTGAAATGTTATAGCTGTGGATTGAAGCCCATATCACGAGGCTGCCAAGCAATTTTCTGCTGGCCAATCCCTAGCGGGTAGCTTCCTACCCAACTACATTAAGGATCGAAAGTCATCATCACGAGGCGACCGAGTAGCTTCCTGCTCGGTTCATTCCTAACGGGTAGCTTCCTACCCCGCGATGCTAAGGATCAAAAGCCCTCACCATAAGACAGCCGAGCAATTTCCTGCTAGCCCGTCCGCAGCGGGTAACTTCCTTCTCAACAACGTTGTGGATCAAAAGCCCTCATCACGAGGAGGCCGAGCAATTTCCTGCTGGCCCGTCCTCAGCAGGTAGATTTCTGCCCAACAACGTTGTGGATCAAAAAGCCCTCACTACGAAGAGGCCGAGCAATCTCCTGCTGGCCCATCTGCAGCGGGTAGCTTCCTACCTCACAACGCTATGGATCGAAAGGCCTCATCATGAGGCAACCGGGCAGCCTCCTGCTCGGTTCATCCTAGCGGGTAGCTTCTAACCCCATGACGCTAAGGATCAAAAGCTCTCATCACGAGGCGTCCGAGCAATTTCCTGTTGGCCCATCTGCAGCGGGTAGGTTCCTATCCAGCTATGCTAAGGATCGAAAGCCTTCATCATGAGACAACCGGACAGCCTCCTGCTCGGTTCATCTCTAGTGGGTAGCTTCCTACCCCCACGACGCTAAGTAACGACAAAAAACGACTCAAAGTTTAATTCCGAGGCGACTGGACAGCCTCATGCTCGGTTCATCCTAGCGGGTAGCTTCCAACCCCACGACGCTAAGGATCAAAAGCCCTCATCACGAGGTAGCCGAGCAATTTTCTGCTGGCCTATCTGCAGTGGGTAGCTTCCTACCCCACAATGCTGCGGATCAAAAGCCTTCATCACGAGGCGACGGGGCAATCCCCTGCTCGGTTCATCCCTAGTGGGTGGCTTCCTACCCCACGACGCTAAGGATCGAAAGCCTTCATCACAAGGAGACCGGGCAACCTCCTGCTCGGTTCATCCACTACGAGCAGCTTCCTTCCCTACAAAGAGATAGATCAAAAGCTCTCGTCTTGAGGCCGCCGGATATCTTCATGCTCGGTCTCAACAGTGAATCCCTGAGCCTCACATTAAATCAGCTGGCAAGCCTCTGCCCGACGCATGTACCCGAAGAAGGCAAACTCCTAACATGGCCGAATTAAAAAAAGCTCGACTTCGGACGACAGCCGGCCCAAACAGACGAAGCGACGTCTCCATTATGGCGCCGCCCTCTCGGTGATCCACTGACGTCATCGGGGATTTGCGAGAGAATTAAGACGCACGGTGAGATGCCATGTGGACTCAAGGATCGAAACGACGCAACCGCCAAAAGCCATGTCATTCCCGGACAATCGCCATCATGATTCTCGGCGCTAAGCTGAGCAGAAGAAAAACCGAGTAGGCCACTTTCGATCCGACCCATGAATAAGTCGGAACGAGAGTGGGGGGCTAATGATGATGCTCAGAAGTGGTATTTCTCCAGATCACGACACGTGGCAGATAACGTGTCCCAAAGGCTACTGAGCAGTAGTAAATATGATGCTTTAGGAACGTACCTCGGGACCTCGTCTCCGAGGACACACCCGACCTTCCAGGAGACCTCCTTGAGTACTTCCATACTCGCCTAGTGAACAGTCTCTTGCTCGCCTCCGAGCCTCCCGACATACCGAGCTTTCTCGGCTCTCCAGCTCGTCTCCGTGCCTCCCGACGTGCCGAGCCTCCTCGGCCTCCAGCTCGTCTCCAAGCCACCTGACGTGCCGAGCTTCCTCGGCTCTCCAGCTCATCTCCGACCCTCTGACATGCCGAGCCTCCTCGACTCTTCCGATCAACCGAGAACGCGGAGCCCCAGTGCCTCCGCAACGGCTCCGCGCATCTCGCCAAAGCGAGATATCCGCCCCCCCCCCCGCTCCGCGTCCCACACAAGCTCGTTCCCCAATTAATAAATGGATCCCGCCATTAACGCGGGCATAACGTAAGGACGTAACTGACGGCGAGAATCTCGCACCGGCTCGCTCCATGCGACCACTATAAAATCCCCTCTCCAAGTAAGGCGAATTGATTCCAATACGCCGCTATTCTGCCAATATTCTCCGGCACTAACTTGATCGTCGGAGGGTCTCCGGTGGTACAACCACTCCGGGACTTCCTTTACAGGTAGCTCGGCGCAACACCAACCCATTGAGATCCACACATTCAAACCTCAACAACTCGTAGACCAAGTCACGACCGTCCGAAGCCGCTATCACAGGATCGACGGAGGACAACATCTGAAGGAGATCCCGACCTCCATTATATTTACCCAATGAACACAGAAAACTATTCACGTGGAAGACTCCAGATTAGAAAGCTAGCGGGAACAAACACGAAGAAGGCACGTAAGGGGCTGTTTGGTTGCAGGATTATGGAATTTGGATTCCAAAATAGTACGGTTGAAATTTCTGGATTTGGTAATTTGTTGTTTGGTTGGTTTTGGATTCTTAGTATTGGATTTGTAGATCCTTGTAATCTTTGTTTGGTTGGTGAAAAAAATGGGATTTGGATTTGAGGATTTTAGAGATAGATAGAGAGAGAGGGGATTGTTAAATAAATAAAGTGCATGGGCCCCATCTAAAAGTACAATGAATAGTGTCAAATGCTTGAAAATCCTTGGAAATTTTTAGGATTCCATAATTCTTGTTTTATGGTGGGTCCCCCATAAAAAACAAAGGGATCCTAGAAATCCTAATCTTGCAACCAAACACAAAATTATGGAATTTTAGGATTCCACAATCCAAAATCCAAATCCAAACACATAATCCTGCAACCAAACAGGCACTAAGAGGACGCATACGGTTAAAGAGGCAGCAGAAAATGCAGAATAATAAAACCTGCGGTGCGCAGAGATACCATGTGACCAATTAGGGGCGCCCACCCTACACCACCATAATTTATATGACGCCATTATTTTATTTTCTTCCCGGAGCTCGCTGTCGGGCCTTTGCCCTTCGCAATGCGAGAGATTCGCGCGCTCGTTCCACACGTGTCCACCCCCATGCTACGCCACCACTGTCATGGCCTTCACTTCATGGGTCACGTCCCTCTGCCTGATGTAGTTACCCTTTTGACCTCATATGAACAAATTGCCCATACTCTACATATAGAAAGTTTGAGTTGATACTTTATAGGGGATAATTAATACAGCACTTTTTATAGCAAAACCTTCATTTTCTACTTCATCATTCATTCTTGTTTTATTGATTAAATATCTATAGCTTTCTTTTTGCCAAAGAAATAAATTACTGAGAACTTGAAGACTGATAATAAGATGCTGGATTTACGAATATGTTATTATACGGTAAATGTGTTCTTCAAACTATATAGTTTTAAAAATTATTTTGAGAGTAGCTCCAGAAAGAAGAATCATGCATCAATAATCCCAACAGTGTTGAACCAGTCATCAATTTTGCATGTTGATAGATCTCTGAATCTGCTTCAGATGTTACCTTCCGTTGATCTGCAGCGAATGGAGACGAGCGGCTGATATTGGATTGAGAGGTTGCCTCCTGATGAGTGTGGAACTCAGTGGGCTTGATGTGGATGAGCCGAGCCACCTACAAGGAAGTCCTGGGGTGGTTGTACCACCGAGAACCCTCCGACGATCAAGTTAGACGGGCTAAATGGGCAGAATAGCGGTCTATTGGGGTGAAATTCACTTACCTGAGTCGTCTGAAGAGGGGTTTATATAGTGGCAGCCATGGGCTGGAGGGCACGAGATTCACGCCGGCCATTACGCCCCTAGCGTTGCGCCTGCGTGAAAGGCGGGATTCCTCATTAATGACGAGATATGCTCATTAGTGAGGGAACACGATGGCGTAGAATACGGAATCGTGGACGGCGGATATCTCGCACCTGGAGAGATTCGCGGAACCGTGGCGGAGACGATTGTGATCTGTGTTGTGGATCGGTCGATGAGACTGAGAAAGCTAGGCTCGGCGGGAGGCTCGGGAACGAGAGGGAGGCCGAGAGAGCTTGTTTCGGCGATAGCTCGGAGGCGAGCTAGGAGGGCTGAGGGAACTCAGCGTGCGGGAAGGCTCGGAGGCGAGCCAATGGGTGTCTATAAGGCAGGCACAGGAGTGTTCTGGGAGACCACCGAAGGTCAGGACCATCCTTAGGTCGAAGGCCCGAGGTATGCTTCTTCCATTATACCGTTCTTGACCCTTTCTTGGACTTCTTTGGGACACGTCACTTGCTATGTGTCATGATTTGGGGAAACCCCGGTATCGAGTATCATCATTAGCCCCACACTCTTATCTCGACCTGTTAATGGGTCGGGTCGAGAGTGGTCTGACCGATCACCCGGGGTAAGCCCATGTTTGAAGATATCGTCGGTGCGTATTCCCGAGAAATTGATTGTATTTTCTTGATGATGTCAGCGAATCAGGGGAGAGATCTCGCATTAAAGAGGATGCGCTAATTCGGGCGTATGCTCATTGGAGCGACATACCACCTGTAGGACGCTGGTTGGCTGACGTGACGGACCGCTGGTGTTCTCGCGCCCGATAGGACGCGTCCGATGCACGTGCGACAGGTGGAACGTCGACGGCCGTTTAATGCGAAGTGCCATTTTGGTGGGAGACGATCGGTGCCGCTGGATGTGTTTGCCGATTGCTATAAATAGAGGTGGGATTCCTCCGAGGGTCCTTCTTCGCTTCCATCGTTGTGTTAGATCGGCGCTCTTCCCTCTAGGTCGGATTTCCTGCGTTCTTCTCTCGGACGTCCCATTCCTCTGCTCAGGTTAGATGTCTTCCTCTGAGGAGTTTGTCGAGATAGTTCGGGTAGAGTCTAGGGAGTTTTCTGCAGCTTCCTCCTCTTCGTCTGGGTCAGAATCTTCCCGGGAGGTTAGGATTAGTCGCGCTTCCAGGGGTCGTGCGGCGGAGACGGTCCCCAAAGCGCAGGCCAGGGGCGTCCGTGACGCGTCATCCATATTGAGTCATGCGGACGAGCTTGCCACCATCTGGGCTCGCTTCCACATTCCTCCTGGCTACCCGCTTCGTCTGGCCGGGAAAGGGGAGAGGACAGACCGGGTATGAGATAAGGAGATTGCCTTGTACCTGGAAGCCTTTTAGGCCGGAATGCACCCGCCCTTCTCCCCCGAGGCGAATGTGGCGTTGAATTGTTTTCAGTTAGCCCCGGTCCAGTTAGTGCCAAACTCTTGGAGGATTCTCCTTGGGTTCCTGGTCCGGTTGAAATTGCGGGCGATCCATTTTAGTCTGAACCTTCTCCTTTCCTCTCTCTGCTACATGAACCACCGCGACACTCGTAAGGACGAGCCGAGCTGGGTATACATTTCTTTTAGAAAGCACCGGGGAGGTGTTGCCGGGTCGGGGGTCGTCGTACTACCTTCTTCCATCCACGAATGGAAGAAAAAGTTTTTGTTTGTCAGGCCACTTGAGGATGAGGATTGGCCTATGCCCATCCAGTGGCACATGGCCAACTGCCCGCGGGTGAGGCAGTCGAATGATCCCGACGTGGTGGCGGTGGCGGAGTGGGAGCCCTTACCCCGGGCCGATGTGTTGCTGTCTGAGCAGACCCTCAGTTGAGCCGGGCTCAGCCTCGCTCAGTTTGCAGGTAAGTTAGGTGTTTTTAGGAGACCTGTTTAGATTTGTGTATTCTTCCACTTTTTCTGGCGTTGCTAACTCCTTCTTCGCATTTTCATATTATGCAGAACCCATGGACCTAGCTAAATTTCGGGCAGCCCTGGTCGAACAGAAGAAGGGAAAGAAGACCGGAGGCGCCGGCCCCTCCCGCCCGCCGTCGAGTCCGGCACCACCGGCGGCCGCTCCGGCCAGGAGATTAAATGTGCCCGGACACCGGAGTCCAGCCATGT
Organism: Agapanthus africanus; assembly: GCA_030015575.1. Taxonomy (NCBI): domain Eukaryota; kingdom Viridiplantae; phylum Streptophyta; class Magnoliopsida; order Asparagales; family Amaryllidaceae; genus Agapanthus; species Agapanthus africanus. The sequence continues at coordinate 131,740,111 of CM057337.1, forward strand.
GCCGATCCGAAAACGCGCTCGGGAGTAGGAGCCCCGGGCTTTGGAGGTGGGAGGTGAGACTGGTTCTCCTGCTTCTCTCCTCAAAAGGTACCATAGGACGGTGCCCCGTTCCCCGGCTTCCCCGATCATCGTGGACGAAGGGGAGCTTCACTTCGAGGTGCCCTCGGGGCTTTTTGTCTCTGACTGCCTGCTCTCGGAGATGGAAAGGCCGGCCGGTGGCAGAATCCCTCGAGGGACCCTTGTTAGTTATGTATATGCCCTAGAGGCCATTATTGTACATATGATGTATATTGTAGTGGATGCTTGGATATATATAGAGAGGACTTTCTTGCTCGACATGATATCTGGTTTCACTTTATCTTAACATATTAACTTGTATTGGGTTACAGTCTTGCTCTCACATGTTGATAAAGCCCTTAGCATATGTACTTGACTACTAGGACTATGATGCAGATCATACAAGTGGGGCCAGGGTAGTCCACGAGTACATCCTATAATTATTCCTAGTCGAGGATGTATCGAGACAGGGCATCGATACTCCAAAGTAGACTAGCGTATACGCATCTTGACCCATATGATGGGCGATGGATGATCCCACATCCATTGGTGTTTGATATCAAAGATGGTGTACGGGTGCTCAGTGGAAACTTGGTACACTGAACGGACTCGCTGAGAACTCCTTGATAGTATTATACCTATCGTCAGATAGCAGTTCTCTGGTGACACTGATACAGGTTAGTCTGTAGACCCGAGATCGTCTTAGAGTCTTATGTGATTCCTATTGTGCTTTGATTTCAACCTTACCATGTTCATGAGAACGTGAAAAACGGTGGCTTTTGGGTATAGTCCCGAATCACATGGAGGCAATGAGCGATAGGAAGGGTTTCGTCTCTCCCGGTATTGGGGGTTGATTTTGCGCTGTATTCGATTGGCTATAACTGGAAGTCCCTGGCCAGAGCTGATATGGAGATCTACTGGTAACTGTTATAAGTAGTTTCTCGACCTGTTATGAGCCTCGCATCGACACGACTTATTGGTTACTGGGGTCTGACGTTTACCACCCCTAGACTGGATATGGGACATATCAGACAAAAAGACCGGACTGTACGGTAGTGTTACTGATTGGATTCACAGGAGTGTGTGCATGCTTGCTTATTGATCTTCTGATCGTTCAATACACGGGTGGCCGTTACTTTTAGCTGAATGCTTGCAGCTTATGGGTATTTGATATGATCATCACCTACTGCCGGCGTATTGACGAGTCTTTAGAGTCCTACAAAGAGGTTTTCTAGCTCAGGCGAAACGGAGTAGGAGCACATATGTGATATGTGCAGGACCGAGATTAATACGATATGAGATACCGTATTCTATTCTCGCGATATATGATATTGGCCGGTTATATGTGATATAGCCAGATTATCAGAACAAGTGTTGATTCGATAAAATAATACATATTATATTAGTCGGTTATATGTATTATAACCGGATTATTAAATCAAGTGTTGATTTAATAATTTAATGTAGAATTATATATTTGATATATTAAATTACATAACTAATATTAGCTCACTTAAGAATTACTTTTTCTCACTTGATAATACATTAACATATATGTGATATATGTTTATTGTATTGTTTTCTTTTGTACATAAATATTATATATGTGATATATAATACTGTAACATGGTAGGTTAAAACATGCAACTAGGGTTTATGAGAATCACACCATGGTTTTATATTAAGGTTGGAATTATATTTATTTTGGTAATTCAAAATTGTGGATAATTGATGAGATATTTCTCATAGTTGACTTTGTCCACTCTCTTGATATTTCCAAGATATTTATTAAGCTAACCTTAATAACAAACCATGATCTATTCTCTACAATGGTTAAACCCATGATACTAACCCTAGGTTGCATTTCTAACATCATTCTGTCACGCCCTGCTTCACGGTGTACGGCGAAGGGGACGGGACGGGGCCACTACGTATTTACTGTGAAGTAAATACGCTAAGCGTATCTAAGCAATATAAAAGTAAGCACAGGAGACCAGAGATAATAAACCGAATAGCAACTTTATTTATTAACATTCTTTTGTACAATGCATGAAAAGTAAATACAATTGAATAAAAAGAAATGCCTAAACAATGGCATAACAGAAATGAAAGTACTGAATGGAAAGTGTACAATGACTAGAGCTCAGGGTCTTCACTGAACTGGTCCAAGTCTTCAGCAGTGGGCTCGATCTCTGATGGGTCCAAATCACCTGACGACATTCAAAGAAGAAAGAAATAGAATGTCATCAGCGAATATGTCACTCGGTAAGTCCCAAGGATAAGAAAGAATAGAATAGACAGAATGAGAAGGTAGCTTTTAAAGTTATATTATATTGTTATAATATTATGTTAACGCTGTTGTTTGTAGCTTGGTACAGAAGATACCAGTGTATACGAGAGGAGTCCCACTTACACCGGGGACTTTGGTAACCCGTAGTACAAGGCTCCGTCGATAATACCACGGAACAACGGTATGGATGTAATTACGTCTTAAGTAACTACCTCGTGCCACCTTTAACATATTCCGTATCAGTCTACCCCTTAAACCCCGTAGTGTTATCTTGATTGTATTGTATTGTCTTGTATTGTAAACTGTATAGATTGTATAATTGGATGACTGACCGAAACCATGATATCAGTAAACGGATGTAACCGCAGAATCATGTAAATGGAATAACTGGAGAACCATGTAAATGGAATGCATATCCATGGTTCGGTTCAGTCAAATTGTATAGGTTGATAATTGATTCATGGATTCATGTTAAATTGTAATATTGTAAATTGTAGATCGTAGATTGTAGATTTTACATTGTGATATTTATAGTGAAAATATCTTAATTTCATAATAAATGGTATTTATTTGTAATATTGGTTTTGCATGGAATTCATGGTATTTTAGTGTAAAATTGATTCTTATGATATTGTAGAAAATGTGGAATATTTATAATACTTCAAAAATAGATATGTTTATGTTACATATACATATATTTATATGAAAATAATTTTAGTATATATATAATATTCTAGAAATCTCGTTTTCTTAAGATGTATTTTAAATCTTTCGAGACCGAATGCTCCTTGCGGAGGTCTGCATCTCGTACTACTAAGCCCGAGGATGTGCGATAATCCGCACTATCCCGAACGGGTTCCCCAAATGGGTTATAGCGGCGCTTTGCAAATATTTGTATAAATACTAATTATTAAGGAAAACGGTTTTATTAATTATGATATTTAAATGAAAAAGTGTCGTGTTCCTGTATTTTGAGTTCTAGGGTCTCCTAAGTCAACTAGACTGTTCCTAACTGGTCCAAAGCGACAAGTTGTGAGATACCTCAAATCGCCTCTTCACCGCCAATTGTGCCCAGGTAAGTACAAGTGAAGAAAGGAGGGATCCGCTCACGAATCACCATGAGACGGGCCTTTTAAACTTACCTTTCCCACTTGTCTAGTCTAGACACCACAAAGTCAGGTTTAGATAAACGACTGAATGCCCACAAGCTTCCTCTGTCCTAATGATCACGACAGTCCTTAATTGGCCGAGTCTAGATATTTTTTATTAGCTCAAAAGTTATTTATTTGTAAAGATGTATCAATTCTAAATCTTTTAGAAATGGTTTTATTAAGTAAATGGTATTTAAATGAAAATGTTTGTTTTCTCGTATTCTGAGTTCTCGAGGGTATCGTGTCATATTGCATATGAGTGTGTGAGGAGGTAGGTCATTACCTCGTGATCTACTTAAAAGTATAGCAAGTTTAATGGAGTTAAATGTAGAATTGAAATAATGTGGTATTTAAGTAAAAAAATACGATAAATTGAAATAGCCATCATTTTATGAAATGAAACTTGATCAATTTAGTTGATTAGTATTTAATAGTCAACATGAGAGAGTTTAAGCATAATTGTATTAACGAGAAATGAAGTTTTATAAGAAACCGAATCGGAAATCGGATTTGTTCCGATTCCGTCGGGTTTTGTAAATCCGTATTTTTTGAATAGAAAAGAAAGATAGAAATGGGAACTTACGGGTTTTGGACAACTATGAGAAAGAGATGAAAGAAGAGGAATCGCCGGTGCGTCGATTCGTCGCCGAGAGTTCCTAGAACGATGGCTGGAAGTTCGTCGGGAATTTCGCCGTAGCTTTGCTCACTTCGATTGCACTCTAGGGTTCTAAGGATTTTTCTTGAGAGTTGGCTCAGAAATGTGAGTGAGGGGGTGTAGTATTTATAGGGTTAGGCTAGGGTTAGAGTAGATGAAATGTTTTGATTTAAAAAAATGTAAAAAATATAGGAAAAAAATGTATTAAAATGGAGTAAATGAGTGTTAATGGGGTCTCTGGAATTGATCTCAGAATTTAAAGTATGCAGTGAAGGTGGGAAGGTCAAAAGGCAAAACTTCCCAGTTGATGACTAGGCCGTCCGGCCGAGTCCGGCCGGCGGCGCTCCCGAGTCACCAGGTCGGGAGGTGGGGGGTCGCCTGAGGTAGTCACTGGTACTTTCAGTTTTTCATCGGTAGTGGGGAATTTTGGAGTTATCTCGTGTGGACTGTTGGGCTTCTATAAAATTTAAAACAAAATAAATATTAAAAATAATGTAGGGCATGGGATTTGAACTCTGGTGGCTTGGTTCAACAATGTAAGGTATTACCAATGAGCTACAAGCTCCTTCTTGTAATTAAATTGCTAATTAATTACTTAAGTCTTGTGCTCAGGCAATAAATACCCCTTTATAGATTTTTGAAAATATTTTGTAAAAACTTGTATAGGAAATTTAGGGTTGTTACATTCTACCCTCCTTATAAAAATTTCGTCCTCGAAATTTGTAAAAGGAAAGTGTAATAGATTCAAGAAAAGTTTTGTGACTAAAGCAATAATACTGTATGAAAAATAACAAGGTGGTGCAAGTGTTTAAAAATGTGAAAGAGTCTTACTAGTGTTACCTTGGTCAACTGTCTTGGGTTCTACGACTGCTAAGGTGTAAGCCTGTCGTCGTGGCACGTTCCTCCTAGCTGGAGGCATATTCCCCTATACTCGAGGCATGTTTCTCAGTGCCAGATGGAATTGGCGATTTGGCTGAGCAGGAAATCCACGTGGAGGTGGTGCTGAAAGTGCAGGACGAGTTGCAGGAGCCTGGATAGCTGGCTGCTGCGGCTAGTTGACGGGTGTGTGAGCTGAGTTGCGTCTATAAGGACATTTTCCAATTCCGTGATTGGACACGCCAAAAACCAAGCATAGGCCTTTTGCACGCCTACAGTCCTTCCACAAGTGTCCTTCCCTCTTGCAATAAAAGCAAAAATCGGGTCTTGGCTGATCATTGGCTTCTTCCAGTCTTCTGAGTTCAACAGCTGGCCTTGAAGAGGCCCCTCCTTCCATTTGAGTGGCAGGGCGTTTTACTCCTGCAGATTGAGGTCTGCCCCTTGCCTTTATCACTGCCTCATATCTGCGGGCAGCTTCCAAAGCATCCTCGTGAGTTGGAAATTTCCCTGTGGCTAGTGCAGCCTGGATTTCCGTGTCCAAACCTTGTTGAAATCGACGGGCACTGATCTCATCCGTCGGTATCAGGTGTGCCGCAAATCTGTTACGGTCTTGTGTTAGCTGTGTAATATGTGATATTAAAATTTATAATACTGTGACATATCTTACCGACTGAGCATGGTGAACTCAGCGTCATACTCATCTAAAGACTTGACCCACATAGAACCTTGTTGTAGATGAATGAACTGCTGTTCCATGGCAAACCTGGCAATCACAGGGAAGTACTTCGCGTCGAACCTATTACGAAAAGTCTTCCATTCAATGGGCTGTTCAGGACGACTTTCTTCCACCTTCCACCAGTTTCGTGTATTGTCCGTGAGCTATAATTTTGCCACACGAACCCAAGCTATATCTGGAACTTGTGCTACTGCCAGATCATCCTCGATACTCTGAGCCCATTCCTCAGCTTCCAGTGGGCTCCCTTTTCCTGAGAACTGTTTGGGATGTAAAGCTCTGAATTGCTTCACCCCAGGTGCTTCAGCCTCGGGACGGTTCAAGAGCTACTGCTGTCCCTCTAGGAGGCTGCGGATTGCCTCAAGCAGAACCGTTTGCTCGTTGAGTGGAGCAGGAACGGCAGGTGTGAGTGGTAGTGGTGGAGGTGTATTGTTGACATTGGTGCTGGTGTTGTTTGGTGAATCAATAACCTTGAATGAAAAATTTAGGTTAGGACAGATTCAAAGCATATGATTCAAAGAATATGAAATGATGGGATTCAAGGAACATGATTATAATGAATGTTTTAGTTGCTGGTTCTTGTGTTATATTGCTTAGGTTGTTCACACAGAACAGAATTGCATGGCAGTGTTCTATACAACTCTGACCTGCATGGGCCACCAACAAAACCTGTCATGCCCCGCTTCCCGGTGTACGGCGAAGGGGACGGGACGAGACCGCTACGTATTTACTGTGAAGTAAATACGTTAAGCGTATCTAAGCAATATAAAAGTAAGCACAAGAGACAAGAGATAATAAACTGAACATCAACTTTATTTATTAACATTCTTTTGTACAATACATGAAAAGTAAATACAACTGAATAAAAAAAATGCCTAAACAATGACATAACAGAAATGAAAGTACTGAATGGAAAGTGTACAATGACTAGAGCTCAGGGTCTTCACTGAACTGGTCCAAGTCTTCAGCAGTGGGCTCGATCTCTGATGGGTCCAAATCACCTGACGACATTCAAAAAAGAAAGAAATAAAATGTCGTTAGCGAACAGGTCGCTCGGTAAGTCCCAAGGATAAGGAAGAATAGAATAGACAGAATGAGAAGGTAGCTTTTAAAGTTATATTATATTGTTATAATAATGTGTTAACGCTGTTCTTTGTAGCTTGGTATAGAAGATACCAGTGTATACGAGAGGAGTCCCACTTACACAGGGGACTTTGGTAACCCGTAGTACAAGGCTCCATCGATAATACCACGGAACAACGGCATGGATGTAATTACGTCTTAAGTGACCACCTCGTGCCATCTTTAACATATCCCGTACCAGTCTACCCCTTAAACCCCGTAGTGTTATTTTGATTGTATTGTTGTATTGTATTGTCTTGTATTGTAAACTGTATAGATTGTATAATTGGATGACTGAGCGAAACCATGATATCAGTAAACGGATTTAACCATAGAATCATGTAAATGGAATAACTGGAGAACCATGTAAATGGAATGTATATCCATGGTTCGGTTCGGTCAAGTTGTATAGGTTGATAATTGGATTCATGGATTCATGTTAAATTGTAATATTGTAAATTGTAGATCGTAGATTGTAGATTTTACATTGTGATATTTATATATCTTAATTTCATAATAAATGGTATTTATTTGTAATATTGGTTTTGCATGGAATTCATGGTATTTTAGTATAAAATTGATTCTTATGATATTGTAGAAAAGATGGAATATTTATAATACTCCAAAAATAGATATGTTTATATTACATAAACATATATTTATATGAAAATAATTTTAGTATATAAAATATTCTAGAAATCTCGTTTTCTTAAGATGTCGTATTTTAAATTTTTCGAGACCGAATGCTCCTTGCGGAGATCTGCATCTCGCACTACTAAGCCCAAGGATGTGCAATAATCCGCACTATCCCGAACGGGTTCCCCAAATGAGTTGTAGCGGCGCTTTGCAAAGATTTGTATAAATACTAATCATAAAGGAAAACGGTTTTATTAATTATGGTATTTAAATGAAAAAGTGTCGTGTTCCCGTATTCTGAGTTTTAGGGTCTCCTAAGTCAACTAGACTGCTCCTAACTGGTCCAAAACGACAAGTTGTGAGATACCTTAAATCGCTTCTTCACCGCCAATTGTGGCCAGGTAAGTACAAGTGAAGAAAAGAGGGATCCGCTCACAAATCACCGTGAGACGGGCCTTTTAAAGTTACCTTTCCCACTTGTCTAGCCTAGACACCATAAAATCAGGTTTAGATAAACGACTGAATGCCCACAACCTTCCTCTGTCCTAATGATCGCGACAATCCTTAATTGGCCGAGTCTAGATATTATTTTATTAGCTCAAAAGTTATTTATTTGTAAAGATGTATCAATTCTAAATCTTTTAGAAATGGTTTTATTAAGTAAATGGTATTTAAATGAAAATGTTTGTTTTCCTGTATTCTGAGTTCTCGAGGGTATCGTGTTATATTGCATATGAGTGTGTGAGGAGGTAAGTCGTTACCTCGTGATCTACTTAAAAGTATAGCAAGTTTAATGGAGTTAAATGTAGAATTGAAATAATGTGGTATTTAAGAGAAAAATACGATAAATTGAAATAGCCATCATTTTATGCAATGAAACTTGATCAATTTGGTTGATTAGTATTTAATAGTCAACATGAGAGAGTTTAAGCATAATTGTATTAACGAGAAGTGAAGTTTTATAAGAAACCGATCGGAAATCGGATTTGTTCCGATTCCGTCGGGTTTTGTAAATCCGTATTTTTTGAATAGAAAAGGAAGATAGAAATGGGAACTTACGGGTTTTGGACAATTGTGAGAAAGAGATGAAAGAAGAGGAATCACTGGTGTGTCGATTCGTCGCCGAGAGTTCCTAGAACGATGGTCGGAAGTTCGCCGGGAATTTCGCCGTAGCTTCGCTCACTTCGATTGCACACTAGGGTTCTAAGGATTTTTCTTGAGAGTTGGCTCAGAAATGTGAGTGAGGGGGTGGTGTTTAGGGTAATATTTATAGGGTTAGGCTAGGATTAGGATAGATGAAAGGTTTTGATTTAAAAAATGTAAAAAATGTAGGAAAAAATGTATTAAAATGGAGTAAATGAATATTAATGGGGTCTCTGAAATTGATCTCAGAATTTAAAGTATGCAGTGAAGGTGGGAAGGTCAAAAGGCAAAACTTTCCAGTTGATGACTCGGCCGTCCGGCCGAGTCTGGCCAGCGGCGCCGGCCCGAGTCACCAGGTCGGGAGGTGGGGGTCGCCTGAGGTAGTCACTGGTACTTTCAGTTTTTCATGGGTAGTGGGGAATTTTGGAGTTTTCTCGTGTGGACTGTTGGGCTTCTATAAAATTTAAAACAAAATAAATATTAAAAATAATGTGGGGCATGGGATTTGAACTCTTGTGGCTTGGCTCACCAATGCAAGGTATAACCAATGAGCTACAAGCTCCTTCTTGTAATTAAATTGCTAATTAATTACTTAAGTTTTGTGCTCAGGAAATAAATACCCCTTTATGGATTTTTGAATTTTTTTTGTAAAAACTTGTATATGAAATTTAGGGTTGTTACACATTCATTCTCTTCATCACTTGATTTGAGCTTCTTCTTCTTCATTGATTTTCTTGCTATTTTAACTTGAGCAAGTGATGAGAATAGTGAGAATTAAAATTCTAAAGTAAGAAAATTCCTACTTCATCATACTCTTCTATATTAGCCATATAGATTAGTGTGTTAGCTTCACTAATCCCTAATTAGTGAAGAGATAGCTTGGGTTTGTGACTCTTCAAGGTAGATCATCTTGGATTGTGAAGACTTCAAGCAAGCATGGATCATTCACCTCATGGAGCCTCTCCAGAGTCCGAGAGCTTGATGATCGCAGCGAAGGGACCACAACTCGGAGCTTATGAAGCGAAAGAACGAACTACAAAGGTTGTAATTCATATCACTTAGTAGTAAAGATATTTACTTTATCGAATCCGCATGATTCTCTAGTATCGATTCTAGGTCAGGATTATCTAGAACGGCAAAATTTTGAAATTGGCATGGACGATGCCACCCGAAACCTTGCTGCCGCGCTAGACATCCCAACAGTGGTATTAAAGCCTAGTTAGAGAATTATACGGATATGTGTAGGATTACGAAACCGAAACAACTCCGAAACACCCGAATACGAATCCTAGTTTCTGTCAAAATTTTCTGAGAGTCAAATTTTTTTTAAACAATTGCAGAATGTTGTATGAGATGCAACATGAACACACTGGAAAATTCACCCCCCTCGCCAGATTTTCCCCGGCCACTTTTCACATATGACAGGCCTGCTCGGCCATTGTAGGGGCTTTTGGGTGAAGTTTTCATTGCGTTCCAGTCTCCGGGGTTTGGTAATTCAGGTGTTGTTTGTTTTTACTAAATTTGCATGTGATGTTATCTTTTTACAGAGGAAATTTGGAGTGTTTCGTATTCGTAATTCTAGTTTGTTTTTCGGGCTATTTAGACGATATTAAAAAGTTCAAACGGATATCAATAACTCAACTTTTCCCTTACTGGAAATTTTTCCAAGTGTTGGATTTTTTTTTAGTTTAAAACTTTCAGAAAATCATGCAAGAGATTATGTGGACCCTCTAGAAGAACGAAATCTTAACTCGATTATGTGACCGTCAGAACCGCCACTAAACCCTAGGGTTTGTGGTAGTTCAGCGGTGCCACATGTAAAGCATTGGTTGACTCTTCTACGGCAGGTTCATAGGAGCCGTGGCATGTTCTGGGACCTTTTGAACTCCGCTCAAGTTTTGAGCTATTTGGGAAATTTTGGGTGTTTGTTTATTCGATCAGAAAGTTTAATATTGTCTAGTTATCTGGAATGCGAAACAATATGTGGAATTCATATAATTAGGCATGAAATCCGCAATATGTGATATTTCGGGTTTATGATGTTTAAAGTGATTGTGAATTCCAAATGTTGTAGTTTTTCACTTTCTTTTCTGCGACCGTAAGTGTAATATATAGTGTATCGCCGGTTTCGTTGTTATACACCAACGACAATAGGGATACGCATATTTATTTACGTTGATGACATGTGATGTTATGTGTTGCTGTGATATGTTATATTGGATCATCGCTTTTGAATAGCCGAGGGTTTTATGTGAGATGAGAGTTTTTCATTTTCATTCATGTAAAATTCATTGTATGTAATATTCTTTTATTGGGGCACTTCCGGGTTGAGCATGATGTCACCATTGTATATTATTTACTTTTCCGTATTAGGATAGACCCAAGGAGGGGAGCACAAGTAACCGGGCTCTAGGGTCCAGTGGGAGGCCATATCAAGGAGTCGAGACCTAACCCTAGAATTGGTAGGGTTGTTTGCCGCTCTCGTAAGGGTCTAGGGATGTGGGTTTGGCTATTCATCACGACTGTGGAATCCGTGTTTTATACAGGCTCAAAATAAAACACGGACCTCCTAATATATCCAATATTTCATATGTTATCTTCTGCTGCTGATATTCTGTGATGTGATCATTTTTTATGCCTGAGATGAATGCTTTATTATTGTATATATGATATATATTAAATGTTGCTTATGTTTTGCACCCTGTCTAGTCCCGCCCCGGTATGCCATTAGTCAAGTAACCTAACGGTGCATAACGGGACACTGTGGCAAATGCGGATGACATAAGCGTACGTTGTATTTTCGTTTCCTCTGTGATGCTTAGAAAGCATAAATGATGGAATTTCATTGATGAGATTAATGAAAGAGAAAAAACCTAAAAAATGTTGTAGAATTAAATTTTCAAAAAGGGTAGCTCTAGTTTTTGCTTTGCATAGCGGTATTCCTTGTAGAATATCCAGCACCTTATTCGATAAGGAAAGAGCTGAGATCCCTTCACCGGGAGTGACCTCTTTAGCGATACTAGCAGATGTTACAACTCACTCGGTTTTGTTTTTTATTGCTTCTATAGTTCTTGCTATGCATAGCGGTATTCCTTGTAGAATATTCAGCACCTTATTCGATAAGGAAAGAGCCGAGATCCCTTCACCGGGAGTGACCTCTTTAGCGATACTAGAAGATACTACAACTCACTCGGTTTTGTTTTTGATTGCTTCTATAGTTCTTGTTATGCATAGCGGTATTCCTTGTAGAATATCCAGCACCTTATTCGATAAGGAAAGAGCCGAGATCCCTTCACCGGGAGTGACTTCTTTAGCGATACTAGCAGATACTACAACTCACTCGGTTTTGTTTTTAATTGCTTCTATTGTTCTTGCTTTGCATAACGGTATTTGTGAAATATTCTGCACCTTATTCAATAAGGAAAGAGCCGAGATCCCTTTACCGGGAGTGACCTCTTTAGCGAAACTAGTAAAAGCCTGAAAAACACTCCTTTTCAAATCATTTGTTTCTACAACGCTATCAAGTTCATTACGCAAAAGGTTTTCTGAAAAAACCTGTCGTAACCCTCCGTCATTTTAGGAAATGGAGTACTTAGTATTCGTACTGCGTTTGTTGACCATAGTTAAGGCACAGTGTACGGTAGCTGAGTGATATCTTCCTATAAAGCATATGATATGATTAATTAGGACAGTCATATGACTTTGTTGACCATAGTTAAGGGTCATGTGGGTGGGTCTAATTAATCAAGAAATGACGGGTAGAACTTAACTAGTGCTTATGATTTGTTGACCATAGTTAAGGTCATAAGTCACTAGGGGTAAAAGCATTATCGGGAATTTCAAGTGTTGAAATTTGCAATGAGATTGTATACCTTCTATAAGATAGTTGGATTTCGATACCCACTGCGAGTAAGAGTTACTTCTGGGAGAGTTTTACACATGACAATTAGCCAATCAAGTAGGTGTCTGGAAAGGTGTTAACGGGGTTATGCCTCTGGGAAAACGAGGTTTATTTTAATAAGGTCCATGTGAAAGCACGGGGAACCTCCCTCAAAGTACCAACACTGGCCTGGCTGAAAAATTGGCGAACTTATAAAGTGTAATTAATCCCGGCTAGTCTTACCTTTTAGGGTTTGAAGGAAGATTTGATAAAAACAGTGGGAGCCATCCTGATTAGATAAGATAATAACCAATCTAATCTTGCAAGAGCATACGCTAAACTATTTTCTTCTCTCTCTCCAGGTAGCGACCATGTCAGGCCTTAATCAAGATAATAATATGGATATATTAACCGAACCCGCTTGTTATACCGAGCAGAGAAACGTTGGTTCCGTTCTTTCTTATAATTGTTATAAGACTGAGCAGGGAATAGGGACATATCCGGACTCCTACGCCGCCCAAACGAAGAATAAGCATGTTGATGCATCTTTTTCGAGTGTGTTAGTTATCGAGAACTGCTTCTCAGTTCACTCTACGTCCTGGGTATTAGATACCGGATCGGGATCCCACATATATAATATGTTATATGGGCTAAGGAAAAGTAGGGAATTTGGAATGGGTGATCATTCCATAAGAGTAGGGAATGGTGCAAATGTTGCAGCCAAAGCAGTTGGCGAATATCACCTTGTATTGCCAAATAGTAATACATTGATTCTAAACGAATGTTATTACATTCCAACCCTGAAATGCAATCATATATCAGTATCTTTATTGAGTATAGAAGGATATAATTTTATAGTACAGGATAATATTATGAACATCTTCCTGGATAAAAAGTTGATTGGATCAGGCTCGTTAAATAATGGCATATACGTTCTGAATCAAACTAAGTTCTTAATGTACAAAATACACACAAGAGGAAGAGTTCAGAAATGAACGAATCCTTCTTGTGGTATTGTAGACTAGGTCATATCAATGCGACACGACTAGCTAAGTTACATAAGGATGGATATTTGAATCCGTTTAAGTTTTCATCTTATGACACTTGCCAGTCATGTCTCAAAAGCAAAATGACCAAAACTCCATTTAGTGGACACGGAGAAAGAGTTACGGAACTCTTGGGACTGATACACAGTGATGTATGCGGTCCCATGTTTACACATGCCAGGAATGGTTCTTCGTACTTCATTACATTCACTGATGATCTTTCAAGATACGGACATGTGTTCCTGCTGAAACACAAGTCTGAAGCTTTTGAGAAATTCAAAAAATATACGCACGAAGTCGAGAACCAAACAGGTAAAAGCATTAAGATTCTTCGATCTGATCGAGGAGGAGAATACTTGAGTAATGAGTTCCGGGACTATCTAAAAGAGAATGAGATTCTCTCTCAGCTTACTCCTCCGTATACACCACAGCATAATGGTGTATCGGAACGGAGGAATCGCACCCTATTAGATATGGCGCGCTCTATGATGAGCACCGCTGAGTTATCTATTTCCTTTTGGGGTTATACGCTGGAGACGGCCGCATACCTATTGAATAGAGTTCCAACCAAATCAGTGCCTACCACTTCATATGAGATATAGAATGGGAAGAGATATCTCTTAAACGAGATAAGATATGGGGTTGTCCGGCCTATGTTAAAAAGAAAAATCCGGAAAAGCTCAAGGCAAGATCAGGTCTGTGTAAGTTTGTGGGATATCCAAAAGATTCTTATGGATATATCTTCTACCACGGTGAAGAACAAAAGGTGTTTGTTTCTCAATATGCCACCATTTTAGAAAAGGAATTTCTTGTAAAAGAAATTAGTGGCAAAGAGGTAGAGCTGGAAGAAGTTCCAGCGACAGAAACTACAACTGATGATTTGTTGGAACCAGAGAATTCAGTAGTTCTCGACGAACCCCAGCCTCTCCGCCGATTTAGTAGGGTTCCTCATCCACCTGAGAGATACTACGGTTTTCTCATTGATGGTGCGAGCGATGATTGCATCATGGAAGATGATGACCCGACTAGCTTCGAGCAGGCCATCACAAATGGTGACTCTGTGAAATGGCTGGATGCAATGCGTTCTGAGATGGAATCCATGTACACCAACAAAATATGGATTTTGGAAGTTGCTCCTGAAGGGGTAAAACCCATTGGGAGCAAATGGATCTTTAATAAGAAACTTGGTATAGATGGAAAAGTTGAGACTTTCAAAGCTAGACATGTTGCAAAGGGTTTTCGTCAACGACCAGGTGTGGATTATGATGAAACCTTTTCTCCAGTGGCTATACTTAAGTCCATCCGGATCTTACTTGCCATTGCTGCATACCATGACTACAAAATCTGGCAAATGGATGTTAAGACCGCCTTTCTAAATGGTGATTTAGAGAAGTGCGTGTACATGGCTCAGCCAAAGGGTTTCATAGACAGTGGGAGCAGCGGAAAGGTGTGCAAGTTTCTTAAATCCATCTACGGGTTAAAGCAGGTATCGTGGAGTTGGAACATCTGTTTTGATGTGGTAGTCAAAGAGTTTGACTTCATCAAGAACGTAGATGAACCTTGTATTTACAAGAAGGTGGCAGAGAGTAAGGTTGTCTTCCTCGTATTGTACGTGGATGACATACTCTTGATAGGAAATGATATTCCTATGCTGCACTCGGTCAAGCTCTTCTTATCATAAAGATTCTCAATGAAAGATCTAGGTGATGCCTCCTGCATTTTGGGGATTAAGATCTATAGAGATAGATCTAAACGGATATTGGGATTGTCCCAATTCAGGTACATTAACACCATACTAAAGAGATTTAGTATGGAAGAATCCAAGCGTGGGAATTTACCCACGATCTTTGGACTCACTCTCTCCAAAGAGATGTCTCCTAAGACTGATTTGGAGAGAGCTCGCATGCAAGGGATACCCTATGCTTCAGCAGTAGGCTCTATTATGTACGCGATGCTATGTACCAGACCCCATGTAGCATACTCACTAAGTGTAGTGAGTAGGTATCAAGCAGATCCTGGAGAGAGTCACTGGACAGCTGTGGAGAACATTCTCAGGTACTTGAGAAGGACTAAAGAGATGCTCTTGGTGTATGGTAACGGAGAACTCCAGGTGGAGTCCTTTACCGATTCGAGCTTCCAAAGTGATAAGGACGACTCTAAGTCGCGCTCGGGATTTGTCTTTACCCTGAATGGAGGGACGGTTTGTTGGAAGAGTTCCAAATAGGATACCGTGGCAGACTCGACGATGGAGG
This sequence comes from Agapanthus africanus, assembly GCA_030015575.1. NCBI lineage: Eukaryota > Viridiplantae > Streptophyta > Magnoliopsida > Asparagales > Amaryllidaceae > Agapanthus > Agapanthus africanus. The sequence goes on from CM057337.1 coordinate 131,755,952, forward strand.
CTGAATACATCGCTGCCAACGATACTGCCAAAGAGGCTGTCTGGATGAAGAAATTCATAACTGAACTTGGAGTGGTTCCGTCCATTGAGCATCCAATACCTTTGTATTGTGATAACAATAGAGCTATGGTTTTGGCCAAGGAACCCAGGTCCCATCAGAGATCCAGGCATATTCTGAGGCGGTATCATCTGATCCGGGAGATGGTTGATCGCCGGGAGATCGAGGTCAGGAGAGTTGACACGAAGGACAACACTGCGGATCCACTCACGAAGGTCATACCCAGATACAATTTGAGAGACTCTTCGGGATGTTGGGTATGAGATACTACAACAGCTGGCCTTAGTGCAAGTGGGAGATTATTAGTTATGTATATACCCTAAAGGTCATTATTATACATATGATGTATATTGTAGTGGATGCTTAGATATATATAGAGAGGACTTTCTTGCTCGACATGATAGTATGCTATCTGGTTTCACTTTGTCTTAACATGTTAACTTGTATTGGGTTACTGTCTTGCTCTCACATGTTGATAAAGCCCTTAGGATATGTACTTGACTACTAGGACTATGATGCAGATCATACTATAATTGTTCCTAGTCGAGAGTGTATCGAGACAGGGCATCGATACTCCAGAGTAGACTAGCGTATACGCATCTTGACCCATATGATGGGCGGTGGATGATCCCATATCCATTGGTGTTTGACATCAAAGATGGTGTACGGGTGCTCAGTGGAGACTGGGTACACTGAACGGACTCACTGAGAACTCCTAGATGGTATTATACCTATCGTCAGATAGCAGTTCTCTGGTGACACTGGTACAGGTTAGTCTGTAGACCCGAGATTGTCATAGAGTCTTGTGTGATTCCCACTGTGCTTTGATTTCCACCTTACCACGTTCATGAGAACGTGCAAAACGGTAGCTTTTGGGTACAGTCCCGAATCACATGGAGGCAATGAGCGATAGGAGGGGTTTGGTCTCTCCCGGTATTGGGGGTTGATGTTGTGCTGTGTTCGATTGGCTATAACTAGAAGTCCCTGGTCAGGGTTGATATGGAGATCTACTGGTAAGTGTTATCAGTAGTTACTCGACCTGTTATGAGCCTCACATCGACACGACTTATCGGTTACTGGGGTCTGACGTTTACCACCCCTACACTGGATATGCGACATATCAGACGATGAGACCGGACTGTACGGTAGTGTTACTGATTGGATTCACAGGAGTGTGTGCAGGCTTGCTTGTTGATCTTCTGATCGCTCAATACCCGGATGGCCGTTACGTTTAGATGACCGCTTGCAGCTTGTGGGTGTTTGATATGATCATCACCTACTGCCGGCGTATTGACGAGTCTTTAGAGTCCTACACAGAGGTTTTCTGGCTCTGGCGAAACGGAGTAGGAGCACATATATGATATGTGCAGGACCGAGATTAATACGATATGAGATACCGTATTCTATTCTCGTGATATGTGATATCGGCCGGTTATATGTGATATAGCCGGGTTATCGGATCAAGTGTTGATTCGATAAAATAATACATATTATATTAGTCGGTTATATGTATTATAGCCGGATTATTAAATCAAGTGTTGATTTAATAATTTAATATAGAATTATATATTTGATATATTAAATTACATTAACTAATATTAGCTCACTTAATAATTACTTTTTCTCACTTGATAATACATTAATATATATGTGATATATGTTTATTGTATTGTTTTCTTTTGTACATAAATATTATATATGTGATATATAATATTGTAACTTGGTAAGTTATACATGCAACTAGGGTTTATGAGAATCACACCATGGTTTTATATTATGGTTGGAATTATATTTATTTTGGTAATTCAAAATTATGGATAATTGATGAGATATTTCTCATAGTTGATTTTATCCACTCTCTTGATATTTTCCAAGATATTTATTAACCTAATCCTAATAAAAAACTATGGTCTATTCTCTACAATGGTTAAAGCCATGATACTAACCCTAGGTTGCATTTCTAAGCTCATTCATTCTCTTCATCACTTGACTTGAGCTTCTTCTTCTTCTTCATTGATTTTCTTGCTCTCTTGACTTGAGCAAGTGATGAAAAATAGTGAGAATTAAAATTCTAAAGTGAGAAAAATTCCTACTTCATCATTCTCTTCTATACTAGCCATATAGATTAGTGTGTTAGCTTCACTAATCCCTAATTAGTGAAGAGATAGCTTAGGTTTGTGACTCCTCAAGGTAGATCATCTTGGATTGTGAAGATTTCAAGCAAGCATGGATCATTCACCTCATGGAGCCTCTCTAGAGTCCGGGAGCTTGATGATCACAGCGAAGGGACCTCCGAGCGTCGAAGCCGGTGGAGGCCTACCGACCTCCGAGCGTCGAAGCCGGTGGAGAGCTACAAGAAGTCGGACCAGTACTACGTCGACCTCGCTGAAGCCGCTACCTCGTTTGGCATGAGGCCTTAGACTCCGTCAAGGCCCTGATGCCGGAGTTTCTTCACAGTGAGCTCCGGGGTGAGTACCTCTTCGGGAGTGAGGCGCAGGGGAATGCCTCCGGAAGCGTTGCTGGGGAAAGGCCCACAGTGGGAGCGTTGGAGAGAAGTCGGTCGCCCTGACTCCCAGCGCCGAGGCTCCTACGGTGGGCGCCGACCTTCAAGACGCCACCCCGGTTATGGTGGTGGATGCGAAGCTCATCAAGGTTCTCCCCGGCCCCGAGGCCTGAATTTCCTCGCTTCCTTATTTTCTTTTGCGCTGAAATTTTGTAAGCCTCCGGGCATTTTTGTAAGGCTGGGGAGCCCATAATATCCTTGTAAAGACTTCCGACTTTTGTGAATGAAATCTTTTTACAATGTTCTTTGCGTACATATTTTCCCTTTATTTGTGGTAAAGTCTTTATATGCGCGGTACTGCTTTCATGATGCGTTAGGTCGGATATCGGTTTGTCATCTAGCGATCGCACGTCAAGTTGAATTCAACCATTTTCCAAGTGTGCAAAGACCGGTGCAGGGTCGGTATCTTCATGGCCCCGAAGTCGAGGTGGGGATCGCTTAGTAAAAACGTGTAGGAAGTCACCTTCTGAGGATGGATTGAGCATGGAAGTTGCTCGATGGCCTCTAGATGAAGGCTTTGATCCTTAGCGCGGAAGGGCAAGGAGTTTCCTGCTAAGGATGGACCAAGCATGGTTGCTGCTCGGTTGCCTCTTAATGAGGGCTTAGATCCTTGGCGTCGTAGGGTAAGAGATTACTAGCCAAGGAAGGACCGAGCGGGGAAGATGCTCGGGGGCCTCTTGATGAGGGCTTGGATCCTTGGCGTCGTGGGGTAAGACATTACCAGCCAAGGAAGGACCGAGCAGGGCTGTTGCTCGGTTGCCTCTTGATGAGGGCTTTGATCCTTGGCGTCGTTGGGTAAGATATTACCAGCCAAGGATGGACCGAGCAGGGAAGCTGCTCGGTGGCCTCTTGATGAGGGCTTCGATCCTTAGCGTGGGAAGGCATTGAGTTGCCTGCTAAGAATGGACCGAGCAGGGTTGCTGCTCGGTTGCCTCTTGATGAGGGCTTTAATCCTTGGTGTTGTTGGGCAAGATATTACCAGCCAAGGATGGACCGAGCAGGTAAGCTGCTCGGTGGCCTCTGGATGAGGGCTTCGATCCTTAGCGCGGGAAGGCATTGAGTTGCCTGCTAAGGATGGACCGAGCAGGGTTGCTGCTCGGTTACCTCTTGATGAGGGCTTTGATCCTTGGCGTCGTTGGGTAAGAGATTACCGGCCAAGGATGGACCGAGCAGGGAAGCTGTTCGGTGGTCTCTTGATGAGGGCTTTGATCCTTAGCGCGGGAGGGCATTGAGTTGCCTGCTAAGGATGGACCGAACAGGGTTGCTTCTTAGTTGCCTCTTGATGAAGGCTTTGATCCTTGGCGTCATTGGGTAAGAGATTACCAGCTAAGGATGGACCGAGCAGGGAAGCTTCTCGGTGGCCTCTTGATGAGGGCTTCGATCCTTAGCGCGGGAGGGCATTGGGTTGCCTGCTAAGGACGGACCGAGCAGGGTTGCTGCTCGGTTGCCTCTTGATGAGGGCTTTGATCCTTGGCGTCGTTGGGTAAGAGATTACCGGGCAAGGATGGACTGAGCAGGGAAGCTACTCGGTGGCCTCTTGATGAGGGCTTCGATCCTTAGCGTCGTGGGGTTACTTACTGAGGATGGACCGAGCAGGGAAGATGCTCGGCTTTGCGAGGTTCTGTCTAACCTTCCTTGGTGTGTGAACACCGGGAAAAGCGACCGTCACGGACGGCACGTGTCAGGAACGCATGGGGGAGGAGAAGCGTTTCGAAGAGCTGCGTCAGTTCCGCCATGTGGTGGTGCGGTATTGGAGTAATTTGGGTGAATCCCAGGATTCGCGTCCATGCGCGCGCGAATTTGGGTCCTTAAGGATTCTTAAGATGGTTATAAATAGAGAAGGAGACGACAACTCTTCAATGTCGCTTTTTGAAATGACTGGTCCCATGTATTCGATCGAAGAGATCATCACCTTCGACGACGTCTTCATATATGACCAGACCCTGGCTGGGGATAGGTACCGGGATGTGGTTCAGCGCCTCGAGGGTCATGTCGGTCGGCTTCTCCTTCGGCGGTCGCCCCTCCTACAGTTGCCGATGTACGCAATTTGGAGGAGGTCCCCGGGGTTGTATAACCCCCTCTCCGAGGAGTTGCTGGACGAGGCACTCGACAAGGTGCGCTCGATCTATATGCTCGGCCTTATCTCGAAAGCCAAACACGACCGATCCTTGGCCCTCATTTTGGAGTTCTTCCAAAAGAGGTATATCATGAGCTAGCGCGCGGAGGGCAAAGCGCCGGGTGCTTCCATAGCGTCCCGGGTTCGCTAGCAGCATCGACGGGAACGGGCTGCAGGGGCCAGGGCCCGATTGGCCGAAATCTACTCTGAGTATCACCAGGAGTATTTCCTCGATCTCGTTCCCCCTTTGTTGTAAATTTTTCTTTTTCTGTAAGGCTGAGGAGCCCACAATACCTTTTGAATAAATAAAATTCTCCTTTTTGCGATGCCCTATTGCTTCCTTCTTATTATTTAAATAAAAAGAACTTAGAAGAATTTACATTACTTTTGTGAAAGAAGAAATATACATTCATAGACATTCTTTTCAGAGGTACAGCTTGAGCTTCTCGGCGTTGTAAGGCCATGGAAATTTGCGACCATTCGCATCTTGTAGGCGATAGGCTCCGCCGGGTAGGACCTCGGAGACGAGGAAGGGGCCGTCCCATTTCGGGGAAAACTTATGCAGCTTGCCTTAATCGACAAACTCGTTCCACCTTAGGACTAAATCTCTGGTTTTGAAGAAGCGACTCTTGACTTGCGCGTTGTGGTAGCGGGCAGTTTGCTGTTGATAAGCGGCAGCTCTGATCTGAGCCCGGTCCCGCTTCTTTAACAAGATGTCCAGATTAGTTCGGAGGGCCGAGGTGTTTTCTTCGTCGTTGAAGTGCTCGACCCTGTAGCTGGACAGTCCGATCTCCGCCGGGACCATTGCCTCAGTGCCGTAGTAGAGGCTGAAAGGGGTATCTCCAGTGGAGGTCTTCTTCGACATGCGCAAGGCCCATAAGACCCGGGGTAGTTCTTCGACCCAACTACCTTGGCGTCCTTCTAGACGTGTCCGAAGACCTCGGATGGCGTCCCGGTTAGCGACCTCGGCCTGCCCGTTGCACTGGTGATGCGCGACCCGGCAAACTTCATAAGGATACGATATTCGCTGCAGAATTCCATAACTTTTTCGTTTTCGAAATTTGTCCCGTGGTCGGTGATGATACACCTCGGGATTCCGAACCGGAGTATCATGTTGTTCTGCAGGAACTTGATAGTCATGGTGGCGTCCAGTTTCCTGATGGGGACGGCCTCGATCCACATCATGAAGTAGTCCACTGCGACGAGAATGTACTTGTGCCCGCACGTACCAGTAGAGAATGGCCTATTATGTCCATTCCCCACTGGGTAAACGGCCATGGGGAGGTTAGGGTTGTTAGCTCGGTAGCCGGAAGGCGACGTATGCTTCCATGGAGTTGGAAGCTTTTGCATCTCCTGACGAGCTTCTGGGCGTCCTGATGAATCGTCGGCCAATAGTACCCTTGGAGCAGTGCCTTCTGGATTAAGGTGCGGGCCCCTTGGTGCCTGCCGCCGACCCTTTCATGAATCTCACGAAGGATGTAGTCGGCCTCGTGGGGGTCGATGCACTGGAGCAGGGGATGAGTGAATGATTTCTTGTAGAGGTTCCCATTGTTCCAAACGAAATGGCGAGCTTTGGCTCGGAGATGGCAGGCTTCCTCCCGATCATCTGAGAGTGTACCTTCCCTTAGGAATTCCATGAGGGGCTTCCTCCAATCCCGGTCTTCTTCCCGGGCTGTGTACACTTGAAGTGGCATCGCCCCGTCTTCCACGCTGGGCCGTGGTAAAACCTCGAAGAGGATGTGTAACACCCTACTTCATTTATACCAGTTCTAGTCAAGTATTTCTTTATTTATGGTAGTGTCTAGGTTTACTGTGTTTTGGGTGCGAATAGTATTTTGACATCTGTATTTGCATCCGACCCGACCCACATGCTTGAAACCTGTCTTGATTCATGTTTATGATTTATCCTGACTTGATACGTGGACTCGTGCACTTTCATTTGCATACTAGCATTTTACCTGACATCTGCATTTTAATATAACATTTAAGTCAGATAAAATAGTTTAAAAATATATTGCATGGCCTGCATGATACCCCTAACCCTGTGGTAGCATCCGCGCATCTTGTTCTCGTCCTATTCAGTGAAACGGGCTTGTTTGGATGGCTACGCGCACGTACGTGCATCCGTTCTTAGGGGTATGCATTTTCGTTACCCGGATATCCAATTTTAATTTTGGTCGACATGTATATTTTTCGTATTTTAAAACTGAATTTTTAGACCCGACCCGGGTGTGTTTTGGACTATATTTGTATTTACCAGAATATCAAATTTTATTTATATAATATTAATTTTATAAACTGATACAAATTAAAATTTAGTTAACTAATAAAAGATTTTTTAAATTTAAATCTAAACTAAATTCCTAACAAACTAACAACCCTTTTTTCTCTCTCCTCCCTCTTTCTTTTTCTGTCTCTCTCTCTCTTTTCTTTCCCAGCAACTCAAACCTATAGTACCCGACCAAGAACCCTAACTCAAGAACCCTAGCCCACTGCCTCGCCGGCAAACCCCATCGCTGGAAAACCCATCGATGTCGTCACCTTCTTTGTTTTTGCCTCGGTCCAAATACCTGAGCACCTTGAAACCCCAACCCTTTCTTTCTTTCTTTCTCTTTCTTTTCTTTTCTTCTCTTTTCTTGATTCGTATTTTCCGGTGATCATCGTCGGAGTCGCGTCGCCGCGGCCGATCCAGACGATCCAGTGAACGTACCTTGCCTGTGTGATCACCCTCTTGCCTTGCCTGTACCCGTCCCGCGTGCCGTGTGTGCGTTGCGACGTTTACCCGACGTCGGACGTGACGTACATACCCATCATGTGATCCGATCGAGGCAAGTTTATCTTTCTACATGCTATGATATATTTTACATCCATATTAATAATAATATTTAATTTTAGTGTATTGTACATCCCCTGTTATCATTTTACTGTTTTACAACGTCCGTTTGCATCCGTACAATTTATTTCATATCTAGTTGCACGCAAGTTTATCTTGCTACATGCTATACTATAATATCATGCACCCATTTGAATAATAACATCACATAATGCTTAATTATGCATCCCACATTACCATTTTACTGTTTTACTGTTTTCGGATATCCGTATACATCCATATCGTTATTTACATATCTAGTCGCATGCTAGTTCATTTTGCTTCATGCTATGTACATTATTATGCATCCATATGAATAAAATGTTACATGTTTATCACATTATACATCCATATTAAAGTTTTACCGTTTTCGGATACCTGTATCCATCCATATCATTTAATATACAAATAGCTGCATCTACAGATCATATTAGCTCATATTATTAATACATTAGTACTCCATGCTAGATAATGTGCATCCCATTTTGTCGTGGAACTATAGTTGTAACCCCTAATAGTTAGTTATGCATCCATGTCTATTTGTGTATCCATACAATTAATTCTGCATACCTAGTTGCACACCATATTACATTAACTCATATTATTAATGCATTAGTACACCATGCTTGATATTGTGCATCCTACTTAGCATGATATAACCCCTAATAGATAATTGTTCATCCATGCTTTTACTATACATCCGTACTTTTACCCTGATTCAATAGTTGCTACATTTTACTGTTGGGCACCCATGTGATACACTGTGCACTACTTGACATGACCTGATACACCATTACTTAACATGTTACCTGATCATGTTTCTAATGCCGACAATACTGACATGTTGTCCCGATGGACATATCTTGTTGTCTGTATAGACAAACATGTTCCTGCTTGATCCTGTATTGGCATTAACTTCAGATTTATCAATACCTGACTTGAACAAATAACTTGGGGGTATAGGGAAATCAATGATGAAACCTGACTTGTAACTCGACAGTTCGATACTTATACTGATCAGTTTTACGAGCTAGGCCAGCCCGGGGATGCTGCTGCTGATATCATTCATCTGTATATGTTTCTTGTTTAGTGCCTAGCGGCATGTCTCGGATTCAGCCCGAGAATCTGGACCGTGGTCCCGGGCACGCACGGGATATTATTGAGTTATATCGATTATTCATTAAATTGATTTCATAAACTTGTGAGTAGTTAACCCAGTAGCACAGTTTAGTTTTATCGCTGCACTTCACCTATACTGTTGCACTTCACTGTTCGATATCCCTGTTTACTTATTACATTCATATTATTATTTTATAGTTCATGCATGCACATCTTGTTACCCTCTGATTATATTATTGTTGATATTGTGAAGAGCTGATGTCTGGGTTTTGCATGGCCCAGATCTGCTACCCTTATCGCAGGCCGAGCAGGAGTACTTCAGCCGACAGGCCGAGTAGTGAGGACCTGTTAGTATTCTAGTTTAGTTTCCTTTCAGCATTTTTTTCCTGATGTGAGCCCGTATTTGGGACGTACCTTCTAGATTGTTGTTGTTACTTGGATTTATTGATTCCGCATATTATTTCTTGACTCGTTTATTCTGGCATATGGACATGTACTGGATAGTTTATTTTACTTTACTGTTCTTGATATCTCTAGACAGCCGTAATATGACTGTGGAGGGATGTTTCCTAGCCACAGGAAGCATGGTTGGCTCTGTCACGTGCCGATCTTAGCGCACTCTGGGAAGCGGGGCGTGATAGGGTTTGTTTGGTATCAGAGACATAGGATTTAGGTTAATCGGGTTTGATTCTTTTGTAGTTGGGTATTGGACCCAATACACGAATCGGAAAATCCATAATTAGGAACATGTCCTGCCACATTGTTATCGTGATTCTTGAATCATATCTTTCTCTTGATCCTTGTCTTGACGATATGCAAACAACTTTGCATCTCGGTTTGAACTTTTGGTTCCCTGTTGTTTATCTCTAGGATTTGGGCGACTTGAGTGGGGTTATGTGATTGTAACTATGTACCGCGGCATGGTTACAATGCGGTACTCTATTTAAGTAACTTGGAGTTCTAGTCTTGATTGACTTCCTTGTTTCATGGCCGTTATATTGCCTTGATTCTCTTGCTTTCCAGTTCATGTTTTATCCTCAGCTTGAATCCTGTTTACCGTGCTTATCTTCTTCAGTGTTTGGCTTCAGATGGAGTTGTTTCCGGTATCCTACTTATTCATGATTTTCCCGCATTAGCATTATTCAATTTAGGTGCATCCAAATGTTTTATGCCGTCTAAGTTTATTACCGCACACTCGATTTCTTGCATGACCATGTCAAGTTGTTGGGCCATACACACTGGGAATGGGAAGATCATATCTAGTAGCGAATGCAGGGATTGTTCTGTTGTTATTTGCGGACGAGAGTTATTTGCAGATTTCTTGGTGATCGATACCGGCAGCTATGATGTTGGCTTGGGAATGGATTTTCTCGGCACTTTCCACGCTCGCATTGATTGTAGGACAAAGAAAGTGATTTTCCAGATTCCCGGACATCTGGAGTTTATTTTCGCTGGAGGAAGCAGTTCTGTCTGGCCAGTCGAGTTTAGGGCTAGGCCGACAAGCACCATTCTTGCGTCGATGGAAGTTGATAAGGAGGAAGCGCCAGCTGTAGTTCGAGAGTTCATGGACGTATTCGAGGACATCTCGGGTTTACCGCCAAAACGAGATGTGGAGTTCACGATCGATCTTGTTCCTGGTGCAGCGCCAATCTCAAAAGCGTACTATCCGATGGAACCAGTGGAGTTGGAAGAAGTAAAAAAGCAGGTTACCGAATTGCTAGAGAAGGGTTGAATTCGCAGCAGCAATTCATCTTGGGGAGCTCCAGTTCTTCTAGTCAAGAAGAAAGATAGCACAAGGAGGATGTGCATCGATTATCGAGAATTAAACCGGGTGACTATTAAGAACAAGTACCCGATCTCTCGCATTGGCAAATTATTCGAGCAACTTAATGGCGCGAGCGTATTCTCGAAGTTGGATTTGCGATCCGAATATCATCAGGTCCGAGTTAAATTAGAAGATATTTACAAGACTGTCTTCCGAACTCGGTATGGACATTACGAGTATTTGGTGATGCCATTCGGAGTCACGAATGCACCGGCGATATTTATGGACTTGATGAACCGAATCTTTTCACCGCTCTTGGACCAGTTTATAGTGGTGTTCATCGATGATATTCTGGTCTATTCGAGGAGCCTAGAAGAGCATGCAGAATACTTAAAGATCGCATTGCAGACGTTGAGGCAAGAAAGATTATATGCAAAGATGAGCAAGTGCGAGTTTTGGCTTGAAGAAGTGAAGTTTTGGGGCATGTCGTATCCGGAGATGGAATCGCCGTTGACCCTAAAAAGATTGCAGCAGTTCAAGATTGGCCGATTCCGAAGAACGTAGCAGAGATTATAAGTTTTCTTGGACTTGCAGGATACTACAAAAGATTCGTGGAGAATTTTGCTCGATTGGCTGAGCTTTTGACCAAGCTTACACGGAAGGAAGTACTGTTCGTTTGGACGGATAGTTGTACTTCAGCTTTTGAGGCGTTGAAGCAAAGGTTGATAACTGCTCTTATTTTGACCGTACCAGACGGTTCCGGAGGATTGGTGATTCACGGCGACGCGTCTGGAAAAGGTTTGGGATGTGTTTTGATGCAGCATGGGAAGGTTATAGCCTACGCATCGAGACAGTTAAAGACCCATGAGAAGAATTACCCAACTCATGATTTGGAGTTTGCAGCAGTGATTTTTCGCTTTGAAGATTTGGAGACACTACTTATTGGGCGAAAGGGTCGAAATATTCACCGATCACAAAAGCCTAAACTATGTGTTCACGCAGAAAGAGCTTAACATGAGGCAGCGTAGATGGTTGGAGCTGATGGCTGACTATGATCTTGATCTTAAGTACCGTTCGGGGAAAGTTAATGTAGTGTCGGATGCGCTTAGTCGGTTACCAGCAATTCGGATGATGACTGCATAGAAAAGCTTATCGAAGACTTTCGGAGATTCGAGCTGGAGATTGTACTATCGCATTCTTCAGGATAGTTGATGCAGCTGCAAGTTAGTCGTCATTGATCGATAATATTAAAGCAGCGCAGTCGCATGATCCAAGATTGCAGAAGTTTCGAGAGCAGGTTGAAGCGGGACTTCGAACCGACTTGTTGATTAATGAAGATGGTTCGTTGTGATATGGTAGCCGTTTGTGTGTGCCGAAAGGAGATATTCGCGAAGAAGTTTTGAAGGAGGCGCATAGTTCCGCATATTCCGTACATCCTGGAGGCACGAAGATGTACCGCGATCTAAGACAGCATTTCTGGTGGGAAGGCATGAAAAGGGAGATTGCCCGCTTTATAGCGAAGTGCTTGGTGTGTCAGCAAGTTAAGGTTGAACATCAAAGAGTAGCTGGTTTATTGCAACCACTTTCGATTTCTCAATGGAAGTGGGAACATATAACCATGGATTTCGTAACAGCTTTACCGCGGAGTCCAAAAGGCAACAATGCAGTTTGGGTGATTGTTGATTGATTGACCAAGGCAGCTCATTTCATACCATTTCGTGTTGGTCGGTCAACGGAAGCGTTGGCAGAACGGTACATGCAGGAGATTGTGAAATTGCATGGAGTACCTGTGAGCATCGTGTCCGACCGTGACACCCGATTCTTATCGCACTTCTGGAGGAGTTTACAGGAAAGTTTGGGAACGCGATTGAAGTTCAGCACAGCTTATCACCCTCAGACAGATAACGATCCAAACTCTTGAAGATACGTTGAGAGCTTGCATGTTGGATTTCAAGGGTTCATGGGAGTATCATCTACACTTGGTGGAGTTTTCTTACAATAACAGTTTTCAGGAGACTATTCAGATGGCTCCATTCGAAGCATTGTATGGTCGCAAGTGTCGTTCACCTGTTTGTTGGGACGATGTTGGAGAACGAAGATTGTTGGGACTGGATTTGATCGTGAAAACAGTTGAGAAAGTTAATACTATCCGGAATCATATGAAGGCAGCACAAGATCGACAGAAGAGTTGGGTCGACACATCGAGAAGACCTCTAGAGTTCGCTGTTGGTGATTTGGTATTCTTGAAGATTCACATACTAGAGGAGCGATTCGTTTTGGGAGTCGAGGCAAGTTTAGTCCTCATTCGTATGGCCTTTCGAGATTATGGAGCGTGTCGGAGAAGTGGCTTATCGATTAGCGTTACCACGATCTTTGGCGAATGTTCATGACGTGTTTCATGTATCTCAACTCCGTAAGTATGTTCGAGATGAAACATACGTGCTGGATCATTCAGAGCTGACTGTAAGGGAGGATTTAACTTTTGAGGAACGACCGATGTCGATTGTTGATCAAAGAGAAAAAGGTCCTTAAGAACAAGATTATCCCTCTCGTACTTGTTTCTTGGGGAAATCGCTCGTATGGAGAATCGACTTGGGAACGAGAAGACGAAATTCGACAGAAGTTTCCACACTTATTCTTGTAGATTTATATTTGTTTATCTTTTCTTGTTCCTGGAATTTTGAGGACGAAATTCTTTTTGTAGTTGGGTATAATGTAACACCCTAGTTCATTTATACCAGTTCTAGTCAAGTATTTCTTTATTTATGGTAGTTTCTAGGTTTACTGTGTTTTGGGTGCGAATAGTATTTTAACGTCTGTATTTGCATCCGACCCGACCCACATGCTTGAAACCTGTCTTGATTCATGTTTATGATTTATCCTGACTTGATACGTGGACTCGTGCACTTTCATTTGCATAATAGCATTTTACCTGACATCTGCATTTTAATATAACATTTAAGTCAGATAAAATAGTTTAAAAATATATTGCATGGCCTGCATGATACCCCTGACCCTGTGGTAGCATCCGCGCATCTTGTTCTCGTCCTATTCAGTGAAACGGGCTTGTTTGGATGGCTACGCGCACGTACGTGCATCCGTTCTTGGGGGTATGCATTTTCGTTACCCGGATATCCAATTTTAATTTTGGTCGACATGTAAATTTTTCGTATTTTAAAACTGAATTTTTAGACCCGACCCGGGTGTGTTTTGGACTATATTTGTATTTACCAGAATATCAAATTTTATTTATATAATATTAATTTTATAAACTGATACAAATTAAAATTTAGTTAACTAATAAAAGATTTTTTAAATTTAAATCTAAACTAAATCCTAACAAACTAACAACCTTTTTTCTCTCTCCTCCCTCTTTCTTTTTCTGTCTCTCTCTCTTTTCTTTCCCAGCAACTCAAACCTATAGCACCCGACCAAGAACCCTAACTCAAGAACCCTAGCCCACTGCCTCGCCGGCAAACCCCATCGCTGGAAAACCCATCGATGTCATCACCTTCTCTGTTTTTGCCTCGGTCCAAATACCTGAGCACCTTGAAACCCCAACCTTTTCTTTCTTTCTTTCTCCTTCTTTTCTTTTCTTCTCTTTTCTTGATTCGTATTTTCCGATGATCATCATCGGAGTCGCGTCGCCGCGGCCGATCCAGACGATCCAGTGAACGTACCATGCCTGCGTGATCACCCTTTAACCTTGCCTAGACCCGTCCCGCGTGCCGTGTGCGCGTTGCGACGTTTACCCGACGTCGGACGTGACGTACGTACCCATCGTGTGATCCGATCGAGGCAAGTTTATCTTGCTACATGCTATAATATATTTTACATCCATATTAATAATAATATTTAATATTCAGTGTATTGTACATCTCATGTTATCATTTTACTGTTTTACGACGTCCGTTTGCATCCGTACAATTTATTTCATATCTAGTTGCATGCAAGTTTATCTTGATACATGCTATACTACAATATACTGCACCCATTTGAATAATAACATCACATAATGTTTAGTTATGCATCCTACATTACAATTTTACAGTTTTACTGTTTTCGGATATCCGTATGCATCCATATCGTTATTTACATATCTAGTCGCATGCTAGATCATTTTGCTTCATGCTATGTACATTATTATGCATCCATATGAATAAAATGTTACATGTTTATCACATTATACATTCATATTAAAGTTTTACCATTTTCGGATACCGGTATGCATCCATATCATTTAATATACATATAACTGCATCTACAGATCATATTAGCTCATATTATTAATACATTAGTACTCCATGCTAGATAATGTGCATCCCATTTAGTCTTGGAACTATAGTTGTAACCCCTGATAGTTAGTTATGCATCCATGTCTATTTGTGTATCCATACCATTAATTTTGCATACCTAGTTGCATACCATATTACATTAACTCATATTATTAATGCATTAGTACTCCATGCTTGATATTGTGCATCCTACTTAGTCATGATATAACCCATGATAGATAATTGTGAATCCATGCTTTTACTGTACATCCGTATTTTTACCCTGATTCAATACTTGCTACATTTTATTGTTGGGCACCCATGTGATACACTGTGCACTACTTGACATGACCTGATACACCATTACTTGACATGTTACCTGATCCTGTTTCTAATGCCGACAATCCTGACATGTTGTCCCGATGGACATATCCTATTGTCTGTATAGACAAACATGTTCCTGCTTGATCCTGTGTTGGCATTAACTTCAGATTTATCAATACCTGACTTGAACACATAACTTGAGGGTATGGGAAAATCAATGATGAAACCTGACTTGTAACTCGACAGTTCGATACTTATACTGATCAGTTTTACGGGCTAGGCCAGCCCGGGGATGATGCTGCTGACATCATTCATCTGTACATGTTTCTTGTTTAGTGCCTAGCGGCATGTCTCGGATTCAGCCCGAGAATCTGGACCGTGGTCCTGGGTACGCACGGGATATTATTGAGTTACATCGATGATTCATTAAATTGATTTCACAGACGTGTGAGTAGTTAACCCAGTAGCACAGTTTAGTTTTATCGCCACACTTCACCTATATTGTTACACTTAACTGTTCGATATCCCTGTTTACTTATTACATTCATATTACTATTTTATAGTTCATACCTGCACATCTTGTTTTCTCTTGATTATATTATTGTTGATATTGTGAAGCGCTGATGTCTGGGTTTTGCATAGCCCAGATCCGCTACCCTTGTCGCAGACCGAGCAGGAGTACTTCAGCCGACAGGCCGAGCAGTGAGGACATGTTAGTATTCTAGTTTAGTTTCCTTTCAGCATTTTATTTCCTGATGTGAGCCCGTATTTGGGACGTACCTTCCAGATTGTTGTTGTTACTTGGATTTATTGCTTCCGCATATTATTTCTTGACTCGTTTATTCTGGCATATGGACATGTACTAGATAGTTTATTTTACTTTATTGTTCTTGATATCTTTAGACAGCCGTACTGTGACTGTGGAGGGATGTTTCCTAGCCACAGGTAGCATGGTTGGCTCTGTCACGTGCCGATCTTAGCGCACTCAGGAAAGCGGGCCGTGATAAGATGTTCCTCTTGTTGTTGGCCATATAGAATGAAGCCAGCTTACTCAAGGCATCAGCCTGGGTATTTAGCTGTCTTGGCATCTGCTCCAGTTAGACTTCGTCGAAGTCTTTTCACAATCTTCTCACCTCGGCCAGATACTTCACCATCAGAGGCTCCCGTGTCTCGAATCGGCCGGTCACTTGGCCAACGACTATGGCGGAGTCGCTGTGGATCCGGATTGTTTTCAACACCCACTTCGGAGGCTATCCGCAGTCTGGCTAGCACGGCCTCGTATTCCGCCGCGTTATTTGAGGCTTTGAACCTAAGCTTCAGAGAATACTTTGTCTCCGCCTCATTTGGGCCCTGAATGATGAGGCCGGCACCACAGCCTTCCTCGGTGGAGGACCCGTCGACGTAAAGGATCCAATCAGAGACGGGGTCTGGCTTTCCATCAACTGAGGGTTGAGCTCCGGGGGCCAGCGTGGATTCCGGCTTTTTACTGGGGATGGTGCACTCGACGATAAAATCGACCAGGGCTTGTGCTTTGATAGCCTACCTCGGGCGGCATTTTATGTCACTTTCTCTTTGTACAAAAAGTCAAAGATTGCATCAACTTTGGTTATGTCATAAGTGAAAGTCTTGGTTGGGTCGTAGAAAGCCTTCCTTTCTGTGCCGGGGGTGGATAACGAGCGAACTGGGACAACTCTCACCTCCATTTCTCCAAACGACCAGAAGACTTGGGGGAGGCGAGGATAGCCCCTAAAGGCCGCTCAGTAAAAACGAGGATGGTGTGCTCCTGGAAATAGTGCCGTAGTTTCCTTGAGGCCACGATGAGTGCTAAGACGATCTTCTCAATGGCTGGGTATCTTGTTTCCGCGTCCTTGAAGACATGGCTCACATAGTATACCGGCTTCTGGACTCCCTCGACCTTTCGGACGAGCACCGAACCTGCAGCTTGGTTGGACACCGCTATATATAGCGATAGCTCGTCCCCTTCAACTGGCAGGGTGAGCAGCGGGGAAGTCGCAAGGTGCCTCTTTACTTGTTCAAAGACGGTCTGGCACTCCTCTGACCATTTGAACCTTGGTATCTTCCTTAGAGTTTTGAAGAATGGGAGGCACTTCTCCCCAGAACTTGACCTGAAACGATTCAGAGTAGATACCTGCCCTTTTAGCCGCATGATTTCGACGTTAGTCTTGGGCGCAACCATGTCGAGGATGGCGCTGATTTTCTCCGGGTTAGCCTCGATTCCATGGTAGGTGACCATGAATTCGTGGAACTTTTCATTGGTGACCCCGAATACACACTTGGAGGGGTTCAGTTTCATCTTGTATTTGCGGAGGACGTCGAAGGCCTCGTCCAGATCCTTGGCTTGTTCATCCGACGAGATTGATTTGACGAGCATGTCGTCGATGTAAACCTCAATATTCCTGCCGATCTGTGGCTTGAACATGCGATTAACCAAGCGTTGGTATGTAGCCCCAGCATTTTTAAGGCCGAAAGGCATCACCTTATAGAAGTATACCCCCCGGTCTGTTGTGAATGAGGTGAGATTCTCGTCCGCCGGATTCATACGAATCTGTTTGTAGCCGGAGAAAGCATCCATGAAGCTAAGTAGCTCGAGGCCTGCTGAACTTTCGACGAGCTGATCTATCCGAGGGAGGGGATAGTTGTCTTTCGGGCAGGCCTTGTTGAGGTCAGTGAAGTCGACGCACATGCGCCACTTCCCGTTAGACTTATTAACCATGACTACGTTCGCCAACCATTCCGAGTAACGCACGTTCTGAATGAAGTTGGCGGCGAGGAGCCTGTCCACCTCGTCCTCGATCGCTTTTTGTTTGATCGGGACGAAGCTTCGTTTTTTCTGCCTGACGGGTCGGACCGTAGGGTCCACCCCGAGCTTATGCGATATGATTTTAGGATCGATCCCAGGCATGTCGGCAGGCGCCCAGGTGAACACGTCAGAGTTACTTCTGAGGAAGTGGACCAGATCGTCTCGCTGAGTGCCCATTACGAGTGACCCGATTTGGATGGTTCGTTTCTTGTCCCCCTCCGCAAGGGGGACCTCAGTCAGCGGTTCCACTGGGGTTCCCCGGACCTCTTTTTGCTCGTCTCGAGTATCCAGGGAACCTTTGATAACATCCTCGCCCTCAATGTCATTGTTTGGCCGCTCAGACGTAGATATTGCGGTGAAGCAAACCTTTGCGGTTCGTTGGTCCACGTAGGCCTAACCTATGGCCTTAGTCGAGTGGGAATTTCATCGCTAGGTGGTAGGTCGATATCTGGGCCCGGAGAGAGATCAGTGTCGGGCGACCTAGAAGGACGTTGTAGGCCGATGGGATTCTCGTGACGAAAAACTCTACAGGCACGGTGCGCGTACTTCCCGCTTCCCCGATGTTAAATTGGAGGGTGATTACCCCTTCCGCCGGAATGAAGTGGTTAGTGAACCTCGACAGGATGTGGGCGGTTAGGCTTAGGTCCGACGGGGTGAGTCCTAAACGCAGAAAGTAATCATAAAAGAGAATGTCCGCCGAACTTCCTGAGTCGACTAATATCCTATGCACTTCGTAGTGGTGGACCCGGACTGTAATCACCAGTGGATCGTTGTGAGGCAGGGATATACCGTGGCGGTCCTCGTCGGTAAAGATGATCGGCTTGGCCGCTTTAGCCTTCTTCCTTGGGTGGCTGCCAGTCCCCTCGATCGGTAAGGGATGCCGCGCCTCGTCAGTCCCCGTCGTACCCCCTGTTGACACGACCATGATTTGGCCGATTGTCAACTCGCCGGGAGGGGGATGGTGCTCTTTCTCACATTCAGTTTTCCGCTTGTCTCGCAAGTACGTTGCCAGGTGCTCCGAGCGGATTAACTCCTCGATGTAGTCTCGGAGCTGCTTGCAGTTCTCGGTGGAGTGGCCCTGTGACCTGTGGAAAGCGTAGTAGGGGCCCCGGGTACGTTTTGCCGCCCTATTCGAGACTGAGGGGAGTTTGAAGAACCTCTGGCCCTTAGCATCCTCCAACAGTACCGTCTGGGAGACGTTGAGCGGGGTGTACTCCTGAAACTTCGGGGAGTAGGGTTTTGGCCGCTCAATCTTCTTATTCTCCTCCCTGGCCCTTTTCTTCTGATCAGCTTGCTCTGTCCGGGGCAGGTTGGCGTTCACCTCGAACTCAAGCTGGATCCCACGTTCGGTCCAGGCCTTTACCTCGGCCATGGTCTTAGGTTGCGCTAATGCAAAGGAGCGTAGCCACTCCTTGTGCCTAAGACCCGACCTAAGGGCCGTAATGATCGTTTCGTCATGGTACTCTGGGACCTCAAGGAGGGCGTTGTAGAAGCGGGTGACATATCCTTTGAAGGATTCTTTGTCCCCGCTCTTTATGGTGAAGAGATGATCAATGGTCCGCTTCTGCCGACTGTTCCCGACGAAATGACCGAGGAACTGGGTGGCCAGCTCATCGAAAATAGAGATTGAGCGTGGTGCGAGTCGAACCAGTCTCATCCAGAGCAGATGAGAGTGGCGGGGAAAGCGCGGCATTGCGCGACGTCGGAACAGTCCTGGAAACTCATCCCCGCTGTGAACGCGTCCAAATGGTCTTTCGGGTCGGACTTCCCGTCGAAGAGGGAGACCTTCAGGGGCTTGTTCCGGGAGGAGACATTGACGGCGAGAAGCTCTTTGGTGAAGGGCTTCATGAGCGAGCCAGCAGCATATTTAGCCCCGTCGCTTGAAAGACGATTTTCCGATGCATGCCTTCGATCTTCTTTTTGAGGGCGTTGAGTCGGCCGTGGTATACCGATGATTCGGCATACTCTGATTTTTGGCCTCTGCTGCCGGAGACCTGGGCCTGGCCACGGCCCCAGTTCTGTTCGATGAGGTTCCTTAGGTCCTCTGGCGAGGTCGTCTTCGAGCTACCGTGGTGAGTCTCGTCCGCGCAACCCCGTCGAGGGAGGGGGTGCTGGTCATGCCTGGGTGAAGGCGAGCTGACCGACACCTCTTCAGGAGGGACAGGAGCGTGATGGGCCTCAGGACGGGGTGCTCTGGCGAGAGACTTCGGTGTTGAGCTGTGTGGCGCTCAGCGGGGCATTGAATTGGTCGCCACGGGTGATCTGTGTCCACCGGAGACAACGAGGTGGTGCTCGGTCGTGCCGACGTGGACAGCGTCTTCTCTCCCTCTGTACTGGTTCCGGTCCCGATGTAGGGGAGCGGCGACCTGGGGAGTTTGCCCGGCCGTTTGGATACTTACGAGCGCTTTTACGACGGACATAAGCCGATCTATCCGAGCAGATAGGACGTGAATGGCGTTCGGAGGAGGGGATCCTCCTGCGTCTCCATTTTGAAGAGGACGACAGCTGGTGCTTGAATCATCGCGGTGATCGCTCACCATGAAGTTGAGATCGGAAGGTGAACTTTCGTTGAGTGGAACTAGCGAGTTCCCACAGACAGCGCCAACTGATGGATCTCTGGATCTCCTTCAGATGTTACCTTCCATTGATCTGCAGCGAGTGGAGACGAGCGGCTGAGATTGGATTGGGAGGTTGCCTCTTGGTGAGTGTGGATCTCAGTGGGCTTGATGTGGATGAAGCCAAGTTACCTGCAAGGAAGTCCCGGGGTAGTTGTACCACCGAGGACCATCCGACGATCAAGTTAGACGGGCTAAATTGGCAGAGTAGCGCCCTATTGTGGTAAAATTCGCTTACCTGAGTCGTTTAAAGAGGGGTTTATATAGTGGCAGCCATGGACCGGCGGGCGCGAGATTCACGCCGGCCGTTACGCCCCTGGCGTTGCGTCTGCGTGAAAGGCGGGATTCCCCATTAATGACGAGATATGCTCGTCAGTGGGGGAACATGATGGCGTGGAACGCGGGATCGTGGGCGGTAGATATCTCGCACCTGGCGAGATTTGCGGAGCCGTGGCCGAGACGCCTGTGATCTATGCTGTGGGTCGGTCGATGAGACCGAGAAAGCTAGGCTCGGCGGGAGGCTCGGGAACGAGCGGGAGTCCGATGGAGCTTGTTTCGGCGATAGCTCGGAGGCGAGCTAGGAGGGCTAAAGGATCTCAGCGTACAGGAGGTCTCGGAGGCGAGCCAATGGGTGTCTGTAAGGCGCGCATAGAAGTGGTCTGGGAGGCCACCGAAGGTCGGGACCATCGTCGGGTCGAAGGCCCGAGATATGCTTCCACTGTACCGTTCTTGACTCTTTCTTGAACTTCTTTGAGACACGTCACTTGCCACGTGTCATGGTGTAGGGAAACCCCGGTATTGAGTATATCTCTTCAAAAATTAAGAAAAATGGCACATTGCCAAAATCCAATCACATCACAAACCCCATATGCACCACTCATCACTTTGCATTCGACAAATTTCTTCTACCCATTATACGAGCCCAAACAAAAATGACCACACCCCACTCCTAATATCCCCTATCACATCAATCCCCTCCAAGCTCAAATCAGTCATTCCATAAAAAAAAACATGAGTGGCTTTTATCAAGGCCACACCCTTCTAGGACACGCTTCGTAATTCCACCCAACTCCGACCCGAGTTCCCAAAACTACCCCTGCTCCTCAGTCTCCTGACTCTCCTCTCACACCCTGGCCACGCCCATTTCCAGTCTGTCATGAACCTCTATATAAACACCCTCTCTCCCATTCAAATCCCCATCAAACGAAAATCGTTTCAATAAAAAACAACGATTTTTTTTTAAAAATAAACGAATTATTTAGATCTGAAGTAAAAATATAACCTGAGATGGGGATCTGCACATCATGCGAGGCGACGGCGGTGGGCCCGGCGGCGACGGCGAAGCTGATCCTCGCCGACGGCGAGCTCCGGGAGTTCGACCACCCGATCAGGGTCTCCAGCGTCCTCGAGAAGAGCTCGGAGTGGTTCGTCTGCGACGCCGATGAGATGGAGTTCGACGGAATCGTGGCGGCCGTCGCCTCGAACGAGGAGCTGAAGCTGGGGCAAATGTACTTCGTGCTGCCGAGATCGATGATGAAGCATCCGCTGCACGCCGAGGATCTCGCGGCGCTGGCCGTGAAGGCCAGCAAGGCGCTGATGAATGGGCGGGCGCCGCTGGTTTTCGCGGCGGAGATGAAGGCGGAGGGGGTGAAGACGGCGACGGAGAGGAGGCGGACGGGGAGGAAGGGGGCGAGTGGCAGGGGGCGTAACTTTGTGACGGATTTGTGTGCGATTCCTGAATGAGGAGAAAAACGATTGGATCTGGGGAAATATTTTTTTGGGCGAGGACAAAAGTTTGTTCTGAGGCGGGACCGAGCCGTGGTTGTAACCAAGCATTGATGGGAGAAGATTATAAGGCGTGGCTCTTATGTGTTGATTTTGTATATATATTTTTATAAAAAAAATGAAATATTAGAAGGAGATGGAAATTTTTGGAGGCATGACCGGCAGGGCTACGGTCTTTCTATCTTTCAAGTCATTTGATTGAACAATCACACATTGAAGAATGATGACAGTCACGACGTCCGCTTCTATAAGAATAAAAATTATAGACAACACCGGCTTTTTAAAGCATAATTGGTGTTAACTTCATGAATTTGGATATCACTGATAAAATCAAATTCAATCCTGGGATAAATCATTTGATTTGACAGTGTATAAGTGCCCACACTTTAGCTTGGTTTGAAAGTTAATTCTAATAAAAGGAAAAAGAAATAGAGAAAAGTGTGATAATAATTCTAGTGAATTTTCCTGTGCATCCTAACATCATTGAAGAGGGATTTACTATTTGAGTTGACCTTTTTTTTATATTGAGAACTTTCTTCTTTAAAATCCCCCTCAACACTGTGTGTATAAACTGGGGAAGTATCATTGTCTTTGAACAAATCTTTTTTGTTTGGACTTTCACTTGAAACTGGGTGTAGATGTTCTCTGACTGATTTTCACTTAAAATAGATGTTCATTAATGCTCGGTGGAAATTAAATTTAATGGCTGTTCCCCCAATCAGAGCAAGGCTCTGTTTGAATTTTGAAAATTCAAAATTTTGAAGCAACGCTTCGGTTTCCGTGCGCTGCGCGCAACGCGCCACGTGTCAGAAGTAGACACGGCAGCACAACGTCCAAGGCAGTACGTCCAATCAGAGCAAGGCTCTCTAAAAAACATAAGCAATACTCAACTGCGCAAGCGTACGGCTGCGCGACACGTGTCCGCGCAGTTGCGCAAGCGCTGCTGCGCAAGCGCACCGATGCGCGACACGTGTCCGCGCAGTTGCGCAAGCGCTGCTGCGCAAGTACTTCACTGCGTGCGCAGTTGCGCAAGCGCTTCACTGCGCGACACGTGTCACTCACTGTGAGAGTTGTGCAAAACAGAATAAATCTTGTTAAAACAAGAAGATTTTCTTGAATAAGGCAGGAGCCTCTGGATCAAAGATCCAACGGTGGGGAAAATTCCCTAAATCACTCAGAAAAAGATCTTTTTAACAAATTTAACTAATTTTTGAGCACTATAAAAAGGACCCCAGACCTCATTTCAAAAGATCATCTGGTTTTTTTTAAAAAAAAAGAAGAGAGAACTCTTGAGAACTTCTTGAGAATAGAAAAAAAGAAGGTAAAAACCTTTGAGATAAGAGAAAATTCTCTTAAAGAATAGATCATTGATCTAGAGAACAAGATCAGTGATCTTCAATAAATAAATAAATAAATAAATAAAAATAATAAAAATAGTGCCTTGCACTTGCCATGAACCTCTGGTTCTCTGAAACAGAAAGAAAGAAAAGATTTCTTTCTTTTCTTTGATCTAAATTTAGATCGAGAAATTAAAAAGTGCTCTGCACTTCTTTTCCTGAATCTAAAAGATTCTTGGTGCTTTGCACAAATGCAATGCATTATTTGAAGGGCTAGGCCCAAATCAAAAAGACCTAGCAGGTCAAAATAAATTGCAAAGCAATAAAAGGGCTGTGCCCAAATAAAATTGATGCTCTGCATCCTTTCTGGGCAAAGCCCAAATAAAAGTAAAAGAAATGCAAAAGCAATGGACTTAGCCCAATCGTGGCAATAAGTCCTTAAATTAAATTGACTGAGCAAAATGGCTCTTCTAAATCAATCTACATCCGGTTCAAGGGTACATCTCCGAACTCCTTTGACATCCATCGTTGTAATTCCTCAACGACGTCAAAGAGGTGACGGGTCCCAACGACCACACACCCATATGGACTGCGGGGTCCTTAAACTCGTGGACCGAGACGTCCCTAAACTAATATCGGACCGAAACGTCCATAAACTAATATCGGACCGAGACGTCCCTAAACTAACATCGGACCGAGACGTCCCTAAACTGGAATATGGACCACCACGTCCCTAAACTGGCGATGGACCGCCACGTCCCTGATCTGGAAAATGGACCACTACATCCCTAAACTGGAACAATAGAGCCTCCAAATGCTCTCTTGCTGGATCTAAACGGTCCCGTTTAAGTTGATCTTAGCCTCAAATACGGCTAATGTATCCTTAGACATTTAAATGAATGATAAAACTCCAAATCAACTTTGGTTCAAGGGTACATCTCTGAACTCCTCTGACACCTGTCGTCGTAATTCTTCAACGACGTCAGAGAGGTGACGAGTCCTGACGGCCATATATTAAATAAATCACTACGTTAAGTTGATCTTAGTCTAAAACAGGACTAACGTATTCTTGACAAACGTTTAAGTTGATCTTAGTCGCAACGCGACTAATGTATCCTTAAACTAAAACGCCAAATCCAAATCTAAGTAAATACGGATTTGGACTAATCCACGTCCTACGGGCGACGGTATTATTCAGTCTCCGTATACAATCCACGGGCAACTACAAACAAAACAAACACACAGGATACGAAGTGAAATTCTGGAGAAGGAGAAAGTTGTTACCGCAATGCGGTAGCGTAATTAACTGTAGGGGCTTGCGCCTGCAGGGAAGAGCGTCCCCACAATCAAAAACTCCTCATCCTGAGGGGGAATCTGACGAAGTCTGCTACATCGGCCGCATCCGTCTAAACCTTCGATACGCGGTGTCGTAAATCAAATCGGCATTTCCGGAGAGTTAGACGGATAAAACCAAATAGCATCTGCCCCGAACCTCAGGCCAGACGTCTTCACGTCTAGGCCGCCTTTCGGAGGGGAACAGATTCTGGCACGCCCGGTGGGACCTCTTCCTCTTTCCACTCCACACTTCGTGTGTCGTCTTCGCGAACCAATCGCGGTTTGTTAAATGGTTGTCTTCGGATTTCAAGTTACTAAGATTTGGTCTTTTACCTGGCGCAGAATTCAAGATTCAATGGCCTCTAATTGCACCAACTGCTCGAAATGCCACTGCAACAGACGCTCCACTTCACCAGGAAGTGTGACGTATGGGCCCCAAGCGGCTTCTTTCCTTACTCTGCCGGTAGACCAAGTGACCCAAGCCACCACCGGCTTGTTCTTCGGAACTATGATCCCACCTGCAAGCTTTTCTACACCAATACCTGCACCGGAAGTGGGTAAAAAGTCGGTCTTCAACCGGCTCACTGTTTCGACAGCCCCTGTCAACGGGTCGCCCGTCACTAAACCGACAGCCTCCGTTTTCAGCAGGCTAGGTCAGAACCATGAAGTGGCCGCCACAAAGAGGGCAACGGTCGCTGCTCCGGAAGTCGTTAAAGCGGCTTCTCCCATCAGAGAGTCGGTCTTCACAAGATTGACGGTTCCCACTGCTCCCCCAGCTGGTTAAAAGGCATCAGTCTTCGATAAGCTGACGTCGCCAGTTACCCCACGCTCAAACAGGGGGCAACAAGAAACCATCTCGATTTCCGAGCCAATCCCAACGGCTCGTCGTGTGCGACGTCGCCATTGGCGACGAGTGAGGAAAGCAGAGGGCAGTTCCCCCTCAGGGCTGACTCCACCTGCTCCGATGGTGGAGGTCAATGCTGCTGTTCCAACTGGGAACAGCTTTGAATTACTGAGGAAGGTAAGAAAGAACTCTCCAATAGCTACATTGAAAAGATCTCCGCCTATGGAGAAAGCTCCGGAAGCAAAGCAAGAACAGCCCCCTCAACGGCTGTCGTCAAAAATTTATAAAGTTTGGCGGAAGATTCAAGACTCTGTGATTGATCCAGACCACTTGCGTCACCAGAAAAGGGCAAAGGTGGAAAATAACAAAAAGCGCCCCATTAAACAGCAGGGAGCGACAGTTGCTAGGATGCCCACTCCAACGGCTCCTTTGACCTCGATGGCCCACAAAAGAAGGAAGCCAGAGAAAGCTCCCGCGTCAGCGGCAAAGTTTGAAAGCAGTGAACCTAAACGCCCCAGGTCAGGGGGCATAATTGTTCATACGGTTTATATGGCTTCTGGAAAGGAAGAAAGTCGTACTGCTACGGGTCACCGACCGCTTACCCGATCAGTGACCAAGGCTCAGGAGCAGCAACAAAAGCTCCAGGAGATGATGACCGCAATGGCTGCACTCACTGGGCCAAAAGAGAACCCTGAGACGTTCTTAGATGAGCGCCAGGAGGAGGAGACCGACGCCGAGTTCCTTCGCCGAGTACTGGAAAAGAGGGACAGAGAGGCTGCTGAACAAGCGGCCAACATACAGCGGATGGGCCTCCTCTTCCAGGACATGGTAGGGATGATGATACAACAAGATCCTCCCGCTGAAGAACCCCTGACCGTCCTTGGAGATGATAAGGGAGATACATTAAATCCGCAGCCCGCTCTATTAACAGCTAAAGAGGATACAATCTCTAAGACTGATCTGGACGAATACATAGCCCAGCAAATAAAGGTTCATCACGCGGCCGAAGCAGCCGGCCACGTCGTAAAAACGGGGCGGCCGTATCCAGGCTGGTATGACCAAATCAAGTACCCGCCGGGTTACATAATTCCCAAGTTTCATGTCTACAAAGGGACCGGCAATCCCCATCAACATGTTGCCCAGTTCAGGGCGCTTTGCGGTAACACCGGCGGCGACGACAAGTTGTTGCTTCGCCAGTTTGTTGGAAGCTTGTCAGATACGGCATTCGAATGGTATTCTGAGCTTCCCAACGACTCTATTAAAACCTTTGCGGAGATGGAGCTGCTCTTCACCCAACGTTTTGCAAGTGCCAGTGAGCGTACCCCGATGACGGCACTGATTAATGCCAGGGTAAAACCCGGCGAGACATGGGTTCAGTACGCTATACGGTGGCGAAATCTATGGTCGAAGTGCGAACAGCGCATAGAAGAAGCTCCAGCGGTGGGAATGTTTATTGGAACCCTTGGTCCACAGGCAACCATCTCGCAGTTCATGATATTCTTCAAGCCGACTACCTTCCAGGCTTTGATCGACAAACTAGCGCAGATGGACCAGATGGGCCATAAACCCCCTCTCCCGAAGCCGGACTCCCGAAACGACAAAGGAAAGGGAAAAGCGATCATTGTCGCTAGTGCCCAACAACAACCGAGCGAATCGAAGCCGGTTGCTCGTCCAAACAATACACGCCCATACGTACCCCTTGAGGACAGGATGGGACGTCCTTACTTCTTCCCCCGTGATAAAACGAGGAGGCTATTCGAGCTGGCGTTGCGCAACAGACTCATAAATCTGCCAGATCCAAAACGTCCGTTGCAATAGAACGACGTCAATGAGCCCAATTACTGCCCTTACCATCGAGTACTAGGCCATCCCATCGAGGATTGCTACGTTTTCAAAAATTGGCTTGAGAACTAGTACCGCCAGGGCAAATTTGCGTTATCTGACAAATGGAAGGTGAATCCCCCGCAGCCCCACACCTCTAAGGGGACGAATACGCCGGGGGCAACATGCTCCGTCATTGAGGAAGCTCATTGGGAGGTTGTATTATCAGCCAAGACAAAGAGGATGCTAAACGATCTTCAGACCTGTCCAGCGGTCAAGTGGAAGAACCCCTTGGAACCGCAGATTATTGAGGGGATGTTGAAGCCACGACCGACTCCGAAGACCGATGGTGGTAGTTCAAGCGTTCATAGCCAGCCGTCAAAATCTTCGAAAAAGAAGAAGAAGAAATCTAAGAAGCCCGTGAAGCCTGGCGACAAGCGCACGGACTTACAAAAGCAAATCGACGCGCTGAATGAATATAACCAAAAGGCGCGGACTCCCATTACGCTCCAAAATTTCCTTGATCACGTCTTTCAAAAAGAAGATGAGGGAGAAAGTTCATCGGATGAATCCGAGGAATATGTGGCGAGCTGTCATATGATCTCCCATTCGGTCACGAACGATGAAGAGACTCCTGGCACTGAAATGCTGGGGGCAAATGCCGAATCAAGAGCTCCAGGGTTATCAGTTGAAATGATTGGCGCGTTTCTTAATGAAGCTCGATTGAAAAGTAAAGCTGATCGAGAATGCGAGACGGCTATATTTGAAAGGGCCAAGCGTCAGCGACTTAAGGAAAGAGCTGAGATGATCCCGCTGGAGCAAAACGCCTCCACTATCGACAAAAGCCAATTCAAGATAAAGAAGAGGTTTGCTAAGGCCATATCCATGGGCATGAAGTTACCATCCTCTGAAGGAAAAATTACTGGTGTGGTAGAAATGCACCCCTCTTATTGCTTATATCATCAGAAGGTCTCGCATCCCACCCAAGATTGCAAATCTTTCAATGGATGGTGGCAAGGATACGTCGCTAATCGACAACGCTTTAAACGGGAAAAACGTAAAATTCACCGGGAGCAAAGAAATACGACCGAAGAACTTGAAAGAACTGCCGGCAATTGTCACATGGTTAACACTGCCGGGTCACAAGTGCCTACATTTGGGAGCGACTCTGATGAAGAGCTAGAACTTGGCCCCTTCTTCAAAGAATCCACTTCGGGAAAAGAAGAAGAACCGAAGGCCTGCGAAAATATACAGCTATGCAATCGAACATTACCCGAAAAGAATCTCGGACCCTTAAGCAAGAAAGACAAAGGGAAAGAGAAGGTCTCTGAAGATATCGCCTTGGATGACCGAGTCGCGGAAGAGTTAACCGCCAAGAATCCCCCAAAGAGGAATAAAGTAGATTACAATGTCTTAGCGCATCTGAGGAAGCTACCCTCACAACTCAGCATTCTCGATGCCCTATTACTATCAAAAGAGGTGAAGGATTCTTTAATTAAGGCCCCACAAGAGCCGGACCAGTTCCAAGCCTTCCTAGCCGAAGAAAAGATGAAGGACGAATTAGAAGACGTGCACACAGCCGACGTTGCTTTTGGTGATGAAGACCTTCTCCTCAGGACGTGTGAACACAATCGTCCCCTTTATGTCTCAGGGTACTGCTATGACATAAAGATAGGTAAAATCTTGGTCGATAACGGATCGTCTGTTAATTTACTCAATGTGCGAGTGTTAAAGGAGATTTGCATGAGTGTCCAACACCTCGCCCGAGACAAAATCACCATCTCCGGATTCGACTCCCAATCATCAAAAACTCTTGGATCTGTGATATTGACGCTACGCTTCGGGTTGCTCGTCACAGACATCAAATTCCATGTTATAGACGCCAAGACGTGCTACAATGCTCTGCTCGGCCGACCATGGCTACACGAGTACAATATCATCCCTTCTACACAGCATCAGTGCATGAAGTATTCTAGGGATGGCCTCGAGTACACTGTGGCGGGAGAGTTGAATCCGTTTTCCGTGAATGAAGTTCGCAAGTACGAAGATGCCAAATACTTCTTACCGAGTTTCGAAGACACGGAAAGGTGTCACAAACTGGAGAACAAAACTAACGCCACCATCCCTGTCTTCGGCAGTGACACCGAGGAGGAGGAGGATATAATTTGTTCAGGTCCATCCCAATCCACCAGGCCAGGACCATCCGTTCCTTCATTGATCTTCGGCAGTGATTCAGAGGATGAAGTTCATGCTGTATTCCCTGCTCGGCCTTCAATACGGGTTTCCGCTGATGAAAAACGAAGTCTGCAGATAACCATGGTGCCGCTTGAACATTACAAAGAACTGGATGCACTCAACGCCAACAGCGTAGAAGAATTGCACACATTCTATATTCCTCCCGGACGAAAAGGTGAGAAGGCAATCCTATTCTACCGTTCTGAAGAAAACAAGGTGGAAAAAGAAATTTGGCATGGCGCGGATCCCACGCTCGACAGGCTTCAGCCTATCCGTCTTCCCAGATATTATACCAAAGGTTTGAAGAAACTGCTGAAATGCCAGGGAATACCTTTCGAACGAACCGTTAGAAAAGCCAAATTCTATGACAAGGTATGGAACGTTCCCGGGACTTAATGCAAATTGCCTAACGGGAGAATAGAAACAAAAGGGCTTGGGTACATCCGGTCAAAGAAACGAGAGCTAGTAGACAGCTGTTATGTCTTGTATGACTTCGATGAAGAGGCGGACGCTCAATGGGAGGACGCTAATCCTAAGCCAGTAAAAGTTCCTGATGAAAAATTGCCCGGTCCATCATTTGAAGAACAAATGGACAGGCTTATAAGGGAAGCTGGTCAAAAAGTCCGAGATGACCACAACCGCGAGACAGCCATCTATGAGAAAACCAAGACGCAACGCCTTCTCCAACAAGCCGTGAAGAATGAAAATGCCGCTCCTTGTCAACCTGCTACAAAAAAGGTTCGACGCGAAAGCAAAAACAAGTCGAAAGACAAGAAAGGCGCTCAACAACCACAAAGCAGAGCTAAGAAACCACGCATCCGAGAGTCGAGCGTTATTGACCTAGCCCTCATGAAGAAAATGGGTCGAGCATACTCATTTCCTCGGAACAAAACAAGGAAAATACTTGATCTTGCTCTAAAACATCAAATGCTTACACTGCCAGAGTCTAAACACCCTGAGCAAGCAGGCGAAGTCTCCAACCCAAATTATTGCTCTTACCATCGAGTAGTAGGGCATCCGCTTGAAGATTGCTTCACCTTTAAGAATTGGGTTGATGACCAATATCAGCTTGGCAAATTCGCGTTGTCTGACAACTGGAGGGTAGCGCCGCCGCAAAAGCACGAACCCGAAAACACAAGGATAGAACCAACTCCGCATTGGGATTGGCAGAAAATTCGCACTTGCCACGTGATAACAATATTAAAAGAAGAGTCCGAGGACATGAACAGCCTTCCTCGGTGCTTTGAAAACAGCAGCGATGAGGTAATCTCAGAATTTCCCCCAGCTCCAAAAGAACTGGAGGATGGAATACATACTACTGCAGATAACCTCAGGAAAATTGAGTTGGGGACAGTAAATGATCCGCGACCGACATTCGTCAGCGAGCTGCTGTCTGAAGAGAGGGTGGCTGCGTTAAAAGATGTCCTTGTGCAGCATAAAGATTGCTTCGCATGGAACTATTCCGAGATGCCTGGACTAGACCCAGAAGTCGCTGTACATAGACTAGCAATATCCCCAAACGTCAAACCAGTCAAATAGGCACCGAGAAGAATGCGACTCGAGCTTGAGATGAGCATAAATACCGAAGTCAAAAAGTTAATCGACTCTGGCTTCATCCAGGAAGTTCAGTACCCTGAATGGATCGCCAACATCGTCCCAGTGATGAAGAAAAATGGGACAGTGCGCATATGCGTAGACTTCCGGGATCTTAATAAAGCTTGCCCGAAGGATGATTTCCCAGTGCCAGTCACTGAATTGATGATAGACAATACATCCACTCATGAAGTTTTCTCCTTCATGGACGGCTCGTCGAGGTATAACCAGATAAAAATGCACCCAGAAGACCAGAAGCACACAGCCTTCAGGACTCCTCTTGGTATATTTTGTTATAAAGTAATGCCCTTCGGTTTGAAGAACGCCGGTGCTACTTATCAGAGGGCCATGACAAAGATCTTCGACGACCTTATACACGAAATCGTCGAATGCTATATCGACGATCTCGTGGTTAAAAGCAAGTCATACGAAGAGCATCTCGAGCATTTGAAGACCGTATTTCAACGCCTTCGGCGATACAATTTGAAGATGAATCCTTTAAAATGTGCGTTCGGGGTTTCCTCGGGCAAATTCCTAGGATTTATCGTTCGACACCGAGGTATTGAAATAGATCCGTCTAAGATTAAGGCGATCATGGAAATGCCTCCGCCAAGAACCCTCAAACAGTTACGATCTCTCCAAGGGAAGCTCGCATACATACGGCGATTTATAGCCAATCTTTCAGGCAAGTGCCGTCCTTACAGTCACCTGATGAAGAAGGGAACCCCGTTCGTCTGGGATCAAAAGTGCCAAAGCGCACTAGACGAGATCAAGCAATACCTGCAAAACCCTCCAGTGTTGGCTGCTCCGGTTAAGGGAAAGCCTCTCATTCTTTATACAACCGCCCTCGAAAGTTCCTTAGGTGCATTATGGGCACAAGAGAACGATCAAGGGAAAGAAAGGGCACTTACTACTTAAGTCGGGTTCTGCTAGGGACAGAAAGCAATTACTCCCCCATTGAAAAACACTGCCTAGCGTTGATCTTCGCAATAACAAAGCTTAGACATTACGCATTAGCGCATGAAGTCCATCTCATTTCAAAGGTGGACCCTCTCAAATATTTAATGTCAAAGGCCATCTTGATGGGACGACTCGCTAAATGGGCTCTGCTCTTAATGGAGTTCTTGATAACATATCGACCCCTCAAGGCAGTGAAGGGTCAGGCCATAGCCGACTTCCTTGCTGAGCATCCGATACCTGCCGATTCTCCTTTGAATTGCGATTTACCAGACAAACATGCGTTTGACGCAATCGACGGTGGTGATACCCGTTGGGAGCTTTATTTCGATGGGGCGTCTTCCATAAAAAAGCACAAACAAAATGCGTCAATGATCAAATCGGGAGTAGGCCTTATCTTCATAACCCCACAAGGAGGAATAATGCGCTTCGCCTTCTCCTTGACAGAGCCGAGAACGAATAATGAAGCTGAATACGAAACTTTGATAGCAGGCTTGGAGATTGCCATTGACATGGGAATTGAAAACCTCCTCATATATAAGGACTCCCAGCTAGTCGTCAGTCAAGTGAACGGCGATTACCAAACATGCAAACCGGAATTGATAAAATACGGTGAAAAGGTGCAACAACTGCTAACCCAAATTCCCTCCTATACTTTGGAAAGCATACCGCGCGCGGAAAACAGCAAAGCGGACGCACTGGCCAAACTTGCTAAAGAATTGGCTGACGAGAACCTCGATAACGTTAGAATCGTGATACAAAGCCGTCGAGTGCTCGCCCCGGCAGAAATACCTCCAGAATTATATAAAGAAAAGGGAGCGACTGAGCAGACGACTCTACAAATAAAAGACCATGAGAAGACCGAAGACTGGAGAGAAGTCTTCATAGATTACTTCAAGTTCCACCGAATGCCTGAAGAAGCGTCCATAAGACATCAGCTCGTGAAACGAGCTCTGTCTTTCGCCTTCGTCAACAATACTCTATACAAGAGGTCATTCGATTCTCTATGGCTGAGATGCCTAGGACCTGACGAAGCGAGAAGGGTCGTCCAAGAAGTTCACGACGGACTCTGCGGTTCCCACCAAGCAGGCCATAAGATGAAGTTGAAGATAAAACGGATGGGCTACTACTGGCCCACAATGATACAGGATTGTCTGGAATACGCGAAGCAATGTCACTCATGCCAAATTCATGGGGACTTCATCCATCAGCATCCCAATCCACTGCATCCAACAGTGGCTAGTTGGCCATTCGAAATGTGGGGAACTGACATAGTCGGCCCCATCGAACCAGCATCGTCCAAGGGACATCGTTTCATCTTGGCGACGACTGATTACTTCTCCAAATGGGCAGAGGCGGAACCGTTGAGGGAAGTGAAGACGGAGAACATCCTCCATTTCTTCAAAACGCATGTCATATACCGGTTTGGAACCCCGAGAAGGATCATCTCTGATAATAGGCCAGCCAACCGAAGTCATAAAATTAGCCGCTTTGCACAGCAGCACAATATAGACTGGAGATATTCCTCAGTTTATAATCCGCGAGCTAACGGTCTAGCTGAGGCCTTCAACA
The DNA here is from genome assembly GCA_030015575.1 of Agapanthus africanus. Classification (NCBI taxonomy): domain Eukaryota; kingdom Viridiplantae; phylum Streptophyta; class Magnoliopsida; order Asparagales; family Amaryllidaceae; genus Agapanthus; species Agapanthus africanus. Next base: position 131,789,957 of record CM057337.1, read on the forward strand.
AGACCTTGACGAAGATCATGAAGAAAACAGCGTCACGAAATAAGAGAGATTGGCATGAAAGATTGCAAGAGGCTCTTTGGGCGTATCGAACTATATTCAAGACGGCCACAAATACAACGCCGTACGCGTTGGTATTTGGGACGGAAGCAGTACTCCCTCTCGAGATAGAATTACCTTCTCTACGAGTGGCAGTCTACTACGAGCTGACAGACGAAGAAAATGCTCACCTTCGGTTTGAAGAGCTTGACGCCCTTGATGAAATCCGGCTCCTAGCACAACAGAATCTGGAAGCTTATAAAGCAAAGATGACACGCTCATACGAAAGATTGACCCGACCAAGGACATTCCGTCAAGGCGAACTTGTGTTAGTGGTCAAAAAGCCTATGATTCCCAATCGCGCCAAGCGAGGAAAATTTGAGCCAAACTATGAAGGCCCGTACATCATAGATAAAGTCTACCAAGGTGGAGCCTATCTACTCATGGACATGCACAGCGAAAGGCCTTTCAGGCCAATAAACGGTTGCTTCCTAAAGAGATACTACGCTTAATAAGCCACAGCCTAGGTCAATGATAGATGACGACGACTATGTCCGCTCGCTATCTTCCTAAGCTCAAGCTTCATAAAAAATAGCCAACCTTCTCAACAACGGACCGAAATGTCCTAAAACTAATAGCAGACAAAAACGTCTTTAAGCTACTACCGCAGCATCCTTAGGCTGACGAGATGAACAAAAAAAACAAAATAAAAAAAAACGGTATGTCCATAAGCAAAAAGGGCACGGATGAAAACCCGAAAGGGCTCCATGAATAAAAACAGCAGGGCTACCGGCGAGTATTCGTGAAAACCCGAAAGGGCGCGACCTCGTAAAAAAAAAGAGAAAAAAGGAGAAAAGGAAAATAAAATAAAATAATAACGGTATGTCCATAAGCAAAAAGGGCACGGATGAAAACCCAAAAGGGCTCCGTGAGTAAAAACAGCAGGACTACCGGCGAGTATTTGTGAAAACCCGAAAGGGCGCAACCTCGTTAAAGTACACTTATAGGGTCCTCTCGACCTTGTAAGGAGAAACCACCTGCGTGAGATCCTTACGACTCACAAAGGAGCAACATACTTAGGGATCCCCAGGATTCCTAAGGAGAAAATACACTTGCGAGATCCTCACGACTCGTAAGGAGAACTCTCATATGGGACCCTCACGGCCCGTAAGACTCGAAAGTCTTAAGTTACAGAGACCTAAACCTGTGCTTAAGCAAACCCCCACAAGCTTCCAATATTGCCCTACAAGTGGCTCAATACTGACCCTTTTATACAATCCACGGGCGCGAATAAACATTTCCCTAACCAAGTCTCATCTGTGACTGGGGACATGTTCGCATGTTGAACAACCCTTGTGAATCCCCCTCGATTTATGAGGAGAAAACCCTCCTGTAGGATCCTTACGACTTACAGAGGAACAAAACACTTAGGAACCCTCACGGTTCCTAAGGAGAAAATACGCCTATAAGATCCTCACGACTTGTAGGGAGAAATACCTTTGTGAGACCCTTACGGCTCATGAAGTCAAAAGCCTTAGTCGACGGAACCCTAACCCTGGTCGCTAAGCCTCCTTTGTTCGACAACGACAGAGGCAAATGATGATTCGCCCCTGGCAATATCCTAGTTGTAGTGGTGCTGATGCCGAAGTCGGTGTCTAATTTCAGGTTTACGGTGAAAAGCCAGAAGGCCGCTCATGCGTACGAAATAGCCGAAATGATGGGGCAACTTGCGATAAAAAGCAGCAAGTAAAATGTAAGCATGCAAAATAGCCGAAATGATTGGGCAACTCGCAATAAAAAGCAGCGAGTAAAAATAAAATAAATAGCCGAAATGATTGGGCACCGCGAAAAAATAGCCGAAATGTTTGGGCAATCGCGACCTTCGCGATATAAAAGCTGAAATGATAGAGCATCGCGGAGATAAAACAAAAAATGATGATAAAACTTTGGCCCTACAGTTAAGATCACATCGATCCCTGTATGCAATCCAAGGGCGCAAACAAAAAGGGAACCATACTTTCCCAACAGGTTCCGCCAGAAGACGATGCCAAATCTCGACGGTTCAGTCCAACTCTGAGAAAACCAGTGTCTTCAGCAAAATTCCTCGACTCATGGATACAAACACTCCTTGACGAGAGCCTTCTGATCCGCGTCGACCCGCAGAGCCACCAGTGCCTCCGTAGGAATCCTTGGCGCTTGGGAAACAAATAATCCTTGGCGCTTGGGAAACAAATAATCCCTGGCGCTTGGGAAACAAATAATCCCTGGCGCTTGGGAAACAAATAATCCCTAGCAAAATCCCTCGACTCACGGATACAAACACTCCTTGACGAGAGCCTTCTGATCCGCGTCGACCCGCAGAGTCACCTGTGCCTCCGTAGGAATCCTCGACTCGTTTCAAACCCCAAGGAAACAAATAATCCTTGGCGCTTGGGAAACAAATAATCCCTAGCAAAATCCCTCGACTCACGGATACAAACACTTCTTGACGAGAGTCTTCTGATCCGCGTCGACCCGCAGAGTCACCAGTGCCTCCGTAGGAATCCTCGACTCGTTTCAAACCCCAAGGAAACAAATAATCCTTGGCGCTTGGGAAACAAATAATCCCTAGCAAAATTCCTCGACTCACGGATACAAACACTCCTTGACGAGAGCCTTCTGATCCGCGTCGACCCGCAGAGCTACCAGTGCCTCCGTAGGAATCCTCGACTCGTTTCAAACCCCAAGGAAACAAATAATCCTTGGCGCTTGGGAAACAAATAATCCATAGCAAAATCCCTCGACTCACGGATACATACACTCCTTGACGAGAGCCTTCTGATCCGCGTCGACCCGCAGAGTCACCAGTGCCTCCGTAGGAATCCTCGACTCTTCTCAAACCCCAAGGAAACAAATAATCCTTGGCGCTTGGGAAACAAATAATCCCTAGCAAAATTCCTCGACTCACGGATACAAACACTCCTTGACGAGAGCCTTCTGATCCGCGTCGACCCACAGAGCCACCAGTGCCTCCGTAGGAATCCTCGACTCGTTTCAAACCCCAAGGAAACAAATAATCCTTGGCGCTTGGGAAACAAATAATCCCTAGCAAACTCCTCGACTCACGGATACAAATACTCCGTGACGAGAGCCTCCCAACCCACGTCAACTCACAGAGCCACCACAGTCTCCGTGAGAGAATTCCCGTTTCGCTCCACCTTGCAAGATAAAGTCTCGGGCAGCAAGGATTAAAAAACTTGCTTCCTAAACAATGGGGCCCTGCAAGTCAATCCAAAATGGTCTCTTGCATACTATCCACGGGTCTCACTCTCCAAAGTCGAGTTTCGACGAGGAGGAAAACAACCGCTTACGAATCCGCTCGACTCGTAAGAAGGAAAAATTCTCTTATAGGAGAAAACCACACTTAGGAATCCTCACGATTCCTAAGGAGAAAATCCACCTATGGGATCCTCTCGACCCGTAGGGAGAAAAGCCTCTATGGGACCCTCACGGCTCATAGAGTTGAAAAGTCTTAGGCAGTAGACCTGAACCTGCGGCCTAAGTCATCGCTATTTCTTAAGGAAGTCAGAATACTCGTTTTGGATATCCATCAACCATGGTTATTAAGACAGCCTGCTGACAATTAAAAAAAAAGATGACAGAAAGAATATCCGGTCTACATTTGATCTGGCGTGCGTGACGCACTCATTTATGCATGGACAGAAGACTCAGGACGAGAAATAAGACAAGCCGAAGAGTTTCCATTCATACTACTAGAAAATTCCTTTTTACAATCATAAGAAAGATGAATAAAAAAAAAACATTATTCAAATTATCACAATGGATTAACCTCAGATCCGGGGCACGGATTGAGGAAATCGAAAGTAAGAGTTCGTCTGGCCTTTCTAATTATTCTTATGCGCAGTCTTTCGCGCTCCTCTGTGTCAATATCATCGGCAAGCCCCCCTGGCCTTCGATAAGCGGCAATTATCGTCGTCTGCTGGAAGACTTGGTGTAGGATGTCAACGAGGCTGTTCCGCCGTTTCTTTGAGATCAACCCTGTCAGGTACACTGAATGCACCTTGTCTTCGGCATCATCCAGTGCGTTAAGCGGTAAGGCCTCATGAAGATCCGGAAGTGCTCTCCATATGGCTCCCAACACGACTTTCAGAAGGGCCGAACGACGAGGCAACAACCAACCCCCGCTTGCGTTCAGACGACCCATGACTTCCGCACATTCAGCGTCCGTAAACTCCTGGTTTTGTTGACGACCCTGGGCGCGGATATCGTCGTAGGTAATGAACTCGTGCAGACTGTATAGATGCACCGCCGCCATTATACCTGGAGAAAATATTACAGGAAGATCAACAATAGAAAAGCAACAACATACATAGAGGATTAAATTCCTGAGGAGCAAGACTATGTTCAAGGATGAAATCTCCCAAACGAGAGCTCTGCTGGTTAATCGATTCTACCTGAAGAAGTTTTCTAAAAACTTAAAAAAAAAAGGGAAACAAAGCAACGGAGTTCTTAAAGGCAAGGAGAAAGCTCCGAAGTCTTCTAAAATGGAAATCTGGAAGATGATAGGTATCTGGAAGGGACCAAAGGTCCTATTTATAGGCATCAAATGCCTCTTCGACTTCCAAAAGTCTTCACGGCGGTTCACCCTAATCGGAGCGAACTTTTGTTTAAATCCCGAAGCGGGAGACGAAGCAACGCTTCGTCTTCCCCCAATCAGAGCAAAGCTCTGTCTTAAAAGTTAATTTAATGAAGCAACGCTTCAGATTGTTTGCGCTGCGCAACGGGCCACGTGGTGGATGCAAACGCATCAGCGCAACGCCCAAAGCAGCGCACCCAATCAGAGCGAGGCTCCTTTTCAAAATTAAAGGAAGCAACGCTTCAGCTGCGCTGCCCCGCGCCGTGCGCTACACGACACAGCGCAGAGGTGCTAACACAGTTGCGCTGCACTGTGCGCTATGCGACACGTGTCATACCCTGAAGCATTCGCGCTAAACAAAATTAAAAATTCTGGAGAAATCGTTCCTACTTTTCTTAAAATAAAAAGATTTGCTTCTGTGAAACAGAAGCCCTTGGATCAAAGATCCGACGGTCAGGGGAAATTCCCCCAGATCATTCAGAAAAGGGATTTCTCTAATAAATCGAATTTGCTTCTCAATTTGCAAGATGAAGCCTCGGGCAGCAGAGGTGGGAAAACTTACTTCCTGAACGATGAGACCCTACAAGTCGGTCTAAAATGGTCTCTTGTATACTATACACGGGTCTCACTCTCCAAAGTCGAGATTCGATAAAGAGGGAAACAACCACTTACGGGTCCTCTCGACTCGTAAGAGGGAAAAATTCTCTTATAGGATCCTTACGACCTATGAGAGAAAACCACACTTAGGAATCCTCACGATTCCTAAGGAGAAAATCCACCTACGAGATCCTCTCGATCCGTAGGGAGAAAAGTCTCTATGAGACCCTCACGGCTTACAGAGTTGAAAAGTCTTAGGCAGCAGATCTGAACCTGCGGCCCAAGCCATCGCTATTTCTTAAGAAGGTCGGGATACTCGTCCTAATCATCCGTCAATCATGGTTACTAAGGCGGCATACTGATAATAAAAGAAAGAAAAGATGGAGAAATGACACAAGACATTACAAAAATGTGCATCTTTTATTCATAAATATTGATCGAGTACAGGATACATTGTGCTAAAGAATAAAAAATATATACATATACTTTACAAAGACAGATGATACAAGGAGAATTATTGGGAAGGAAGCGTCTTGCATAGATGTAGCAATTGCTCGCATATGTCCTTCCATGCCTTCTCTTGATCGGCTACCACCGCCAGCTCCGCCTCCACTTGGGCTCGTTGCTGCAAGACCGACGTAAGCTGCTCCTTGACGACCTGATAGGCAGCTTCCACACTTGGGATATTGCGCTCAGCTACGTCAAGCTTCCGCTTCAAGTTTAGCCCATGGGAGATGCGCTCCAAGAGACCCTCAAAGATAGTCTTCACTTGGGCAGCATTTGCCTCAGCCTCAGCGCGCAGATGGGCCGTTTCGTTCAAGGTCTTTTGGCATTCCCTTAGTCTTAAAGCTGCTTCTTGCTCCAAGTGGAGGGAGTGCGAAGTGCTTTGCTCGAGCCAAGTTGTGCGTTGGGTGCTCAGGGCTAAAACTTCGGGAGAAGGGCGCGTCGACTCCAGCCGGTATAGACAGGCCTCGATCTCCCTGCAGTGATTAACCCAAGATCCGACGACGCCTTCGTTATGAAAATTTACGAGCGCCGCCAATATTGGATTAACCTCCACAGCGAAATCTACGGCAGAAGGGAGAGCGTCCATGTTGAGCTCTTCGATGTACCCGCTCAGCATGCCCAAACTCATCACAGTACCCTTTGAAGACGGGCGTTTCAAGAAAGGGCCTGCCGGTGGAAGGACGCGAGACTCAAAAGGGACCGGAGCCGGAACAATAGCTGCAAAATAAAACATGGTCAAACGATGGTTCGAGAGATGTTGAAGGGTTACCAAAAAGGGAATTTACTATACCAGCTGCAACGGACGACAAAGCCGGAAGGGCCGGTAGCGCGGCAGATCTTACATCCCTTCCTTCGATTTGTGGCACTGCAATAAGGAAAAGGAAAAATCAGGAATCATCCCATTTCTAAAAAAAGGGGGGGTAAATAAAGACTTTGTAGTGAACGTACACTCACCAGCGCCACTAGAGGGAGAAGCAAGTTCGGATGGGAAGGAGAAGTGTGGGAGCAACACTTGGTATAGATGATCAAAGAGCACTCCTGAAAAGATGCGGTGGTATGGCGTTAGTCCATGAACTACACGTTTAAAAGATTAACTTGTGAGTCGCAAATCCATACCTTCCAACATCCGCGATGGCACGAGGGAAGACGGGGAAGTGACTACCGCCAAAGCAGTAGTTGACGGTGCTCCTTCAATCAATGGAGCGTCGGCACTGGCCGCACCTGCAAAGACAAGCTTGTTAGAAGAGATCGCAAGATATATAAAAAAGGGGGGAAACGATAGTAACCCGAAACTTACCCGACGAACTGCCAGCTGAGACTGAGGCAATTTCTTCCTCCATTGACATCAGGCCACACCCGTAGCCTCGTCACCCGACTCAATAGGGACCGTTGTTACACTTGCAGGCCCTGGAGAAGGCGGGGGAATATAGGCGGAGAGGGTCATGATTGGAGCATTGCCAGATTCCTGAGAAAGAGCAGCTGGCTCGTCCTCAGGAATCGTGGCGACCTCAGCCGCTACTCCTACGGATCCTGCGGTCACGGTTGTCTCATCCACCATCACCGCGAGGTCTCCAGCCTCGAGCGCTTCGCCTTCTACCGCCTTCGCCTCGGTTAAGACAATCATCTCATCTACCGCCACGTTAGGAGCGGTATCAATGACCCTCTCGGCGGCGGACTCCTCAACCTCTGTATCAGATCCCGTGGCCCCAATGACGCGCCTCACTGTCGGCTCAAGTTCGGTAGGCGCCGCTTCCGCCGTTTCCTGGGGTCCAACGGTCTCCGCCTCCCCCTCAGTCGGACTAGGCCCTGCCAGATGAAACGCATATGAGCCAATGGCTTTATAATTCTTACAACAAAGCTCTGAAAGAAGTACTACCTGAAGAAGATTTATCATTTGCACTTCGGGCCGCGCGCGCCGCTCGCCTATAAGCAGTAGATAAGGCGACAGGGGCCTCGTCAGAAGGAGTGTCAGCGCGAGAAATGGTACTGGGACCCGCTCCCGCAGCCAAAGCAGCTCTACGCGCCTTTGCTGCACGTCTCAACCGCTTCCGCTCCTCCCGAGCAGTTGAGACGGATGCCACTAGAGCTTCCCTAATTGAGGTGTCCTCGTCCGTGAATAGGGAGGCCTCTAGGTTTTTCAGGGCATCCCTCGTCGTTTTGTCAAGCTGAGGCTCTTGCGGCAACTTCGACGAAGCTAGGACTTCGGTAACAGGCTCAGGAAGGATCCCCGCGTCAACTGATATAACCTCTGCAAAGAAACAAAAGAAGGTTAGGTTGACCATCAGAGAAGATGACAAACTTTCATTATGAAAGGGAAAAGGGTAGGACATACCAACGCTTGCTGGGACACGCTTCTTCTCCTCCTCCTGGAAGGTCTTCAAAGAGGCAGCAATGGCCTCTTCAATAGAAATGCCTGTTGAGAACGAAGCAAATATTAGCTAAAGATAATAATAAAAATGCAGTAAAATGACAAATAAAGCGTCTGATGATTACCGAACTCAGCGAGTTTACTTAACATCGCTTCAAGCCTCACCGATCGCTCCGAAGCTGCAATGGCGGCAGCTAAATTGGTGTCCTCAGGGTCCACCACAAAGCCCTCATTGCTGCCATACTCACATATGGCCTCGGCAGGAGGAGCCGCAGGCCCTAAGTTAAGGATCGCGTCGAGGGATAGGGTGGACTTCTTCTTCTTCTGTCCGCCAGCTTTAGACCCACTCAGAATAGCCTTGCGCTTGGCAGTCACTTTAGGGCGGCGGGTCCCGATCTCTGCCCCTCCGCCAGACCCTGGTGATACCACATTAACCGTCTTCATGGGAGCACGGGGCGCCGGCGGTGCATCCACCGTAGCGGGCAATGGCAATCCACGCGGGGGGCTCAACACGCGCGGTCGGTCAGCTCCTGCATCTTTTATCGGGGGGATGACCTGGATCCTTGGCTGCAAAGGAGCCTTGCGATCACCGCCAGGAGGCGCAGCCCTACGGTCAACCAGCAGGCGTTTCTCCATTAAAATGATTGGGCCCATAGCATGCGCATACCAGGCTACATACGGATGGATTATTTTAGGGGCACAGCTAGGCTCACTAATAAAAAAATAGGATCCTGTATTAAGCCGGACGAAATGATGCATCGCATTCCTTATCCCCTCTGGGCCGACCGCGGGTGTTTCCAGAAAGGCTTCCATCGGGATCCCTTGATTGTAACTCGATTGTCGGGCAAATCGATGTGGGTTATACCTCATAAAGAGAGCCGTCTTATTCTGCCTAAATACTAGGTAGCCCGGCCGAATAGAGTAAAGGTGGAGGATTTCCCGAGCCTTCAGTACAGAAGCCCCGCCCTTAAAATCATCACGCAGCGACACCACTGACTTAGCGGTCTCGGAGCCTATGGTGATGACCTTATCCACAAAAGAGGTTTTCGCTCCGACTAGATGTGAACGCAGGAGCAGTCCCCTAGACTCCCGCGGAGGTGCAACCACAATTGAAGCCCGGACCAACCGCATGATTCTTGGGAGTTTGAATTTCTCAAAGAACGGAGGAGTCTTATGGGCACCAAACACCCCTCGCACATGCAGCTCCATCCAAGAAGTGAAGTAGTGCATCGAAAAGTTAGCAGGCTGTACCCCAGGCTCATTAGCGTCCGCCGCTACGCTAAGTCCATTATAAAGGTAAGCCAGCCCGGCAATCCCTACCGATAGCTGCAAACCAGCCGCCATTCGATGCGCCGGGTAAAAGACGGAGGACTGCATGAGGCGTGGATGCATGGGGAGCGCAAAGCCGCATAGCCATAGACCCAAGAACCCTATAAAAAAAGTCTATTCGTCCATGCCAGGAACGGCGATCTCTGAAAAAGGGACGCTGGCAGTGCCAGGGAGATAAAAATCCCGTTGGTCATTTTCCGATAAAGGTCGGCGGTCCAAGCCGAAACCAAAGGGGTCAACAAGCTGAGCGAACTTCTCGCCCTGCTCTGATTGGAACTCCGGGCGGATAAAACGAGCAATGAAATCCGCGAAACTGACGCCCCGGTCGCCCGATTCCAAATGGAGTTCCTCATAAATCTCCAACACCTTCACTAAGCCCGGGTGCTGATGCTGAATGGCATTTTCCGGAGTTAAGTCAAATACTAGCTGCTTGGTGGCGAAGACATACTCTTCAGGAGGAAGCAGCTCCTCGTAGTGTTCTCCCCTCATTGGCAAACCCGAAATCTCAGCAAATTCCTCCAGAGAGATGGAGACTTCCCTATGCGCTGTCAGGAAGGTATGGGTGGGGATATTCTATTGTTCGATGAAGGCCTTTATCCACCACGTCGGAGGAGAGGGATACTCGAAAAGCGAAACGTAGACGGCAGAGTATAAACCAATCTTCGTCAGGTGAGCCCTCTTCGTCGCCAAAATGTAACGGGCCCATTGCAAATATCCGGCAAGCGGCCGCGGGATCAATCCAATATTATAAGCCTGTCCCCAAGGGCGTGCTTCACCCTGACAGATTCGCCTCCCCAAGATATCTATAGCCGGCGGCGGCTGCACCGGAATGGCACCGATTGCAGGCTGAAGGAGGTCGTCGGAATTCCAATTTTTAACCTCCACGGCATACTCCACCGGGGGCTTGTCCGCATAAGGGATCGTAACTATGGGCTCGGAGGGTGAGGCAGAGCTAAAGCTGCGACGGCCTTGGATAATCTGGCTGTACCACCTTCCCCATAAGTGAAGTCTCTTGCATTCGGGATCGTGATCTTTGATCAGAGCAAACACCACCCGGTCCACTGGCGAATGTAGGAACCCTCCTTCTGAGCGAACGAAAGGGAAAGACAAATCTTCAGACATGTTCCCTGTAGAAAAAGAAAAACATATAACCATTAGTGTTCCAATGCTTCACATTTCAAAGTCCTACATCACACTACAATGCAGTGGGTAGGGGACCAAAGGGGGACCCACAAAATCAAGATGACGGCGCATCATTTGATAAGACAGTCCCATCATTGGATGAGACTGTCAGTCAATGAAAAAGACCCCAAGAGAATATCCTCATTGGGGGGGGGGAATCCCTAGAGATAAGGAGAAAATCTCCTCTTTTTAGAGCAAAGCTCTGTCACAGAGTGACATTTGTCAAACTCTGGTCTCAAAGGAATAAAACTTCTTAAAAAAGAGCCTAGCTCTGTAGTAGTAATGAAAATTATAACTCCTAAGAGTTAAAATTTTTGGGATCTTAAAGATCCATGAAAACTTTTAGGAGTTCTCTATTTTGATCAATGAGCAGGGCTCTATTCATGGGTTAAAACCCAGGAACAAGATCTCTATAAATTTTTGAGAGCAAGGCTCTGTGGATGAAATCCCAAAGGGGTCTTCTTTAGATCAAAGATCTATGAGAGCAAGGCTCTGTTGAAGAAACCCCAAAGGGGTTTTCTTTAGATCAAAGATCTATAAGAGCAAGGCTCTGTTAATTAAAATCAATTTAAATTAATTTAAATTTTTACCTAGAGTGATTCTAAGTTCTGAACTTCAAAGTTCTTGGGAAGAAGCAAGAGCAAGGCTTTAAGAGTTATAAAGCAAGAGCAAGGCTCTGAATCAAAGTTCTTGAAACGGTAAAAAAATTTTAAGGACCAAGGGTCTCATTTATAGACGCCTGCGTCTCTTCACCTGACCTCTATGATCCAATGGTCAGGATCTTGCCACCGCTGCTGTCACGCCCCGCTTCCCAGAGTACGCGAGATTGGGCACGTGACATAGCCAACCATGCTACCTGTAGGTAGGAAGTATCCATCCACAGTCACATTACGGTTGTAAGGATATCAAGAACAAGATAAAAACTAATCTAATACATGTCCAAATCCATAATAACAAGAATCAATAAACAATAAGTGCGGAAGCTAATGATCCAATACAATGAATAAACAGTACGTCCCATAATGCGGGCTCACATCTGGAAATGAAATGAAAATAAATAAACTAAACTCTAAGGAACTCACAGTTCAGCCTGCTGGCTGAAGTACTCCTGCTCGGTCGTCGATAGTGGTAAGGAATCTGGGCCATGCAAAACCCAGACGTCAGCGCGTCATGATATCAAGTATATAGCATAAACATGGTAATAAACAATGCAAATATGAACATGAATGAAGCAGTAACAAGGAATAACAAGCAGGGAAATGTGCAATGGTGTCCAAACTGTCCTATCAGGTTTTCTACTCTATAGTCTTTGAAACCAATTGATGAATCGTCGATGTAACTCAATAGTATCCCGTGCGTGCCCGGGACCACGGTCATGACCCTCGGGGCTGAATCCGAGACGTGCCGCTAAGCAGTAAAAGGTAGCAAGATGGACGAGTAGTGTCAGCATCACCACTCCGGAGCTGGCCAAGCCCGTAAGACTGATCAGAACAAGTATCGAACTGTTGAGTTACAAGTCGGTTTCACCTTTGATTTCCCCATACCCCCAAGCTATGTATGTCAAGTCAGGTATTCAGTAGTCAAGGACTAATGCCAACGCAAGTCAAGTAAAAGTAGGTCTGTCTGGATCGACAGCAGGAATGGTTAGGTTGTCGGCATTAGGCACGAGATCAGGAAACAAGTAATGTCATGGTACAACAGGATGAGTCGGTATGTATGTATATGTCAGGTGTAGCAGGGTCAGGCCAATATGTCGTGCAATCGGGTAAGTGCTCATAACAGGTATACAATCAATGATGAACAGCAGCAGGAAACAGTAATTAACCACAATATTCCATATAACCACAGTGATGTTTGTATTCTCTCATTAACAGGTTCAATCATCTTTAGGGTGCAATAGCCACAAGGTAAAGCAATATCCGCAATTATAAATTAAGGAACTACATGAAATTATACTAAATATAATAATTGTCTCATGAATGATTTAACGGTTTAAGCAGATATGATTCAGTCGTTTTATTTAGTTAAAGCATGGATTGATGTGGGTTAATTAATTACGAAGAAATGTTGTAACGATTCCATTATAAAGATAACAGCAATAATACGATATCAAATGCCATCATTAAGTTGTTTTATTAATTAGTATGAATTCAATTGCGTGGCAAGACTAGATCTCGCACGCTAGCATGTTAGAGCAAGTATTCAGATACTTGCCTCGACGGTTCTGAAATCTGGAACACGGATGCGATGTCGTCAGAAAACACGGTATGCTAGTACGGCCACGGATCAGGTCCCAACAGCGAACAACGGGATCACGCGGACCAGGGGCTTCGCTGTTGCGTCGGGTTCACAAGACGGCACGGTCCGATTCCGGCAAAATGTCATCGGTAACAAGTTAGCAACAAAGATACGATACACGCAAAATACGACCAGCGAAAGGATTGTACCAAAAGGAAGCACAAGGAAAACTCACAGAGAAGAAACAGGGTGCACACGATGGCTCGACGGCACTGGAACGCCGGCGAGGCAGCGACGGCGAAGAACGGTGGCTGGAAAAATCCTGAGTTTGCTGGAACGGGGTGCTGCAGCGAGTGCGAGGGTGGTAGCCGACTCTGGTGGTCGAGGGGGAAGGGAGGTGGTCGGAGGTGGCGTCGACGAGGTCGCCGGCGCGTTTCTCCGGCGAACAGCGGGGTAGGCGAGGGGTTAGGGCTCGTGTTGGTGTTCCGGTGAGGGGAGGAGGGCAGCGACGACGAGGTCGGGACGAGGAGGGTGAGAGGGAGTCGCGGGAGTCGTCGACGACGAGGGGTGGCGTCGACGGCGAGGTCTGCGAGGGTGGAGGCGAGGTCTGCGTTGGGTGCAGGCGCGGGAGTCGTCGGGAAAACGGGAGGAGGAAGGCGCAGTGGTCGAGGAGGCGTTGCTGGCGGTGACGGCGAGGTCGCGGTGGCGATGGTGGCTGCGCGAGTACGAGGCTAGGGTTAGGGTTTGTTGGGTTCTCGTGGTGAAGGTGGGTTGAAGGAAGGGCGGCTGCATGGTTTAGGTTATATATAGAGGGAGAGAGAGAGAGAGAGATTGGAGAGAGAGAGATAGATTTGGTGAGATAGAGAGAGAGAGAGAAAGAGGAGAGAGACAGAGAGAGATAGGGAAAGGAGGGGCCCACGCGTGAACAGTCTCGCTCGCGATTGGCCAGGAGGGAGGTGAGGAAAATATTTGAGTAAGGATTTGAGGAAATAAACTGTTAGGAATATATTCGTATATATATATTTTAGTTTTATATTAAATTGAAACGGGCCCTTTTTGGCGCGAAATGAAACATTTCCAAATCGCGCCCGGGTTGCGCCCAAATGTTCCAAATTCAAATTCTAGGATTTTAAGCGGGTTCCAAATTTTGAAAAGAGGTGTTTAATGATTAAAATGCATGCCCCCAAGTCGGACACTTGTATGCGCGCGTAGTCGTCCAAACTTGCCCGTTTAGCCAAACGGAACGGAATCTCGACACGCGGACGCTACCACGCGACTAGTGGCGACGAGTAGGCCAACATGGACATCTTAAATTTCATTTTAGGAGTTAAAATTTGTTATGTGCCAAAATGACTTAACCGGTTAAAATTTAGCAATAAACACCAGAAAATCAGGAAAATTGGAATGAGCAATATATAACCCTCAACTAGTAATATAAATAGTATTATTGGGCTCGGGTGTTACATCATACCCAACTACAAAAAGAATTTCGTCCTCGAAATTCCAAGAATACAAGGTGGCTAACTACTGGAAAAGATGAGGGAATTTCTGCCGGATCTCGTCTTCTCGCTCCCAAGTGGATTCCCCATGCGATCGATTACCCTAAGAAACTAGCACAAGAGGGATAACCTTGTTCTTGAGAACCTTTTCTCTTCGATCCTTGATTTCGACTGGTTGCTCCTCAAAAGTCAGGTCCTTCCGTACAGTCAACTCCGAATGATCCAAGACATGAGTCTCATCACGAACATACCTCCGTAGTTGAGACACATGAAACACATCATGAACTCCTGCTAAAGACGGTGGTGACGCCAACCGGTACGATACCTCTCCAACACGCTCTAATATCTCGAAGGGTCCAACGAATCGGGGACTAAGCTTTCCCCGACTTCCAAAGCGAATCACCCCTCTAGTCGGTGATATCTTCAGAAATACCAAATCACCCACGGCGAACTCTAGAGGTCTTCTTGACGTGTCGGCCCAACTTTTCTGTCTGTCTTGAGCTGCCTTCATATGCTTCCTGATTGTATTCACCTTCTCGACTGTCTGTACCACCAACTCTGGTCCTAGTAACCTTCGTTCACCAACATCATCCCAACAAACCGGCGAACGGCACTTACGGCCATACAGTGCTTCAAACGGGGCCATCTGAATAGTTGCTTGGAAGCTGTTGTTGTACGAAAACTCCACCAGGTGTAGATGATCCTCCCAAGAACCTTTGAAGTCCAACATGCAAGCCCTCAACATATCTTCAAGGGTCTGGATCGTTCTCTCTGATTGTCCATCGGTCTGAGGATGATAAGCTGTGCTAAACTTCAATCGAGTCCCCAAAACTTTCTCCTCCAAAAGTGCGACAAGAACCGAGTGTCCCGATCGGACACGATGCTTACCGGTACTCCATGCAATCTGACAATCTCCTGCATGTACCGCTCCGCCAAAGTCTCTGTCGATTGACCAACCCGAAAAGGAATAAAGTGAGCTGCCTTGGTCAACCGATCGACAATCACCCATACAGCATTGTTGCCCTTTGGACTCCGCGGTAAGGCCGTCACGAAATCCATGGTTATATGTTCCCACTTCCATTGAGGAATCGGAAGTGGTTGCAACAAACCAGCAACCCTTTGGTGTTCAGCCTTGACTTGCTGACACACCAAGCACTTAGCCACGAAGCGAGCAATTTCCCGTTTCATACCTTCCCACCAGAAATGCTGTCGAATATCTCGGTACATCTTTGTCCCTCGTGGATGTACAGAGTAAGCTGAACTGTGTGCCTCCTTCATAAGCTCTTCACGCACATCTCCTTTTGGCACACACATACGGCTACAATATCTCAACGAACCATCTTCATGGATCAGTAATTCGGTTCGTAGTCCGGCTCCAACCTGTTCTCGAAACTTTTGCAGTCTAGGATCCTGCGATTGTGTCGCTTTAATCTACTCAACTAAGGACGACTGTACTTGCAACTGCATCAACTGTCCTGTGGCACGCGGTAGCACAACCTCCAAGTCAAATCTCCGAAAATCCTCAATGATCTCTCTCTGTGCAGTCAATATCTGAATTGCTGGTAACTGGCTCAGCGCATCCGGCACGACGTTAACTTTTCCCGGATAGTACTTAAGATCAAGGTCGTAGTCGGCCATCAGCTCCAACCATCTGCGTTGCCTCATGTTCAACTCCTTCTGAGTGAACACATATTTCAAACTCTTGTGATCCGTAAAGACTTCAACTCTCTCGCCCAGAAGGTAGTGTCTCCAAATCTTCAGGGCGAAGATCACGGCTGCAAGCTCCAAGTCGTGAGTCGGATAGTTCTTCTCATGAGTCTTCAGCTGTCTCGATGCGTAAGCGACGACTTTCCCGTTCTGCATTAAAACACATCCCAATCCTTTTCCAGATGCGTCGCTGTGAATCACCAGTCCTCCTGAATTATCCGGTACGGTCAGGATCGGGGCGGTTATCAACTTCTGCTTCAACGTCTCGAAGGCCAATGCACATCCATCCGTCCAAATAAACGGTACCTCCTTACGCGTAAGCTTGGTTAACGGCTCAGCTAAACGAGCGAAGTTCTCCACAAATCTTCTGTAGTAACCGGCGAACCCAAGAAAACTTCTTATCTCTGCAACATTCTTTGGAACAGGCCAATCCCGAACTGCTGTAATCTTTTCGGGATCAACGGCGATTCCATCGCCCGACACGACATGTCCCAGAAACTTCACTTCTTCCAACCAGAATTCGCACTTACTCATCTTCGCGAATAATTTCTCCTGTCTCAGCGTTTGCAGTGCGATCCTTAAGTGCTCAGCATGCTCCTCCGGACTCTTCGAGTACACCAGAATATCGTCAATGAATACCACAATAAACTGGTCCAAGAACGGTGAAAAGATCCTGTTCATCAAATCCATGAATATTGCCGGCGCATTAGTCACTCCGAAGGGCATCACTAAATACTCAAAATGCCCATACCGAGTTCGAAACGCCGTCTTGCAAATGTCTTCTGCCTTCACTCGGACCTGATGATATCCTGATCATAAGTCCAGTTTCGAGAATACCCTCGCGCCACTAAGCTGCTCAAAGAGTTCTCCAATGCGAGGGATCGGGTACTTGTTCTTAATAGTCACCCGGTTCAATTCTCGGTAATCAATGCACATCCTTCTCGTGCCATCCTTCTTCTTTACTAAAAGAACTGGGGCTCCCCACGGCGAGTTGCTGCTTCGAATCCATCCCTTCTCGAGTAATTCACCCACTTGTTTCTTAACTTCTTCCAATTCCACCGGTGCCATCGGATAATAAGATTTTGACACTGGCGCTGCACCAGGAATGAGGTCAATCGCAAACTCCACATCTCGCTTCGGCGGTAAGCCTGAAATATCTTCAAACGCATCCATAAAGTCGAGGACAACTGCCGGCTCTTCATTACTATCCACAACCATAGCCGCAAGAACATTGTTCGTCGGCCTAGCCCTAAACTCGACTGGCCCGACAGAACTGCTTCCTCCGATGAAAGTAAACTCAGGGTGTCCGGGAATCTGGAAAATTACTTTCCTTGCCCTACAATCAATGTGTGTGTGGAAAGTGCCAAGAAAATCCATTCCCAAGACTACTTCATAACTGCCCGTATCAATCACCAAGAAATCTGCAAAAAGCTCTCGTCCGCAAACAACAACCGTACAATCTCTACATTCCTTACTAGCTATGATTTTCCCATTCCCAGTGTGTATGTCCCAAAAACTAGACAGGGTCGTGCGGGTAATCGAGTGTGTAGTTATAAATTTGGATGACAAAAACAATGGGATGCTCCGAAATTAAGTAATGCCAAAGCGGGAAAGCCATGAACGAGTAAATTACCTGAAACCACTTCTCCCGATGCCTTAGCTTCCTTAGCTGTCAACGAGAACGCTCGAGCCTGATTAGATCCTTGATTCAACTGTCTCTGCCCTTGGAACGGTCTCTGCGGAGGCTTCTGAACATCATCTTTCGTGCGAGGCTTCGACGGACAAGCATCAACGGTGTGATCTGCCGCTCCACATCTAAAACAGAGTCCCAGCCTCATACGACACTTCTTTCGCATATGTCCGGGTTTATGGCAGTAGCTACAGATCACGCTCCCCTTCCGATCACCCACACTTGTTTTCTTCATTGGTGCTATGCTGCGCTTGTTCACCGGAATACTTCTACGTACGGACGTCTGATTCAGTGCAAATGCTGGTTCCAGCTCGATTTGTTCCTTTAGTTTCTCCAGCAATCCCCTTATCACTCTACGCCTGGCGGCTAAGACCGTACGCCCTGGGTCCATCTTCAAATTCTGATCGGCCATATTCCTGGAAATCAAAGTACCCAACATTAGCATGATGATAGATTTCGAGTATAGATCAAGGCTAGAACTCCAAGATACTTAAATAGAGTACTGCATTGTAGCTATGCCGCGGTATCATAGCCGCAATTACTTAACTCCACCCAAGTCGCCTAAGTCCTAGGGATAACAAGAAATCAGGTTTCCGAGTCGACATGCAAAGTAAGTTTGCACGTCGTAAAAGATATAATCAGGAAGAATGTGATTCAAGAATGGTAAAACGGTCAATGTGGCTGGACATGTTTCCTAAACACGGGTATTCTGATTCGTGTATTGGGTACAATACCCAACTACAAAGAATCAACCCAGTTAACCTATGGCTCTGATACCATAAAACCATGTCACGCCCCGCTTCCCAGAGTACGCGAGATTGGGCACGTGACATAGCCAACCATGCTACCTGTGGGTAGGAAGTATCCATCCACAGTCACATTACGGTTGTAAGGATATCAAGAACAAGATAAAAACTAATCTAATACATGTCCAAATCCATAATAACAAGAATCAATAAACAATAAGTGCGGAAGGTAATGATCCAATACAATGAATAAACAGTACGTCCCATAATGCGGGCTCACATCTGGAAATGAAATGAAAATAAATAAACTAAACTCTAAGGAACTCACAGTTCAGCCTGCTGGCTGAAGTACTCCTGCTCGGTCGTCGATAGTGGTAAGGAATCTGGGCCATGCAAAACCCAGACGTCAGCGCGTCATGATATCAAGTATATAGCATAAACATGGTAATAAACAATGCAAATATGAACATGAATGAAGCAGTAACAAGGAATAACAAGCAGGGAAATGTGCAATGGTGTCTAAACTGTCCTATCAGGTTTTCTACTCTATAGTCTTTGAAACCAATTGATGAATCGTCGATGTAACTCAATAGTATCCCGTGCGTGCCCGGGACCACGGTCATGACCCTCGGGGCTGAATCCGAGACGTGCCGCTAAGCAGTAAAAGGTAGCAAGATGGACGAGTAGTGTCAGCATCACCACTCCGGAGCTGGCCAAGCCCGTAAGACTGACCAGAACAAGTATCGAACTGTTGAGTTACAAGTCGGTTTCACCTTTGATTTCCCCATACCCCCAAGCTATGTATGTCAAGTCAGGTATTCAGTAGTCAAGGACTAATGCCAACGCAAGTCAAGTAAAAGTAGGTCTGTCTGGATCGACAGCAGGAATGGTTAGGTTGTCGGCATTAGGCACGAGATCAGGAAACAAGTAATGTCATGGTACAACAGAATGAGTCGGTATGTATGTATATGTCAGGTGTAGCAGGGTCAGGCCAATATGTCGTGCAATCGGGTAAGTGCTCATAACAGGTATACAATCAATGATGAACAGCAGCAGGAAACAGTAATTAACCACAATATTCCATATAACCACAGTGATGTTTGTATTCTCTCATTAACAGGTTCAATCATCTTTAGGGTGCAATAGCCACAAGGTAAAGCAATATCCGCAATTATAAATTAAGGAACTACATGAAATTATACTAAATATAATAATTGTCTCATGAATGATTTAACGGTTTAAGCAGATATGATTCAGTCGTTTTATTTAGTTAAAGCATGGATTGATGTGGGTTAATTAATTACGAAGAAATGTTGTAACGATTCCATTATAAAGATAACAGCAATAATACGATATCAAATGCCATCATTAAGTTGTTTTATTAATTAGTATGAATTCAATTGCGTGGCAAGACTAGATCTCGCACACTAGCATGTTAGAGCAAGTATTCAGATACTTGCCTCGACGGTTCTGAAATCTGGAACACGGATGCGATGTCGTCAGAAAACACGGTATGCTAGTACGGCCACGGATCAGGTCCCAACAGCGAACAACGGGATCACGCGGACCAGGGGCTTCGCTGTTGCGTCGGGTTCACAAGACGGCACGGTCGGATTCCGGCAAAATGTCATCGGTAACAAGTTAGCAACAAAGATACGATACACGCAAAATACGACCAGCGAAAGGATTGTACCAAAAGGAAGCACAAGGAAAACTCACAGAGAAGAAACAGGGTGCACACGATGGCTCGACGGCACTGGAACGCCGGCGAGGCAGCGACGGCGAAGAACGGTGGCTGGAAAAATCCTGAGTTTGCTGGAACGGGGTGCTGCAGCGAGTGCGAGGGTGGTAGCCGACTCTGGTGGTCGAGGGGGAAGGGAGGTGGTCGGAGGTGGCGTCGACGAGGTCGCCGGCGCGTTTCTTCGGCGAACAGCGGGGTAGGCGAGGGGTTAGGGCTCGTGTTGGTGTTCCGGCGAGGGGAGGAGGGCAGCGACGACGAGGTCGGGACGAGGAGGGTGAGAGGGAGTCGCGGGAGTCGTCGACGACGAGGGGTGGCGTCGACGGCGAGGTCTGCGAGGGTGGAGGCGAGGTCTGCGTTGGGTGCAGGCGCGGGAGTCGTCGGGAAAACGGGAGGAGGAAGACGCGGCGGTCGAGGAGGCGTTGCTGGCGGTGACGGCGAGGTCGTGGTGGCGATGGTGGCTGCGCGAGTACGAGGCTAGGGTTAGGGTTTGTTGGGTTCTCGTGGTGAAGGTGGGTTGAAGGAAGGGCGGCTGCATGGTTTAGGTTATATATAGAGGGAGAGAGAGAGAGAGATTGGAGAGAGAGAGATAGATTTGGTGAGATAGAGAGAGAGAGAGAGAAAGAGGAGAGAGACAGAGAGAGATAGGGAAAGGAGGGGCCCACGCGTGAACAGTCTCGCTCGCGATTGGCCAGGAGGGAGGTGAGGAAAATATTTGAGTAAGGATTTGAGGAAATAAACTGTTAGGAATATATTCGTATATATATATTTTAGTTTTATATTAAATTGAAACGGGCCCTTTTTGGCGCGAAATGAAATATTTCCAAATCGCGCCCGGGTTGCGCCCAAATGTTCCAAATTCAAATTCTAGGATTTTAAGCGGGTTCCAAATTTTGAAAAGAGGTGTTTAATGATTAAAATGCATGCCCCCAAGTCGGACACTTGTATGCGCGCGTAGTCGTCCAAACTTGCCCGTTTAGCCAAACGGAACGGAATCTCGACACGCGGACGCTACCACGCGACTAGTGGCGACGAGTAGGCCAACATGAATATCTTAAATTTCATTTTAGGAGTTAAAATTTGTTATGTGCCAAAATGACTTAACCGGTTAAAATTTAGCAATAAACACCAGAAAATCAGGAAAATTGGAATGAGCAATATATAACCCTCAACTAGTAATATAAATAGTATTATTGGGCTCGGGTGTTACATCTGCACTCACGTGCGCGCCACGTGAGCGCAACGGTGGGGGGACATTTGTTCCCCCAATCAGAGCAAGGCTCTGTTTGAATTTTGAAAATTCAAAATTTTGAAGCAACGCTTCGGTTTCCATGCGCTGCGCGCAACGCGCCACGTGTCAGAAGTTGACACGGCAGCACAACGCCCAAGGCAGTACGTCCAATCAGAGCAAGGCTCTTTAAAAAACATAAGCAACACTCAACTGCGTAAGCGCACGGCTGCGCGACACGTGTCTGCGCAGTTGCGCAAGCACACTTCACCGCGCGACACGTGTCACTCACTGGGAGAGTTGCGCAAAACAGAATAAATCTTGTTAAAACAAGAAGATTTTCTTGAATAAGGCAGGAGCCTCTGGATCAAAGATCCAACGGTGGGGAAAATTCCCTAAATCACTCAGAAAAAGATCTTTTTAACAAATTTAACTAATTTTTGAGCACTATAAAAAGGACCCCAGACCTCATTTCAAAAGATCATCTGGTTTTTTTTAAAAAAAAAAGAAGAGAGAACTCTTGAGAACTCCTTGAGAATAGAAAAAAAGAAGGTAAAAACCTTTGAGATAAGAGAAAATTCTCTTAAAGAATAGATCATTGATCTAGAGAACAAGATCAGTGATCTTCAATAAATAAATAAATAAATAAATAAATAAAAATAATAAAAATAATGCCTTGCACTTGCCATGAACCTCTGGTTCTCTGAAACAGAAAGAAAGAAAAGATTTCTTTCTTTTCTTTGATCTAAATTTAGATCGAGAAATTAAAAAGTGCTCTGCACTTCTTTTCCTGAATCTAAAAGATTCTTGGTGCTTTGCACAAATGCAATGCATTATTTGAAGGGCTAGGCCCAAATTAAAAAGACCTAGCAGGTCAAAATAAATTGCAAAGCAATAAAAGGGCTGGGCCCAAATAAAATTGATGCTCTGCATCCTTTCTGGGCAAAGCCCAAATAAAAGTAAAAGAAATGCAAAAGCAATGGACTTAGCCCAATCGTGGCAATAAGTCCTTAAATTAAATTGACTGAGCAAAAATGGCTCTCCTAAATCAATCTACATCCGGTTCGAGGGTACATCTCCGAACTCCTTTGACATCCATCGTTGTAATTCCTCAACGACGTCAAAGAGGTGACGGGTCCCAACGACCACACACCCATATGGACTGCGGGGTCCTTAAACTCATGGACCGAGACGTCCCTAAACTAATATTGGACTGAAACGTCCCTAAACTAATATCGGACCGAGACGTCCCTAAACTAACATTGGACCGAAACGTCCTTAAACTAATATTGGACCGAGACGTCCCTAAACTAATATCGGACCACCATGTCCCTAAACTGGAATATGGACCACCACGTCCCTAAACTGGCGATGGACCGCCACGTCCCTGATCTGGAAAATGGACCACTACGTCCCTAAACTGGAACAATAGAGCCTCCAAATGCTCTCTTGCTGGATCTAAACGGTCCCGTTTAAGTTGATCTTAGCCTCAAATACGGCTAATGTATCCTTAGACATTAAATGAATGATAAAACTCCAAATCAACTTTGGTTCAAGGGTACATCTCTGAACTCCTCTGACACCTGTCGTCGTAATCCTTCAACGACGTCAGAGAGGTGACGAGTCCTGACGGCCATATATTAAATAAATCACTACGTTAAGTTGATCTTAGTCTAAAACAGGACTAACGTATCCTTGACAAACGTTTAAGTTGATCTTAGTCGCAACGCGACTAATGTATCCTTAAACTAAAACGCCAAACCCAAATCTAAGTAAATACGGATTTGGACTAATC
This sequence comes from Agapanthus africanus, assembly GCA_030015575.1. Classification (NCBI taxonomy): domain Eukaryota; kingdom Viridiplantae; phylum Streptophyta; class Magnoliopsida; order Asparagales; family Amaryllidaceae; genus Agapanthus; species Agapanthus africanus. The sequence continues at coordinate 131,813,253 of CM057337.1, forward strand.
CACGTCCTACGGGCGACGGTATTATTCAGTCTCCGTATACAATCCATGGACAACTACAAACAAAACAAACACACAGGACACGAAGTGAAATTCTGGAGAAGGAGAAAGTTGTTACCGCAATGCGGTAGCGTAATTAACTGCAGGGGCTTGCGCCTGCAGGGAAGAGCGTCCCCACAATCAAAAACTCCTCATCCTGAGGGGGAATCTGACGAAGTCTGCTACATCGGCCGCATCCGTCTAAATCTTCGATACGCGGTGCCGTAAATCAAATCGGCATCTCCGGAGAATTAGACGGATAAAACCAAATAGCATCTTCCCCGAACCTCAGGCCAGACGTCTTCACGTCTAGGCCGCCTTTCGGAGGGGAACAATGGCATATAGATTTTTCTTTCACTTGACAAGTTAATTTGTTTCACCAAATCCATTTCATCAACAGTTTCCTTTCCTATTATTTCTTTTTCGTTGTTGTGGAAAATAAGATGGTCGGCTAGTTCTTTCAGCATCACTATAAAGTTACCCCCAAAATAAATTGATATTGATTATAAAACGAAAATTGAATCCTCCCTTCTTTAATTATGAAAATATATCTCTTAACACTCATGGTAACTTTGCAGTTTCGATGCAATTACAGTAACTCTAAATAGGATTACAACAATTCATATTCCAATTACATAAGACATAGTTTGAACGTATATATTAATTTAAAAATCGAATTATCACTCTATGTAGAACCCAATTTTCAGTCCAGAAAAAGATGATCAACTTGCAGATACAAGTTACAATATAAATGTACTTCTTTCAACTTTCATCATCGTATGCTAACATGAAAACATAACTAGAGTTATTGATATACAAGCTTTGAGATCTTTACTTCTATTGGTCCATTTGGAGTTAAGAAAACAAGTAAATTGCTCTTAATCTTGGGATCTTTACTTCTATATATAGGTTCGTTTGGAGTTAAGAAAACATGTTAATTTGCTCCCATTCTACAAAATATTCCCCATCTTTAGAAATTTTATTATTTGTTAAATCACAAGAACTACATATACTTTAGTTTAATGTATCATTGTATCATGATCTGAGCCTTGTCTCCTCTTGAGCTACATCAAAATAATGTTTCCTTCCTTGTTCCTTCATTGTATTTGTATGAACTGGATAAAGGAATCTTTGACTCAATGGTAACCTAATTATTTCTCATTGTGCAGCTGGCTTCTCACTTACTAAACCTGGCTTCTGACTGTATACTATTAGTAATAATGCTTTAATTTCCTCTAATTAAACTACTGACCTTTTCTTTGCAATGGCAGTAGTTGCAAATAGCCATTCACAAATTAATGAATGGTTGTGTCCTTAATGAATGCTGTAATTTGGCTCCCGAGTTTTTCCTCATTGAAATTGTCTTCATGAATCACCTAATTATAATTTGATTACAAACGAGAACGAATAAGAACATGACCAAATCATAGCTCATGCTCATTTAGCGAATTTCGTTGAAACTCATCAGATACATATATTGATGGCTTGATGCAACTCAGATTTGTGCGTACATGTGAGCAGCAATAAGTTTGTATGCGGGGTATGGACAGTCCCAGATCTCCGACCCGCAAATCAAAAAACATAAGGGGATGGTTCTCTAGGGTCCTTCTCCAAGTTGATGTATTTCGGGTTTATATACTTGTGCATCGAAGGGCCCTGATTGGCTAACTAGGGAAGGATGATTTGCCACGCATCTTTAGTTTAGATTCATCCCGATCGGGTTTGGGTATAGGGTCTTCGGCCTCTAGAACGTCCAGGCCTCAGTTGGGCCGCTGCGGAGTCGTTTAGGCCTCATGCGGATGCTAGTGATGTGTTCGTAGCCGAGCTATTAATGTTATATCATAAAACATATCCAATAATGAACAGGGCCTTGCACTAATAACCAATCAATACAACAATAACTCCCAACACAAAGATAATTAAATTACCAGGAAACAGGAAGAAATAGTTCAGGTTTTAAAGAGGTTTCCCTGTTGCAGAAAGATACCATACTGAAATTGTTCATCTACAGCATGAGCCCATAACATCTGCTAGTAAATGGCATTTACTCTCAGAACTACAACTTTATAGCTTGTTCTCAACAACCAGGTTGTTGCAATTATTTGAGAATTAATAAGAGACTATGACATGCTACCATACTCCATGGTTATCTATGAAGATCTTGGTTGTGAAGATGAAGCACTATAGCCTGGTCCCATGTTTAATGATTGGGAGGAGGATTTTAAGGAGAGCCTGCAAAATATAAATATTTATTTATTGAATTATCGGTATATATTGAAGAGCAAACTTATAATGTTCTAACTAGAAATAGAACTTTCATCTTATGCGTTGAGTCGAGAGTAACTTGACAAATTTGTGGAAAGGTAAACTAATTGAGTTCATCAAACCGACTTCTTAGGACAAATAAGTTCTTCAATATGTTGATATTGCATGCGTCCCTACAACACGAAAACTTACTAGAGATAAAGATTTGATAAGTTAGTCAGGCTTTGTAAAATATTTTTTCTCAACATTATAAGAATTTTTCTTACCATGCGTCAGCCTCATAATCAAATTCACGACTTCAATTTAAAGGCTTAACCCTTCTGGTTCGAAGGAAGCTGACACCTCTAACTCCTAAGAGTCCAATTCTTATGTGTGATTCTTCTTTCTATTATAGTTAAGACTATTAATTAAGTCAGCGCTACCTTCATTGATTATCCTTAAACTTTTATTACAGTAACTCGGACTAACTCCCTTTGAGCACTAAATTTAAGGGTATTTTAGTGTGTGTGTGTGTGGTGTGTGTGTGTTGGGGGGGGGGGGGCTCACTTAAAGCTGAAGTTTAAGGTAGTTTGCCATGATAAAAACTATGAGGTGGTTAACTGAAAAGTTAGTAATAATCTAACCCTTTTTAAAACACAAAGGAAATTTGATATCAAAGAAAATAACCCTCCTTAGGGATAACTCACCGAAATCGTTCTAGCTCCAATATGCAATCAGCTGGGTGAAGGAAATGGCAGCAATAGATATCTGAATAAATATATTCCAATAAGAAGGTGGAGAGCAAGAAAGCTTGATGGTCTACTATCTACTCCAGAAAACAAAGCCACCCAACTCCTTGAAGACACACCCCCGTTGATCAAATATCCTTCAAAAGCCTCAAATATTATGTGCCGATCCTCACCTTTCAAGGCGTAGAAAATCTGATGCATGCCATCAGCAATGGAATTGTTCGTAAAAGCATGTGCCTACAGATTAAGGATGTAAATAACAACAAAATCATTATGTACTATTAAATGTCCCTATCATTGTACTGAAACTCTTAAGTTTTGATGAGGGTTGAGAGTTATAGTTCTAGATTCTAACCTGCTCAGCAGGTTGAGTCTTTAGTGGGCGAAAACCTGGACTTTTGCACAACAATATTTTTTCTTTTGAAATCAGCCATCTAAATGCTCACCTTATTAGATTCAAACTTAGGTCGATGTGATACAATGCTGATTTCCATGCCACTGCACAAAATCCGAAGTTTTGATGAGGGTCAAGCGTTTATAAATCTAATTACTTCCACCCTCCTGCAAGTTGAGCGTCTTTTAATTGGTCAAGATCTGGGCTTTTATGCAGTGGTATACTTTAAAAACCGCTAGTCAATACACCTTGGATGAGATTTGAACCTAGCTTGGTTGCTTTGCCACTGCATCAAACTCTGAAATTCTTATGCGGGTAGCAGGTTTTACTTTTATAATCCAACTTAGACAGAATCACAATCCAAATATAAAAAAGGAAAAAAGAACATATTCTGACCTCTCGTGGTTCATAGAAGGATTTGGACAATATAGGCATGTCGTTAAGAGCATAAAGATGCTGAAGAAGTTCGCATAGCAGAACAACATCGGACAATGCCACGGTCATTCCTCCATCATGAAGTGAACTGTGCATGTTTAGAGCATCGCCTTAAAGGATAGCTCCAGGTGTTAGCAAAGGAGAAGCCAGCATGCTCCTATTCATCATACTTCTTATTCTTCTTCCATTATTAATTACCGATGTAAAGGCGTCACGGAGTTCATCTGGAATCTAGAGACATCGGATTTCAGTATATTTATACACCAAATATCTAAAGTTGTGATGAGGGTTAAGAGAGATAATTTTATGTTCTACCAAATACCAATGCACTAGGATTGGCCCCAGATGCCTGGCTCAAGATCGTAGTGCCTCTAGTGACGGTTGAGAGAGAGATTTTCTGCCACTCTACCAAAGGTTGAGGGCTAGTTTCATTGATATCTTGGAAAGTACTAAACATGTTCTCTAAGGTTGAAGAATAACTAAATTCTAACACAAGTGGTGTAGGATTGGGGATAGTCCCAAGTGAAATCGATGTAAGCAGGATGGAAAAAGAACCTTCGGTATTGATAAATATGTTCATGGACTCTGTATTTGTCACAATATTAAACAAGTTAGCGTCGTCAGGTGGTCTCACATTATAATAAAGTCACGGCCAACATAGCATAATTGGAGATTGGCTCTGTAATCTGGGCTCAGTGAAAATTACGACTGTTGTAATTATCACAGAAATGTCTGATCCTTCAGCCGTGCAAATATTTTATGTTTCTCTTTATGCTAGATAAGACTCTAACCTGGGATCCAAATGTTCCATACCTGAGGTGCCACTATTGTCTCGAGATAATTTGACAAATCCCCATTGGCAACAGAAGGCAAGCTCTCTCCCGGTACATCAGCCAAACACCTGATCTTCGTGCTGCTAACATGATATATGTGAATGATTGGATGATCTCCAAATATAATATGCCCATGGTTTGGGTAGGGAAGCCGACGCTTTTCAAGGATCAAACCTACAGAATATGAGAGCACATCCACCTACAATGGCCTTTATATTGAAAATTATTCAAAATAACCGATTCTTGAACTGCAATTTCACAATAAGATTTGAGTTAGAGGACTCACCTTTGGAATGCAGAGATTGCGACCCAAGTTTGAACTGCTGCCATCACACACTATTGTAAGAGGTGCAAAAACCTTTAACTCTTTTCCATTTTTATTTTTGTATGAAACCCCCTTGATAGTACCGCTTTCTTCGAGCAAGGATGTCATGGTTTCTTGTTCCAGACGTACACTATAAGGATCATTTGGAAAAAAGGTTAAATGCTCCTCTAAGGGGGAAAAAAACACTTACAAAAGGAAAGATGGATAACAACTAACAGAGTTTAGATGAGATTTAATTCCCACTAATTAATTCACGATTCCTTTATGCTACAAAATAACCCACATGTAAATTCATTAATGCAAGAACCTGCAACTTGCATCACTGATCACTCCTATGGCACATGAGTTGAATTGGAAAGTATAATAGGTTGCTGAGAGTTAAAATTCACATGACAGGAATAACTATTTTAGCTTCATTCTCTATTTTTTTTTGTATTACCAAACATTTTCCGTTTCAGTCCAGAAATAACTTGAAGGATCTTAATTTTCATACTCCATGATTGATTGAAATGCAAGACTACATAAACGTAATAAAAGCGTAGCTAGCCAGCCTAAGTTTGCATTGGTTTATTGTTAAGGAGGGGATTCATTCTTAGATTAAGCATTATATGTGGACATGTGAATTGTCAGGGTTTTAGTGGGGGCAAAGAGTTTATTTAGGCAATGTTGCTGCTCTGTCTCGTATTCTTTGCACAAAGCGCCCGTAAATAAAGCTCCATCCACAAACATTTGCATACGATCTCTCGAATGGAAATGGAATTTTGATTGCTTTGCCTTCTTTAAAAATAGCATATCCAAATATTTGTTGAGCATCAATATTTTTTACACAATCTGCAGTAGAAGAAACATTCTGACATAAGTTGTCCGGGTTATCATAATCAATTATAATCCTTATTTTCCCCAAGATTTCCTCCCTTGCATGTGTTTTATTCTTTTAACATGAGTTACAATACACTATTTTTTTCTTTCTATTTTGTTTATTTGCTAACCTAAGTTATAATTTCAAGTTATTAATTAACGGGATCAGTTAATGCAGTTCTCTCCATTGTGTGATTGTGTCTCCACCATTTAGGAATTTTTGTTTTCAATTTTAAGTTTTGAAAAAAAAATTTGCAATCTAGATTAGAGAATATCTCAACCGAACATATGATTATGTTAATTACAAACTGAAATGACAAATTTTAGTAACTATGCAATGCTTGCCTTTAAGGCCCAGCTTAATCAAATTCATGTAGCCTCCAGGTTGCAAAAATTCCCCACAGATTCTATCAAGCTCGTTCAAATTTCTCTCAATAACATGTACATGGCGCCCATCCTACAACATAGAGTATGAAGTCAAACAAACTCCTCTGCAAATTAGATGCTCCGTTTAATACGTAAAATGCACATAAAGTGCTAAGTGAGTTTGTTTCAGCGATAGTGTTGTATCTTGAGGAAAGAAGGCAGAATTTGAGTTCGCTGTTCATAAAAGTTAATTTTACTAAACCTTAATGTATTAACATCAGCAGTGTTTTTATAAAGGCACAATTGATGATTAAATCAAGATTTAACTTATCTAATCTCGATAAGGAAAATCCAGTACAAATATCGGAAATGAGTATTTTGGTGATTGAATCATGCAGATTGGTATGTACAAAACATGTACAAATTTGGGGTACTACAATTATGGCACTCAACCTTGTAGACAAGATGCAAAATTTTCATGTATTCTTATATACATCTTTCATGCTTCCATGCTCCTAAACCATAAAAATTAATTAAGAGATGTATCTTCTTGCAATCTACAAATTTCAGGCTTGCTTCAAAATATTTTGAAGTATATTCCTTCGAATGACTACATAAGCTTACCAAGGTAATTAAGCAAATTTTCCTGCTTTCAGTGATATATATCTAGTTTACAACTTCACATGCTTAAGCTTTATAACAAAAGCATAATTTCATGCAAACAATTTCCGCCAGCTATGGATTTGGAGTTAAAGGTTGAAATACTGGAGCTCTGTACAGCTACCTAAGCTTGAGTCCAGATTCCAATCTCCGTCATGTTCAGATTTGATCTATGAGTCAAGAATTCAAGGTTTCAAATATCGGATCCGGATCGTATCAGATGAGTGTTTTCTATGTCGGATAACTCAGGCGGCTTGTCGAGAATACTAACAATCTTGGATGTTAATATTAGAAGTTCTTCTCGGAGATTTCTATATACTGGATTTATATTAAATATCACCCATATGTTCTATGTATATAATGATACATGATAAACACTTAAAATGTCATCTATCAGACTATCATAGAGATTGATTGCAAGCTACAGGCAAGAACACGCACTAACTAAATCCTAGCTATAACAAAACTTATGTCACTTTTGGCCAAAAAAAACAACAAACGTATGTCGCTTCTTCTATTGGTTTATAATTATTGAAACTTGGGTAATGAGTTTTCGAACCTGTAAACCCGCTATCCAAAATAACACTTGGAATGTTATATATTGAATTATCTATGAATTTTTTACCGATACGAAGCAGCCATTGTTCAAAATATCGGCCAATATTAACCTGGCACTAATTGCATTGAATCGCTAAAGGGTCCTGAACCAATGTATTGGACTGATATATCGAACGTTGCAACTGATATTTACTTATTTCTGGGCAAGAGAAATTCACACATCCGAGCGCGCAAGCAAGAGCAGAACCAGCAACCCCGGCGCCAACAATGATTTTACGGGGTTTGGAGGCTATGATCCAAAATTTGTAACTCAGGTTAACTGTATACTTTTAAGCGGAGGAACGAGATATGCAAATTGTAGCTCATAAGTTCTAAACCTCAAGAATCGAAGTAAGCCTCTAAATGATTGCGAACGGTATCAACTTAACATTTTGATGTCAAATTTTTATAATTTTATGAAACTCCAGATTAGAAAACTCCATTTTCAAAATGGGCCGAAAAAGTGAAAGGGCTCCAAACTCTTTTTCTTTTTTATAAAATCCAAAAAGACGGGTGCTTCACAAAGTTTCGACTGAGGCTCTCCTTCTTAACCCTATTTTTAAAGGAAACCGGTTTCGAAAAACTTGCTGCCAAGCTAGACCTGAAAGAGTTTATAGAACCCAATAGGCCCATCTATTTATATTCCTAGGTTTCTGATTCATTTAGACCTGGTCAAAATGGTTTAAAAGGATTGCACAAAACCGCCTTTAATTTAACCCAGGAAAAAAAGGAGTAGAAACCCGAGACTTGTAGTTCGGTGGAGATGGATCTTACTCCTTTCAAGTTGGACATTGATGAGCTTGTGGATGAGTATACCAAGGTAATCAAGCGGTCTTTAGGTTACTTTTCACATATCAAAGTTGTATGTTTTACTTGTGAATGGCAACTGGTTTCATATTCCGAATCGCAGGAAGAGGCGACTGCGTTGGCAGACATGAAGAGGATTTGGGCGGCGAAGAAGTTCTCTTACATTTATGAGGCAAGGCCGAAGCCGAAGCCGGGATTCTTAATGCAGTCCCTATTTAACCATGCCATAAGTATGTGATAGTGACTAAATTTTGTTTTGTTTGTGATTTTCTGATGTACTAAATTTGATACTAATTTGTGTAAAAATTTCAGGTCATATGGTCTCAGAAGCCGCTTTATCACGAAGATTGGGTTGGCTCTATTGCCTTTACTGTCTTTACGACACTCAGCCATACAAACCTAGCTTCAAGGTTTATTTGTCTCTTGGTATGCTTTTTTGTGTTCTACCCGGTTGTGTTTTTAATAAAAATATTGATTCTTGCATATTCTTTTGGTCTTCGTCTTATAAGTTATTTCGCAACTTTCGGACTTTTCCTATTGTTTATTATACATTGCCATTATGCTCCATCAATATGTTGTCTAGTATCAGCTTTGAACTAGCAATTGCAAGCCTCATTCTAATCCTGGTTTAAACCATGGGCATTTTGTTTGAGGTTTTAGAATGCATGTGCCTTTTTTTTTCCCGTGCTTGCATTAATGTTTCCTTCAAGATATCGACTTATGGTATGTTTTTTGCTTGTGTTTTTCTACATATGTTTCTTTCTTCTAATAGGAGAGTTGAAGCTCAAAACCCTGGCTATCGATGCAAAACAAAATGGTATAGGAGTCATATCGGCTCTCGTTAAAAGGATACTAGACACAGGCGTATTTCTGTTTGTTTTTGTTGATATTAATTGTGGTTCCATCAAGCAGAGTGTGGAGGATATTTCAAAGTTACAAAATAAGCATGTTCAAATCGGATATGACAAGTCTCTCTCTCTCTCTCTCTCACACACACACACACACACACATGTTGCTTCAAATATTGGTATGACTGTGCACCTGCTGATTGTATATTTTTATTGCCTCAGATTATTGTCAAATACGAGGATCGATAACTATGTATATATGGACCTTGTAAGTTCTCTCTCTCATGCTGTAGCTCTTTTTGCTTTTCCCTGATAATTTGAATTTCTGTCCTCTACGTTGACCTTTCAAGGCATTTTATCTTATCCTTAAAAAAAATAAAGAAAAGAGAGTGTTATCATGAATCTGTTTTTGATTGTCCATACTTTCTGGGTGTCCAATGTGAGTTCTATATCAAATATGAATACACCTTCTTGGATAGAGAACCAATGTAGGAAGAAAAAACAGCACCGTCTTGAGGAGAAGGGTGCCAGGAACCAATGAAGAAGAATAAATGAAGATCATGATGTAAGGACGAGAACAGTGAAGTAAGAAGAAGGGCGAGACATAAAACAATCAATCACTACTAAAATTATCAGAACCAGTAGAAACAGTGGTTGCAACATTTTTTGATTGTTGCCTTCGCAATATCCCCTTGCAAGGAGAAAAAATGTAGAAATCTTTTTCTTGAGGTGATATATCAGGCTTTACCCTATCACGGGAACAATTTTGCAAACATTGAAAATTGGTACAAATTAATGGCACCGATGAACCTAGGGTGGGCAGCGCATCTAAAAAAAAAAGAAATTTAAAAAATCCAGGCAACTGCATTGGGTCTGGATCATAATTAAGCCAGCTATGTTCTCAGCACTACTTGCAGCTTCCGCGTGCCTTTGAGAACTTATTTTTGCAAGCGTTGGCTTCTTTTACTTTATAAAATGGATCACATATCAATACAAGTGTGATTTTGTTTTTCTTTTTCTTTCCTTTTTCTGTTCTTAGATATTCTCATACATTTTCTAAGTTTGTGTATTGGATCTAAATTGGCATTGTGTAACATACAATAATAGTATTTATTACAAAGTGTACTAGTAAAATCCAATTGCAATGAACTCTGATTTTATTAACGGAAAAACTGTAGAGTGTTTTTTGTCACTCCATGGAGATGGATTTTCCATGTCCGTGGTAGGCAGGGGTTTATTGACAATGAGGATTCTAATTTTCAGCAGCCACGGACCAAACTGTTGTTAATTACATCTCGTTTTGACGCAAGAGAATCTCCGATTAACGGGTCATGTGGATCATGCGAACTTATTCTGAAATTTGTGCATCTGTATGTATTTTGTATATGAGATCATGTTGGGGAGGGGGGAGAGAGAGAGAGAGAGAGAGAGAGAGAGGCACCCGAGGGGTCGGGTGGCCGCCCGAAGGTCGGCTTCCCTCAGGGGGTCGGGTCTCCCCTGTTCGGGTAGTCTCCTGAGGTCGGGTGGTCACCGCCGGGTGGCCTTCTCATTCGGGTGCCTTCCGGGATCGGGTGGAACCTTCTTACTCCTTTTCTTTCCTTTTGTTTTCTTATTTTGCTTGGTTTTATTAAGTTTGGGGTTTTGACGAAAATTCGGCAGTATAACTCCTAGAATTATGTTGGGTTTTTGATGAAATATAGATCGAAATCTATGTTTCTTTATTAGGTGAAGCACGAATGAAAATACGCGTTCAAAAAAGGTATGGATTGAAATCCGCATTCCCGAGGGTTTCCTCGGAGAAAAATATGGGTTTTCCTTCTTTTTTGGGGTCACCCACCACCTTGTACATTGATGTCAAAATGCTCGCCTTTTATTTTGGATCTTGGATGAGAGAAAAAAAACTCTTTTTCTCTCACTTATGCTTTTGGTTTTGAAGTGAAGGTGTTTTGGAGATGTATTCTCCTTCTTTCTTATTTTTTTGTTTTGAGGAAGAAGATGGTGCTTTCTTCTATTTAGAGGAAATAAGTTCTTTTAGAATAAGTTCCTTTGGAGAAGATGGAGGAGATGAGAGAGATCCAAAAGAAAATCTCTTTCCTTTTGGGTCTCTCTCTTGAGGAAGAAGAAGACTTGAGATCTCATCTCAAAAGAGAAGATTGATGCCAACACCTTAGTATTTTTATGGGAAGAGAAAAACTTATCATAAAATGGTTGGGTTTAAATACCCTTACACATTTGTATATTAGCTCTTGGGCTTTACAAAATTGATTTTTTTTTGTCTATTTCTTTACATTTTCGCACTTTAACTTTTAGGCTTTATAAAATTAGCTTTTTACCCATTTTTCTTACATTATTCTTATTTATTTACATATTTCATCTATTTATTACATTTTCTTCCTTGGCATGGGGGCCGGCCCCATGCTTTAGCTTAGATCGATTTGGGCTTGGGCCAACTTGCTTGGGCTTGGCTCCGGGTTGGTTGGGCTTGGGCCCACTTCGTTAGGCATTGACTTTGACTTTGGCCAAGAGGTATAATTTTTGACCCCAATAGTGACTACAAGCTTTTAACAACTTTTCCTTTTGTTTGGCTGGCCACTATTATTGAAAAGTCTATTTTATCCAGAAAGCAGCGATTGGTTGATATTGTTACTAGGATTACTGTGTCATAAATTGAAATGAATTATGAAGTACTTAATCTCCCATATTTGTTCAGAAAAACCCTGGCTGTTACTGCCTTGGAAAAGAAACTTATTGTGACATTGCATGATATGCCTATTTCAATTTGAGTGTCATATCTGAGGTGCCGTATTAAATTATAAATATGCTTAGTTTCATTTGGACTTGGAAATTCGTTTCGCTGTTGCCGTTTATCCTTGAATATTGAAATACCACAAATGAGTTGGCAACTGGCTTCTAGCATTGTTGTAAAAAGCCATATAAAGCTCTGCTGTAGTCCTGTTTTAGCAGGAAGCGGCCACAAAGCGCTTCGCTTTTGCATAAAGCGTCTTTGTGCCGCGTTAATGGCTTAAAGCCCTTGCTTTGGCTCACTTTATATGCTTGAAAATCCTGCTTAAATCCGCTTTTAAGCATTCAAAAGGAATTCAGTTATTGTTTTCTTAAAAATTGTAGATCATCATATCAAATGATCAATAATTAAATCTCATTATTGTCTCTAATTTGCAGCATTATCTCTTTCATACCTTATATGGATGATAATTTCTTTAAAAAATTTAATATATTTCTATTATTACGTACAAACTTGATGATAATAAAATATCTTTGTTATGTTTATAAGAGTTTCTATTAATCTAATTTTTCATCGTTATTTTATTTACTATTTAAAAAAAAACATCTTGGCGCTTTTTGCCGCTAAAGCTAAAGTTCTGTCCTTCCGCTTCGCTACGCTTTCCACTTTCTACAACACCGTCTTCTAGTCTACTACTACCACTACTCTCCATCGTTTCTTTGAATTATCTGACCCTTTTTATCCCCAGGGCGTGGAACTTGATTTAGAAGCACTCAAGAAAATGTGTACAGAATATGCAAAAGCAAAGGAATCAGGTGTCAGAGGTACCCCCACTAAAAACACCGACAGAAAAATAAAAATAAGAAGAAAAAAGAGAATACAAAAATTAGGTTAGAAGAAAGAAAGAAAAAGAGGTGACTGAATTATAATTAATGGATCGTAGACAAGGTTTAACAGTTTCTCATCGTGTGGACTAGGCCCCTTAATCGGCATCGGTAATTTAATATATATATCGACAAGGATCAATATTGAGCGCTTTCCTTGAGAAGTGCACTTTTGCATTCTAATATATCGACAACAAGGATCCATATTGAGCCCTTTCCTTGGGCTAGGTCACACATTTACTATTTATTTTTTACTTACCCTAAGAATTAAGAAAGGCCCTTATTGTAGCTAGGAGGGTTGTGCAACGTTAGTTTCATTCAATTTGAACAAACCTATAGCCCTGTCGGTTCTTTGTAGTAAATGGTGGTGCATGTGCCATGTATTGAAGGTCTCAGATGTGCCCAAAATGGAAACTTGTATCAAATTCCAATCATTTGTATTATCACGTATTTTGTCTAGGCTACTATGTCGTCTCAAATATTATGGTAGCTAGCAGTGTTTGTAAGTTATATGATTGAAATATATGTTGCTGAGTTACAACCATCAATATGACCTTGCTATACTGAATAATATTGTCTTGTGCAGAACTTCACAACTTTGCAACAATGATTTAGCCTTCCTTTGCTTACAATATTTCCTCTATGCTACAGCTTGTATTGTTATTTTGGCCTTGATGGGTGTATCCTTGTATCACTTAAAATCTTTTTAATGGAACAACAGGGGTGGGGGTGGCTAATTATCCACCTATATTCTCAACAAAAAGAAAATTCCTCTATGCTTGCGCTTTCAAAACCCGGAGTATAAATTAATGTAATTGCCCCTCACTTTTGCCTGATTGTTAGAGAACCACCCTGAGTCTAAAAACCTGCACTGCGCCCGTTTCTTTTTACGGCCATTAACCTTTTCCGTTTATATTATTGTTTTATTCTCAAAACACGCTTGGTAAAACATTAATTACTAATTAATAACAGTTAATCATGTAGTAATGATGGACAGATGATAGAAATTTAAGGGCATTCTTGGAATAATTGATGGAAATAATATTGCTGCTAGGGTCGAGGTGTTGGGTTTTAATACTAACTGTGGTTCCTGCAATCCAGTGAACTGGGCAAAACTGAGGGAAGTTTCCTGCTATTTAGCCTGGAATTTACCTTACAACATCGAGCTGTGATATGTAATATCAATAAACTAGGAGCGTAAGTAAGTTTGGAGAGAATTATTGCTTGATTGCGCACTTTAATTTGAATGCAATGCCCCTTATAATCAGAAACGAGCAATTTTAAAATACTATAGTCTTAGGAGTAAGGTTTTGTTGCGTATATACATTGCTGTCCAGCACACAACATCTACTATTATTACCTTTTTAATTATCCTTTCACCCATTCATTTATCCTGTTGTGTTCTCTGATTAGCAGAAGCTAGCGAAACTGTGGATGTTGAGAACATAAAACACAGAGCGGAAAACAAGAAATTTGTGTTGATTGTGGAGCCTGTCCTGAAGAAAGACAATCCAAGAAAGTACTATTTAAATCAGCCCAGAAAAAAGCTTGGTCCAGCCCAGAGAACTAACGTATGCGCTGACGTACGCATGGTCAACACACGTGTGCGATGCTATGTGGAGGCTGTGTCGGATGGGCGGCAGCGTGTGGGGACCCATGCGTGTGGGTTTGCCACGCATGGGTGTTTCCCACCTGGAAATGTTGCTTCTTCTTCTTTTGATATACAGATAGAACATTGGAAGGCCCACTTGTCTTTATGATTCACATGGATGCTTCGTGTCTCTCTCTCTCTCTCTCTCTCTCTATATATATATATATATATATATATATATAGAGAGAGAGAGATCTCCTAGAAGGCTTTTTCGTCAGGCGGCGTAAAAAAACTACACCCTCCAACGTTTTATTCGACAATCGGCACCCATCATTTTCATCTTTATCATCTAAGATGTGGATACACCAAATTTCATGTGACGTTACCATTTTTTCACCGTTGAATTAGTGGGTGAAAAACTAATGGTTTACCTACAATAGAATTTTTTACATTGCTAATTCAATGGTGAACAAGTGGTAAAATCACTTGAAATTCAGTATATCCACATCTTAGATGATAAAGATGAAGATGATGGATGCCGATCGTCAAATAAAATGGTGGGATGTAGTTTTTTGACGCCACTTGACGAAAAAGCGTCATAGGCCTCTTTCTTCCATTATTCTCATACACACACACCCCTCTAAGTTGAGAGAACCAAGAAATTAATAGGCAGGCTAAGTAAAATCTAATTATCATCCAATTACAAAATATTGTAATCGTGAGATTATAGAGAGATCCTGAGATTTTTATTGAGAGTAATTTTGTAACCGTACAAGAGATATAATGGATATCGTAGAGAGCCTCTACGATGTAGACTGGCCAGTGTTGGGTGAAATGTGAGAACAAATCTTCTATGTCTTAATTTGTTGTGTCAGGCATTTAATTTTATCGTCCCGTGTTGTATTTATTTTTCGTTTATGTAAGGACAAAAATCCTAACAATTGGTATCAGAGCTTAGAGAACCAAAGGGTTTTTAATTCTATGGTCTAAATTTACGGTGGGTGACGACGCTTGTGTCCATTCCCCATCTTCTTGGATTGTAATTTCGAAGGTGTTGGTTCAAATATTCGAAGGAGAAGGATAAATAAGTTGTGGCGACAGACGAGAATGCCAGGGGATAAAATTAAAATTGAGAAATTTGATGACCATGACTTTGCATGGTGGAAACTTCAAATGGAAGAATATCTATATAAAAAAGATCTATACGAACTGATGTTGGGTTTGATGCTAGTTGCCAAATAACATCAAAAGGTTGATGCGGCTGTAAAGGCAAAGTACGATCTTTTGGATAGAAAAGCCCTTGGTGCTATTCATCTCAGTTTGACGAAAAAGACTGGATTCCATATTGCAAAAGCTAAAACTGCAAAAGAAGTTATGAAGTTACTTTCAAATATATATGAGAAGCCGTCGACATTCAATCAAATCTTCTTATTGCGAAATTTGGTGAACATGAAGTTATCCAAGAGGGATACTGTTGCTGATCATATGAATAACTTCACACAAGTTGTAAATCAATTAGAAAGCGCGGAATGAAATTTGAAGTAAAATTACAAGCTCTTTTATTCATATGTTCATTACCAAATTCTTATAATACCAATATACAAACTATCTCGGGTACTATGAAAGAATCTCTCATTTTGGATGATGCTGTGAGTTGCATCATGGATGGGGAGCTGAGGATGAAGGTTTCAGGAGAAAATTCTTCAAGTTCTTCATCCACTACTGCTCTAGCCGTGAAGGGTAGAGGTAGAAATAAAAGTAGAGGGGGATAGCATGGGAGATCAAAAGTAAGGAGTAAGAATAGAGATAGCAGAAACAATGAATGTCGGTATTGTCAGAAACCGGGTCATAAAAGAGCAGATTGTGAAAAATACAAGAATGAGAAGAAGCAAGGTGACATTATGATGGTGCACCTGTTGTAAGCAACGAGCAGCTCAACAATTTGTGCTTGTCTGCTTGCGAGGCCGTGGAAACTATGAACTGGTTCTTGGATTCTGACGCTTCTTTTCATTGCACATCTAGACGATGTGAAGTTCTTAAGTACGAGAGCGATGATTTTAGTCATGTGACCGTGGGTAATGGTTAGCAATGTCCAGTAATAAGAAAATGAGTTATGAAGGTGAAAACTAATGGCGATACTTGTCTGGTGTTGCGTGAGACGCGACATATTCAAAGTTGAAGAAAAATCTTTCAGCTAGTGTGTTGGAACGAGAGGGGTATGTTACCTCTTTTGGTAATGAAGAATGGAAGATTATTTCTGGATCACGAGTTGTTGCTAAGGGAAAGCGTGTTGGCACGCTTTATATGCTCAAAGGTGTGAGTTTAGAGTACTTGGCGGCTTCTATTGCTTCCATATATAGTGATGCTACCCTCTGGTATTACCGATTGGGACATCTTGGAAGAAAGGTGTGAAGGGGTTATATCGTCGAGAGTTATTACCCGGTTTAAAAAGCTTCGAGATGGATATTTATGAAGACTGTGTTCTTGGAAAGTAAAAGGCGGTTAGTTTTCGAATTGATGGTATGAAGCACAAAGTAGAGCGTTTGGAATTGGTGCATGTAGGGTGTTTTTTGTCACCCATTGAGATGAGAATACGCATGTGCTTGTCAGGCGTACTACAGATTCCCCCTGCCTAAGGTAGACGGGGGTTTATTGATTGTGAGGATCCGAATCTCCGGCAGCCGCGGACTAAACTGCCGTTAATTACCCCGCGTCTTTAGAGCGAGTGAACATCCGATTGACGGGTCAAACTGGTCATGCAAACTCGATGTGCAGTGTACGCATATTTGAAAGGGTTTTGAATATATCGGGGGCCCCGCAGAGTTTTACAAGGGTCCCGCTACCCGGATAACGGGCTGGGGGTCAAGCGGGCTAGCGGCCCCCTTGCAGGGTGCGGGGCAACGTCCCGTTAGAAAAAATTTCCTAACAGGGGACGTGTTTTTGATGTGGAGTGCATGGAAAATGAGGGGTGAGGAGCGTCTTAAAAACACGTGCATGGCACGTGGATGCTGGGCGCCTATGGGTCTCGTACTTGGCGCGTAGACGCTTGGCGCTTGCGGGTCACGTGCCTGATGCGTGGGCGCTGGGCGCCCGCAGGTCACGTGTGCAGCACGCGACCGCCGGTCGCCAGCAGGTCACGTGAGCTGCACGCGACCGCTGGGCGTTGAACGCATGCGGGTCGCGTGAGGCGCACGTGAGCGCTCAGCGCCCACGGGTCACGTGCGCAGCACGCGACCGTTGGGCACCCGTGGGTCACGTGTGCGACACGCGACCGCTTGGCACCCGTGGGTCACGTGCACGGCACGCGACCGCTGGAAACACCAGCGGGCAAAGAGGCTTAGCCCATGGGTTAGGAGTTGAACTCCCAAGAGGTTTTGGAGTTGAACTCCTAACATGGATTATGTATAGATTTGGAGTTAAACTCCTAAAAAGGGGTTTGATTTATGGAGTTAAACTTCAACAGATCTTGAATGGAGTTCAACTCCTAGAAATCTTTGGATCTTCTTTTGAGCCTCAGATCCTCCCGGAATGGGATTTTTATAGATGAGTATCCTTCTTCTTCCTTTCTGTTGGCTGGATCTCGGGAGAAAAAGGTGAGGCGAGACTTAAAATATCCCATTTTATCCGAGCTCCCCTTCAAGGGTTTTATGATGAAAAGTTATTTAGTTTTGGAAAAGGAAGAGTTAAACTCTTGATTTAATTCAAAATAAAAGAAGAAGATTTAGAACCTTGAGAAAGAAGGAAGAGGTACCAATCCTAATTTTTAGGGAGAATGAATTGTTGTTTTTTTATTTCATTATCATGTTGCCTTTTATAGGCTTACAAACTTACATATAGCCAATTGGGCTTTACAAAATGGCATTTTGTTCATTCCATACCTCATATGCTCATTTATTTTGCACATGGGCCATGGACTTTACAAAAATTTGGCTCTATGCCCATTCATGCATACAAAACTATATCAAAATTATTTATTACATGATTTCTTTTTGGCATGGGGGAGGCCGACTATGGGGCTCGACTTGGGAATGGGCCCACTTGATCTGGGCTTGGGCCCGCTTGCTTGGGGTTGACTTTGATTTTGACATAGTCAATCGGAATGTAATTTTTGACCCCAACAGTGCACACAGATGTCAGGGGCCTAACTCAACAAGTTTCAATGGAAGGAAATATGTACTTTGTGATCTTTATCGATGATTCCACGAGAAAGACTTGGGTGTTTCCTATTAGAGAGAAGTCTGATGGTTTTGTGACATTCAAATATTGGAAGATTATGGTAGAGTATGATACGGGTTGCAAAGTTAGAGCATTGAAATTTGACAACGGTGATGAATATACAAGTTTGGTATTCACTAAGTTCTTAAGAGAAGAAGGCATTCACGGAGTGAGAACCGTTCCAAAGACTCCACAAGAGAACGGTGTTGCTGGGAGAATGAACCAGACTATATTGGACCATGCAAGAAATATGAGGCTACATGTAGAGCTCTCTATTTACCTTTGGGCCGAAATAGTTAACACGGTTGTTCACATGAACAATCGGTCCATCTAATGTGTTGGATGGAAAGATTCCAGAAGAAATATGGTAAGGAAAACCGATTAATTATTCGTATTTAAAAGTATTCGGTTGTTTGGCATATTACTTACTTGACAGTGATTCAAGAAAGAAGCTTGATGCAAAGTCACGCACATGTGTATTCCTTGATTATGGCGGTGACAAGTACGGGTACTGCATTTGGGTTATGAGTTCAACAAATTCCTTCGAGTTCGGAATGTGGTGTTTAACGAGAATAAGATGTACAATGACTGAAAGCAAGTTGAAGAGACAATAACCAAGTCTGACATGGTGGAGTTGGATACTGAGCCAGTACAGTATACGCCTTTGCCGCAAGAGCATGAGGATGTTCATGAAGAACCTGCTAGTGGTGATGATGATGGAGTTCCTATAGAGGTCGGTGATCCTGAACCGGTGATTTCAGAGCCTACACCTGCAGAGATTCCAGAGTTGAGAAGAAGTACTCATGTGAGAAGACCCAAAGTCATTGTTGATCCATCGGCGAATAGTGTTTATCATCACATATTGTATAAAGATTCGGGTGAGCCAGAGACTTTTGAAGAAGCATTACAAGATGGTGCTCACAGTAAGTGGGAGCATGCCATGAAAGAAGAAATGAATTCGCTGATGCTCAACAAGACTTGAGAGTTAACCAAGTTATCCGCTGGAAAGAAAGTCTTGTTAAATAAGTGGGTATACCGAGTCAAGTATGAGGCAGATGAAACAAAGCGACACAAGACGAGACTTGTTGTCAAAGGGTATTCTCAAAAGGAGGGAATTGACTACAATGAGATATTTTCCTTAGTTATTAAGATGACTTCTATAAGAGTTTTGCTAAGTATAGTAGCGGTACAAGATCTTCATCTTGAGCAATTAGTTATGAAAACGACGTTTTTACATGGTGATCTCAAAGAAGAACTACACATGGTGCAACCTAAAGGTTTTGAAGTTAAAGGTAAAGAGGATATGGTATGCAGGTTGATGAAGAGCTTGTATGATTTGAAGCAAGTTTCTCGTCGATGGTATCTCAAGTTTGATGGATTCATGAGGGAAAAAAGCTTTACACATTGTGAGTCGGATCATTGTATCTACGTGAAGAAGTTTAATGGTGGCAATGTTATGTATCTATCTCTATATGTGGATGCTATACTTTTAGCATATAGGAGTACGGAGAAAATTAATGTGGTGAAGCGTGTTTTGGCGTCGTAATTTTCTATGAAAGATTTGGGTGTGGCAAAGCAAATTCTCGGCATGAAAATTACCGGAGATAGAAAGGAGAAAGTTGTGTCTTTCTCAAGAAAAATATATCAAGAAGGTATTGAAGCGATATAGAGCAAGCAAAACCAGTGGTGACCCTGTTCCAGCCAAAAATGACAGCGCTAACATGCAAAATACGTAAGCGCCAATGCCATGCATATGGCAGCGCCCATGAGTGAGGCACGTGAGCGTTGAGGCCAAGCATATAGCGGCGCTTACGTGCATGGCACGTGAGTGCTAATGCCACCCTTTGTAGCGCCCATGTGCAACGCACGTGAGCGCTACCACCAAGATTTGAAGCAATTGCTTCTGATTGAATTAAATTTTATATGAGAAAATATTTTCCTAATCTTTCTAAAAAAAAGAAAATGGCGCTCTATTAAACAAAGGACCTTTAGATCAAAAATCCAACGGCGACTAGAAATCTCCGCTCAATCATGAGATAAAATTAAATTCTATATATGGAAATTATTCCCTCAATCTTGTTAAAAGAACAAGAAAAATATACTCTGTTAAATAGAGAGCCTTAGATCAAACATCCAACGGTGATTAAAAATCACCACTTGATTATGAAATCAATCGAGATCTCTCAATAAGAGATACTCTCGATTCTCTGTTAAACAGAGAGCCTTGGATCAAAAATCCAACGGTGATTAAAATTCACCACTTAATTATCAAATCAATAGAGATCTCTTAAATGAGAGATGTTTTCAACTAATTGATAATTCTTTACTCCTATAAATACGAGCGTAAGAGATTGAATCTCACGCAGACAGACCCTCTATAAGCTTCTTCTTTGCAGCCGAGAATTAAATTCTCTGCAGAAACAAGATCATCTTCCTCCTCCCAAAACCTAGGTAAATAATAGAGAAAACATCTCCTTTTACTATCTGCTGCATGAAAAAGAGTTTAGCCCTTTATAAGAATTTTGTTCTTTTTCTGGATCTAAGATCCATAAGACAAATCTCTCATAAAAAAGAGAATTAAATTCTCATAGAGGAATTTTGATTTTAAACTTAAGATCCATAAGAGAACACCGATTTTTTTTCCCACTACTATAAAAAGAAAAGAAAAGAGGGAAAAGAAAAAAAAAAAGAAGGAAAAAGCAATGGAGTCTTTACCTCCAGGAACTTAGTTTTCTCAAAACATATCGAGAACTTAAATTCTACATGTCACGAGCCAAAAAGGCACGTGACCGGCACTTGAATCACGTGAAGTCTATAGGACTCCACCGTAACCCAAGTAAGCCAATAACCCGGAATCTAAACCTTTTTAAAGAGATAGTGGAGGTTAAGTTTTTAAAAAGGGTTATTAAATGGAATCAAGTTCCTTTTTAAAGTATAAATAAGTTTGTTTGAAAACGCATATGTCGTTTAAAAATCGGGCAGCATCTCCTTTGTAAATTTTGAATAAAAACACATACAAAACATAATATATAATAAACATCCCCAACGTGAGCTAGCTTCCACGCCCAAACGGCGGAGCAACTACGCAGTTAATATACGACGCACAAGGCGAAGAATAGAAAGCGAAACATAAACAAATACAATATAAATTCGACTTCAAACGAGTGCGACACCCAAAAACACATAAATATCTAAATCCCGCTTCTAAGTCTACAAATATACAAGTTTTGGTCGATGGAGTTTTTAACTAAATCCAAAAGAATATAAATATGCAATGGGCGGTTATGATCCAACATGTAACCTACCTATCAAAGCAATCACCGAAATAAGAAGTGTACCGGCAAGCCGCTACTGATCCGAGTGGTCAATCCTGCAAGATTCTGGGGCACAACGGGGGTGAATTTCCAACTCGGTAAATAAAAATATATCGCAAGATAAAAATCGAAATGCATAACGATCAACCTAAAACATAAAGTATATTACTATCATATCCTGTACTAATGTATGTATACTGCATAAGTAATATAAGTGCATCAATATCGATCACGTAAACATGGAAATATATCATCATATCATGTATATATATAGCATGCATCCATGTATAAGCCTATAAAGTAGCCGAAAGATATATGTAAAATCCTTTCAAAATAGTCATATGATACGTATATCACGGCACAAGCAGCAGGCGTGGGTTTATGAAGCATTATATGCAAATTGTTTAAAGTATACGTCTCGCTTTTTAGAAATGAATTTTAAGAGGGCTTCCAATTGAAAGATTTTTGTGTCGTCATAGACACGTCAAAATAGCGAGACTATAGCTCATTTGGAAACCTCTTTAATATACATTGATATGTGAAAGTAATATTCAGGTATTGTCCAATGGATCGGTCATGTTCGGCTACAATATAGCATAATCTATAACAGTGCATCACGACGGATCGCGCAAATATCAACATATGATTTTCCAGTATCGACATTTTAAATCTCACGAGTGTCCATTATCGATACTCTAACTCATCATCCACCAAGTGTCCATGACCGACACTCAAAATCATCATAAATCTGGCGCCTATCATCGACACGTAAAATCCAAATATCGCAGGCACCGTCTCAACGTCCGACCCTCTCCAGATATCAACTCAGCCACGGTCGGAATCCTTCGGATATCCGCCGCGCTCCAATGTCACCTCCGATATTGATCATCATCACTAAGCTCCCGTACCTCCCTATGGTCTTCCTGTCCCTTAGAGTCGTACCGGGTCCACCATGTATCTCTAATCGTTTAACCCCTACCTCGATTCGGATATCTCATCATGAAAACCAAAACTCATGGTGGACGCTAAATTATCATATCACAAGAAAACCGCACTTTTGAAAACATAATTAGTTTGTAAAAAGATACCCGTGGTTTTTCAAATCCATGGAAAACAACAAGTTCTGAAGAACACATATAATTCGTCTTTGCCACAATTGGCAACCATCATATTCACATATCCGTAGTAATGGTATTCGTATATCAAAATCATGATAGATATCATCATATCTATCATAGATATCTAGAACAAAAGTAAGCATGGCAGTTTCTACTGTGTCATGGCGATACTAATGATGTGTACTGTAGTATATGCGTCTGTGCTTGTGTCACATAGCAATCATTAGTAATTGTGCAAATTTTCTATCAATGTATTTGAACATCGCTATCACAAGCATCAACAATACGTCATGCATTTATGTTAGTTGATAATTAATTGCATGAATATGTCAATTATCGCATTCATATAATAACATCAACGCTATCAAGCGTGGCATTCCTATAGTGTTATGGCAGTACCAAAGAGGTGTAGTGTAACATGTGTGTCTGTGATTTGTGCAACATAGCAATCATTTGTGGTTGTGCAATGTTCTATCAGAGTGTTCATATGAGAATATCAACGCAACTAGCATATATAATAGGTAATCGAATTGCGAGTGCATAAAAAGTAACCTAATCGTAACGTGAATAATTCTTAAACATGGCTAACTATTATGAGCTATACCGTTATATTTTAAAATAGAAAAAACGTTATTTTGCAAATAAGGAAGCTGCAGTATATTTAAAATAGATACCCGTTTAAAATTTGCAGCGCATCCTTACCATTTGTCATTTAAAAGTGGAAAATGGATCGTTGGTTTTTAAAAGGGTATAGCTCAAGCAATCGCAATATCCCAATCAGAATAAACGCATGACTCCGCTAGTCCAAATGAATCTCGACCGTATTCGACAAACAATTCTCATCATAATAAGTACGGAATCATCCCTCATATAATATCCATCAAATATCCAATCAATATCGTGAGGATCTATAGTCGCGTACGCATATAACAATAATCGTATATAAATATATACACATACATGACACAGTAGATACAAACTATATACTAACTTAGATATAAACTAAGTTATCTAATATAACACTATAGCCTAGGTATATATTATAAGTATTTTATTTAATTGGTTGCGGCGGTGCTATATGCCATCCACCCGACTTCCTCTGTAGATATAAATTTACTCACCAACATCTCGAGCTAGTCGAAACCTACAACCGCCTTGTTCGTCATTGCTGTCCCGGACGTCCCTATGATCGTACCTACAATCGAAAACATAACACAACTGCATAAATATCCAAATCGAAAAAGACATAATGACCGAAGTGCACATAGGTTAGAATCTATGGTCAACGCGTGCTAAATACGACAAAATACCTCCGACGTCGACATACAAATATCGAACGATCAAGTCAAGATATAGAAATCCAAAAACCCGAGTTTAAAACCATAACACATCGTCGAAAAACTACCAAAGTGCTCCCAGATTTGGATACAGGGAATCTGGAACAAAAAGGGGTATCAAAAGGGCTAAGTTATCAAGTTATTGAGCTTCAGGACCAAACCCTAACTAGCACACAGGGCCGCAAATCTCGACTAAAACTCAGCCAAGGGGAAGAATTTAGGGATCGGGCTTCTACCATGGTCTCCTGGTTGTCCAACTAGGTCAATAGGATACATCATTTATTTTTCAGAGCTCCTGAATTGTTCCAGAATTCATTTGAACACCAACAAATCCATAAATTCATAACTTTAAAACTCAAAACACTTTTAAATCATAATCCCCATACATTAAAATACCGTTAACTTCTCCTAAATCAAGTGTAAACATTAAGTAAACCTCTACTAGAACCATCACCATACATAACCTCACAAAACTCAAATTTTAAAATGCAAACTACCCCGTTACATGGCCCAACACTTTAAAATTTGAAGACCTGGTGAAAAGAGGAAACTTTAACAATTTGAGTGAGAAGTAGTGGAGATCCAAGCTTTGGAGATGTTCTCTTGAAGTCTTGAGGGATCAAGTGAAGCAATTATCAAGATCTATGGTTTATTTGTGAACGGAGGCTAGGGTTTAGGCGAGGGTTGATGGAGTTAGGATATTTAGGAGAGGAAGAGAAGATATTTTGATGGAGAGAGAAATGTATATGAATTATAAGAGGAAGAGAGTTTGTGACATAATATACTAGGCTTTATGTTTGGATGGGTGTGAGGGTATATTCTAGCTTAACATATATCCCCCCTTCTTTCTCTCAACCAAATAAACCATATAATTATCACCTAAATCTCATGTCATATCTCATAACAAAGTACTTATCATATTCAAAATATCTCTCATTTTCATTTTTTCTAAAATAATAATATATACGGATACCAATTCGAAAACCAAAATCCATACATTATATTATTTTCGTAAACTCTTAATATCCATATTTAAATTATAAATTAATATTTATAATTTTTCAAAATATTACACTACATGAACAAGATCTTAAAGATCTTAATAAAAAAAATGATGACTTTGATGGACTAAGGAGAGATTATCTCGCTAAAAGGATTTAATCTTTAAAAAAATAAATTAGTCTTTGTAAAAAAATATGTGGCAGCACCGTACGTGTTAAATATGTGAGCGATGCACGTGATGAACACGTAAGCGCCCGAGCCCAAGTGATAAACACGTGAGCGTCAAGCCTCAACGGCCTACATGACACGTAAGCACCCAAGCCTCAGCGGCCCACGTGATGAACATGTGAGCGCCAAAGCTTCATCAGCGCTACACGTGACACTCACATGATTGAGTGCTAAGCACTGTTGGGTGATATAAAAATCCAATACTTAGTCTTAAATGAATTGAGACCTTAAAGTTCTAAACTTCTTTAATTTTTAAATCAACTGAGCCCATATTCTCAAAATATTTAAGTCGATCTTAGTCTTATATACGACTAACGACCCTTAATTAAACTTCTAAGTTGATCTTAGTCCAAAACAGGATTAACGATCCTTAGATCAAGAAAAAAAAGTATCTCCTGAACTGATGGACCTCATTAATATGAGAAATGCTACCTAGGTTCACCCCAAATTTAATATATACGAATTTGGACTAATCCGTGCCCTACGGGCGACAACATTAGTCTCCGTATACAATCCAATGGCAACCTAAAATAAAAAAAATTAAAACACATCACATAACAGAATAGACCTGAAGTGTAGAAAGTTGTTAGCGCTTGGCGATAACGTAATTAACCGCAGGGGCTTGCGTCTGTAGGAAAAAGCGTCACCACAATTAATAAACCCCTCGTCCGTGAGGGGGAATCTGAAAAGTCAGCTAAATCGGTCACATCCATCCAAACCTCCAATATACGGTGTCATAAATCAACTTGGTATCTTTGGAAAGATGGATGGATATGTATTATAGTATCTGCCCCTAAATTCAGGCAAGACGGTCTATCCCAATTCGTCTCTGTTTTCGGTGGTAAACAGATTCTGGCACACCCGGTGGAATCTTTTTCTCTTTCCACTCCACACCTTTTTGTATCATGTTTCACGAACAAAATCGTGGTATACTATATTTATGGTTGCTCTTAGTGTTGGGATACTAAAGATGGTGTTTTGTTTCCATGCAGATTTCAATTGCATTTTCTGGCAAAAAATGCAACTTCTACTCCAACACCACTCCAACCGGGGTAACAGGCTATGGCCCTTGTGCTTTACATCCCTATGGCTGAAGTGGCCCGGGAACTAAACGAGCTCTTCTTTGGAGCAATGCTCCCACCTCCTTCCCTTGGCATCCCAGCGCCGGAGGAGGACACTCAGAAGAATTCTGTTTTTAACAGGACAACTACCAGTGCAGGCTCCTCTGAACAGCTTGCCAATTCTCAAGGCTCGGTCTTCCATAGGCTGAATATGAGCTCCGTGGGACCCGCTAAGAAGCCTACAATACTAAAGAGATCGGTCATTAAGAGGTTGAGCTTTGTTGTGCTAGACGCTTCAACCGTCCCGACGATCTCCATGAAGTTAGTCACCAAAAGGCTGACACCTACTGTGTCTGAGGCACCAAAGAGTGCTTCATCCCTACACTGATCAGTCTTCAGCAGGCTGTCATCCCCTGCTCTGGTTCAGCCGAAGGTGTCGATCTTCCACCGACCAATGCATAATGAATCTCCAAGGCCACACAAGGGGCATGATGAGGAAGCTCCTAAGATTGAAGAAGTGCCTGCTACAAGAGGCGCTCGACGTCGCTACTGGCATCGAGTAAGACACGCTGGGCCAATTCTCTGTCAGGGTTGGCTCCACCAGCCCTAACTCCTGCTGTCCATGCTACTATTCCAACTGGGAACAGGTTTGAACCACTAAGAAGGGTTAAACGCAATTCACCTACCGCGGTGCTGAAGAAGTCTCTGCCATCACCTGTGGAAACATTTGAAGAGCCGATGATGATGCGCTCTCCCAAGAGGCTTTCCTCAACCATCTATAAGGTGTGGAAAGAAGTCAAAGATTATGTTATCAACAACCGATACTCTCCTAAGCTGAAGAAAATAAAACGTCAGCCAAACATTGACAACTTCCCTTCCTAAAACAAGGGGACTCGTTCGAAGGTGGTTCCTGCTATGAGGGTTCCACCTTAATCAACTTCTCACAAAAGAGAGAGGCCGGAGAAGCTCCAAGCGCCTGAGGCAAACTCCAAGTGCTGAGATTTCAAACGCCCCAAGCCTGGGGGCATTGTAGTTCATTCAGTCCATATGGTGAACTCTAAAAATGAAAGCCGCGCTTCTGTTTCTCACAGACCGATTACCTGATCTCTGATGAAAGATCGGTAGCAACAAGAAAAGTTGTAGGAGATACATTCTTAAGAGGCAGAACTCATTAGTCCACCGTCTAAGGCAAACCCCGAGGACGCACCCGATGAAAGGACAGAGCAGGAGTCTGATACTGACTTCCTAAAGCGCGTTCTCGAGAAGAAAAATGGAGAAGCGGCAGAAATGTCCGCTAAGATGAATAAGATGGCCCTCTTGATCCAGAATATGGCTAGAATGGTACTCAATCAGAACCGCAGGCGGAGGAACCACCAGTAGTCGTTGTTGATGACAAAGCAGATACTTCAAGTCCTTTGTTAACCCCTTCGGTAGCGAAAGAGGAAGTGATCATGAAAGCAAAGCTGGATGAATATATCGCCCAGCGAATTAAGGATCATCACACCGGTGAAGCAAGAAGTAAACTAGTAAAGACTGGTTGTCTATATTCTGCATGGTATAACCAACTGCAATACCCTGAGGGATATGTAATCTCGAAGTTCAATAGCTACAATGGGACAGGAAACCCCCAGCAACATATCGCACAGTTTAGAGCTATGTGTGGTAATATCGGTGGTGAAGACCCGTTGCTTCTCTGTCAATTCGTCGGCAGCCTGACGGGAACCGCTGTTGAATGGTACTCGGAGCTCTCAAATGACTCCATTAAGACCTTCACCGAAACGGAAGTGCTCTTTACGAACAGGTTCGTTAGTGCAAGTGAACGCATTAGGGC
Source organism: Agapanthus africanus (assembly GCA_030015575.1). Lineage (NCBI taxonomy): Eukaryota > Viridiplantae > Streptophyta > Magnoliopsida > Asparagales > Amaryllidaceae > Agapanthus > Agapanthus africanus. The sequence goes on from CM057337.1 coordinate 131,841,729, forward strand.
ATCTGCATTAGTTAATGAAAAGGTGAGATCCAACGAGACGATGGTCCAATACATCATTTGATGGAGGAACCTCTGGTTTAAATGCGAATAACGCATCGATGAAGGATCGGCAGTGGGAATGCTCATAGGTATCCTCGATCAGCAATTAAAGGTGTACCCATTCTTGGCTTTTGCAAAGCCGACCACCTTTCAAGAACTCATCAATAATCTGGTTCAGCTGGAACATATTGGCCAGTCTTCTTCCTCTTCGGGTGGAGAAAATAAGAACAACAAGAATAAAAGCAACGCGACGTTTAACGCTAATGCACAGCAGCAACCATCGGGCCCTAAAGTAACCGGTCGTCAAAATGACAACTGCACGGGTTCTACTCTTGAAGAAAGAATGGGACGTGAATACTCATTCCCCTGTGACAAGACGGAGAAGTTGTTCGAGCTTTCTACGAAGAACCACATGCAGCCATTGCCCGAGCCACGGCGACCAGCACAAGCTGGCGCCGTTAATGATCCAAACTACTATCTCTACCATCGAGTGGTCAGCCACCCGATCGAGGACTACTATGTCTTCAAAAACTGGGTTGAAGACCAGTATAAAAAGGGCAAGTTTATGCTGTCGGATAACTAGAAAGTGAACCTACCACAGAAACACACTCCCAAAAGGATTGATACACAGGGGGCATCCTGCTCTCGGGCAGCGAAAGCTCCGTGGGAGATTGTCCTTTCAGCGAAAATGAAAAAGATACTGAAAGACTTGTAAGCATGCACAACAATGAAGTGGAGAATCTCGCTTGAACCAGAAATCATCGAAGGGATGTTGAAGCCGCGTCCCATGCTGAAGATTGCCAATAAGGGGAAAATCCTCCAAGTCCAGTCTTCTAAGAAAAAGAAGAACGAGACTAAGAAGCCTGTCCAGCCTGCCGAATACGTAAACAACCGGACGAACCTGCAAAAATATTTATATGCGTTAGAGGAATATAACCAGAAAGCGTGATCACTGATTACACTCAAAGAGTTTCTTCAGCATTTCTTCAAAAATGGCGATGCTAAGAAAGAAGAAAACTCATAGAAGAAGAAAAGGAGCGTGTGGGAAGCTGCCACGTTGTCTCTCACTCCTTCATATATGACGATGATGCCCCCCAAACATCAAAAAGTGACACTGGTGAGCAAGAGATGGAATCAACGCTGGATGTTTCGAGCCCTTTGCGCGAAGAGTTGGTTGAAAGGTTGCTGAACGAAGCATTTCAAGCAAGAAAGGAGAATTAAAGATGCGAGATGGACCTATATGAAAATGCCAAGCAACAGCGTTTGAGCAAGCAAGCTGTGGGAAGGGCGATTTATGTAATTCCTTAAATCCTACCTGCCAAGAAGAAAAGCAAAACTAAAACTGAGAAGCGGTTCGCCAAAGCCCTGTCAATGGGCATGAAGCTACCACCCCTCTTGATGTTTACTCCGGGAGTACCGTACTTTGAAGGCGGAGAAGAACACCTGAAGTACTTTCTATACCACCGAAGGATCTCACATCCTATCGATGAGTGGAATACCTTCAAGAAATGGTGGCGAGGATATGTCGCTGACCAAAGACACCTGAAGAAAGAAAAGCGAACGGCTCATGTGTGTAAATCTGGGAGCAGCAATCCCAAAGCCGGCGAAGGGACGAAATCAAGTTGCCACATGATTAGCGGTCAACCAAATAAGGCCCATCCTTCAGAAGCGGAAAGTTCAAAGGTTCCCACTTTCGGAAGCGATTCTGAAGATGAAATCCTTTACAACCCTCTGTTCGAAAGCTCCTCCTCAGCAGAAGAAGCGACGAAAGATTGTGGCAATATCCAGCTACGAAACCGCACATTGCTATAGAGAAACCTTAGACCAACGAATAAACCTTCGAATAAACAAGACAAGGGGAAAGGAAAGGTAGTTGAAGAGATTGAAATAGACGAGGACGTCTCCAAGGAGCTCACCACTAAGGACCCGCCTAAGAAAATGAAGGTGGACATCACACTTGATACTCTCCTCCTATCCAAAGAACTTCAGGAGATTCTTATTGAGGCACTGAAAGAACCTGATCAGTTCCAAGTATTCTTCACAGAAGAGAAGATGAAAGATGAGCTTATAGAGGTCAATAGTATCGATATCACTTTCAGTATAGAATATTTACTGTTAGGAATGTTCGAGCACAACCGACCTCTTTACGTAGCCGGATATTGTGAAGATAAGAGGATAAAAAGATCCTCGTCGACAATGGTTCTTTAGTTCACCTGTTAAATATAAAGGTGCTTAAGGAACTATCTATGGATGCTCAATTTCTTGGTCGAGAGAAGAACACCATCTCTGGGTTCGACTCGCAGTCTTCACGAACACTTGGGTCCATGGTGTTAACACTTCACATCGGGAAGCTCATCACTGACATCAAATTTCACGTCATTGACTCCAAGACATGTTATAAAGCATTACTCGGTAGACTTTGGCTACATGAGTATAATATCATTCTTTCTACACAACATCAATATATGAAGTACTTCAAGGACGGCTAAGAGTATACCATCACAAGAGAGCTTTACCCCTTTTCGGTGAATGAAGTATGAAAATATGAAGATGCTAAGTACTTCATGCCGGACTTGAAAGATACTGAGAAGTGCGGCAAACCGGAGAACAAACAAGTACAAACGGCCGCCATCCCAGTCTTTGGAAGCGGTTCTGAAGGAGAGGAGGAGATAGTATTCGCAAGTCAACCTCCGAGGGAGAGTGATAAACCAAGATCATCAACTCTCATTCCAGTTTTTGGCAGTGAGTCTGAAGAAGAGGCTGATGCAGCGTTCTCTCCCCATCCGTGGGTAAAGGTTCCTGATAAAAAAGATTGAGCTCCGCATGTCATAATGGCTCTGCTTCACTACTACAAAGAACTTGATGCACTCAGCACCTACAACATACATGAGTTGGTGACTTTTTACGTACCTCCCAGGCGTAGAGAAGAAAAAACGATTCTCTTCTATAAGTCGGAAAAGACCAAAGTGGACAAAGAGATCTGGCACGGACTCGATCCAAATTTCGACATATTACAGCCCATCCGCATGCCGAGATACTTCACAAAGGAATTAAAGGAATCCTTGAAGCCTCAATGAGTACCGCTTAAGCAGACCGTTCGACAGGCCCAGTTCTATAAAAGAATCTGGGAAGTGCCCGGGACTCGCCAAATCAAGCTGAACGGGAATATGAATACTACTGGTTTAGGATATGCATAATCAAAGAAGTGGGAGAGAATCTACAGTTGCCACACTGTAACATTTTCAAATAAAGAAGAAGATGCTTTGCCGATAAACAACACAGTTGAGCAGGGGGCAAGGCCCATGCAAAGGTCTATAAGCCCGTCACTAGAAGAGCAGATTGATAGGATGACAAGGAAAGCCTATCAAGCAAGCAAAGATAATCAAAGTTGTGAGTTGGCCATCTATGAAATGGCCAGACAACAACGCCTACGCCAACAAGCTGTGGAAAGAACGAGTCATGAATCTCCCCAACCACAGCTGCCTCCATCTTCCCTCATAAGAGGAGGATTTCGAGACAAGAGCAAAAAGATGGTCCCGATCAATACCCAAAAACAAAAAGGTAGTCCCGAGATACCTATCCACCGGAATAAGGTCGGTTGGAGTCCCTCCCTAATAAGGAATATGGAGCGGAAATACACTTTCCCTCGAGACAAGACAAGAAAGTTATTCGACCTCATCACGAAGTATCAGATGCTGTCACTTCCGGAGTCTCGATGACCCAAATAAGCAAATGCGGTTGATCATCCTGATTACTGCCCATACCATCAGGTCATAAGCCACCCGATCGAAGAATATTTTGTGTTCAAGAATTGGATTGAAGACCAGTACCAACAAGGCGAGTTCATATTATCTGACAGCTGGAGGGTAGACCCACCACAGAAGCACGAGCCAAAGAAAGCTTATGCCATCAAATCGGGACCCGTTCGATCCAGAAAACGGAAGTAGACCCATACTTGTCACACAATAAGGCTCTCAAGTGAGGGGAAATACGAAGATATGCTTGAGCTTTTTGATTGCTCCGCAAATGAAGATGAGGAGATCTCAGAACTTCCACCGGCGCCGAAAGAGTTGGAAGATGGAATCCACACTACAGCAGATGAGCTAAAGAAGGTCAACTTAGGAATGAAAGATGATTCGAGACCAATATTCGTCGGCGAGCTGCTGTCTGAAGAACAAGTAGCCACCCTAAGAGACGTGCTTATGGAATATAGAGACTGCTTCGCCTGCATTTACTCCAAGATGTCGGGTATTGATCCAGATATAGCGGTATACAAGATGACCATAACCCCAGAGACAAAGCCAGTTAAACAAGCACCAAGAAGGATGCGGCTCGAACTCGAGATGAGCATCAATGCCAAAGTCAAGAAGTCTATCGACTCCGATTTCATCCATAAAGTATAATACCCGGATTGGATAGCCAATATTGTCCCCGTGATGAAGAAGAACGGGACCATTCAGATTTGTGTGGATTTTCGGGACCTGAACAAGGCATGCCCGAAAGATGATTTCCCTATACCAGTGACAAAACTTATGATCGACAACACCTCTACTCACAAGGTCTTCTCTTTCATGGATAGGTATTCCGGATACAATCAAATCAAGATAGATCCCGAAGATCAGAAGCATACGGCGTTTCGCACACCCTTAGGCTATTCTGCTACAAGGTCATGCCCTTCGAATTAAAGAACTCTGGAGAGACATACCAAAGAGATATGACAAAGATATTCGATGACCTTATACATGAGATCGTCGAATGTAACATCGATGATTTGGTGGTCAAAAGCAAATCTCACGAAGAGCACTGGGAGAATCTGAAAATAGTCTTCAAGCGCCTTCGGAAATTCAACCTGAAGATGAACTCGCTGAAATATGCATTCGGAGTCTCGTCGGGAAAGTTCCTCGGCTTTATAATCCGTCACCGAGAAATCGAGATCGACCCCTCTAAGATCAGGACAATAACATAAATGCCCCTAAGAAGTCTTAAGCAACTACGATCTTTCCAAGGAAAGCTTTCCTACATACGACGATTCATTGCCAACTTATTTGGAAAGTGTTGTCCATTCAGTCACCTGATAAAGAAGGGAACTCCCTTTATATGGGATCAGAAATGCCAGAAAGCACTGGAAGAAATAAAACAATACTTATAGAATCCGCCAGAACTGACCATCTCGGTTAAGGGAAAGCCCCTAATTCTCTATACAACTGCCATTGATGGTTCTCTAGGCGTGATATGGGCATAAGAGAATGACCAAGAAAAGGAAAAGACTCTATATTATCTAAGTCGAGTCCTGCTGGAAGCAGAAAGCAACTACTATCCTATTGAGAAGCATTACATGGTGCTGATCTTCACGATCATGAAACTCAGACACTACGCCTTGGCGCATGAAGTGCACCTCATAGCAAAGGTGGACCCTCTCATGTGTTGGGTTTTGGTGCCCGCGCCGCGGAAACCGTGGCTTAGGCGGAAGAGAAAACAAAAATTTTAGCAAACACCGAACACCCGTAAAACCCAAGATTCGATCCATAGACCCACACCAGCTAATTAAAAGTGCAATGGTTAAGAAAATACAACATTTGTCTCATGTCCACCAAATTGTGGAAGACCCCTTCAAGCACGTAGCCACCGGGATCGCGCTTGAGAATCGACCACCCTTGCCGAAGATGATCCACCCGAGAGAATCCGTGGGAGGTTCTAACCGACGATCCAAACTTGCTAGGTTTAGATGGTCGGTGATGTAGGAATATTTCACTAAATTTCTCTCTCTAAAATCTATGCTCAAAATGAGAGCAAGAAGAAGAAGGAGAAGGAAAAAAGGAAGCAACCATGAAGCATAAGCTCAAGTGTAGAATGAAAAATCATCAAATCCAAAAATGAAAGAGATAATGACTACATAAGCTTGCAACCATAATGCAATAGTGCACAATAAATGCACATCACCATCCAAGCCATCCCTCATCACCATGCTTCACCAAAACCCCAATTTCCACCTCATTTCCTTATTTATTTTTCTAAAAAGAAAAACAAATATGAGGTGTCCTTCTTCTAAAAGCATACTCGTATAAATACGGAATACTTTACCTGGTATATGTATCACTATATATATGCGTATCCGTATAAAAATACGGATAGTACTAAAGAGAGAAAATGAATAGTGAACAATAATACTAAAATATATGTATCAAAATACATATATAAATTATTAAATCAAATCCTGATTTAATAATCCGACTTAATCCTAAGCTGGCTAGTATTATCAATCGCTCGATTAAAGTCTGTGTATCCCATACATGTATTTAATCGGACCACTGCACCAACCAACGTATGGCTCTTACATCTATCGTCTGAACCGGGAAAACCCTCTATGTGGGACTTTAAAGACTCGACAATACGCTGGTAGTGGGTTTAACCACAAGCATGTCAGCGGTACTAGCTGTACGTAACGGCTACCCAGATACTTATCGAAAGGAAGGTCGACAATCAAGTGCGTCCTTACCCTACTGAGCCTGAATGTAACAATCTTCGTACAGTCCGGTCTCCTCGTCAAAAAGTATCGCATATCGGGTCTAAGGGGCGGATAACGTTAGACCCTTACTAACCCGATAAATCGTGTCTGAGTTAAGCTTATCGCCAATAGAGATACTACTGATCAACTATCAGTAAATCTCATCCACTGTGGCTACGGATTTCTGGTGATAGCCAACTGAACACAACGCGACATCGACTCCTAATACCAGGAGAGACGAATCCCTGACAGTCAACCACTGCCTCCATATGGCTTGGGACTGTACCCAACTAAAACATGTTTGCACGATTCTTTTGAGCCGTGGTAGGATAGTAATCAAAGTACAGTGGGAACTCACACGAGACAAATGATGACTTCAGGTCAAAGGACTAACCTGTACTCATGCCACCTGAGAACTTCCATCTGACGATAGATATAATACCATTTAGAAGTTCTTGGCGAGTCCGTCCAGTGTACTCACCTCCAGTGACCATCTGTATACTATCTTAGGTAACACAACACCAATGGCTTATAAGACTGGCTACCGCCCCTCATCGGGGTCTAGAAGCATATACATTAGTCTACTCCGGAATATCGATGCCCAGTTTCGATACTCCCACGACTAGGGACATTTAAGGATGTGCTTATGGACAACCCAGCTCCAAAATATATGATCGCCATCTTAATACTGATTGCCAAGCAACAATCCTACGGAATTCATCAATGATGAAGATAAACCAGATAGCATACTATCATCTCGAGTAAGACTGTTATACCTGTATAGGTCCTCTCTCAATTATCATAATTGCCTACTTACGATCACAATAATTGCCTTGAGGGCACTATATCCTGAAAGTCTACCTTAGCACCACCATGAGGTTTAAACAGGCATCAAACATGTAATTTTTAAAAAATTGGGGTGCTAAGCTATACTAACTAAGGATCAAACTAGATGATTAGGGTTTACATGATGATATCAAAAGATTTACACTAAGAGATGGAGGTTACAACCTTTGTAGACCGTGTCCTTTTCTTCAAAAGTTCCTTGTAATAGTCCACGCGACTCCACTAGGCTCCACTTGAAGTTGGATCGAGCTTCCTTTGCGATCTTCGTGTGGAAATGATCCACCCAAAACTCCTCTAATCCAAGCTACCTCTTCACTAAACCATCTTTAGTGAAGGAACCACACTACACCAAAGTGCTAATCTAGCGTAGGATGGTGAAGTAGGGGTGTTTAGCTCACTAAGGATCCTCACAAGTCCTAAGTTTCACAACTCATGTGAGTGTTAGGGCTTGGAGGTGGAGGTGAAGAAAATGGAGAGAGCTAGAGGAAGAACTCAAGAAAAATGGCTAAGGAAAAAATGAACCAAGTAAAGAATGGCTTTACACTTGTGTTCTCTTATTGAAGCATACAATTTATTTCAATAATAAATTTCTCCCATGCTTCAATAGTGAATACAAATGAATTAATAAATATAAAATCCATGCCTTGCACCATACCACAAAAGTCTCCCCATTTTTCCACCTCATTTTCTATTTTCAAAAAAATAGAAAATCTAACCATGCTTCATAATATATATATATAACTGAATAATATCATTTATCTGTATATCACATTATCAAATCAGCATTTGATCATATAATCCGGTTATATCTCATATAACTTGACCGATAACAAATAACCACCATATTATAATACAGTATCTCATACTCGTATTTAATCAGGCCCACTCACATATCAGCATATGTGCCCTACTTCGTTTCGCTTGAATTAGGAAACATCTGTGTGGGACTCTAAAAACTCGTCAATACGCCAGCAGTAGGTGATGATCACATCAGTCACTTATAAGCATTCAGCGGTACTAGCTGGACGTAACGGCTATCCAGATATTGAGCGAATAGAAGATCAACAAGCAAGCTTGTCCAAACTCCTATGAAGTCTATAAGTAACACTTACCATACAGTCCGGTCTCTTCGTCTGATATGTCGCATATCGAATCCAGGGGTGGAATCGTCAGACCCCAGTAACTTGATAAGTCATGCCGATGTATGGCTCATAACGGTTCGAAAAACTACTGATAACACTTACCAGTAAATCTCATCAGCCATGGCCAGGGACTTACTGTTATAGCCAATCGAGTATAGAGTAACATCAACTCCTATACCGAAAGAGACGAAACCCCTCGTATCGCTCATTGCCTCCATGTGACTCGGGAATGTACCCAAAATCCAACTGTTTACATGACTTGTTTGAGCCGTGGTAGGGAGGAAATCAAAGAACAGTGGGAACCACACAAGACTCTATGATGATCTCGGGTCTACAGACTAACCTGTACCGGTGTCACCAGAGAACTGCTATCTGATGATAGGTATAGTACCAACTAGGAGTTCTCGGTGAGTCCTATTCAGTGTACCCATTCTCTAATAAGCACCCGTGTACAATCTTTGATGTCAAACACCAATGGTTATAGGATCAACCATCGCCCCATACAGGGTCAAGAAACATACACACTAGTCTACTCTGGAATATCGATGCCCTATCTCGATACTCCCTCGACTAGGAACAATTAAAGGATGTGCTTACACAAGTCCCAGTAGTATGATCTGCATCATAGTCCTGGTATTCAAGCAAACATCCTAAGGGCTTTATCAACACGTATCAGATAGACAATATAATAATACTAGTGTACATATTAAGATAAAGTGCAACCAGATAGCATACTATCATATCGAGCAAGAAAGTCCTCTATATATATGTCCAAGTATCCACTATATCATACAATAATGGCCTCTTGGGCATACATATTCCTAACATATCCAACATCAAGTACCTCATGAAGAAAGCTATACTGATAGGAAGGCTCGCCAAATGGGCCCTTTTTTTAAGGAGTTCACAATCATTTATCCCCTCCTCAAAGCGGTAAAAAGACATGCCAACGCTTACTTCCTTACGGAGCACCTGATCTCGGCTGACTCTCCATTAATTTGTAAGCTGTCGGATGAACATGCGTTCAACGCATTCGAAGAGAAAGAGGACGTAAAAATGTCTCATTAGGAGTTATACTTCGTTGGAGCCTCCTTAATGAAAATGCGAAAGAAGAACGTCCCAGTAATCAGGGCTGGGATAGGCTTTATTTTCGTTAACCCTTAAGGTGGAATAACCCGCTACCTATCTCGTTGATGGAGCCCAGGAGCAACAACGAAGCAGAATATGAAGTACTTATTGCTGGCTTGAGATCACGATCGATATGGGAATTGAGAATCTCCACATATACGGGGATTCTCAATTAATTGTCATGCAGGTCAAAGGGGATTACAAAACATGCAAGCCAGAGCTGATAAAGTATGGTGAAAATATGCAACAACTGCTGATGCGGGTTCCTTTATATACACTAGAAAATATGTCATGAGCGGAAAACAACAAAGCAGACGCTTTAGCTAAACTGCCCAAAGAATTAGCCGATGGAAATCTCGACAATGTAAGGATCATCATCCAAAGTCGTAAGATTTTAGCCCTGACAGAGATATCTTCAGAAACTCTAGCCGGAGCAATTGATGAAGATGTCCTTCAAGCGGAAGAACAAGAGGACGAAGAGGACTGGCAGGAAGTCTTTAGAGACTACTTCAGATCTCAACAACTGCCTGAAGATGCATCGCAAAGGCATCAGCTCATGAAAAGAGCCCCATCATTCGCGCTAATCGATAGAACCCTATATAAGAGATCCTTTGACCATATATGACTGAGATGCTTGGGACCGAAAGAAGCCAAAAAGGCCGTCCATGAAATTGACAACAGACTTTGTGGATCTCACCAACCCGGCTCGAAGATGAAGTTGACGATCAAAAGAATGTACTATTACTAGCCCACAATAATTCATGACTGCATTGAATATGAAAAAAAAAGCTACTCATGCCAAATACATGGGAATTTCAACCACCAACATCCCAGTCCGCTACATCCCACTGTGGCTAGTTGGCATTTTGAGACTTGGGGAACAGATATCATCGGCCCTATTGAACCAGCGTCATTTAAGGCACATCGGTTCATCTTGGTGACAACCGAATACTTCTCCAAATGGGCAGAGGAAATACTGCAAAGGGAAGTAAAGACGGAAAACAACTCCCACTTCTTCAAAACACATGTTATCTACTAGTTCGGAGTCCCACGGTGGATAGTCTTAGACAACAGACCAGCATATAGAAGCTACAAGATAAGCTGCTTCATACAACAACACAAAATAGACTGAAGATATTCCTCTTTCTATAACTCTCGAGCAAATGGTCTAGTCGAAACTTTCAACAAGACACTAACCAAGCTCATAAAGAAAATGGTGACTAAGAATAAGAAAGATTGGCATAAAAGACTATAAGAAGAACTATGGGCCTACCGGACGACGTTCAAAACGGCCACAAAGACAACACCTTATGCACTGGTATTCGGTGCCGAAGCGGTGCTCCCATTGGAGATCGAACTCCCATCATTAAGGATGGCGGTTCAATATGAGCTTACGGATGAAGAAAATGCTCATCTCTGATTTGAAGAGCTCGATGCTCTCGACGAGACTCGTCTAGTAACAAAACAAAGCTTAGAAGCTCACATAACAGGTGTATGGAAGACTGACTAGACAGAGGACGTTTCATAAAGGAGAACTCGTACTGGTTGTCAAAAGACCCATGATCCCTAACCGCGCGAAACGTGGAAAGTTCAAGCCCAACTATGATGGTCCGTATATTATAGAATATGTTTATCAAGGTGGAGTGTACATGCTGATAGATATGCAGGGCGGGAGACCTTATCGACCAATAAACGGCTGATTCCTCAAAAAGTACTATACTTGAAGAGTCACGACTTGGGTCTATGATAGATGATGACGCCTATGTCCACTCGCTATCTTCCCAAATCAAAACTCTGAAAGTCCCATCGGATGATAGTGTTGGTCGACAGGGGCTAGGGTCGTGTCGCTCGCAACCGCGGGGGAATTGCACACAAAAATTAGTAGCAAGTATAGCCCCAATCCAAACAAGAATCTATCGAAATAACAATGCAATTGACAAAAGTTCTAAACTAGTAAACTAAAGGAGATGTGACTATAACCTTTGTAGCATTTTCATATGCTTCAAGTGATGGAACTCAGACTCGGGCTAGACTCCGTGAGTATCCGAAAGCATCCATACGCCGACCACCTCGCCATAGATGATCCGCGGTGAACACACGATGCCCGTAGCTCCACCTCCTTCGTCTTAAGGAGAAACTCCACTTCGTCGCTCACTATGCGCTAATAGAGGTGAAATATGAATTGGGTACTCTTCGGAATTTGATTTGAGCCGCCATGGCAACATTTGCCATTAATGAAGAGAGCTTGGAGCTCTCAAGCTCAAAAGAAGAAGAAGATGAACAAAGATGGCTAATCAAAATTGATTCCATTCTTAATTTTTTCCGTCTCATAACACTTATGAGATTTAATCTCATACCTTCTCTCTTTCTCTTATGTGTTTTCACACAAAGAGATAGAAGGAAGGTCCCACCACTTTACTTATATAATATATTATATACAAATTAATATATATATATATATATATATATATATATATATATATAAAGTAATATATATACACATGTACATATATATTTACATAACATAGAAAGTGTGGGATTAATATATATGTCATATATATATATTAAATGAGATAAGTATATGTATCCTATACACATACACATCGTGTACCAAATACACATTTGGCCATCAAAATTATCTCAGTATCACATACAGTAGAGAGTGTGTATATCAAATACACAATATTAGAAACCACATCCAAAATACGGTTATCAAGTCAACACTTGACTTGATATTCCCGCTTTTAAACCGGATAGTATTCCTGGACGTTCGATTAAATCAAATATCTAATCACACTCCTGCATGTATTTCATACGAACGCCACATCACATTTTGCCCGGGCAGAAACCTTCATTGTGGGACTCTAAAGACCTGTCAATACGCTAACAGTAGATTATGTAAGATCATATCCGATCGAATTCAAAACACTTTCAGATCCAATTCCCTGACGGGATAACCCACAAGCACGTCAGTGGCACTAGCTGTACGTAACGGCTGCCTAGGTATGATCAAGATAAAAGCAATTCGACGAGCGAACTCATCTAGACCCGACAAAGTCTATAAGTGATAGTCACCGTACAGTCCTGTCTCTTCGTCTAAGAGTATCACATATCCGGTCTACGGTTTGGAATCTGTCAGATCCCAATAACTCAATAAATTATGTGATAGAGAACTCATAACCAACCAGAGATATAATTGATAACACTTATCAGTTTTTCTCCATTGTGGTGGCCACCGAGTTATGGTTGTAGTTATGTCCTGCACAGCGTGATATCAACTCCCTATACTGGGAGAGACGAATCCCCTCGACCGCTTACTGCCTCCACGTGCTTCGGGACTATAACCAACAAAACATGTTTGCATGACTCATTTGAGCTGTTGTAGGGTAGAAATCTAAGTATAGTGGGAACACACATGAGACACTATGGCGATCTCAGGTCCTAGGGACTACTATGTACTCATGTCACCAGAGAACTACTATCTGACATTAGTATATTACCAACTAGGAGTTCTCGGTGAGTCCGTCCAGTATAACTCATCTAATGAGCACCTGTATACAATCCTCGGTGTCAAACACCAATAGCTATGGGATCAGTTGTCGCCTTCCAACCGAGTCAGGAAACGTACACAATAACCTAAACTAATGTACCGATACCCAGTCTCGATACTCTTACGACCAGGGACATTTAAGGATGTGCTTATCGACTACTCAGGCCCCAGTAGTATGATCTGCATCATCGTCCTGGTAGCCAAGCATAATCCTAAGGGCTTTATCTTATATTTAAACGATACGTGATACGGAATAAAATGCATCACATGAAAGATAAAGACAAATCAGATAGCATACTATCATCTTGAGTAAGACTATTTTCCGTATAGGCCCTCCTTCAATTACGTAATTGCCATCTTGCAATTACAATAATTGCCTTGAAGGCACTATATCCAACAATCTCCCACTTGCACTTAAGGATAATTATTGCGGTATCACATACCCAACTTCTGTACTAACAGCTTTGCAAACTGTGTTCGAGAACTAGCCTCAATGAGTGAACCCGACACAGTGCTTCTCTCTGTTTCTCCCTGTATCTCAACTTCGCGGAGATCAAATATCTCCCGACCTGAGTGATACATGCCTTCGTATTTTCCTGGACAGACAATACAATCATCTTCATAAATAAACAATTATATCCAACGAATTTTCAGGCGGTATCCTTTGCTGATTCACAATTAGCATCTAGCGCCTCGACTACCTCAGTATTTCTCTTGGAACTACTTCCAATATACTGCTCCTCAGAAGAGGGTAAATTGTATAACTCATGACAGACATTCCGTCATCCTTGTCACTTTGGAACCGGAGTCGGCAATCACCTCCTGAAGGAGGCTGCCATTACCATACACTAAGAACATCTATTAAGTTTTTCATTGCTTCCGTTTCTCCTGGATTGGATTACAGTCTGGAGAAATATCCATGACAACCATTATTTAACCAATTTTTAGCATAGAAACATCATTTCCTATCAGAAAAATGTCGTTCATATTCAATATGAAATCTTCGACATTCGACTCTATTTCCTTATTACACTTACAAAGTTCATCTATCCTTTTGATGAAGTCAAACACTTTGACTGTAAATCAAAATAGATGATCCATCTCCGCTATGCATACTTTAATTTGCAAATAGACTTAAGCAACTTGTACGTTATTCACTACTCCCACTGACTACGATAACCCTCTGGCAGAGTCATATACACATACACTTCTAAATCCAATTTAGAAAGACATTATATTCATCATCGTGCCAGATATCACAGTCAGGGAAGCAACAGTGACAATTTTTATCCGTATAGAGTTCAGCACAGACTTTGAAGTAACAGTATCATCACAATCCATATCAAGAATTTGATGAATACCTTTTACTACAGGTCTGGCTCCATTAGGTTAATACATTTCCAATTGCACTGGTCTCGAAGGATCTACTTTCTCCTTATGGGTTTTACCCCCATTCAGGAGTATCTAACAAAGTCCATACTTTGTTGTAGTCCATGGAGTCCAACTTAGATAACTTAGCATCATGCCATCAATCGGAAGTCTCATTTCATATGGCCTACTGATATCTAGTAGGTTCATCATCACATGATACAAGCTTCCTTGTCACCGTCTACAAGAATACCTAAGTATCTCTTGGGTGGCTGAGGTCACCTACTATATTTGCGGAGTAGCTATAGTCTGTCATGGTCAATTGAATCTTCAGGTTTTACTAAATTTTTAGTAACCGTTTGCAGTTCTGTAATTACTTCCAGTTCTACCAAACTCCCACTAATTTTTTTTGCAAGAATTTCCTTTACCAAGGAGGTGGAGAGTCAAGAACAAAACACTTTTGATCTTGCAAATGGTAGAAACATGAACCCTCGTCAATGCCCGGCATAACCCACAAATTGCCATTACTGAAATGTGCATTGGGTTTATCCGGATTCTGGTTTTAAGTATAAACCGGACAACTCAATATCTTAACAATTTTAAGATCATAACCCATTATATATCACATATAGAATTTAAGGCACTGATTTAGGTGGAACCAGTATCAATTGATATGCATCTATTTCTAGTGCATCCCTTTAATTGAAAAAGACAATTCGACATTACTCATCATGGACCGCACCCGCGAATGAGCAACCTGAGAGAATCACATTCTCAATACGGAATACCTGGTACCAACCCATTTTCTCTATGGACATTGGACAACATAAATCAATATGTATAAGTCCCTAGAGTTCCCTGACTCAATTTATGTGTGTTGTTAATTGAAAAACAGTCTTTTGGTTAAAAGAAACCAAAAGTTTGTTGTTTAGGCAAATTCGGTTGATTTTCCTCAATAGAAACATTTGCTCCGAAAACCAACATTGAGGATACAATCAACCATTCTTAATTCTCCACTCCTTCTCAGCATCTGTAACGTCAAACAGATGTGGGATCCTAATCCTGTATCTTTATACCCAGGAGATAGAGTTTATTGAGAATTGGTTTTCCAAAACACAGACACACATGTAATCCGAAATATCAAAATGTTTTAGGGGGTTGGTCGGATATTCATATTATTTCCTCTTTCATTGCCCAGGCCCATGACAATAGTCGCAATTTCCTTTCACTCATTTCAACCTTTTTCGATGTCTCTCCTACTTACCTTTTGTACACCTAACTTATACTAGTTGATTTTCTTCTTACCATTCTTTCAGCACCAGTTTCAGGATTGGAAGAAGATTATCCAATAAGCGTAAATGGTATACCCTCCTTACCATTAAGGAGATCTCTAACTTGAGATAAGGTAGGGAAGAGAGACAAATGAACAATTCATCTACTCCAGAACCAGTGATCATCCTCAAGTTGAAACAATTTCATCGAGTTCGTATCTAACCATATGATGACCTTCCAAGCAATATGGATCTCTGTACAGAATACAAAGATTTCTAGATGTTAGTTATATGTATGCCCTAAAGGCCATTATTATAAATGTGATGTATATTATAGTGGATGATTGGACATTGTCACGCCCCACTTCCCAAAAGAAGGTGAAGAGTGGCGTGGCACAGTCCGCAACCTAACTGTATTGAAGGTAGTCTATTCAATACAGTTACGTTAAACGTAAGAATAATCATAGTATGCAGGGTGTGTACCATAATAAAACAATAAAAGCGAAAGGCATTTATTTCCATTAACGAACTTTATTACATTCCAAGAGAAGGAGCAAAGCAAACTAATTGGTTTAATTACATCAAAGAAACAATGCCCTAAACAAGTGGGCGACAAAGAAAACTAATTAATCCTCCGATGCCAACTATGCATAATCTTCGTTAGTCGGTTCCTCGTCTAGATCTTCATCATAAAACTCATTCCCATCTAACGGACATTCCAAAATGAAAAAAAGAAAGAAAGTCCGTCGGCGAGTTATACTCGGGTAGGATTGCCTCATAAGGAAATAGGAGTATAAAAATGAACAGGTGTATATAAGAGTATGATGTATGCATGCAGACATAAAGTAAGAGGTGTAAATGTTTGAAATGCACAAACTTAAGACGTTTTGAAGAGAGGTATATCTGAGCATAAATATGTTGTAAGTTATATGTAGATAAGTAGTAGGAAGTATAGGTGAAGGTAAAAGTTCGTATTAGTTTGTTAAACAAGGGTCCGGATACTCGCGATTATTCCGTTGTGGCCACGGAACAACAACTAGGGAAGTAAAATGTACGTTTCACTTTCCGGGATCATGATCGTGAATCCGAGTTCCGCATCCCCTTGCCTAATCAAACTACCCATCCCCGTTATTCAGTATAGAAGTCTAGAGTTAGTGCGTATAACTCTAGGCATGGAATTTCCACATTGTATGTTATCCACATTTTTGGATCATTCGCCCTTAAATAGGGTTAGTAGTCATCCACATTTTGGACTGGTTACCATGCCTGCAGGGATCTTCATATTTGTATAGTCGTCTACATTTTGGACTGGTCATCCTGCCTGCAAGGATCTTCATATTTGTATAGTCGTCCATATTTTGGGACTAGTCATCCGGAATATCGGGATCTTCTCAATAAGTATTCCATACCTAGGTCCGCGCATTCTAACCCTAGCCGTAACATATGTCAGGTATGTCATAAACCGGAAATTTTAAAAAGTATTGATCTCGTTTAATATGGCCTTCCACAACCACTCATTTTATTTTCTAAAGTTCGTAAAGTACTTCGTGTCATCTTAGGGAATGCTTAGTGAAAAGAATAATAGTGTTTAATTATTTTTTATTACTTCTAAGAAAAACCATAAGGTTTGGAATATTTATCATTTTAGAAAAACATAATGTGTTACGGAAAAATTTCCTTTCAATAAAAGGTTGTGGTGTTTATTTGAAAATCTTTTGCAAAAGATTTTTATAAGGAGCTTAGACACACTTTCAAGCAATCACGATATGCACAATCAAGTCTAGAGCTAAGGTCTTCTAAGTCAACTAGACTGCTCCTAACTGTTCCAATGGGCAAGTTGTGAGATCCTCAAATCGCCTCTTCACTGCCAATTGTGACCAGGTAAGCACAAGTGAAGAAAGGAGAGATCCGCTCATGAATCACCGTGAGACGGGCCTTTTAAAATTACCTTTCCCACTTGTCCAGCCTAGGCACCACAAAGTCTGGTTTAAATAAACGACCGATGCCTACAACCTTTCCTTTTTCCTAATCTGAATTGGTGTTTATTTGAAAATTTCCTTTTAATAAGGTACTAAATATTCCTTTTGAAAAGATATCGTTATACGGATTATGGTCCCTGTTGAAAATGGACCTTCAATAAAGGTCGATGTATTTAAATGAAATTAATAATTTTATGAAATTATAGTGTTTTAGGTTCAGGGTAGCGTTTTAGAAAATACGTTCGTTTTGGAAAAAAAAACATAAGTCGTTATTTAGGTTTAGTATTATCCCCTTTCAAAAGGTGAAAGGATTTAACAAAATTATAGTAGTTGAAGAAAAAGTGTAAGTAAAATATATGTATGTCGTATCTAAAACATTTATTCCACATATCTTATCTCTTATGGATAATTTTAAACAAATATAACATTTTAATTAAACAAGGGTATTTTGTGGAAGTAACCTATTTCGAGATCATTTTGATAGTATGGGTCAGTGTGGGTATATCAGAGGTGAATTGACAATTCATGGGTTATGATATTAAGCATATCAGATTCCAGGTAGCATGAGAGTGCAATATATGTTTGCGTACGGAGGAAATTAAACACCGTTTTAAAACATGGGTTAACATTATCATCATTAAGGGTACAAGGAATAGGCATGCACGAATATTATAACATCATTAAATAGGGGTTGATGATTAGAAGTTGGAACTAAGGTTATTGAGAAAAGAAGAAAACGACAGAATGAGGGGAGAGAGGCGGATCCTACCTTTGATTAGAGTTAGACGTAGACGGTTGAAGACGTAGGCTTGTGCAAAACTCCTCAAAAGCTCCGCGCCCCGATTTTTCCTCAGCAATTGGGTGGAGCCGTAGCGTCAGCATCGTCGATACGAAGGTACTGGTATTTTTTTTCAAAATTTTTAGAGTTCTGAGGTGTGAGAAATCAATGTTTGAAGTGCCTATTTATAGGGTTTATTTTCTAACCATAAATCCAAAATATCGGTTAAAATATACGAAAATCGACACCGGCCAATGATTTCTAATGATTCCTCGTGATTAGCTGCCGCCGCCTCTTCTTCGGGGCCGTTGGATCTGCATCCAACGGCTCACGAGCCGCCGCCTCTGCGCCACGTGCCCGCGTGCGCCTGCGTGTGGAGACCACGCGTTTTCGCATGGTCCCCACCACGTGGGCGCCGCCGCGAGGGTCGGGCCGTTGGATCTTATGATCCAACGGTCCAGGATCAAGGGGAATTTAAATATTCTTTTTAATAAAAGAATAATAAACTGTTTATTATTTAAAAATTGAATTTGGTTTTACAAAAATTGTTAAAAATAGTTTAAAATACAGGAAAATTATGGAAAAATTTCAGAAAATAATTTTTATTGTTATCTTTAGTATAAAAATAATTTTGGGCTAAAACAAAATAATATATCCATTTCTATGGTGTTAGCTAGTTATTATGATTATTTAAAATCTAGTTTATCCTTTAAAATATTTTTAATTACGAATTAATTATTTTAATCGATAATAAAAATATATAGATTATTTTATGGCATTATAGAATATTTTAAGCCTATAAAAATAATAAATAGATTTTAGAAGATTCCTTTAATCATTTTCAATGCTTTGAAAATTATTAACATTACTTTTAAAAATTATTTTTCTATCAACGAAACACGTAAATAATTATTTGATAGTAGAATTTTAAATAAAATATATTTTATTAGGTATTAGAAAACACGGTCGTTACAATCTACCCTCCTTAAAATAATTTCGTCCTCGAAATTTCAGAAGGTAGGTCAAGAAAAAAAATCACCAGGAAGGGTTTATCGTGGTTAAAAATTTTGGGTCTCGCTCTCTCGTCTCGTCTTCTTGCTTCCGCGTATATCTTGTCTAGTAGTTCCTTCCCCACATAACTCTAGCCAACTGGATTATCTTGTCCCTCAAGGTTTCATCCTTCTGGTATCCCGACCGGTTGCTGCTTGTAGATTACGCCAACCTTTCCATAATCTCGCAATGATCAAAAGTACGACTAGGGTTGCCAGCATACCCTCCAAAGAAAGTAGCAAAAGTAGGCTATACACAAACCCACCATCTCCTTCCAAGATGTTAAATAGCCGATGAGTCGCGGGCTGAGTTTTCCGAGCTCGCTGCATTGTATCACCATCTCCACTTTTTTTCCTACAATTATGTCAATCGTACAAATTCTCCATCTTCAGGGTCGTCCCAATCAATCGGCACTTCTCCCATATAAAACTTGACCCCTCTCATCCGCTTCATGTGTTTCAACCATCCGTTTTCCCATGTTCTCCTTAGAGTAGTGCTTTTATATCTTCAAGATGAACATTACCATTGTCATTTCTAGATCTGGATAGGAATAGTTGTGTTCACGAGTCTTTAGTTGTCTTGACGCATATGCAACTATATCGCCGCGCTGATACATCACATCACCAAGTCCCTTCTCCGAAAAATCGTTGTGGATGTTTAAAACTTCTGGGTTTGCTACGAATGGCAAGAATAGTTGTGGTAGTTACGATCTACCCTCCTTAGAATAATTTCATATTTAAAATTTTCAAAGGAGTAGCCACTATTAGGCACAAAAATCAGTAACGCTGTCAGGAAACCTCTCTGCTGCATGTGTCGCTCCCACGAGTTGGTGTATCACTTGATGCGTGGAAAGCCTCTGAAGGGTTTAGGTATAAAGAATCAGAAAATGTAAAATCGGTAGTTGCTTCCGGGTAGAAAAGTTTGGAAGTTGAAGGAAGGTTGTGAATTGATGGAAAACTTGAGAGATATAACATAAAGGCAACTAGTCGAAATTACGAAAACTAAAGGAATTATGGTGAGTCCAACTAAGATTTGCATCGAAAGATAAATAAGAATGGTATCGAAAGAAAGGTTGAGAAAAAGAAAGAGTACCTCTGTTGTCTTTCCACGTGACATCAGCCTTCTCGGCTGTCATGGTGAAGGTCTGGCGTTTGGGTTCATTCCTCTGCGCTTGCTGAAAACACGCTCCTGTGATGGCAAGGGTGGTCCCTTTTGTGATGCTCCTTGACCGGTTGGTTTAGTGGCGGAAAGTGGCTGGTTTCCCTGTGTTGGTGCCCTATAATTCGACGGCTAGTTGACGGGGCCTGATTGTCTCCCTCTTTGAGGACAGTCCTGTTCACACCATAATATTGTATTTTATATTCCCCATTCTTATGCATTTTACAATGAAAACAGGTGCTTTTGACGCATGTCTGCTACATGTTACAGGTTACAGGTTCTTGGACAGGAAACAGTGAAAACGATGAAAAGATAATGCAAAAGTGGACTTTTGACCAGCAATTAGACGGATCTTACTCAAGCAGAGACGAAGAACAGTACAAGGTCCAAAATGTCATGTGAACGGTTAAAAGATCGCTACAAGTATTCACTGAAATATCTGGAAGAGAACCAGAAGCCCAAAAAAGAAACCAAGTGAAGAAACAGAAGCCCAAAGAGCCAATGAACCAAACCCAAAAAAGCCCAGAGCCCAACTCCATCTTTTGGCCGCGGAACCGCGGCCAAACCAGGCCTCGGGCCGCGGTTCCGCGGCCGTCTAGGGCACGGAGTTCGAGAAAATTTGCCATAATACAGAGGCGGCGCAGATCTTTGACTTGGTGTTTTCTCAGAGGGCATTTTTGTAAATACAGATGTGCGAATCAAAATGTAACCTAGGGTTCCTATTATCTATAAATAGGACTCTAATCATTGTAATTTCTCATGCCTCTTTTCAATCAATAAATTCAGAATTTCTGGGAGTAAATTTCAGATCTGTTCTTCTTGTTTGAAGGGAGCCGTCAACCTAGTAAGTCTTTTATTTCTTTTAATTATAATGTCTTCTCATCCCCTAATGAGCGAGTAGTCTCCTCGCTTGTTAGGGTTAGCCTTAGGGAAAGGGTTGAGAGATGAAATCTCTCGCCCCTTTCAATGCCACCTTCACCTAATGAATTGGAACTTCACGCATACGAGCACAACCGCTCCCTGCGGCATCCTACCCTTCGAGATAACGATGAACCGTAGTATAAAGGGCCGGTTCCGCGCGTTTTCCGTGAGGGTTATGATAATTATCAACAAAGGTAGGGTACAAATCTAGAGGAAGAAACATCTTCCCAAAAGATTTGTATCCACTTTATTGATAATTAACTTAACACCTAATAGATCTAAAAAAGGAAGGTATTGAAAGCGGTGAGGAAAAATATTAATTTCCAAAACTTCCCCTAATCCTAACCCTAGCAAGATTCTTAATTAGATTAATTAGATCCAGTCTTTAGATTTTTATAAACCTACCAAAACTACAAAAAGAATCAACTCGTTAAAATACTTGAAAGAAATTTACCCGTCTCTGTGGATCGACCCGTACTCACCGGCTAGCTGCGAAGCAACGCCGTTTCTGATTGCGGTAATTATATTTTTGATCGTAAAATCTCTATCAATCAAATGGCGCCGTTGCCGGGGACGGCGTAATCTTTCTTTTTTGTGAATTTTCGGGTTGATATAAATTTTAAAAAAAAGTATAAAAATCTGAAAAATCAAAAATATAAAAAAATATCATCTTTTATTGTTTGAAGGGTACTCTTTGTGAATCTTTGCAGGTTTCACGGATCTGGAATTTTACAGAGGGCAAATCAAGATTTGTTACATAAAAACAGAGAGAAGATGAAAGTACAGAGAAGTGCAAAAATTTCCAGAGGCTGAAACCCTAATCTTGCTGCTGATCCGCCGCATAAGGGGGTCCCACACCGCGGAAGCGCCGCTACTTGGCCACGTCAGCACACCAAATTTTCTGTGTTTGTTTCTTTTCCTCCCCTCTGCAACCTTCATATCTCTGTCTGTGAAAATTTTCTGCAGGATTCTTCGCGCTAAAAATCTTCTTCCCCCTTCCAATAATTGATTCTCTGCAGGATTCTTTGCGCCGCGCTTAAAAGCAAATTGATTGCAAGTGATTTACTGCTTTGCATACTTTAATCTGACTTTAAGGGGCTATTGACCAATTCAGATTGGGTGGGGATTTCATTACCCTTCCCAGGACCCCAGAAATCACTTAAAGCATCTGCATTGACCACTTTTAATCTAAAAAATATTAGACTCAGCCCTAAGGACGTCGAGCTCAATAGGACAGAGGACTAGTATAGGCATCGGCCGTTTATCCTAACCGACATTGCGGTGACTAGGCTAGTGGTTTTTAATTAGGCCCACTGTAGTGGTGGTTCCTTCCCACTTACCTGGCCGTACTTGTCCGTGAAGAGGCGGTTTGAGGTTCTATCTCTAGCCCTTTGGAACAGTTAGGAGCTGTCTAGCTGACCTAGGTGACCCTAGACTTAGGTCTGATTGTGCATGTGTGGTTAATTGCAGTTGTGTCACTAGTCTCTTTTCAAAATCTTTTTGCAAAAGCTCACTTAAAAAGAAAAAGGAAAATCTTTTCAAAACTTGCAACCTGTCGCTAAAGAATCTTTGCACTCACTTACACCACTTCTTCTTAAAGTTCGTTTTCTTACCCTCACATTCTGTTTTCTGACTGCACTACCCTTTAGTGTATGTCATCTTGGACTAGGGATACTAACGCCCGATTAGTCCGTGTTTCGTTGGTACCGACCAACGAACCCTTCGACGAACCCTTCGTCGACGTTCCCTCCTTCTCCTTACCTCCATCTTCAAATTCTTCTTTCGAAGGTATGTCGGGACACGACCCCAACTATACCTTGCCGACGGGAATGATTCCGCCTCCGTTAGGTGCGAATAACCCGAATCTCCCGCCTGTCGAAGCGCCCGCACGAGTCGCGCTCCAGGATCTTTTCTACCCCGTCCGCACCGCCCTTCCCACTTGTCTTTCCCTCCCACCGGCTAATGGGGACAACTTTGAGATAAAACCACACTTCATCAATATGCTGCCTAAGTTTCATGGTTTGGAATCCGAAGATGCATATATTTTTATTAATAAATTCCAAAACGTTTGCGGCATGATGAAGACAACCCAATTAAGTGATGACGCAATAAGGCTAAGGGTCATTCCTTTCACCTTATGTGACCTAGCCGAGAAGTGGCTATACAGCACCGCATCACACTCCATTAGAAATTGGGACGAGTTTGTGAGAGCTTTTCTGAAAAAGTTCTATCCTCACCACAAAACTGCTAAAATCAGAAACGAAATCATACAATTTTCACAGCTTCCGTCCGAACCATTCTGGAAGTGCTTCGAGAGATTTAAAGACCTACTTGTTCAATGCCCTCATCATGGGATAGAAAAGTGGCAACTTTGCCAAACTTTAAACGAAGGATTGAACGCAGCAACGAAGCAGTTGCTAGAAACAATTTGTCAAGGTCATTTTCTCTCCAAGTCTAGCGACGAAGCTTGGCAGTTTCTTGAGGACCTAAGTGAGCAAACAATTCAGTGGGAGAGTACCAAGACCACATCATCTTCTTCAGTTGGTCAATCTAGGGCAGGCATACATCAAATAGATATGTCGATTGCTATGAAGGCCGAGATGGCCTCACTTATGAAAAAGCTAGAAGCCATTGAGACCAAAATCTCATCGACTTCTCCTGCCCCTACTCTACCCACACGAACTGTTTGTGCTTGTTGTTCTAATCCATCATATCTCACCGAAGAGTGCCCTTATAATGCACCTATTCAAGGGCAGGATCAAGTCAATGCTGCATTCCAGCAAAGACAAAGAAACGATCCTTACTCTTCGACATACAATCAGGGGTGGAGGAGTCACCCAAATTTCGCTTGGAACCAAAATCAACAAGTCTAAGGGAATAACAATTTTCAAAGAGCTCCTCCACAACAACAACAAGCACCCTTACAAACTCAAAACCAGCAACCTTTCCAACAACAACCTTATACAAATCAAACGAACAATTTGGTTCAACCTAATGATGATAAGGTTAGCTCGCTCGAGAAAAGTCTTGAAGCATTTCTCAAGCAAACTACAGATTCCGCAGCAAGATTTGAAAGTTATGTTCAATCTTTAATGAATAACAATGCCTCACATGATCAAAGTATCAAATCTATTGAGGCACAAATTGCACAATTAACGGCTGCGTTGAGCGAGAGAGAAAAGGGAAAGCTTCCATCTCAACCATTGCCCAATCCCGGTCACGCACAAAACGCATATCACAATCACAATATTAATGCGGTGACCACGTTGAGATCCGGAAGAGAGTTGCAAAATAATGTGGAAACTAGTGATGACATCCCCGCCGGTGGTTCTTCTTCCCCTTCTTCATTTTCTTCACTTCCTTCTTCACCTTTTTCTTTAGAGCCTATTCACCACCCTTCACACGGCTCTACTTCTTCTGACTCGAACGGACCCATTTCTAACAACACGAACACATCCACACTGGGATCCGTTCCTACTCCACATTCTACTCCACAGACTTTTGACTCAACTAATTTTCAAAATGCACCATTTCCAAACAGGTTGAGTCCTAATAAACCAAATACACAAGTGGAAAAGATTGTGGAGATATTTAAGCAGGTTAGCATAAACATACCTCTCTTGGATGCTATCCAACAAGTCCCTTCATATGCGAAAATCTTAAAGGGCTTATGCACTTCAAAGAGAAAGGCATCTCAAGTACCCAAGAAAGTGCTAGTGGCTAGTGCAGTGAGCAATGCTATTAACCACCATCAAACCTTACCCCAGAAACGAAAGGACCCCGGCTGTCCTACGATTTCCATCACAATTGGGGATAAGCAAATTAATCGAGCACTTTTAGATCTTGGGTCTAGTGTTAACCTGATTCCTTACTCCGTGTACGAACAATTAGGGGTTGGAGAGTTGAAACCCACTCGTTGCACTCTCCAAATGGCTGATCGATCAATCACCTATCCTAGGGGTCAACTAGAGGATGTGTTGATCAAAGTCGGGGAATTCATATTCCCCGTTGATTTTATCGTTATGGATACACAACCTGTTGCTAACCCAAGAAACCAAATTCCGGTGATTCTTGGTCGACCATTTTTGGCCACTTCCAATGCCGTAATAAATTGTCGCAATGGCTCCATGACTCTATCCTTCGGAAAGAGGTCTAGTGAGTTCAATATTTATAAGATGGGAAGTCTGCCCCCCGTGCCTAAAACTAGTACACGAGAAGTTTGCTCTATTCACGAAATCACGCAGGAGGACTGCGAGCTTGAAAGATTTCTATTTGATGAAAACAGTTTTGACGCCACTAGTGCGTCCCTCCTTGAGCCTACTACCGTTGACACAACCGATGCTGATTATGAATGTTTCACTTTTTCGGATGACGACAACTCACAGCCCGAATATGAGTCGTTTGAATTTTTGGATGAGTCAGTCGAACCATCCGAATCGGTTGTTTGCAGTGATTTCGAACCTGTGTTAGAGTCCTTTGAGTTCGAGGTAGATTCCGCAATGGTTCTTTCGCCTCAGAAATTCGAACTCATGCCCTTGCCGTCTCACCGTAGATATGCTTACATAGGTGAGAATGAGACTTTTCCCATTATCATATCAGCCTCTCTAGCCTTCGAGCAAGAGAACGCTATTTTAAAAGTCTTACAAGATAGGCGGCAAGTTTTCGGTAGGACTATGGCGGACATCGAGGAGATCAGTTCCCTCATAATTGAATATCACACACGATTGATGGATGATGCCATGTCAATAGAGGACCCACAGGAACATCTTGGGGGTATTGTGGTGAGTCAACTTCCTCCCGTAGAAGTTGAAATACCCCCATTTCTTTTAATAAGGTACGAGAATGCCAACACTCCACTGATTGCTGATCACTTACATTCTCGTATCGACGCATCACCATCACCTGTATATTCACCTCCACACCTCCCATTCCACTACTTCTATCTTCCCCAATTCTTTGTGGACCACCACTACTTATTTTTTCACCCACCCATATTCTTTACTGATAAATTTTTCAAATGGTTGGTGTTGACTTTTGGCCTATGCAAAGTTGGGCAGTATTGTCTAACATAGTTTAATTGAAGTTTGGGGGAGGGTCTTTTTGTATATATTTTTGTTTTCTTTTTCTCTAACAAATAAAAATAAAAATTTCAAAACAGTAAAAGTAAAAATAAAAAAAAATAATAATAAACAGGGGAGTGCCGGTATTTTGACCCTCTTGGTTTAGCATGACAGTGAGGACACTGTCAAAGTTCAAGTTTGGGGGTATGCTCGGTACGTCTTCTTCCTTCGCATTCATTTGTACATATTTTTGCATTTGCATATTTATTTGAAAACCCATAAAAATTTGAAAAATTTGAAAAATTATAAAAATTAATGTATTCAATTTTGGCTAATTGACTAGAGTTTGACAAATAGGTTAACTGGTTAGGAACAACTAGATCTTAGACTTAGTAAATTAAAAACCCTAAAAATAACCTTTCTTAAAGTTTAACGGTAGAAAGTATATGTTTTTGTAGTTTATTTAGAAATAGGCAAATTTTGGGTTCACTTCTTGGGCTAAGTCAAAATGAGGGAAGAGTATTGATGTTCTTATTAGAGTATAAGTTTGAAAAATAGTTCCTAGCTTAAGTCTGGATTCTGAAAATGTATACCCTACAATTTGCACAATCACGCACCTTGAAACTTGGAATAGTAGAAGAGACCTTGAAATGCTCTTATCTAAAGTCCTTAGTATGAAAAAGTGTGAATGAATAAAAAAAACGGACACTGGTTTTTGTGATTACTTAAGGCTGCAAAAATAGAAAAAATACTTAGCAAGGGTGCTTCATCACCTAGTGCCTTAGACCAACTGGTTTGGGAGTCACTGCTAAAGCCTTAGGTGTTGCAAAGACTAGGAAGTATGCTTTAAAACGCTAATGCATCTTGTAATCGGTTGTTGGTACCTCAAGAAGTATTAACAGTCGCATGAAGGATGCGAAAGTGAAAATTCACAAGTGCTTTGGACAATGGACGGGAGTACGATTGCTTGATTTGAATTTCCAAGTGTAGGGGTGATATTTACACACACGTGGGGATATGTGATTAGAGTTTAGATAAGAGAAATGAATGAAGAATAGAACTTGTATCTTTAGTAGAGTTGATAAAAATTCCTAAGTGGAGATAAAACCCTAGAAGGAAAACTTAAGAAATGCCGAAAGCTAAGTAGATCTGCAGGATATATATAATCTTAAGTTAAATAATGAGGAAGTGTGAAGAATATGGGTGGATAATTTGCGAGTCAAAAGATAATAGAATTCCTTGTTAGAAAACCTAATTGGAGAACAAAAGTCGAAAAGCCAAATTGATAGGATTTTGTGGGTAGTATCCGCTGAAAACCCTCAGGAGACAACACTCCTCCTACTAGGGACACCTAGAGGTTTAACGGCTTGTTGCACGTGCTCAGTGCAATCGCGTTTCCCTGCGAAAGTGCGGTTAGGTTTTTTGTAGAGAATAAAACAATAAGTTTGCTCGAGGACGAGCAAAAGATAAGTTTGGGGGTATTTGTTCACACCATAATATTGTATTTTATATTCCCCATTCTTATGCATTTTACAATGAAAACAGATGCTTTTGACGCATGTCTGCTACATGTTACAGGTTACAGGTTCTTGGACAGGAAACAGTGAAAACGATGAAAAGATAATGCAAAAGTGGACTTTTGACCAGCAATTAGACGGATCTTACTCAAGCCGAGACGAAGAACAGTACAAGGTCCAAAATGTCATGTGAACGGTTAAAAGATCGCTACAAGTATTCACTGAAATATCTGGAAGAGAACCAGAAGCCCAAAAAAGAAACCAAGTGAAGAAACAGAAGCCCAAAGAGCCAATGAACCAAACCCAAAAAAGCCTAGAGCCCAACTCCATCTTTTGGCCGCGGAACCGCGGCCAAACCAGGCCTCGGGCCGCGGTTCCGCGGCCGTCTAGGGCACGGAGTTCGAGAAAATTTGCCATAATACAGAGGCAGCGCGGATCTTTGACTTGGTGTTTTCTTAGAGGGCATTTTTGTAAATACAGATGTGCGAATCAAAATGTAACCTAGGGTTCCTATTATCTATAAATAGGACTCTAATCATTGAAATTTCTCATGCCTCTTTTCAATCAATAAATTCAGAATTTCTGGGAGTAAATTTCAGATCTGTTCTTCTTGTTTGAAGGGAGCCGTCAACCTAGTAAGTCTTTTATTTCTTTTAATTATAATGTCTTCTCATCCCCTAATGAGCGAGTAGTCTCCTCGCTTGTTAGGGTTAGCCTTAGGGAAAGGGTTGAGAGATGAAATCTCTCGCCCTTTTCAATGCCACCTTCACCTAATGAATTGGAACTTCACGCATACGAGCACAACCGCTCCCTGCGGCATCCTACCCTTCGAGGTAACGATGAACCGTAGTATAAAGGGCCGGTTCCGCGCGTTTTCCGTGAGGGTTATGATAATTATCAACAAAGGTAGGGTACAAATCTAGAGGAAGAAACATCTTCCCAAAAGATTTGTATCCACTTTATTGATAATTAACTTAACACCTAATAGATCTAAAAAAGGAAGGTATTGAAAGCGGTGAGGAAAAATATTAATTTCCAAAAATTCCCCTAATCCTAACCCTAGCAAGATTCTTAATTAGATTAATTAGATCCAGTCTTTAGATTTTTATAAACCTACCAAAACTACAAAAAGAATCAACTCGTTAAAACACTTTAAAGAAATTTACCCGTCTCTGTGGATCGACCCGTACTCACCGGCTAGCTGCGAAGCGACGCCGTTTCTGATTGCGGTAATTATATTTTTGATCGTAAAATCTCTATCAATCAAGTCCCTAATAGCACGATCCGGAAACCAACAGACTATGCAAAGTTTATTCAAAATGCGACAGTCCCTCATGAAGTGTTCGGCTCTACCGCAATGGTTGCATATAACGGCTGGTTTTCCGAAGATAGTTAGTCCTGCGGGTCTCTTAGGTTGTTGTCTCCCGTTGAATCTGGAAGATAAGCCCTCAAGAATTTGATTGGCTAGTCGCTTAATGCCAGACAAACGGTCATCTTCCTCATGCGTCTATGAAGGTCTTCAAAGTATCGTGTCGCCTCTAAGATTTCATCATAAGTCGAAAGAGTAGCAGAAGACATGGAGGACTGCGTCTTCAGGTCCAATCCTTGTCGAAATCTCTTAGCATAAAGTTCTGGGGTTGCCACCAGATGATGCGTGAACTTACTTAACCATGCGAACTCCGAAGCGTACTCGTCCACCGACTTATCCCACATGTTCTCTTGTTGGAAATGTATAAACTCTCTTTCCATCCTTAACTGTGCCACGACTGGAAAATACTGGGTATCAAAACGCTGTTTAAATGTTTCCCAGTCGATGGGCTCCTTCAATCTACTTTCCTCTGCCTCCCACCATATCCCGGCATTATCCGTAAGTTATAGCTTAGCGATGTTCACCCATGCGTCCTTCGAAATTTGGGAGGTACCGAGATTGTTGACTGTTCCATTGAGCCACTCCTAAGCTTCTAAAGGAGTTTCCTTCTCCGAAAAAGTCTTGGGGTGGAGTGATCTGAACTGCTTCACTCTCGTCGAAGCTTGAGGAACTGGGGTTAGTGCCTTAATTAAAATCTCTGATTTCTGCTGCCTACTTTCTCGTAGCTCCTGATGAAGGGCAGCTGTCTGCTGCTGCTGTTGCTCCAGTAGTTCTTGCATCATTTGTAGCATAGCTGCTTGCTGAGCAGTGGCTTTATTGATTCCATTTCCCCTTCTATTGCGGTTATGGTGTCGTCCGGCCATTGATGATCCGAATCAGAATAGGTTAGGTTACAAACGGCTGAGGTGAGACAATATAATAACTTGCATGGAAGAACAACAATCAATGCAAGAGAGAGACTAGCAAGAGACACAAGAGAGATTATTGCTCGGAACTAAGATTTTATTATCCAACTTCAATATGGAGAGTACAACCGAAAAGTAAGGACATGCCCCTACTGTTCTACATCGTTTTATTCGGCCAAAGAAAAGGAAATAGACTTATTAGTTTCGATTATAGGAGTTCAACAAGTGGTGATAGGTCCTCGCACTAAGAAAGGTACGGTCATTCCCACGGTGCCTTGCGAGGACAACTGCCTGAGTTTCTTCGGTCTCGAGTTCCTCCTCACTCGAATCTTCGTCCTTCATCTTATCCTCGGCAGGAGCCTTGCTCTCGGATTCCACCTCTATAGGGTCTTCTTCTTCTGCAGGAGTCTCCCCATCAGGATCATATTCCATAGGATTCTCTTCCGCCGCAGGTGCTTCTTTTTCTAACCCCTCCTGTATATGCTCCTCTTCCATAGGATCTTCTTCTTCATCTTCGGAGTCATTGGCCATCATAGGCTCCGGAGTTGCAGCATCGAATTCTTCGTCTTCCGAGTCGCTGTTGGAAATAACCACCTAAGAGTCTACAACTTCGTGTCTGAATCTCCAGATGTAGCTTTAAAAGTAATATCGGACATGTCATCCTCGTCGGAAAGATTTGCCACGACATGAAAGGAAGGTCATGGACAGGGTATACAGAATGTCAAGGAAGGGACAAGGGATATAGGAAAACTATGAAATCGGTATAGATGGATGAGATTCACAAATATAATAAGTCAGTTAACGGTTTCATTTTAGTACACAAGAGAACCTGCATGGGCCACCACTAAAACCTGTCACGCCCCACTTCCCAAAAGAAGGTGAAGAGTGGCGTGGCACGGTCCACAACCTAACTGTATTGAAGGTGGTCTATTCAATACAGTTACGTTAAGCGTAAGAATAATCATAGTATGCAGGGTGTGTACCAAAATAAAACAATAAAAGCGAAAGGCATTTATTTCCATTAACCAACTTTATTACATTCCAAGAGAAGGAGCAAAGAAAACTAATTGGTTTAATTACATCAAAGAAACAAAGCCCTAAACAAGTGGGCGACAAAGAAAACTAATTAATTCTCCGATACCAACTCTGCATAATCTTCGTTAGTCGGTTCCTCGCCTAGATCTTCATCATAAAACTCATTCCCATCTAACTGACATTCCAAAATGAAAAAAAAGAAAGTCCGTCAGCGAGTTATACTCGGGTAGGATTGCCTCATAAGGAAATATGAGTATAAAAATGAACAGGTGTATATAAGAGTATGATGTATGCATGCAGACATAAAGTAAGGGGTGTAAATGTTTGAAATGCACAAACTTAAGACGTTTTGAAGAGAGGTATATATGAGCATGAATATGTTATAAGTTATATATAGATAAGTAGTAGGAAGTATAGATGAAGGTAAAAGTTCTTATTAGTTTGTTAAACAAGGGTCCGGATACTCGCGATTATTCCGTTGTGGCCACGGAACAACAACTGGGGAAGTGAAATGTACGTTTCACTTCCCGGGATCATGATCGAGTAATAAGGGAATTCGAGTTCCGCATCCCCTTGCCTAATCAAACTACCCATCCCCGTTATTCAGTGTAGAGGTCTAGAGTTAGTGCGTATAACTCTAGGCATGGAATTTCCAGATTGTATGTTATCCACATTTTTGGATCATTCGCCCTCAAATAGGGTTAGTAGTCGTCCACATTTTAGACTGGTCACCCTGCCTGTAGGGATCTTCATATTTGTATAGTCGTCCACATTTTGGACTGGTCACCCTGCCTGCAGGGATCTTCATATTTGTATAGTCTTCCACATTTTGGACTGGTCATCCGGAATATCGGGATCTTCTCAATAAGTATTCCATACCTAGGTCCGCCCATTCTAACCCTAGCCGTAACATATGTCAGGTATGTCATAAACCAGAAATTTTTAAAAGTATTGATCTTGTTTAATATGGCCTTCCACAACCACTCGTTTTATTTTCTAAAGTTCGTAAAGTACTTCGTATCATCTTAGGGAATGCTTAGTAAAAAGAATAATAGTGTTTAATTATCTTTTATTACTTCTAAGAAAAACCATAAGGTTTGGAATATTTATTATTTTGGAAAAACATAATGTGTTACGGAAAAATATCCTTTCGATAAAAGGTTGTGGTGTTTATTTGAAAATCTTTTGCAAAATATTTTTATAAGGAGTTTAGACACACTTTCAAGCAATCACAATATGCACAATCAAGCCTAGAGCTAAGGTCTCCTAAGTCAACTAGACTGCTCCTAACTGTTCCAAAGAGCAAGTTGTGAGATCGTCAAATCGCATTTTCACTGCCAATTGTGGCCAGGTAAGTACAAGTGAAGAAAGGAGGGATCCACTCACGAATCACCGTGAGACGGGCCTTTTAAAATTACCTTTCTCACTTGTCTAGCCTAGGCACCATAAAGTCTGGTTTAGATAAACGACCGATGTCTACAACCTTTCCTTTGTCCTAATCTGGATTGGTGTTCTTGAAAATTTCCTTTTAATAAGGTACTAAATATTCCTTTTGAAAAGATATTGTTATACGGATTATAGTCCTTGTTGAAAATGGCCCTTCAATAAAGGTCGAGGTATTTAAATGAAATTATAGTGTTTTAGGTTCGGGGTAATGTTTTAGAAAATACGTTCGTTTTGGAAAAAAATATAAGCCGTTATTTAGGTTTAGTATTATCCCCTATCAAAAGGTGAAGGGATTTAACAAAATTATAGTAGTTGAAGAAAAGTGTAAGTAAAATATATGTATGTCATATCTAAAACATTTATTCCACAAATCTTATCTCTTACAGATATTTTAAACAAATATAACATTTTAATTAAACGAGGGTATTTTGTGGAAGTAACCTATTTCGAGATCATTTTGATAGTATGGGTAAGTGTGGGTATATCAGAGGTGAATTGACAATTCATGGGTTATGACATTAAGCATATCAGATTCCAGGTAGTATGAGAGTGCAATATATGTTTGCGTACGGAGGAAATTAAACACCGTTTTAAAACATGGATTAGCGTTATCATCATTAAGGGTATAAGAAATAGGCATGCACGAATATTATAACGTCATATTAAATAGGGGGTTGATGATTAGAAGTTGGAACTAAGGTTATTGAGAAAAGAAGAAAGCGACAGAATGAGGGAAGAGAGGCGGATCCTACCTTTGATTAGAGTTAGATGTAGACAGTTGAAGACGTAGGCTTTTGCAAAACTCCTCAAAAGCTCTGCGCCCCGATTTTTCCTCGGCGATTGGGTGGAGCCGTACCGTCGGCGTCATCGATACGAAGGCACTGGTATTTTTTTTCCAGAATTTTTGGAGTTCTGAGGTGTGAGAAATCAATATTTGAAGTGCCTATTTATAGGGTTTATTTTCTAACCATAAAATCCAAAATATCGGTTAAAATATACAAAAATCGGCGCCGGCCAATGATTCCTCGTGATTAGCCGCCGCCGCCTCTACTTCGTGGCCTTTGGATCTGCATCCAACGGCTCACGAGCCGCCGCCTCTGCGACACGTGCCCGCGTGCGTCTGCGTGTGGAGACCACGCGTTTTCGCGTGGTCCCCATCATGTGGGCGCCGCCGCGAAGGTCTGGTTCGTTGGATCTTATGATCCAACGGTCCAGGATCAAGGGGAGTTTAAATATTTTTTTAATAAAAGAATAATAAACTGTTTATTATTTAAAAATTGAATTTGGTTTATAAAAAAATTGTTAAAAATAGTTAAAAATACAGGAAAATTATGGAAAAATTTCAGAAAATATTTTTTATTGTTATCTTTAGGATAAAAATAATTTTGGGCTAAAACAAAATAATATATCCATTTCTATGGTGTTAGCTAGTTATTATGATTATTTAAAATCTAGTTTATCCTTTAAAATATTTTTAATTACGAATTAATAATTTTAATCGATAATAAAAATATGTAGATTATTTTATGGCATTATAAAATATTTTAAGCCTATAAAAATAATAAATAGATTTTAGAAAATTCCTTTAATCATTTTCAATGCTTTGAAAATTATTAACATTGCTTTTAAAAATTATTTTTCTATCAACGAAACACGTAAATAATTATTTGATAGTAGAATTTTAAATAAAATATATTTTATTAGGTATTAGAAAACACGGTCGTTACAGACATATATAGGGAGGTCTTTCTTGCTCGACATGATAGTATGCCATCTGGTTGCTCTTTATCTTAACATGTACACTCATTGTCTCTCTATTACATGTTGATAAAGTCTTTAGGATGAGTACTTGACTACCAGGATTATGATGCAGATCATACTAGTGGGACAAAGGTAGTCGGTAAGTACATCCTTCAATAGTTCCTAGTCGTGGGAGTATCGAGACGGGGCATCGATATTCCAGAGTAGACTAGCGTATACGCTTCTCGACCCATATGATGGGCGATGGATGATTCCACATCCATTGGTGTTTGACATCAGAGATGGTATACGGGTGCTCAGTGGAGACTGGGTATACTGAATGGACTCGCCGAGAACTCCTAAATGATATTATACCTATCGTCAGATAGCAGTTCTTCGGTGACACTGGTACATGTTAGTCTGTTGACCCGAGATCATCATAGAGTCTTGTGTGATTCCCACCGTGCTTTGATTTCTACCTTGCCACGTTCAAGAGATCATGCAAAACGGTGGTTTTTTGGTATAATCCCGAGTCACATGGAGGCAATGAGCGATAGGAGGGGATTTCATCTCTCCCGGTATTGGGGGTTGATGTTGCGCTATGCTTGATTGGCCATAACAGGAAATCCCTGCCCAGGGTTGCTGAGATTTACTGATAAGTGTTATCAGTAGTTTCTCGAACCGTTATGGGCCACACATCGGCATGACTTCTCAGGCTATTGGGGTCTGACATTATACTACCCCCAGGCTGTGATATGCGACATATCAGACGAAAAGACCGGACTGTACGGTAGTGTTATTTATTGGATTCGCAGGAGTATGAGCAGGCATGCTTGTTGATCTTCTTCGCTCAATACCTGGGTGGCCGTTACGTTTAGCAGACCGCTTGCGGTTTGTGGGTGACTGATATGATCACCACCTACTGCCGGTGTATTGACGAGTCTTTAGAGTCCTACACGGAGGTTTCCTGGCCCAGGAGAAACGTAGTAGGAGCATATATGTGATATGTGCGGGACCGAGATTAATACAAGTATGTGATACTATATTCTATTCTTGCGATATGTGATATCGGTCGGTTATATGTGATATAACCGGGCTGTCGAATCAAGTGTTGATTCGACAAGTTGATACATTTGATATTAGTCGGTTGTATGTGATATAGCCGGATTATTAAATCAAGTGTTGATTTAATAATTTAATGTATAATTATATATTTGATTTATTATCTTACATTAACTAATATTAGCTCACTTAAGTATTCTTTTTCTCACTAATGTACACTTAGTATATATGTGATATATATTAATATACATCTTTTGTGTCATGCTTGATACCACATGCTTCATGGGTGTATGAGACTCACACCATGCTTAATATAATGTAAGGTTTTATTTATTTAAAGTAAATCAAATTAGATGGAAATTAGTCACATGGTTGAAGTTTGCAGAAGCTTATGGAACCATTGACCAAGTCCACTAATTTTGTTTTACTTGAAGATATTTATTAACCCAACCATTAGATTAGCCATGGTTTAGTCTCTACATGAGTTAGTATATGATACTAACTCATCCATGGTTGCTATTCTCACCACTTGATTCATTCTTCACTTGCTTCATTCCATGGCTGCTTTCTTCATCTCCTTCCTCAAGCTTTCTAGCTTTATAAGAGTGAAGAAAAATAGTGAGAAAATAATTTCTAAAGTGAGAAAAATTCCTACTTCATCAACCTCTTCTCTACTAGCCATTTCGATTGGATTGTTTCTTCACTACTTCATCATATTAGTGAAGAGGTAGCTTGAGTTGGTGTCTCCTCGACGTAGGTCATCTTCGGCCTCGAAGACTTCAAGTAAGCTTGTTCCTTTCATCTTATGGAGCCTTTCTTGAGTCCGGAAGTTCACTACTTAGAGCGAAGGGACTACTACATGGATCTATTGAAGTGAAGGACCGGTCTACAAAGGATGTATTTCTTGTTCACTTAGATGTAAAGATGTTTGCATTCTAGATTCGTCTAATTCTCTAGTTTAGATTCTAGGTTAGGGTTCTTTAGCGCGCCAAATTTTTAAGAACGGCATGGTCGATGCCTCCCGAAACCCAGCGGCGACCTAGGGAACCCTACAGTGGTATCAAAGCCATGGTAGAGAATTAGACAATGTTGTAGTATTACGAAACTGAAACAACTCCGAAACACTCGAAACATAAACCCAGTTTCTGTCGTATTTTTCAGAGTGTCTGAATTTTCTTAAGCAATTGCAGAATGTTATTTGAGATGTAACATGAACACCACAGAAAATTGAACCCCTCTCGCCGGAAAATGGCCGGCCACATTGCACTAAAAATCGGCCCGCTCGGTTTTTTAAAATAGTTTTGGGTTGAAGTTTTTATGGTGTTTCAGGCTCTGGGGTGTTGCTTGTTTTTGCTAAGATTGCATGTGATGTTATCTTTCTGTAAAGGCAATTCGGGGTGTTTCGTAATCGTAATTCTAACATCGTTTCGGGTTTTTTAGACGGCGTTAAAAAGTTCGAACGGATATCAATAACCCAATTTTTCCCTCGCTGGAAATTTTCCAAGAGTTGGATTTTTTCCATGTTTAAAATCTTCAGAAAATCATGCAGGTGATTCTGTGGACCCTCCAGAAGAACGAAACCCTAACTCGATTCTGTGACCGTCGGAACCGCCACCAAATCCTAGGATTTATGGTAGTTCCGCGGCGCCATAGGTGAGGCAAGGGTTGACCCTTCTATGGTTGATCCATAGGTGCTGTGGCATGTTCTGGGTACTTTTTAAACTCCGCTCAAGTGTTGAGCTCTTTAGGAAATTTTGGGTGTTTGTTAATTCGATCGAAAAGTTTAACATCGTCTAGCTATCTATGATTGTGATACACTACTTGGAATCCATAATATTTAGTTTTGTGAAAACTAATTTGAATTTTATAAATCTACCAAGTTAGTCTCAAGTGATCGGTTGCCATGGGATTTTGATATGGATCAAAAGTTCGTCGCAATCACGTAGCGTACGTGGATACTCGCCGGGTAACCTTACTAGATAGCCACGCCCTATAGCCCCGACCAAGTGACTGTAGGAGAACATCGTCGCCAAAAGCATCCATTCGGGTGCTCGTGGCCGCGGTGTTCCGCCTAAGTGCACTTCGTCGACGGCATCGGGGGTGCGGCCGTCTACTAAAGCTTTCGATGAGCATTCGATCAGGTTGTCGGGAATCTTATTGAATTACCCGACTAGTTATTGAAAAGTGTTTTCAATATCGAGACTAAAATGCGGGATTTATAATTGTTAGACATGTGATGTCTAAGGAATTCATTTGGCTAGGCATGAAATCCAAAGTATGTGATACATTGGGTTTATGATGGTTGCGGATTCCAATTATTGTAGTTTTTCACTTTCTTTTCTGCGACCATAACTGTAATATGTGGTGTATCACCGGTTTCGTTGCTATATGTCAATGACAATTGGGATACGCATATTTACTTACGTTGATGACATGTGATGTTATGTGTTGCTGTGATATGTTATATTGGATCGTCGTGTTTTGAATAACCGGGGGTTTTTATGTGAGATAAGAGTTTTTCATTTTCATTCATGTAAAAACTTGTATGTAATATTCTTTTATCGGGGCACTTCCGGATTGAGGATGCTGTCACCATTTATGTATGTTATTTACTTTTCCGCGTTAGGATAGACCCAAGGTGGGGAGCACAAGTAACCGGGTTATAGAGTCCAGTGGGAGACCATCTCGAGGAGTCGAGACTGGGTCTCCTAACTCTAGAATTGGTTGGGTTTCTTGCCGCTCTCGTAAGGGTCTAGGGATGTGGGTTTTGCTATTCATCGCGACCGTGGAATACGTGTTTTATACTGGCTTAATTTAAAATACGGAACTCCTAGTATATCCAATATTTCATATGTGTTCTTCTGCTGCTGATATTCTGTGATGTGATTACTTGATATTCTGAGACGAATGCTTATATTATATATATGATATATAATAAATATTGATACTTTCGTTTCTTATGTGATGCTTAGGAAGCATATATGATGGGACTTCATTAATGAGATTAATGAAATAAAAGAAACCTAAAGATGTTGTAAAAACTTGTTTTTAAAAATTCGTAGCTCTAGTTCTTACTTTGCATAGTGGTATTCCTTGTAGAATGTCCAGCACCTTATTCGATAAGGAAAGAGCCGAGATCCCTTCACCAGGAGTGACCTCTTTAGCGAAACTGGCAGATGCTATAACCCACTCGGTTTGGTTTTTGATTGTTTTTTTAGTTCATGCTTTGCATAGTAGTATTTGTGAAATATCCAGCACCTCATTCGATGAGAAAAGAGCCGAGATCCCTTCACCGGGAGTGACCTCTTTAGAAAAACTAGCAAAAGGCTCAAAAACACTTCTTTTCAAAATCACTCGATTCTAAAACGATATCAAGTTCATTACGCAAAAGGTTTTCTTAAAAACCTATCGTAGCCCTCCGTCATTTCAGATAAGGACTATTTAGTATTCGTGCTGCGTTTGTTGGCCTTTGTCAAGGCGTAGTGTGCGGTAGCTGATTAGTGCTTATCTGCTTGAGCATGTGATGCGATTGGATTAGGGTAGTCGTGCGACCTTGTTGGCCTTTGTCAAGGATCATGCGGGTGGGTTTAATTCAATCATGAAATGTACGGGTTGAACTTGACTAGCATCCTATGGTTTGTTGGCCTTTGTCAAGGTCATAGGAGGTTGGGGGTAAAATATTATCGGGAATTTCAAGCGTTGAAATTTGCAATGAGATTGCATACCTTCTATGAGATAGTTGGATCCCGATACCCACTGCGAGTAAGAGTTACTCCTGGGAGAGTTTTACACATTACAATTAGCCAATCAAGTAGGTGTCTAAAAAGGTGTTAACGGGGTTACGCCCCTGGAAAAACGAGATTTATTTTAATTAGGTTCGTGCGAAAGCACGGGGAACCTCCCTCAAAGTACCGACACTGGCATAGCCGAAAGATTGGCTAACTTGTAGAGTGTAATTAATCCCGTCTAGTCTTACCTTTTAGGGTTTGAAGGAAGATTTGATAAAAACAGTGGGAGTCATCCTAATTAGATAAAATAATAACCAATCTGATCTTGCAAGAGCATACGCAGAGTGTTTTCTTCTCTCTCTCTTGGTAGCGACCATGTCACGCCTTAATCAAGATAATAATATAGATGCATTGACTGAACCTTCTTATTATACTGAGCTAGAGAACGTTGGTTCCGCTCTATTTTATAATTGTTATAAGTCCGAGCAGAAAATATGGGAATATCCGGATTCCTATGCCACCCATTCGAGGAATGCGCATGTTGATGTATCTTCTTCGGGTGTGTTTGTTACCGAGAACTGTTTTTCAGTATCTTCTACGTCCTAGGTATGAGATACCAGATCAGGATCCCATATATGTAAGAGTTACATGGGCTACAGAAAGGTAGAGAACTGGGATTGGGTGATATATCTCTAAGTGTTAGAGAATGGTGCAATTGTTGCAGCCAAGTCAGTTGGCAAATATCACCTTATATTACCAAATGGTAAATACATTGATTCTGAACAAATGTTATTACATGCCGAAACTGATATACAACATTACATCAGTTTCTTTATTCAGTTAAAGAAGGATATAATTTTGTATTGGAGGATAATATTGTGAACATTTTCCTTAATCAAGAGTTGATTGGATCATGCACGCTATGTAATGGCATATACATTCTAAATCAAACCACGGTTCAAACTATGTAGAACACACACAGGAGGAGTAGTTCAAAAATAAATGAATCTTTCTTGTAGTATTGTAGACTAGGTCATATCAATGCGACACGACTAGCTAAGTTACATAAGAATGAATATTTGAATCTGTTCAAATTTTCATCTTATGATACTTGCCAGTCTTGTCTAAAAGGTAAAATGACCAAAACTCCGTTTACTGGAAACAGAGAAAGAGTTACTGAACTCTTGGGACAGATACATGATGATGTATATGATCCTATGTCTACAAATGCCAGGATTGGTTCTTTGTACTTCATTACATTCATCGACGATCCCTCAAGATTCAGACATGTGTTCCTGTTGAAACACAAATCTGAAACTTTTGAGAAATTCAAGGAATATAAGCTTGAAGTTAAGAACCAGACAGGTAGAAGCATTAAGTCCTTCGATGTGATCGAGGAGGCGAATACTTGCGCGTGGAGTTCCTGGAGTTTCTAAAAGGAGAATGGGATTCTCTCCCAGCTTACTCTTTCGTATACACCACAGCACAACGGTGTGTCGGGGTGGAGGTATCGCGCCTTATGAGATATGGTGCGCTCTATGATGAGCACTGCTGAGTTGCCTGTTTCCTTTTGGAGATATGCACTTGAGAAGCTGCATACCTATTGAATGGGTGTAACATTTCAGAAAAATAAAATATTATTTTTTGAAATTCAATATTAAAATAATATATTTCACGAAAACTATTCGATTTGCGAATATGGGCTTTTTGTAAAATGGTATAAGTATATACCAATATTTGGAATATAATTTGGGATTAAAATGATTTATTCATTAAAATGATATTTATCGGATTTTGGCATTTTTATAATTAAATATATGCATGTTATTCATTGTTATTGTGTTTGTATTTGGAGTTTTGTGGAAAGAAAAGAAAAAAGAAAGAAACAAGAAGCGGATATTTGAGAGGTGAGTGTATGAGATATTTAGAGTGAGAGAGAGCGAGCTTAAGAGAGAGAGGGTTTGACTTTGCTACTCTATTCCTTCACTAATTCCTTCACTCTCCATTGTTTTCTTCATCTCCTTCATCCCTCACTACCTCAATGTATCATCTCCAATCCCATTCCTAAACCCTATGCCACCATCACAATAAACATGTACAAGCATATCCTAAACCCTTTAGACATTTCAAGTTTGGATTTTGAAGACTTTAGGCAACTCAAAAATTTTCTTAAGTTGCCAAATGAGATAATCCCTATACTTTTAGTTAGGTATTGTGTTTAGTATATCCTATTCTAGTTTAGATATTGATTTAGTTAGGTTTTATGATCTTAGAAAATTCCAAGTTGTTGTTAAGTGGTAATTTGAGGTGTAGTGAGTGTTTGCATGACCTTAGAGGGTGTTTTTATTGGCCAGACCAGATACATGAAACCAAAACACGAACTTTGAAATTGGTCGATATCGTATTTTGTGTGATTTATGAAGGGATATTGAGTTCTGCTATGACTCGAGACCACTATAAGATAATTTCCTATAACAGAGAGACGTGCAGGCAACCAGAAACATACCATAGAAACCCGAGCCCATTCCCTTCTAATCTGGCCACAAATTTATTGCCTAGGGCTGCAATTTGCGACTAAGTTGGGGTGAAATGTGATAATTTTTGTAGAGTGGCTCCCTTATCCCATATCTAGAGCAACCTGATATGCAAAATTTGCTAGTTTGACCTAGGATAAAATCTGGGATAGATTTCCTTAGTTACTGATTTCGTGTTATGCGATTTGTGAAACTTGGTTTTGGTATTTGATTTTGGATTTCGTTGTTGGACGTTTGTACGTCAACGGACGAGAGTTATTTGGTTGATTTTGCATGCGTAGGCTATAGGTTTTAACCTATGAGCGAATACGTGTGCCGTATCGGTTTTTCGGACTTGATTTTAATAGAATTGCATTGCTATTGTGTATTGATTGTAGGTACCTTCGC
The DNA here is from genome assembly GCA_030015575.1 of Agapanthus africanus. Classification (NCBI taxonomy): domain Eukaryota; kingdom Viridiplantae; phylum Streptophyta; class Magnoliopsida; order Asparagales; family Amaryllidaceae; genus Agapanthus; species Agapanthus africanus. The sequence goes on from CM057337.1 coordinate 131,884,247, forward strand.
GTGGACTTCCGAGATGACGAAGCACATCGACTTCGGCTAAGCGAGGAGTTTAGCAGGTGAGTAGATTATATCTACGAGGGAAATCGGGCAGATGGCGTATAGCACCCCGAAACCATTGATATGGAAGATTATGTTATAAATTATAATTATGATAAAGTTGACGCTAATGGATATATTTGCTTGAGAATATGAAATGGGAAGTGAAGCATGATAAGTATGAATTGAAAGAGGACAAGTATGAGTTGTTAATGGTATGATATGAGAGCGAGATTGATAAGCACGACACGAGATTGAGATAGAGGTGTTGTGGAATTAATAAGATATGATGTTTATACAAATGTGATTTGAGATATGTGTATGTGTGTATTTATGAGTATAAGTAATATGAGGCAGGATCGCCGATATAAAGATTGTCACCTGTACTATACCCATTTTCAAAATGACGATGTGTATCGTTTAGAAAGTGACCGTATGATTCTTATGTAGATAGATATACCCATTTATTGTTCATGTTGTGTAGGATATTACCCCTCGTGATGTACATACCACATGCCGGTATTTAATGCTATATGATATCATTTGTTAGTACAGCGCACAATTACCGTTGATGCGCATGTTACACATACACAGATTTGCCGGCTCACACGTATTCTTCATCGGTAATTGCCATATCACTTACACAGTAGAATTGCCATGTCACTTACACAGTAGAATTGCCGTGCCATTTACACGGTAGAACTTCCATATTATGAGATTAATCTTAAAAGTAAAAGTACATTCATTGTTCAGTATTATCACTTGACATGCTTGCATGATATACTCGATATGCTCATATTACTACTCTATGTTGCATACATCGTACTTTATGTTTATATACATTGAGATGTTGTTTTCATGAGATCTCTGGATTTGAGAACCGCAGTTATATTTCAAAGGGGATTATGTATTGCTTAAAAACGCGGTTTCTCTTGATATGATATTTCGAAACGTCCACCATGAGTTTTCTCGGTTTTGAGCTATGTGATACCCGATTCGAGGAGCTGGATGAGCCGTCTACGGGTACATGGTGGACCCGGTATGGTACCCCGGGGCAAGAAAGGTATGTTGTGCAGTAGACTATGAGCCTGGCAGAGGGACTACTATCTACCGGTGATTTTATAGAACTCGGCGGATATCCAGAGGATACTGTTTTGGAGTTATGATATGAGATGGATATGAGGGCCGATCTGAGTATGCGGCGCCTGAGATGAGATAGATAAGAGGGCCGATCTGAGTATGCGGCGCCTGAGATATGAGGATTTACGTGTTGATGCTGGACACGGGTTTTCATGATGTTTCGAGTGTCGATGTTGGACACTCAGGTTCCATGATTTTGATGTGTCATTGATGGACACACGTGGTTGATATCCTCATATATATACAGGCTTATGTTTTCATGATGTTCGAGTGTCGGTGTGGGACACTCATGTTCCATGATATTGTTTGTGTCGTTGATGGACACGTGGATGATATCCACATACGTATAGGTATATGATGTCGGATGTTTATTTATATATGTCATTGCATTGACTCGATTGTTGGCATATATGCGTACTTGGTCACCCTAGGTATCATAGTATTACCTTCAGGATATAGTGACCTAGGAAATCGTTATTTTATTTGATTTCTACTTGCTGGTGTTTTCTACTCACGAGTTGGCAACTCACCCCCGTTGTTCCACAGTTCTTGCAGGTTTGACTGCTTGGGATCAGTTGCGGTATCGCTGGCACACAGCTTCATCCAGGGTGTTTTTCTTTGGTAGGTGGGACACATGTTGGATCGTGCCCACTCTCGTACTTTATATTCCGTTGTATCTAGATAAACTCCATCAGATCAGATCAAATCAGAGACTAGAATTGTATATTAGTAGACCTAGTCAGAATTGGGTTTTGTGTGAGACTTATAGCGATGGGTTTATGTTCACTTCTTGCGTTTTGATGTCTTGCTCGTTTATTGTTCTTTCTGGGTTGATTTTTCTCCGTTGGGCATCGTATATATGTTATTGCGTAGTTGTGATTCCGCCGGTTGGCGAAGACAAGCTCCCGCTTGGGGATGCCTATATATTGTTGTGTATATGTTTTGGATCAAAATGTACAAGGGAGGTGCTGCCCAAATTTTTAAAGACGAAATATGTTTTCAACTAGTATAATCCACTTGCATTTTCATGTTTCATTAGCTATGCATTTAAAGAAAAACATGATTCATTATACCTTTATTTCAAACTGCACCCCCACTATTTTCCGCAAAAAGGTTTAAATTTTCTGGGCTTCGGCTTACTTGATTTACGTCACGCCTTTAGACGTTGTGTAATTTAAGTGCCGGTCACATGCTAAATTTTAGGTCATGACAAAATTGGTATCAGAGCGTTAGGTTTAACCTTGGTTTGAGTCTGGATTTGACTATGCGGAGTCTAGGGCGTATATATTTCGGAACTAGGCTTGACCTTACGGAACTTAGACTTGACAGGGGGGTATTAGACCCGAACTTTTATTTCGTAGGTTGAACTTGATTGATGGAGTAGGTAGCTTGAGTAGAGTGACGTACCGTACATATGTTCCGTGGCATATTTACGATACGATACTCCACTTAAGAAACCTTAGGATTAGGATGTACTTATCTTGAGATCTGTGATACTATTCGTTCCTATAATCATATATCCATTTGGGATCTATTGATTATTTCGTTCATTTGATTCATCATTATCGATACCTGCTTGAGGTTCCTGTCACTATAGTTTGAGCTCAGATTGATCTGCTGCTAGTGATGCGGTCAGAGCGAGCTCGTCACGGACAAGGGCCGACCACGATATTGTTTCTGGTGACATAGGGACGTGTAGGTATAGTGTTATGTTGTGATCTCTCGTTTGAGACGAGTGTTCAGTTTTGCACCGGATGATCGGACCATTGATAGACGCCGCCAGATTGAGAGGACTGTTGATGTACAACCTACCTCAAAGATCGTGATATTGTCTACCGTGCAGACAGATGATCCAGCTGTTGCTGAGATTGATGGGATGTCGATTCAAGAGTTTATGAACTGAATCGCTGGAGCTTCCAGACAGAGATGTGACAGGAGATAGCTAGTCTATCTCGAGTTGAGCGACTGATATGATTCGTCAGATTTGATGTGCTGATGCAAGCTCAGTTGAGTTGAAGAATTCAAGTTGAAGGATCTTACTTAGATCGAGATTAAATGGATCAGGAGATAACGTTGTTCGTCGAATGCTCCGATGTGAGATCGGTAAGTTGACCGGTTTTGGATAGAAGGACCTCACCCAGATGCGTTGTGAGTTGATCGAGAACAGATGAATAAAGTGTATTCCTTCGATGATTTGAACGAGTTCCCGAGGACGTGTACGGCTAGATATCTTCTATAGAGTGATGAAAATACCGAGTTCATAATTTCGAATCCATGTGAGAGACTCCGGATTGACCGTAGCCGAGAATTAATTGCAATATACAGACATCAAGAGATGACGTCGAAGTGGACGATAATAAAGACGAGTGGAACAAGAGGTTCGTGCGAGATGTTAACGAGCGGTTGTTACTCTCCATTGATGCCAGAGGATTGATATGTGTGCAAAGGCGTTAGATACAGCCAAATTTCAGAGGAAAGTCATGCTGAGGACACAGCTGTCCGGTTATGAGAAAAGAGTTAAGTAAGAGTGCCAACCTTCGTATAGCTCGGCATAGGTGGGATCGGAAGAAGCCATGAGCAGGTTCTTTCCAGGACACCGCAGCGATAAAGATTTGCACCCAGGATCAGTTATATCATGCGTATTCAGAGGGCCAGATGCCGTCGTCAGTATTGTGCCGTTGAGAGTGGTCATGTTGATTGGTCTAACAGTGATCAGAGGAGTTCCAGAGCGGTACTGTTCCGTTAGTACACCTGACCGGGCCGACGAGCAGAAGAATTGCGAGATTGGTAATCCAGATAGGAACAGGGAACCCAGAGACCGGAGATTCCAAACCGTGAGCAGGAGGCAAGTAGATGATCTTGCTCTGCCAGTTTGGGCGCACAGGCATATTTTTCGACATTGTAGGAAGTGTACTTCAATGTCAGTTATTGCAATTGCGTTTTGTGATCTGAGTATCACACTTTTATTGCTTGGACTTGAGTTTCTATGATTAGGTTTCATGATTTATGTTTTCGTGCACCATGGCTGCACCTACTGGAGATTTATATTTTGTGCACAGTTATTGCACTTGATTATGTTGTATACACCGCTACATTGGTTTATGATTTGTGCACATCTATTGCACTTGGTATCGATTTGTGCTTTCACGTATTTATGGTTTCGTGGATTCGATACTGTCTATTTCGATTTCGTGCATGTCATACGCACTTGCCTTTACTTATGCACTCGGTATAGCTTATATGTGCTTGCAGTGCATTGGGATGGATTTTGTGCACGCAGTTGCACATGTTTATGATTCTATACACCTTGTTATACTCGGTGTTGTTTTTGTGAGCATTTGAGATATTGATGAGTTTTCATGCATTGGTTGCACCAGATTTGTATTCCGTGCATTGGTTGCACCGGATTTGTATTCCGTGCATTGATTGCACCAGATTGTATTTCGTGCATTGGTTGCACCAGATTTGTATTTCGTGCATTTGTTGCACCAGATTTATGTTTTCGTGCGCGTCTACACTTGACGTTCGTTATCGTGCACACTATTGTACTAGATGTTTTATACGGACCAGACGCACTTGTTTTAGATTTTTGCGCACGTTGGGCGTATGACAAGAGATTTTGTGCACATTGGGTGCACTCGATAGAGATTTTTATTCGTGCATGATTGGATGCACTTGATTGGAATTTTTATTGGTGCATGTTAGATGCACTCGATAGAGATTTTTATTCGTGCATGATTGGATGCACTTGATTGAGATTTTTATTCGTGCATGTTAGTTGCACTCGATAGAGATTTTATTCGTGCATGTTGGATACACTTAATTGGGATTTTTATTCGTGCATGTTAGATGCACTCGATAGAGATTTTATTCGTGCATGATTGGATGCACTTGATTGGGATTTTTATTCGTGCATGTTAGTTGCACTCGATAGAGATTTTATTCGTGCATGTTGGATGCACTTAATTGGGATTTTTATTCGTGCATGTTAGTTGCACTGGGTTGAGATTTTTTTGTACTAAAGATGCACTTGATATTGTTGTCGTGCACATATGTTGCACTGGACAGATGCTTTCGTGCACAACCGTTGCACTTAGTTTGCTTTTGTGCATATTCGTGGCACTTTTATTGGATTTGATTTCCTTGCGCACCAGACGCACGTGATGTTGGATACGCCTTTTGAGACCGATTGTATTTACGAGTATCGCGTTTTGATGATGGATACTATATTGTATAGTAGCCGAGCAGGACTGGTCTACGGACAGTGCCTGAATACTTTTGTATGCATGAAAAGTTTACCAAGAGGTTTTCAAAAGAAAGGGGCTATAGTCTCGCTATTTCATACGTGTCCGCGAGTGACACGAAATTTTATAAAGAGAACCTTCTGGGATATTTCAAAAAAGCGGGACGTATAATTTGAGCAAAACATATATAAGTATATATTTACTACTTTACAAATGATCGTCCACCACTTGTGTCGTGAGCTACGCATAGCACGGAGATTTTGGAAAGATTTGGCATGAGTTTTTCAGCTTTTAAAATGGTTTTACAAGGATGCGTACTATTTACGTATTATGATTTGACTATAGTATATTTGGATTTCAGCAGTGGATTTCGAGAATTGGCATCTCTATTATAACTCCAGTGATTGCGTGATGTTTGACGGAGTTTGATTTTGAGTTTCGTACTCGTTTTCAGGCGCACTCGATGCGCTGTGGTATTTCTGTATCTTCCGTGATTTCGGAGCCCCGTTGATTTGAACTGATTATTGAAATGTTTTAGTATTTAGGGATTTAAATTTAAATTCGGTGACCGAATTTATTTAAGGGGGGAAGATTGTAACATTTCAGAAAAATAAAATATTATTTTTGGAAATTCAATATTAAAATAATATATTTCGCGAAAACTATTCGATTTGCGAATAGGGGCTTTTCGTAAAATGGTATAAGTATATACCAATATTTGGAATATAATTTGGGATTAAAATGATTTATTCATTAAAATGATATTTATCGGATTTTGGCATTTTTATAATTAAATATATGCATGTTATTCATTGTTATTGTGTTTGTATTTGGAGTTTTGTGAAAAGAAAAGAAAAGTGAAAGAAACAAGAAGCGGATATTTGAGAGGTGAGTGTAAGAGATATTTAGAGTGAGAGAGTGTGAGCTTAAGAGAGAGAGGGTTTGACTTTGCTACTCCATTCCTTCACTAATTCCTTCACTCTCCATTATTTTCTTCATCTCCTTCATCCCTCACTACCTCCATGTATCATCTCCAATCCCATTCCTAAACCCCATGCCACCATCACAATAAACATGTACAAGTCTATCCTAAACCCTTTAGACATTTCAAGTTTGGATTTTGAAGACTTTGGGCAACTCAAAAAATTTCCTAAGTTGCCAAATGAGATAATCCCTGCACTTTTACTTAGGTATTGTGTTTAGTATATCCTATTCTAGTTTAGATATTGATTTAGTTAGGTTTTGTAATCTTAGAAAATTCCAACTTGCTGTTAAGTGGTAATTTGAGGTGTAGTGAGTGTTTGCATGACCTTAGAGGGTGTTTTTATTGGCCAGACCAGATACACGAAGCCAAAACACAAACTTTGAAATTGGTCGATATCGTATTTTGTGTGATTTGTGAAGGGATATTGAGATCTGCTATGACCCGAGACCACTATAAGATAATTTCCCATAACAGAGAAACGTGCAGGCAACCAGGAACATACCATAGAAACCGGAGCCCATTCCCTTCTAATCTGGTCGCAGATTTATTGCCTAGGGCCGCAATTTGCGGCCAAGTCGGGTGAAATGTGATGATTTTTGTACAGTGGCTCCCTTATCCCATATCTATAGCAACCTAATATGCAAAATTTGCTAGTTTGACCTAGGGTAAAATCTGGGATAGATTTCCTTAGTTGCTGATTTCATGTTATGCGATTTGTGAAACTTGGTTTTGGTATTTGATCTTGGATTCCATCGTTGGACGTTTGTACGTCAACGGACGAGGGTTATTTGGTTGATTTTGCATGTGTAGGTTATAGGTTTTAACCTATGAGCGAATACGTGTGCCGTATCGGTTTTTCGGACTTGATTTTAATAGAATTGCATTGCGATTGTGTATTGATCATAGGTATCTTCGCGTGGACTTCCGAGACGACGAAGCACATCGATTTCGGCTAAGCAAGGAGTTTAGCAGGTGAGTAGATTATATCTACGGGGGAAATCGGGCGAATGGCGTATAGCACTCCCGAAACCATTGATATGGAAGATTATGTTATAAATTATAATTATGATAAAGTTGACGCTAATGGATATATTTGCTTGAGAATATGAAATGGGAAGTGAATCATGATAAGTATGAATTGAAAGAGGACAAGTATGAGTTATTAATGGTATGATATGAGAGCGAGATCGATAAGCACAACACGAGATTGAGATAGAGGTGTTGTGGAATTAATAAGATATGACATTTATACAAATGTGATTTGAGATATGTGTGTATATATATGCTGGCAGTGAGTTTAACCATAAGCACGTTAGCGGCACTAGCTGTACGTAACGGCTACCCAGGTATTGAACGAAAGTAAGGCTGACAAGCAAACTTGTCCGTATCCTTACCGAGACCGAAAGTGACAGTCTTCGTACAGTCTGGTCTGTTCTTCTTAGAGTATCGCATATCGGGTCTTGGGGGATGGATAAAGTCAGACCCCTAATAACGCGATAAATCGTATCGGTATAAAGCCCATCCCCCACTGAGAAACTACCGATCTAAATCAGTAACTCCCGTCCACCTTGGATGAGAATTTCTGGTGTTGGCTACCCGTGTACAGCGCGACATCTACCCTCAATAATGGGAGAGACGAATCCCTGACGATCTGCTCACTGCCTCCATATGGCTCGGAATTATACGCAACAAAAACCTATTTGCATGACTCGGTAGAGCCGTGGTAGGATAATAATCAAAGCACGGTGGGAACTCACACGAGACAAATGATGATCTCAGGTCGACAAACTAACCCATACTCATGTCACTAGACAAATGCTACCTGACTATAGGTATAATACCATCTAGAATATTCCCGGCGAGTCCATCTAGTATAACTTATAACCCAATGAGCACCTGTATACTATCTTTGGAGACTTATTAACACCAATGGCTGTGAGACCGGACATCTTCCCTCATCGGAGTCAAGAAACGTATACACTAGTCTACTCTTGGCTCGATATTCCCACGCTAGGGACATTTAAGGATATGCTAATATACTACCCAGTTCTCACAAGTGTGATCGCCACAATAACCCTAGTAGTCAAGCATATATCTTAAGGTCTCTATCAACATGTAATAGTGATCCGTAATATCACATAATACATGTATATGATGATAAAGATGAACCAGATAGCAAACTATTATCTCAAGTAAGACTATTCTGCCCGTATTGGTCCTTCTTCAATCATCATAATCGCCTGCCTATGATTACAATAATTTCCTTGAGGGCACTATATCCAATAATCTCACACTTGCATTTAAGGCTAATTATTGTGGTGTCGCATACTCACAGCCTGTGTGATACCGAACACCCAATTTCTCTACTAATCAGTTTTGCAAAATGTGCTGCGAGACATTCGTGTTCGAGAAATAGCCTCAGTCAGTGGATCTGCTCCAATAATTCTATCTTAATCTCTCTATATCTCAACATCACGGAGAACAACTGTCTTCCGAAATGAGCGATACATGTCTTAGAACTTATCTGGATATCTGATGGGACTTATTTTTAAATGAACTCCAAATCCAACAAACTTTTTAGATTTTATCATCCACTCAATTTAATCAATATCCTGCACCATGCATATCTTAGTATCCACTTGAACCCCTGTCCAATATACTGCCCCTCAGAAGAGGGTAAACTTTAACTATGACAGTCACTCTATCATTCAGGTCATCTTGGAAGTCTAAAATGATAATCGTCTCCTGAAGGAGGCTGCCGTTACTACATACCAAGAACATTCTCTCATGTTCATAACTGCTTCCCAATGTTTCTCCAGAATTGGATTAATATATGCTTATTGCATCTAGTGCGAAAGCAATATCTGATATGGTACTTAACGTCTCATGAACGACTCAATTGCCTAAGTAAATGATATGACAATCATGCAAATCTCTCTTCTCATTAGTCCAGAAGACATCACTTTAGAGAGAGTGACTCCATCACTTGTAGGTACACCACCACGGTAGGAGCCGTCCATTCTAAAATACTTTAGAATAGTGTCTAAGTATCCGTATTAGGACACTTCCCAAATCTAGATCTAAAACTATAGATCTAGTCACCATAATATCTGATATTTTATCCAATTTCTTTATAAAGAAATATTTATGACAAGCACAGTTTAACCGACCATAGTATAGGAACAATATTTCCTATTAGGAGTATGTCATCCAACAAATCAGGACAATACTTCCTACTCAACCTTTTTACCAGGTCTATCTGTCATTCTTGATGATGTCAAACACTATGACTGTCATGTCAAGAATAGATGACACATCTCTGCTATACTTGTTTTAGTTTATAAATAGACATAAGCTACTAGCCCACCACACTTCCGCTGCTCCCACTGACTATAACAGCCTTCTGGCAGAGTCATATATACATGCACTTCTAAATTAAATTTAGAATGACGTTATAGTCATCCATCTGCCAGATCTTATAGTCTAAAACAACAGTAATCGTAAGTTTGGGTCATCAAAACCTCCAGGTCACCATCTTTGAGGAGATCGAAATATCTCTCAGGTGGCTGAGATTACCCACTGAGTCTACGGAGTGGCTACTGGATTGTCGAATCCAATTGAATCCTTAAGTTCTATTAAGTATTCAGTAACCATTTGTGATTCTGGAATCACTTCTAGTTCTACCATACTCCCATTAATGTTTTCTGAAAAGAATTCATTTTATTAAAGGTGGCGAGTCAAGAACAATATAACTATTGATCTGACAGAAGGTAGAATGTTAACTCTCGTCTAAGCCCGGGAAAAACCACAAACTGCCATTACTGAAAACATGCCTTGAGTTTATCCGGATTCTAGTTTTAATCAACATCGTTAAGATATGAATCCATACTATAATCAATATAGAAACAAAGGCACTAATTTAATTTGAACCATATTCAAAAATTATGCAGTTGTTTCCAGTGCACAACCAAGAGGAAAAGGCCATACAACATTACTCATCAAGGAGCGTATCCACGGATGAGTAACCTAAGAGAGAAGCAGGTTCTCAAACATATTACTTACAATGGAATACCTAGTATAAGTATTTACATTTTCGATCACCTTGAAGAATCCTTATACTTTCAACGTGTGGTTCTCTACTTTATTCTTATACCTATAACTTCTCAAAATTTGAATCTTGTATTTCAACGAAATACGTGTCTAAAACCAGAGAAGTTATAAGTAAACGTAATATAGTACGAGTACCAACCCCTTGTCCTAATGGACATCGGACAATATACAATACTTTGTATAAGTCCTCTGGATTTAATAACTCAAACCCCATATGTTGTAGGTTGAAAACTTTATTATGGTTAAAAAGAATTACACCGTTATTGAATGCACCTTACCTAATCATCAACTAATAATGATAAATGTTATAAACATAATTTCAAAAAGTTATATCTCACTTTATAAAATAAACGTACAGATATATCAGTTTGAAATTTATGCATAACAATGGATATTCAAAACCAAATATTTGTCGTTAGGCAAAACCCAGGTGATTTCCTCAAATATCACCAATTACAAAGAATTCCGATTTTTGAGGATCTAATCATCCAATTCTTAATATTATACTCTCACTCAGCATCCATAACGCTATATAGATGTAAGAATCAAGTCCAGTAAATACATACCTTGGAATCAGAATCTAATTGGAAAAACAGTTTTCAATTAAAACCGCACAGTATAACTGAAACATGAAAATGTTTCGAGAGGGTCACCGGTTATTCCTAGTAATTTCTTTTCCATTATCTAACTCATGACATTAGTTACAATTACAATTGACCTTACTCCAATCCCTTTACATGCATTTACTTCTTACCTTATGTACACCATCCATAGGCTAATTAGTTTTTTTCTTTCCCTGCCTTTTGACACCTGTCTAAAATTTCAAAAAAGACTATCCAATAAGCGTAATGGTGTACTCTCCTAATACTAGGATCCCTCGCAACCTGAGAGAAGGTAAAGAGAAAAGACAACCGAATAATCCTATTTTATTTCTCCAGAACCAGAATCCATCCTCGAACTGAAATAAATTTCTACGAGTTCGTATGTAACTATACGAAATGGTTATATCCATTTTCTATGGATCTTCATAGTGATACGGAATGTTCTGGAGAAAAAAAAGGGTAAAGCAGGAGTGGTATTGATATATATGACTTTGTCATGAATCGTGATAAAACAAAGCCAGGTTTGTAAAAAAGTTTCGGTCAACTAGGTTTACAAGTTTTAGTTTAAGGCGGGTCGTGGTAGCTACCAGAGAGATAGAGAAAAGAAATACTTAGTGTGCAATTTAACCTAGATTAGATTGGTTAATCACTTTATCTAATCAGGATGGCTCCCACTGTTTACTCGAATTCTCCTTCAAATCCTAAAAGGAGAACTAGTCGAGATCATATACACCTTACAAGTTCGCTAAACATTCAGTCAGGACAGTGTTGGTATTCCGTGGGAGGCTTCCCGTGCTTTCGCACGGACTTAATTAAATAACCTCGTTTCTGCAGAGGCGTAACTTCGTTAACACTTTCTACACACCTAATAGGTTAGCTAATTGTGAAGTGAAAAATCTCCCGAAGTGTAATACCTACTCACAGTGAGAATCGGGACCCAACTATCACCGTGTGATAACTTGATAGAAGCCACTCAAGTTACCACACTCCAGAAGGTATGCGCATGACTGGTAAGTTTCCTGTATATTTGAAACTCCCGATATGGTTTTTAGCTCTAATGACTTATGAGCTTGACTAAGTCGACATATCATAAGTCGCTAGTCAAGTTCAACCCATCATTATCCTGGATTAATTAGACCCGCCCGCACGAGCCCTGACTAGGTCAAAATGACCGTACGACTGTTCTAATCATTTGCAATACTATGCAGCAGAAAATCACTACAGAGCTACCGAACACTACGTCTTGACTAGGTCAACATACGCAACACGAATACTAAGCAATACTAATCTGAAATGACGGAGGGCTACGACTGGTTTTTGGCGAAAAAACCTTTAAAGTAATAAACTTGATATCGTTGAAGAAACTCGAGTGGTTTAGGCTCCGCTTTTAAAACTAATAATATAAACTTTTCGTTAAGAGCGAACTCCCCATGAAAGGATCAAGGCTCTTACCTCATAGAATGAGGTGCAGAATATTCTTAACCGAATACCCCTATGCAAATCAAAAGAATATAACTTTGGTTTTGAAGAAAACCGAGTAGTTTTAAAAATTAGTTCCGAAAACATCATCTAGGTTTGTTTTCCTTGCATTAGAACTATAATGATATCCCATCAATTAATAATATCACACCAAAAAGAAACGAAAATAGGCACGCACATATATGTCATCTGCATTCACCACAGGGTCCCGGGTCTTCACCGTAAGGTTACTTAACTTACGACAGTGCGGTAAAAAGACTTGCGCCGATGCAAAACATATATATCGTCTACTAGATATATATATAAATATATACAACACCATTCATCACAGACATGATAATATATCGCAAATACAGAATCACAGTAGAAGAAAACACTATGAAATAGAGGGTATATTAGGAATTTCATGTTTCATTTTGTCACGCCCCGCTTCCCAGAGTGCGCAAGATTTGGGCACGTGACACAGCCAACCATGCTACCTGTGGGTAGGAAGTATCCATCCACAGTCACATTACGGTTGTAAGGTTATCAAGAACAAGATAAAAGCTAATCTAATACATGTCCAAATCCATAATAACAAGAATCAATAAACAATAAGTGCGGAAGCTAATGATCCAATACAATGAATAAACAGTACGTCCCATAATGCGGGCTCCCATCTGGAAATGAAATGAAAATAAATAAACTAAACTCTAAGGACTCACTGTTCAGCCTGCTGGCTGAAGTACTCCTGCTCGGTCGTCGACAATGGTACGGAATCTGGGCCATGCAAAACCCAGACGTCAGCGCGTCATAACATCAAGTATATAGTATAAACATGGTAATAAGCAATGCAAGTATGAACATGAATAAAGCAGTAATAAGAAATAATAAGCAGGGTAATGTGCAATGGTGACTAAACTGTCCTATCAGGTTTTCTACTCTATAGTCTTTGAAACCAATTGATGAATTGTCGATGTAACTCAATAGTATCTCGTGCGTGCCCGGGACCACGGTCATGACCCTCGGGGCTGAATCCGAGACGTGCCGCTAAGCAGTAAAAGGTAGTAGGATGGACGAGTGATGTCAGCATCAACACTCCGGAGCTGGCCAAGCCCGTAAGACTGATCAGAACAATGTATCGAACTGTTGAGTTACAAGTCGGTTTCACCTTTGATTTCCCCATACCCCCAAACTATGTATGTCAGGTCAGGTATTCAGTAGTCAAGGACTAATGCCAACACAAAATCGAGTAAAAGTAGGTCTGTCTGGATCGACAGCAGGAATGGTCAGGTTTGTCGGCATTAGGCATGAGATCAGGAAACACGTCATGTCACGGTACAACAGGATGAGTCGGTATGTATGTTATGGTCATGTGTAGCAGGGTCAGGCCAATATGTAGTGCAATCGAGCATGTGCTCACAACAGGTATACAATCAAGTAATGAACAGTAGCAGGAAACAGTAAATAACAATAATATTCCCAAATAACCACAGTGATGTTTGTATTCTCTTATTAACAGGTTCAAGCACCTTTAGGGTGCAATAGCCACAAGGTGATTCAATATCCACAATCATGAAGTAATGAAACTACAGGAATTTACATTAAGTATAATAATTATTTCGTGAATGATTTAACAATTTAAGCAGATATGATTCAGTCGTTTTATTTAGTTGAAATATGGATTGATGTGGGTTGGTTAATTACGAGGAACTGTTGTAACGATTCCATTATAAAGATAACTGCAATAATATGATATCAATTGCCATCATTAAGTTGTGGTATTAATTAGTATGAATTCAATTGCGTGGCAAGACTAGATCTCGCACGCTAGCATGTTCAAGCAAGTATTCAGATACTTGCCTCGACGGTTCTGAAATCTGGAACACGGATGCGATGTCGGCAGAAAACACGGTATGCTAGCACGGGCCACGGATCAGGTCCCAACAGCGAACAACGGGATCGCACGGACCAGGGGGCTTCGCTGGAGCGTCGGGTTCGCCAAGACGGCACTGTCGGATTCCGGCAAAACGCGACAACAAGTTAGCAACAGACAATAGACTCAATGTGATCAGCGGGGTGAAGACTTTGCACAAAGGAGAGATAGGGGTGCTCACCGAGAGATACCAGGGACAGTCACGACGGGCTCGACGGCGATGGGACGCCGGCGAGGCAACGGCGGCGGCGGCTGCAAGGGCTGAAGGCCTCGGGTGTGCGGGAGAGGGTGCTGCGGCGAGCTGGAGGAAATATTGAGAAGGATTTGGGTAAAGATTTGAGGGATTAACAGTTAGAGAAATTTTAGATTCGTAAATATATATTTTAGATATTAAATTGAAATGGGCCCTTTTTGGCGCGAAATGAAACATTTCCAAATCGAGGCCGGGTTGCGCCCAAATGTTCCAAATTCAAATTATAGGATTTTAAGCGGGTTCCAAATTTTGAAAAGAGGTGTTTAATGATTAAAATGCATGCCCCCAAGTCGGACACTTGCACGCGCACGTAGTCGTCCGAACTTGCCCGTTTAGCCGAACGGGACGGAATCTCGACACGCGGACGCCACCACGCGACTAGTGGCGACGAGTAGGCCAACATGGACATCTTAAATTTCATTTTAGGAGTTAAAATTTGTTATGTGCCAAAATGACTTAACCGGTTAAAATTTAGCAATAAACACCAGAAAATCAGGAAAATTGGAATGAGCAATAAACAACCCTCAACTAGTAATATGAATAGTATTATTGGGCTCGGGTGTTACACATTTAATCCATGGATGAAACATGGATTCCGCGGTCATGTGAATAGCCAAACCCTAGTCCCTAGACCCCTACGAGTGCAGCAAGGAGTCCCGCCAATTCTAAAATAGGATGACCCGTTCTCAACTCCATGAGATGGCCATCCGTTGCCTTCTAGAACCCGACTACTTGAGCACTCTATAAGTCGATGCCATGCACCCCACGTGTTCGCGGGGAAGCGGAGTTTGCAAACAAATGATTTTTATTAGCTTCGTAACATCGACTAAACTCCAGGATCAATACTAAACCCTAACTAACCGATATGCAAAAAGGTTTAACTACTATATGAGAAAGTTATACCTCAAGTTGCTGTCCTTCTTCTGCGTCTCGCTGTCCTTTTTCTCGTCACGAGTTCCTCATCAGGAGAATGGATCACGCCTCCTCGTCGGCTTCTCAAAGTCGTAGAAGATCCACCCGAGAGTTCCAACTTTGAGCTTTAACCTCTAACTTGAGGCAACTAGGTCACTTGGTGTGCTAAAAAAAATAGCCTAGGATGTGTAGAGAGTGTTAAAGGATTTAGTTATGTCTCAAACCCTAGGATTCTCAACTCATGAGACAATTAGGTTTGCTTGAGGAAGATGAAGAGAGTGAGCTTTGAGAGGAGAGAGAATATGTTTTTGATAATGATAATAATATCAAGCATGGCATCTATTTTAACTCCAATGAAAGATAAAAATATCTCTCACAAATATCTCACAAATATGACAAAAATATCTAAGTCTTCTCCTCTCACAAGAATCCAAAAAAGTCAACATAATAGCCATGCCCAATTTCACTAAAATACCATGAAGTTTCCCTCCTCTCAATTATCCACCTCATTAAGCATTTAACCTAAAATGCTAAAACATATAATGAGGTTTAATCATCTTTAAGCAAACTTGAATAATTACAAGAATGCCCTTCGCAATCGTATATACATACCCGCATCCGTGTTCCGAAAACACGAATACAATGCGACATAATTAATCCAATAACTATATACTAGGATCTGGCTTAAACCAAAGCCCACTAGTATTGTCCACCGAACATCATATGCGCACATGTATACGTATGTGATCGAACCCTGTCGTAAAACCATACGACCTCTACATGTTTCACCCGAAACTGGGAAACCCTCTGTGTGGGACTCTAAAGACTCGACAGTACTCTGGCAGTGGGTTTAACCACAAGCACATCAGTGGCACTAGCTGTACGTAACGGCTACCCAGGTATCTGTCGACAAGATGGTCGACGAGGAAACCATCCGTACCCCTACAGAGCCTGTCCGTGGCAATCTCCGTACAGTCCGGTCTGTTCGTCTAAAAGTGTCACATATCGGTCCTAGGGGGCGGAAAGCGTCAGACCCCTAATAGTGCAATAAGTCATGATGGAGTGCGGCCAAAAACACCCTGAGAAACTACTAGAATCCCTACCAGCAAATCTCACTTTCCCTGGCCAGGGATTTTGTGTAATGGCTTTCCGAACACAGCGCGACATCAACCCCAAATACCCGGAGAGACGAATCCTATCTAACCGCCACTCCCTCCAAGCGCTTCGGGACTGCACCCAACTACTACCTATTTGCACGACTCAGCAGAGCCATGGTAGGGTAGTAATCTAAGAACAGTGGGAACACACTTGAGGTGAAGTAGCAGTGTCAAGTCGACAGACTAAGCTGTACTCTTATCACCTGGGAACTGCTACCTGACGATAGGTATATTACCAACCAGCGGTTCCTCACGAGTTCTTCCAGTGTAACTCATAACCCAATAATCACCTGCATACTATCTCTAGTACGACGTACTGATGGCTGTGGGACAGACCATCTCCCCTGCTGGGAAGAGAAGCGTATACACTAGTCTACTGTGGAATATCGATGCCCTGTCTCGATAATCCTGCGACTAGGGACCTGTGTAAGGATGTGCTTGGAGACTACCCAGCCCCCACTAGTATGACCGCCATCACAACGCTGGTAGTCAAGCAAAGATCCTAAGGACTCTATCAATATGTATTAGCGATACGTTAAAAGAAATATATACACATATTAAGATAGATACAAACCAAGTAGCATACTACTATATTGAGCAAGACTGTCATAAATCCGTGTATATATCCCAAGCTTCCAAAATGTAATATACAAACTAGTATTATACAATAATGGCCTCTAGATCATATTACACTAACAATCTCCCACTTGCACTAAGACCATGTGCTGGCATATCGCAGACCTATCATCTCGAATAGCCTCTCGAACTGCATCTGAGGGATGGCCTTTATGAATGGATCTGCAATGTTGTCCTCTATAGCAACTCTCCAAATCTCGATCTCCCTGATCAGGTGATACCGCCTCAAGATGTGTCTGGACTTTTGATGCGACCTGGGTTTCTTTGCTAAAGCTATAGCCCCATTGTTGTCATAATACAGAGGTATTGGATCAACAATGGACGGAACCACCTGAAGTTCTGTTAAGAACTTCCTCATCCAGACCGCTTCTTTTGCGGCATCAGAAGCTGCGATATACTCCGCTTCCATCGTCGAGTCAGCAACGGTGTCCTACTTGGAACTCTTCCAACAGACCGCCCCTCCATTGAAGGTAAAGATATAACCTGACATGGACTTGGAGTCATCCTTGTCACTCTGGAAGCTGGAGTCAGCAAAGGTCTCGATCTGAAGGTC
Organism: Agapanthus africanus; assembly: GCA_030015575.1. Taxonomy (NCBI): domain Eukaryota; kingdom Viridiplantae; phylum Streptophyta; class Magnoliopsida; order Asparagales; family Amaryllidaceae; genus Agapanthus; species Agapanthus africanus. Next base: position 131,902,269 of record CM057337.1, read on the forward strand.
TTTTCCGCCGTAAACCAAGAACATTTCCTTAGTCCTTCTCAGGTACTTGAGAATGTTCTTTACTGTTATCCAGTGCTTCTCCCCAGGGTTTGACTGATACCGGCTTACCATGCTCAGTGCGTAAGCAACATCTGGTCTAGTACACAACATCGCATACATTATAGAGCCTACCGCAGAAGCATAGGGTATAATAGACATGCGAACCCTTTCCAAATCAGTCTTGGGAGACATCTGTTTGGAGAGGGTGATTCCGTGACAAGCCGGTAAATCACCGCGCTTAGAATTTTCCATACTGAATCTTTTCAGTATGGTATCGATGTACCTGGACTGTGAAAGTTCCAATATCCTTTTAGATCTATCACGATAGATTTGGATCCCCAGAATGTAAGAGGCATCACCCAGGTCTTTCATGGAGAACCTGTGTGACAAGAACCCTTTGACAAATTGTAGCATAGGAATGTCATTTCCTATCAAGAGAATGTCATCCATGTACAAGACGAGGAATACAACAGTTCGTGCTACAATCTTACTATAAATGTATGACTCATCTGGATTTTTGATAAAGTCAAATTCTTTGACCGTCTCATCAAAACATATGTTCCAACTCCACGATGTCTGCTTTAGTCCATAAATGGACTTAAGCAACTTGCACACTTTCCCGCTGCTCCCACTCTGAATGAAACCCTCTGGCTGGTCCATATAGACGCACTGTTCCAAATTTCCATTTAGAAAAGCGGTTTTTACGTCCATCTCCCAAATCTCATAATCGTGGAAGGCGGCAATAGCAAGAAGGATCCGAATGGATTTGAGTATATCCACTGGAGAAAATGTTTCATCATAGTCCAAACCAGGTCTCTGACGAATCCTTTTGCAACAAGTCTAGTCTTATAGGTTTCAACCTGTCCATCTACACCAATCTTCTTTCTGAAGATCCATTTGCAGCCTACGGGTTTTACCCCTGGAGCAATGTCCAAAGTCTATACTTTGTTGGTGTACATGGACTCCATCTTGGTCCGCATTGCATCCAGCCATTTTACCGAGTCAGTGCTCTGAATGGCTTGCTAGAAGTTAGTCGGCTCATCATTATCAATGATGCAATCCTCTCTATCCCCGTCTATGAGAAAACCGTAATATCTCTCAGGCAGATGAGAAGCCTACTACTTCTGTGGAGTGGCGCGGGAATGTCCTATTTTTTTGAACCTTCTGGTTCCACCAAGCTTTCCTGGGATTTCTTCCAGTTCTATTGCGCTTCCACTAGTTTCTTTTTTTAAAAATTGATGTTCCAAAAAGTGAACATGAAAAGAAACAAAAACATTTTGTCCTCTGCGTAATAGAAAAGATACCCTCTGGAGTTCTTTGGGTATCGCACAAACTTACACAGTACTGAGCGTGCCTCGAGCTTGTCTGCATGCTGCTTTTTAACAAAAGCTGCACATCCCCATATCTTCAGATACTGAAGATAGGGTTTCGTCCCACTCCATATTTGATATGGTGTAGTAGGCACAGTCTTGGTAGGAACCTTGTTCAAAAGATATGTAGCTGATTCTAGTGCATAGTGTAGGGTTCCTAGGCACACTAATGATGTCTCACAAGTGATCAAACATGGCTAATTCAAAAAAAATTCTTGTGCCTACAAACCCTAATACGGATCGTTAACTAGATTTATAGGTGATGCGATGCAAGTTAACGACTTTAACTAAAAGGAAAGAAGCTACAACCTTTGTAGATCCGGTTCTCCACCTCCTAGGCTCCGTGATGACGTCCCTCCGCTGTCCAAATCGAATCCATGACTCTAGCATCGGCTTCATCGGAGAAATGGACGGGCTAGGTCGTCGACTTCGATGCCGAAGATGATCTACGTCGAGGCATCACAAGATCAAGCTCCCACTTCACCAAGTCATGAAACTTGTGAAGAAAACACCCTATACTACTTGGCAAGAGGTAGAGGATGAAGAAATAGGAAGTGGGTTCACTTTAGAATTGGATTTCTCACTCATTTTCACTAGTTGCCATTGATGAAGGCAAGCTTTCTTCATGTTGAAGAAGATGAAGATGAAGAAAAGAATATGATAAGTATTATCTCAAAAAAAAAATCAATACTTATCATATGGAAACCATGATTAGGTGTAGAGAATAGACCATGGTTAGTTGGAAGGGTTAGGGTTAAGCATGAAGACAAAATGGTCACTTGGTCAAAGCTTCAAGAAGCTTCAATAACAAACAAAGAAAGCCACCATTTTCTCTTTTATCTTTTGCCAAAATAAATAAATAAATAAATAGATAAGAAAATAAAAACCCTAACCATCACATAACCATGGTTTAATCTAAACATACACCCTAACATTCATGTATCATCAAACATGATACAATCTTGTGCACAAAAGTATATCACATATACAACTTGTGTACATCAAGTGAGAAAATCCAATTTAAAGTGAACAAATACCAGTTAATGCAAAGTAATATATCAAATATATTATTATACATTAAATTATTAAATCAACACTTGATTTAACGATCCGGTCATGTCGCATACAACCGACTAGTATCCAATGTATCGACTTTTCGAATCAATCCTTGATTCGATAACTAGGTTATATCGCATACAACCATTCGACACATTCATCGCGAGAATGGAATACGGTATCACATACACGCATTATTCTCGGTCCTGCACATATCTCATATGCGCTCCTATTTCGTTTCGCTTGAGCCAGGAAACCTCTGTGTAGGACTCTAAAGACTCGTCAATACGCCGGCAGCAGATGATGATCATATCAAACACCCACAAGCCGCAAGCGGTCTGCTAAACGTAACGGCCACCCGGGTATTGAGCAATCAGAAGATCGAGCAAGCCCGCTTACACTCCTGTGAATCCAACCAGTAACACTTACCGTACAGTCCGGTCTGTTCGTCTGATATGTCGCATATCTCGCCTAGGGGTGGTAAACATCAGACCCCAATAGCTCGATAAGTCATGCCGACGTAGGGTCCATAACATTCGTGAAACTACTGATAACTCTTACCAGTATATCACTGCAACCCTGGCCAGGGATTTTCTGTTATGGCCAGTCGTGCATAGCACAACATCAACCCCCAATACCGGGAGAGACGAATCCCCTTCTATCGCTCATTGCCTCCATGTGAATCGGGACTGTACCCAAAAACCACCTGTTTGCACGACTCAGTAGAGCCGTGGTAGGGTGGAAATCAAAGCACAGTGGGAGACACACAAGACTCTATGACGATCTCGGGTCTACAGACTAAGCTGTACCAGTGTTACCAGAGAACTGCCATCTGACGTGAGGTATAATACCATCTGGGAGTTCTCGGCGAGTCCATTCAGTGTACCCAGTCTCCACTGAGCACCCGCATACCATCTCCGATGTCAAACACCAATGGATATGGGATCATCCATCGCCCATCACATGGGTCCAGAAGATATACGCTAGTCTACTCTGGAATATCGATGCCCCGTCTCGATATTCCCACGACTAGGAACATTGAAGGATGTACTCATTGACTACCCAGACCCCACTAGTATGATCTGCATCATAGTCCTGGAAGTCGAGTACACATCCTAAGGGCTTTATCAACATGTGATCAGAGAGACAGAAAGTATACATGTTAAGATAAAGAGCAACCAGATAGCGTACTATCATGTCGAGCAAGAAAGTCCTACCTATATATGTCCCAGCATCCACTACAATATACATCCAATGTACAGTAATGGCCTCTAGGGCATACATATAACTAACAATCTCCCACTTGTACTAGGGCCATCTGTAGCAGTAGTTGTAGTATCTAATACTCAACCATCCCTTAAAAGTCTCTCTTTGGGAAAAGGCCTTCGTGAGTGGATCCACCGTGTTCTCCTCTGAGTCTACTCTCCTAACCTCGATCAACCTGGAGATCAACTATCTCCATGATCAGGTGATGCTGCCTCAGAATATGTCTGGGTTACTGATGGGACCAGGGTTCCCGGGCCAAAGCCACACTTCCATTGTCATACAATGGCAGGAACCTAGTTCATCTTATGAACCAATATACACCCAAACTTCCTCTTTGGTAGTATCTTTAATAGCGATGTTACCAGCCTTTATCGTCTAGCTTGTCACGGTATCTAGCTTGGAAATCTTCCAACATACCGTCCCTTTACCGAGGGTAAAGACAATGCCTGTGACTGACATTCAGTCGTCTTTATCACCCTGGAACCCTTCCAGTGATTCTCCCCAGGATCGATTGATCCCATCTCACTACATCTAGTGAGAATCCTAGCATCCAATTACATCTATCTCATAGATGAAAACTCAGGATTTAGGAGGTATCACTTTGATCCTATTGGAGAATCCTTGTGATAAGCGGAGATTGACCGAGCGTAGTATAGGAAATTCTTTTCCTATCAAGAGTATGTTGTCCACGTACAATACGAGGATGACCACTTTACTCTCTACTACCGTTTTGTATATACAAGGTTCATCTACCATTTTGATGAAGTCAAACACTTTGACTACCACATCAAAACAGACGTTCCAACTCCGCGATGCCTGCTTTATTCTATAAAGCAACTTGCACACGTTTCCACTGCTCCCACTGTTTACGAAGCCCTCCGGCTGTGTTCTTATAGACGTTCTCTTCTAGATCAGTATTTAGAAAAGTAGTCATGGCACCCAACCACCAGATATCGTAGTCATGGTGTGTAGCAATGGCAAGTAGGATCTGGATGGACTTAAGCATAGTCCCTGGAAAAGGTTTCATCATTATCCACGCCTGGTCGATGACGCAAACCTTCAACAAGTCCAGCTTTGAAAGTCTCAACTTTTCCATCCACACCAAGTAATCTTCTCAAGATATACTTGCTCCTGATGGGGATTTAACCCTTCAGATATCGCAACCAAAGTCCATACTTTGTTGGTGTATATGGATTCCATCTCAGATCTCTAAGCATCCAGCCATTCTTACAGAGTCCCTACTCTCGATGACCTGCTCGATACTAGTTGGGTCATCATCTCATGATGCATTCCTCGCTCCCACTGTCATCGAGAAACCGAGGTATCTCTTAGGCGGATGAGGAACCCTACCAGATCGGCGGAGAGGCTGAGGTTCGTCGGAAACTATTAAATCCTTTGGTTCTGTCAAATCATCATCTGCAGTTTTATATAGCTGGAACCATTCCAGTTCTACAGAACTGACCTTGCCTCGATCTTGTCCGGATTTTGCTTTTGACATAGGCCGGACAATCCCAAATCTTAACTTACTTAAGAGAAAGGCTCTTCCCACACCATATCTCATATGGAGTGGTAGGCAACTGATTTGATGCGCATAACTCCCAAAAGGAAATAGGTAACTCAGTAATACTCATCATAGAGCACACGATATCTAATATTGTGTGATTGCTCCGCCCCGATACACCGTTGTGCTGTGGTGTATTCAGAGGAGTAATACTGAGAGAGAATCTCATTTTCCTTTAGAATAGTCCAAGGATTCCATGCACAAGTATTCTCCTCCCTGATCTCATCATAGGACATAATACTTATACCCGTATTTTGATTCTCTACTTCCTACTTATATTCTGTGAATACCTCAAAAGGTTCGGACTTATGTTTCAACAGGAATATATGACTGAATCTTGAGAGATTATCAGAGAATATAATGAAGTATAAAGAACCAGTCCTGGCATGTGTAGACAGGAGACCTTACATACATCATCATGTATCAGTCCCAAGAGTTTACTAACTCTTTCTCTGTTTCCAATAAACAGAGCTATGGTCATCTAATCTTTGTGACATGACTGGCAAGTTTCATAAGATGTAAATTCAAACTGATTTAAATATGCATCTAGATGTAACTTTAGCTAGTCGGGTCACATTGATATGACCTAGTCTACAATACCTCAAGAAGGATCCGTTCATTTCTGAACTCTTCCTCTTGTGTGTGTTCTGTATACTAAAGAACTGTAGTTTGATTTAGAACGTCAATGCTTTTAGATAACGTGCCTGAACCGATCAACTTTTGATATAGGAAATATTCAAAACATTATCTAACAATACAAAATTATATCCTTTCTTTACTAATAAAGAGACTGATATGATTTTGTATATCAGGTTCGGTATCTAATAGCATTTGTTCAGAATCAATGTATTGGTAATACAGGGTGACAGTGACCAACAGACTTGGCTGCAACACTTGCCCCGTTTTCTGTCTCATGAAACTTATCACCCGTTCTCAGTTTTTCTACCCTTTTGTAGCCCTATGTAACAGATTACATATCTGGGATCCTGATCCGGTATCAAATACCCAGGATGCATAGGATACTGAGAAACAGTTCTGTGTAACGAACACACCCGAAGAAGATGCATCATATGCACTTTCTTCATTTGGGCGGCATAGGAATTCTGGTATTCCCCTATTTCCTGCTCTGTCTTATAACAATTACAAGTTGGAGCGGGACCAACATTCCCCAGCTCAGTATAACAAGCGGGTTCGGTCAATACATCCATCTTATTATCTTGATTAAGGCGTGATATGGTCGCTACCTGGAGAGAGAGAGAAGAAAACACTCTGCGTGCGCTCTTGCAAGATTAGACTGGTTATATATTTTATCTAATCAGGATGGCTCCCACTGTTTTTTATCAAATCTTCCTTCAAACCCTAAAAGGAAAGACTAGCCGGGATTAATTACACTCTACAAGTTCGCCAATCTTTCAGCCAGGCCAGTGTCGGTACTTTGAGGGAGGTTCCCCGTGCTTTCGCACGGACCTAATTACAGTAAACCTCGTTTTCCCAGAGGCGTAACCCCGTTGACACCTTTCTAGACACCTACTTGATCGGCTAATTGTAAAGTGCAAAACTCTCCCAGGAGTAACAATTACTCGCAGTGGGTATCGGGATCCAACTATCATATAGAAGGTATGCAATCTCATTGCAAATTTCAACACTTGAAACTCCTGATAATGATTTTTACCCCTAGCACCTATGACCTTGGCTAAGGTCAACAAATCATAGATACTAGTCAAGTTCTACCCGTCATTTCGTGATTAATTAGACCCACCCACATGACCCTTGGCTAAGGTCAACAAAGCCACATGACTGTCCTAACTAATCGCATCATATGCTGTGTAGGAAGACATCACTTAGCTACCGCACACTACGCCTCGGCTATGGTCGACAAACGTAGCATGAATACTAAGTACTCTACTTCCTAAAATGACGGAGGGTTGCGAATGGTTTTTAAGAAAACCTTTAACACTTTGAACTTGATCTCGTTGCGGAATCAAATGGTTTTTAAATGGAATGTTTTTGAAGCTTTTCTAGTTTTGCTAAAGGGGTCACTCCCAGTGAAGGGATCGTCGGCCCTTTCCTCGTCGAATGAGGTGCGGGATATATCATATATATCACTGTGCAAAGCAGAAACTATAGAAGCAATCAAAAGACAAACCGAGTGTGTAGCATCTGCCAGTTATTGCTAAAGGAGTCACTCCCGGTGAAGGGATCTCGGTCCTTTCCTTATCGAATAAGGTGTAGGATGTTCTACAAGGAACACCGCGATGCAAAGCAAGAACTGTAGCTACCTGTTTTATTTTGAAATTCGATTCCACAACATCAATTAGGTTTATTTTCTTTTATTAATCTCATTAATGAATATCCCATCATTTAAGTTCACCTAACCATCACAGATAAATATAACGTACGCTTATGCCATCCGCATTCGCATCGATCTCCCGTCTGCATCGTTAGGTTAGGTAACTAACGCCAGAGCGGGGCAGGGCTAGCGCGGGTGTAAAACATAAGCAACGTCTATATAATATATCATATATACTATATAATATATCTATCTGAACAAATCTCATGATCACATCACAGATAATGCAGCAGAAAATATCATATGAAATATTGGATATACTAGGACGTCCGTGTTTTCAATACGAGCCAGTATAAAACACGGATTCTACGGTCGTGATGAATAGCCAATCCCACACCCCTAGACCCCTACGAGAGCGGCAAGCAACCCTACCAATTCTAGGGTTAGGAAACCCGGACTCGACTCCTCGAGTTGGTCTCCCACTGGACCCTAGAACCCGGTTACTTATGCTCCCCTCCTTGGGTCTATCCTAATGCGGAAAAGTAAATAATATACAAAAGGTGACATCTTCCGCAACCTAGAAGTGTCCCAATAAAAGAATATTACATACAAGTTTTTACATGAATGAAAATGAAAAACACTCATCTCACATAAAAACCCCCGGCTATTCAAACACGACGATCCAATATAACATATCCAGCAACACATAACATCACATGTCATCAACGTAAGTAAATATGCGCATCCCAATTGTCGTTGACATATAGCAACGAAACCGGCGATATCACATATTACACTTACGGTCACAGAAAAGAAAGTGTAAAACTACAACAGTTGGAATCCGCATCCTCTTTAGACATCGCATGCCTAATCAAATGAAATACTTAGACATCACATGCCTAACAATTATAAATCCCGCATTTTAGTCTCAAAATCGAAAACACTTTTCAATATAAAGTCGGGCAATTCAACAAGATTCCCGACATTTTGATCGAATGCTCGTCGCAAACATTAGTAGGCGGCCGCACCTCCGATACCGTCGACGAAGTGCACTAAGGAGGAACAGCGCTACCGCGAGCACCTGAACGGATGCTTTCGGCGACGGGGTTCTCCTTTAGTCACTTGGTCGGGGCTATGGAGTGAGGTTGTCTATTAAGTTTACCCGGCGGGTATCCGCGTACACTACGTGATTGCGACGGACTTTTGAACGCATCAAAATTCCGTGGCAACCGATCAAGTGAGACTAAACTGCTATGTTTATAACATTCATTCAGTTATCTCATAAGTACTTGTGAATTCCAAATGTTGTATCACATTCCGGGTAAATGGAAAATGTTAAACTTTCCGATCGAACAATCGAACACCCAAGCTTTCCCGATACAGCTCAACACATGAAATAAGTCTAAAAATATTCAGTTCATGCCTCAGTACCAACGGTCCAGCCGTAGAAGGGTCAAGCCAACGCCTCACATGTGGCACGCCGTACTGCCCTAAACCCTAAGGTACAAAGGGCAGTTCAAGACGGTCACATAATCGAGTTAAGGTTTGTTGTCTTCTAGAGGGACCATCGTGTTACTTGCACTACTTAGAACGTCTTTAAACCACGGAAAAATCCAACACTTGGAAATTTCCCGGCAGGAGAAAAAGTGGGTATTTATATCCGGTCGAACTTTTTAACATATTCTAAAATTACCCGGAAATCACACAGACAAAATTAGACAATCCGATCGAAACACCGAGTCCCCAATACAACCCACAAAATTCAACTCTTGAATAAATATTAAAAATTCCCAGGAAAACCAGAACTGCAAAGTAAGAATTACTGTGTGAAATTCTTTGTACAATGAGGCCGTACGGCCGCGGAACCGCCGCACGAGCCATGCTCGTGCCGCGGAACCGCGGCGGTTTAATGGAATTGGGAGATCGAATTTCATAGTAACTCTTAGAAACTCCTGCTGATTTTTCTGCATATTTTTAATATGGAAAAAACCCAGTTTTTGAAAAAAGTCCAGAGAGGAAGTTTGTGTTAGGGTTTCGATTCGATCGGACTTCTAACTCCGTCTACGTATCGCCTAAGGCTCTAGCTAGGCTCTGATACCACTGTAGGGTTCCTAGGCACACTAATAATGTCTCACAAGTGATCAAACATGGCTAATTCAAAAAATTTCTTGTGCCTACAAACCCTAATACGGATCGTTAACTAGATTTATAGGTGATGCGATGCAAGTTAACGACTTTAACTAAAAGGAAAGAAGCTACAAACTTTGTAGATCCGGTCCTCCACCTCCTAGGCTCCGTGATGACGTCCCTCCGCTGTCCAAATCGAATCCATGACTCTAGCATCGGCTTCATCGGAGAAATGGGCGGGCTAGGTCGTCGACTTCGATGCCGAAGATGATCTACGTCGAGGCATCACAAGATCAAGCTTCCACTTCACCAAGTCATGAAACTTGTGAAGAAAACACCCTATACTACTTGGCAAGAGGTAGAGGATGAAGAAATAGGAAGTGGGTTCACTTTAGAATTGGATTTCTCACTCATTTTCACTAGTTGCCATTGATGAAGGCAAGCTTTCTTCATGTTGAAGAAGATGAAGATGAAGAAAAGAATATGATAAGTATTATCTCAAAAAAAAAAAAAATCAATACTTATCATATGGCAACCATGATTAGGTGTAGATAATAGACCATGGTTAGTTGGAAGGGTTAGGGTTAAGCATGAAGACAAAATGGTCACTTGGTCAAAGCTTCAAGAAGCTTCAATAACAAACAAAGAAAACCACCATTTTCTCTTTTATCTTTTGCCAAAATAAATAAATAAATAAATAGATAAGAAAATGAAAACCCTAACCATCACATAACCATGGTTTAATCTAAACATACACCCTAACATTCATGTATCATCAAATATGATACAATCTTGTGCACAAAAGTATATCACATATACAACTTGTGTACATCAAGTGAGAAAATCCAATTTAAAGTGAACAAATACCAGTTAATGCAAAGTAATATATCAAATATATTATTATACATTAAATCATTAAATCAACACTTGATTTAACGATCCGGTCATGTCGCATACAACCGACTAGTATCCAATGTATCGACTTATCGAATCAATCCTTGATTCGATAACTAGATTATATCGCATACAACCATTCGACACATTCATCGCGAGAATGGAATACGGTATCACATACATGCATTATTCTCGGTCCTGCACATATCTCATATACGCTCCTATTTCGTTTCGCTTGAGCCAGGAAACCTCTGTGTAGGACTCTAAAGACTCGTCAATACGCCGGCAGCAGATGATGATCATATCAAACACCCACAAGCCACAAGCAATCTGCTAAACGTAACGGCCACCCGGGTATTGAGCGATCAGAAGATCGACGAGCAAGCCCGCTTACACTCCTGTGAATCCAACCAGTAACACTTACCGTACAGTCCGGTCTGTTCGTCTGATATGTCGCATATCTCGCCTAGGGGTGGTAAACGTCAAACCCCAATAGCTCGATAAGTCATGCCGACGTAGGGTCCATAACATTCGTGAAACTACTGATAACTCTTACCAGTATATCACTGCAACCCTGGCCAGGGATTTCCTGTTATGGCCAGTCGTGCATAGCGCAACATCAACCCCCAATACCGGGAAAGACGAATCCCCTCCTATCGCTCATTGCCTCCATGTGAATCGGGACTGTACCCAAAAACCACCTATTTGCACGACTCAGTAGAGCCGTGGTAGGGTGGAAATCAAAGCACAGTGGGAGACACACAAGACTCTATGACGATCTCGGGTCTACAGATTAAGCTGTACCAGTGTCACCAGAGAACTGCCATCTGACGTCAGGTATAATACCATCTGGGAGTTCTTAGCAAGTCCGTTCAGTGTACCCAGTCTCCACTGAACACCCGTATACCATCTTCGATGTCAAACACCAATGGATATGGGATCATCCATCGCCCATCACATGGGTCCAGAAGATATACGCTAGTCTACTCTGGAATATCGATGCCACGTCTCGATATTCCCACGACTAGGAACATTGAAGGATGTACTCATTGACTACCCAGACCCCACTAGTATGATCTGCATCATAGTCCTGGAAGTCGAGTACACATCCTAAGGGCTTTATCAACATGTGATCAGAGAGACAGAAAGTATACATGTTAAGATAAAGAGCAACCAGATAGCGTACTATCATGTCGAGCAAGAAAGTCCTACCTATATATGTCCCAGCATCCACTACAATATACATCCAATGTACAGTAATGGCCTCTAGGGCATACATATAACTAACACATAGCCCCATAATGATTGCGGTAACTCAGCTTTACTCATCATGGAACGTACTATATCCAATAGGGTTCGGGTCCGTCTCTCTGATATACCGTTGTGTTGTAGTGTGTATGGAGGAGTAAGCTAAGAGAGAATTCCATTCTCTTTTAGGTAATCCAGGAACTCGGTACTCAAGTATTCACCATCTCGATCAGATCTCAGTGTCTTGATACTTTTGCCGGTTTGTTTTTCCACCTCATTCTTATATTCCCGGAATTTCTCAAAGGCCTCGGATTTATGTTTCATCAAGAAAATATGTTCATACCTAAAGAAATCATCCGTAAAAGTAATGAATTAGGAATAACCACTTCTTGCATGTGTAGATATTGGACCATATACGTCGCTGTGTATGAGTCTCAAGAGCTCGCTCGCTCTTACTCCGCTTCCAGTGAACGGAGTCTTTACCATCTTTCCTTTGAGACATGATTGACAAGTTGCATAAGATTGATATTCGAACGGATCCAAATATCCTTCTTTATGTAACTTGGTCAACCTTGTTTCATTAATGTGACCTAATCTACAATGCAATAAGAAAGCATGATTTATTTCTGGAGTCTTTCTTTTATGTGTGTTCTGGACATTAAAAATTTGTAGATGGTTTAATACGTATATACCGTTGTTTAGAGTACCTGGCCCAATCAGACCATGATTAAGGTGGATGTTTACGACATCGCTTACAAATGTAAAATCATAACTTTCTTTAGATAACAAATATACAGAAATGATATTACAAGTCAAACTAGGTACACAAAAAAAGTTGCGCAAAACCAAAATATGTCCAATCATCAATCTTTCCCTTACGGACACAGCATCCACGCTCGCTCCTTTAGCAACCCTGAAAGTCATATTACCGGTCTTCAGAACCCTACGGTTTCTCGGTGCCTACAAAGAATTACAGATATGAGATCCTGATCCGGTATCCAATACCCAGAAAGTAGAGTTGATTGACAGACAGTTTTCAATTACTAACACACCTGAAGCTGAAGTCATAACTTGCTTCGGGTCCTGGTTCTTGGCCTTCCAAGCTCTTCAATCGATCTTCCAATGGCCCTACTTATGACAGTAGAAGCATTCTTCCTTTCCTACTGTCGGCCCCGCTACTCTTGCCTTGCCCTTTACTTCCACCTTACTAACACCGCCTCTCGGCTTGGTGGGGGCCTTCTTCTTCTTTCCTTTTGGTTTCTCCTTAGATCTAGAAGAGGAAGCTCCACCAACAAATAGAGCGGGTGTCTCCCTGGCTTTCTGCAGGATGCCCTCAGCACTCCTCAACATATTGAGGAGTTCCGGAAGTTCAACTTCTTTACCTTGAATATTAAAATTCAAGATAAACTGGGCGTAGGTGGAAGGGAAGGACTGCAGAATTAAGTCTATATACAGCTCATTCTCTAACGTGGTCCCGAGGTCCGCGAGCTCTTCAATATAGCCGATCATCTTAAGGACGTGTTCCCCTACAGATGATCCGACGGCCAACCTCGCCTGAAAAAGCTTCTTCGAGGTCTCGTATCTTGCGATACGAGATTGCTCTTCATATAATTCTTTGGTATGGAGGAATATGGATTCAAGATCCATATTCTCATGCCGCCTCTGGTGCTCGTTGTCCATAGAGGCCAACACGAGGCACTTGGCCTTCGCGCAGTCAATCTTCCAGGTCTTACGGATTTCCTTATCCGCGACACTGGATTCTGGACCTGGGACGGCGGGGGCTTTAGTAGTGAGGATATAGCCCAACTTGTCATAAGTTATTGCCATCTTGACATTCCTGAACCAATCTTTGTAATTTGTCCCTGTCAATATATTTTTATCTAATAGTAACTTAAGGCCCGTCATCTTTGGTTGCTGCAATTAAGAGAGAGAGAAGAAACACTTTAGCATGATGCTCTTACAAGTTTAGATTGGTTTTTAGTTTATCTAAACAGGATGGCTCTCACTGTTTCTCGAATCCTTACTCAAACCAGAAAAGAAGAATTAATCAGGATTAGTCTCACCGTACAATTCTTACTTAACCGTTCAGCCAGGCTAGTGTTGGTACTTCGAAGGAGGTTTTACGACGCTTCCGTGAAGTTCTCTAATTAAATAACCTCTTTTCAGTGGAGGCTTAGCCCCGCTAACACCTTTCTAGACACCTACTTGGTTTATAGCATTGATCGTTAAGTGAAAAAATCACCCGAGAAGTAGCATATACCCACAGTAGGATCGGAATCCAAATATCATCGTGTGATAAAGTTTTAGGAATCCTACCAAATTATCACAGTCCAAATGGTATGCAACACTAGCAAGTTTCAATTTCTTTAGAAACTCCCGATGTGGATTATTGCCCCATGCTCTTATGACCTTGATGAAGGCCAACATATCATAAGTCACATGTCAAGTTTTATCTATCATTATCCAGATTAATTTGAACCCACCCGTACATACCCTTGACGAAGGCCAAAATAGCAGTACGACTGTTCCAAACCAATGCATCTATTTATGCTACAGATAAATATTTAGCAGCTGTAGGGTTCCTAGGCACACAAGGAGGTCTCACAAGGTATCAACCATGCCAATTTTAAATTTTACAAGTGCTGAGAAACTCTAATACGGATCGTTAACTAGAATTTTAGGCGAAACAAATGCGAATAAATGACTTTACTCTAAAAGTGAACGGAAATACAACCTTTGTAGATCCGGTCCTCCACCTCCATAGCTCCATGATGAAGTCTCCTTGCTATCCAAATCGAATCCCGGGCTCTAGCGTCGGCTTCATCGGAGAAATGGGCGGGCTAGGTCATCGACTACGATGCCGAAGATGATCTACGTCGAGGTATCACAAGATCAAGCTCCCACTTCACCAAGTCATGAAACTTGTGAAGATAACACCCTATACTACTTGGCAAGAGGTAGAGGATGAAGAAATAGGAGGTGGGTTCACTTTAGAATTGAATTTCTCACTCATTTTCACATTTCACCATTGTTGATAGAAAGCTTTCTTCATGAAGAAGAAGAAGAAGAAGATGAAGTATATTATGATAAGTTCTTTTTAAAATAGAAAATAAATTGAATACTTATCATAATTCAACCATGGTCAAGTGTAGAGAATGAACTAGGGTTAAGTGGAATGGTTAGGGTTAAGCATGAGACAAAATGGTCACTTAGTCAAAGCTTCATGAAGCTTCGATGTACAAACAAAGAAAGCCACCATTTTCTCTTTATGCTTATTATTTTCCAAAAAGAATAAATAAATAAATAAGAAAACCAAAACCCTAACCATTTAAATAACCATGGTTACAATCTTTACACAAACTCAAGTGAGCATGTATCATCAAACATGATACATCCAAGTGCACAAAAGTATATCACATATACAACTTGTGAACTTCAAGTGAGAAAATCCATTTAAAGTGAACCAATACTAGTTAATGCAAAGTAATATATCAAATATATAATTATGCATTAAATCATCAAATCAATACTTGATTTAACGATCCGGTCATATCGCATATAACCGACTAGTATCCAATGTATCGGCTTATCGAATCAATCCTTGATTCGATAACTAGGTTATATCACATACAACCATTCGATACATTCATCGTGAGAATAGAATACGGTATCACATACACGCATTATTCTCGGTCCCGCACATATCTCATATGCGCTTCTATTTCGTTTCGCTTGAGCCAGGAAACCTCTGTGTAGGACTCTAAAGACTCGTCAATACGCCGGCAGCAGGTGATGATCATATCAAACACCCACAAGCCGCAAGCGGTCTGCTAAACGTAACGGCCACCCGGGTATTGAGCGATCAGAAGATCGACGAGCAAGCCCGCTCACACTCCTGTGAATCCAACCAGTAACACTTACCATACAGTCCGGTCTGTTCGTCTGATATGTCGCATATCTCGCCTAGGGGTGGTAAATGTCAGACCCCAATAGCTCGATAAGTCGTGTCGATATGAGGTCTATAACAGTTCGAGAAACTACTGGTAACACTTACCAGTATATCTCAGCAACCCTGGCCAGGGATTTCCGGTTATAGCCAATCGAACACAGCGCAACATCAACCCCCTATACCGGGAGAGACGAATCCCCTCCTATCGCTCATTGCCTCCATGTGATTCGGGACTGTACCCAAAAACCACCATTTTGCACGCCCTCTTGGACGTGGTAAGGTGGAAATCAAAGCACAGTGGGAACCACACAAGACTCTATGACGATCTCGGATCAACAGACTACTCTGTACCAGTGTCACCTAAGAACTGCCATCTGACGTAAGGTATAATACCATCTGGGAGTTCTCGGCGAGTCCGTCCAGTGTACCCAGCCTCTACTGAGCACCCGTATATCATCTTTGATGTCAAACACCAATGGATATGGGATCATCCATCGCCCATCTGTATGGGTCGAGAAGGTATACGCTAGTCTACTCTGGTATATCAATGCCCTGTCTCGATATACCCTCGACTAGGGACCTTGAAGGATGTACTTATGAACTACCATGTCCCCACTAGTATGATCCGCATCATAGTCCAGATAGTCAAGTACACATCCTAAGGGCTTTACCAACATGTAATAGAGAGACAATCAATGTACACGTTAAGGTAAAGAGTAACCAGATAGCATACTATCATGTCGAGCAAGAAAGTCCTCCCTATATATGTCCCAGCATCCACTACAATATATATCCAATGTACAGTAATGGCCTCTAGGGCATACATATAACTAACAATCTCCCACTTGCACTAGGGCCATCTAATAGCAGTGGTTGTAGTATCTCATACTCAACCATCCCATAAAATTCTCTCTCTGGGAATAGGCCTTCGTGAGTGGATCCGCCGTGTTATCCTCTGAGTCTGCTCTCCTAACCTCGATCACCCTGGAGATCAACTATCTCTATGATCAGGTGATACTACCTTAGAATATGTCTGGATTACTGATGGGACCTTCGTTCCTTGGCATAAGCCACAACTCCATTGTCTCACAATGGGAGGAACATAGTTCATCTCATGAACCATTATACACCCAAACAGCCTCTTTGGTAGCATCTTAAGTAGTGATGTATCCAGCCTTTATCGTCTAGTATGCCACGGTATCCAGCTTGGAACTCTTCCAACATACCGTCCCTCTACTGAGGGTAAAGACAATGCCTGTGACTGACATTCAGTCGTCTTTATCACCCTGGAACCCTTCCAGTGATTCTCCCCAGGATCAACTGATACCAGCTCACTGCAACTACTGAGTATCCTAACATCCAATTAGATCTATCTCATAGATCCAAAAACCAGGATTTAGGAGGTATCACTTTGATCATATATGGAGAATCATTGTGATAAGCGGAGATTGACCGAGCGTAGCATAAGAAATTCCTTTCTTATCAAGAGTATGTTATCCACGTACTCTACGAGGATCACCACCATACTCCCTACTACCTTTTTGTTTATACAAGGTTTATCTACCATTTTGATGATGTCAAACTGTTTGACTAACTCATCAAAACAGATGTTCCAACTCCGCGATGGCTGCTTTATTACATAAAACATCTTGCACACGTTTCCGCTGCTCCCACTGTCTACGAGGCCCTCTGGCTGTGTACTTATAGACGCACTCTTCTAAAACATCATTTAAAAAAGCAGTCATGGCACCCAACCGCCAGATATCGTAGTTATGGTATGTAGCCGTGGCAAGTAGGATTTGGATGGACTTAAGCATAGCTAGTGGAAAAAAGTTTCATCATTATCCACGCCTGGTCGATGATGAAAACCTTTAACAAGTCTAGCTTTGAATGTCTCAACTTTTCCATCTACACCAAGTAATCTTCTCAAGATATACTTGCTCCTGATGGGGATTTAACCCTTCAGATATAGCAACCAAAGTCCATACTTTGTTGATGTATAAGGATTCCATCTCAGATCACTAAGCATCCAGCCATTCTTACAGAGTCTCACTCCTGATGGCCAGCTTGAAGCTAGTTTGGTCATCATCTCATGATGCAATCCTCGCTCCCACTGTCATAGAGAAACAGAATTATCTCTCAGGTGGGTGAGGAACCCTACTAGATCGGCGGAGAGGCTGAGGTTCGTTGGTAACTATTGAATCCTTCGGTTCTACCAAATCATTTGCTATAGTTTGTATAGCTGAAATACTTCCAGTTCTACATAATTGACCTTGCCTCGAGCTTGTCCGGATTTTGCTTTTAGACATAGGCCGGACAATCCCAAATCTTAACTAGCTTAAGACATGGGCTCTTCCCATACCACATCTCATATGAAATGGTAGGCATCTGATTTGATTGGAACCCTATTCAATAGGTATGCAACTTCTCAAGTGCATAACTCCCAAAAAGGAAAATAGGAAACTCAGTAGTACTCATCATAGAGCGCACCATATCAAATAGGGTGCAATTGCTCCACCCCGATATACCATCGTGCTATGGTGTATTCGGAGGAGTAATGCTGAGAGAGAATCTCATTCTCCTTTAGAATAATCCAGGAATTCCGTGCTCAAGTATTCTCCTCCTTGATCACATCAAAGGACATAATACTTATACCCGTATTTTGGTTCTCTACTTCTCACTTATATTCCGTGAATATCTCAAAAGGTTCGGACTTGTGTTTCAACAGGAACATATGTCTTAATCTAAAGAGATCATCAGAGAATGTAATGAAGTACAAAGAACCGGTCTTGGCATGTGTAGACAGGGGACCTACATACATCAACATGTATCATCCCAAGAGTTCACTAATTCTTTCTCTGTTTTCAGTAAACGGAGCTATGGTCATCTTATTTTTGTGACATGACTGGCGAGTTTCATAAGATGTAAATTCAATCTAATTTAAATATGCATCTTTATGTAACTCCAGCTAGTCGGGTCGCATTGATATGACCTAGTCTACAATACCTCAAGAAGGATTCGTTCATTTCTGAACTCTTCCTCTTGTGTGTATTCTATATACTAAGAACTGTAGTTTGATTTAGAAGATCAATGCTTTTAGATAACGTGCCTGAACCGATCAACTTTTGATATAGGAAATGTTCAAAACATTATCCAACAATACAAAATTTTACCGTTTCTTTACTAATAAAGAGACAGATATGATTTTGTATATCAGGTTCGGTATCTAATAATATTCGTTCAGAATCAATGTATTGGTAATACAGGGCGACAGTGACCAACAGACTTGGCTGCAACACTTGCCCCATTTTCTGCCTCATGAAACTTATCACCCGTTCTCAGTTCTCTACCTCTCTGTAGCCCTATGTAACAGATTACATATCTGGGATCTTGATCTGGTATCACATACCTAGGACGTAAAGAATATTGAGAAACAGTTCTGTGTAACGAACACACCCGAAGATGATGCATCATATGCACTTTCTTCGTTTGGGCGGCACGGGAAATCTGGTATCCCCCAATTTCCTGCTCTGTCTTATAACATTTATAAGTTGGAGCGGGACCAATGTTCCCCAGCTCAGTATAACAAGCGGGTTCGGTCAATAATCGTATTATTATATTGATTAAGGCGTGACATGGTCGCTACCTGGAGAGAGAGAGAAGAAAACACTCAGCGTGCGCTCTTTCAAAAATAGATTGGTTATTATTTTATCTAATCAGGATGGCTCCCTATGCTTTTTATCAAATCTTCCTTCAAACCCTAAAAGGAAAGACTAGCCGGGATTAATTACACACTACAAGTTCGCCAATCTTTCAGCCAGGCCAGTGTCGGTACTTTGAGGGAGGTCCCACGTGCTTTGCACGAACCTAATTAATGTAAACCTCGTTTTCCCAGAGGCGTAACCTCGTTAACACCTTTCTAGACACCTACTTGATCGGCTAATTGTAATGTATAAAACTCTCCCAGGAGTAATTCTTACTCGTAGCGGGTATCGGGATCCAACTATCTCATAGAAGGTATGCAATCTTATTGCAAATTTCAACACTTGAAATTCCCGATAATTTTGCCCCTAGCGTCCTATGACCTTGACGGAGGCCAAACAACCCATAGTCCGCTAGTTAAGTTCAACCCGTCATTTCCTGATTGAATTAAACCCATCAGCACGACCCTTGACGGAGGCCAAACAACGCCGTACGAATACCCTAATCCAATCGCATCATATGCTAGCAGATAAGCACTAGTTAGCTACTGTACACTATGCCTTGACGGAGGCCAAACTACCGCAACACGAATACTAACTAGTACTTATCTGAAATGACGGAGGGCTACGACAGGTTTTTCTAAAAACCTATTGCGTAATGAACTTGATATCGTTGTAGAATCAAATGATTTTTAAAATGGAGTGCTTTTGAGGCTTTTCGAGTTTTGCTAAAGGAGTCACTTGTTAGTTATATGTATGCCCTAGAGGCCATTACTGTACATTGGATGTATATTGTAGTGGATGTTGGGACATATATAGGGAGGACTTTCTTGCTCGACATGATAGTATGCTATCTGGTTGCTCTTTAGCTTAACGTGTATACTGATTGTCTCTCTGTTACATGTTGGTAAAGCCCTTAGGATGTGTACTTGACTACCTGGACTATGATGCTGATCATACTAGTGGGGACATGGTAGTCCCTAAGTACATCCTTCAAGGTCTCTAGTCATGGGTGTATCGAGACGGGGCATTGATATACCAGAGTAGGCTAGCGTATACCTTCTCGACCCATGAAGATGGGCGATGGATGATCCCATATCCATTGGTGTTTGACATCAGAGATGATATACGGGTGCTCAGTGGAGACTGGGTACACTGGACGGACTCGCCGAGAACTCCCAGATGGTATTATACCTTACGTCAGATGGCAGTTCTCTGGTGACACTGGTACAGAGTAGTCTATTGACCCGAGATCGTCATAGAGTCTTGTGTGGTTCCCACTGTGCTTTGATTTCCATCTTACCACGTCCAAGAGGGCGTGCAAAACGGTGGTTTTTGGGTACAGTCCCGAATCACATGGAGACAATGAGCGATAGGAGGGGATTCGTCTCTCCCGGTATAGGGAGTTGATGTTGCGCTGTGTTCGATTGGCTATAACCTAAATCCCTGACCAGGGTTGCTGAGATTTACTGGTAAGTGTTACCAGTAGTTTCTCGAATTGTTATAGACCTCATATCGACACGACTTATCGAGCTATTGGGGTCTGACGTTTACCACCCCTAGGCGAGATATGCGACATATCAGACGATCAGACCGGACTGTACGGTGAGTGTTACTGGTTGGATTCACAGGAGTGTGAGCGGGCTTGCTCGTCGATCTTCTGATCGCTCAATACCCAGGTGGCCGTTACGTTTAGCAGACCGCTTGCGGCTTGCGGGTGTTTGATACGATCATCATCTGCTGCCGGCGTATTGACGAGTCTTTAGAGTCCTACACAGAGGTTTCCTGGCTCAAGCGAAACGAAATAGGAGCGCATATGAGATATGTGCGGGACCGAGAATAATGCGTGCATGTGATACCGTATTCTATTCTCGCGATGAATGTATCGATTGGTTGTATGCGATATAACCTAGTTATCGAATCGAAGATTGATTCGATAAGCCAATGCATAGGATACTAGTCGGTTATATGCGATATGACCGGATCGTTAAATCAAGTGTTGATTTAATGATTTAATGTATAATTATATATTTGATATATTCCTTTGCATTAACTAGTATCGGTTCACTTTAAATGGATATTCTCACTCGGATGTGCACATTGTATATGTGATATACTTTTGTGCACTTGATTGTATCATGTTTGATGATACATGTTTGCTAGGGTTTTTGTGTAAAGATCAAACCATGGTTACATGATAATGGTTAGGGTTTTGTTTTATTCACTTATTTATTTATCTATTGATTTTTGGAAAATGAAAAGCATAAAGAGAAAATGGTGGCTAACTTTGTTGTATATTGAAGCTTCATGAAGCTTTGACTATGTGACCATTTTGTCTCATGCTTAACCCTAACCATTCCCACTAACCCTAGTTTATTCTCTACGCTTGACCATGGTTGGATTATGATAAGTATTCATTTTATTTTATTTTTGAAAAACAACTTATCATAACTTCATCATCATCTTCTTCTTCTTCTTCAAGAAGAAGCTTGCCTCCATCAATGGCAACTTGAGCAAATGAGTGAGAAATCCAATTCTAAAGTGAACCCACTTCCTATTTCTTCATCCTCTACCTCTTGCCAAGTAGTATAGGGTGTTTCCTTCACAAGTTTTCTTGACTTGGTGAAGTTGGAGCTTGATCTAGCGATGCCTCGACGTAGATCATCTTCGGCATCGTCGTCGATGACCTAGCCCGATTTTTCTCCGATGAAGCCGACGCTAGAGCCCAAGATCCGATTTGTACAGCGAGGAGACTTCATCGCGGAGCCATGGAGGTGGAGAACCGGATCTACAAAGGTTGTATTTCCGTTTACCATTTAGTTAAGTTGTTAACTAGTTTCTTTTTCGCCTAAACTTCTAGCCAACGATCCGTATTAGGGTTTCTCGGCACTGTAATTTTTGAAATTGGCATGGTTGATGCCTTGTGGGACCTCTTAAGAGTGCCTAGGAACCCTACAGTGGTATCAAAGCCTAGCTAGAGCCTTAGGCGATGCATAGACGGAATTAGAAGTCCGATCGAACCAAAACCAAAACCCTAAAATGCTCTCTGGACAATTTCTGAAATCTGGTCTTTTTCGAAATTAAAAATATGCAGAAAAATCAGCAGGGAATTTTAAGAATTACTGTAGAGCACGTGATCATGAATCCTCTAAAGTGCGGCGGAACCGCGGCAAAAGCTGGCTTGTGCGGCGGTTCCGCGGCCAATAAGTCACATCATGTTTTACTTTTTACACAGTAATTCTTAGTTTGAAGCACTGGTTTTCCTGGGAATTTTTAATATTTTTTTTAGAGTTGAATTTTCTGGGTTGTATTGGGGACTAGGTGTATCGATCAGATTGTCTAATTTTGTTAGTGTGTTTTTCCGGGTATTTTTAGAATATGTTAAAAAGTTCGACCGGATATTAATACCCAATTTTTCCCCTGTCGGGAAATTTCCAAAAGTTGGATTTTTCCATGGTTTAAAAACGTTCTAAGTAGTGCAAGTAACGCGATGGACCCTCTAGAAGAAAACAAACCTTAACTCGATTATGTGACCGTCTTGAACTGCCCTTTGAACCTTAGGGTTTGGGGCAGTACGACGTGCCACATGTGAGGCGTTGGCTTGGCCCTTCTACGGCTGGACCGTTGGTACCGAGGCACGAACTGAATGTTGTTAAACTTATTTCATGTGTTGAGCTGTATCGGGAAAACTTGGGTGTTCGATTGTTCGATCGAAAAGTTTAGCATTTTCTATTTATCTGGAATGTGATACAATACTTGGAATTCACAATAAGTTATGTGATAACTGAATGAATGTTATAAACATAGCAGTTTAGTCTCACTTGATCGGTTGCCACGGAATTTTGATGTGATCAAAAGTCCGTCGCAATCACGTAGGATACGCGGATACTCGCCGGATAAACTTAATAGACAGCCTCACCCCATAGCCCCGACCAAGTGACTGTAGGAGAACCCCGTCGCCGAAAGCATCCGTTTGGGTGCTCGCGGTAGCGGTGTTCCGCCTTGGTGCACTTCGTCGAAGGTATCGGGGTGCGACCGTCTACTAAAGTTTGCGACGAGCATTCGATCAAAATGTCGGAAATCCTGTTGAATTGCCCGACTTGGTATTGAAAAGTGTTTTCGATAATGAGACTAAAATGCGGGGTTTATAATTGTTAGGCATGCGATGTCTAAGGTATTCAATTAATTAGGCATGCGATGTCTATGGAGGTTGCGGATTCCAACTGTTGTAGTTTTACACTTTCTTTTCTGTGACCGTAAGTGTAATATGTGATATCGCCGGTTTCGTTGCTATATGTCAACGACAATTGGGATGCGCATATTCACTTACGTTGATGACATGTGATGTTATGTGTTGCTGGATATGTTATATTGGATCGTCGTGTTCGAATAGCCGGGGGGTTTTTATGTGAGATGAGTGTTTTTCATTTTCATTTATGTAAAAACTTGTATGTAATATTCTTTTATTGGGGCACTTCCAGGTTGCGGAAGTTGTCACCGTTGTTGTATATTATTTACTTTTCCGCACTAGGATAGACCCAAGGAGGGGAGCACAAGTAACCGGGTTCTGGAGTCCAGTGGGAGACCAACTCGAGGAGTCGAGTCCGGGTCTCCTAACTCTAGAATTGGTAGGGTTGCTTTCCGCTCTCGTAGGGGTCTAGGGGTGTGGGTTTGGCTATTCATCGCGACCGTGGAATCCGTGTTTTATACCGGCTCATATTAAAACACGGACGTCCTAGTATATCCAATATTTAATATATGTTTCTTCTGCTGCGATATCTGTGATGTGATCATGTGATGTTCTGTGATAGATACTATATATAGTATATATGATATATTATATAGACGTTACTTATGTTTTACACCCGTGCTAGCCCTGCCCCGCTCTGCCGTTAGTTACCTAACCTAACGGTGCACGAGGGGACATCGAGGCAAATGCGGATGGCATAAGTGTACGTCGTATTTATCTGTGATGTTTAGGTACTTAAATGATGGGACTTCATTAATGTGATTAATGAAATAAAAGAAATCTAAGATGTTGTAGAATCGAATTTCAAAATTAAAACAAGTAGCTACAGTTCTTGCTTTGCATAGAGGTATATGTGATATATCCTGCACCTTATTCGATGAGGAAAGAACCAAGATCCCTTCACCAGGAGTGACTCCTTTAGCAATAACTGGCAGATGCTACACACTCGGTTTATCTTTTGATTGCTTTTAAGTGTTTTTGCTTTGCACAGTGATATATATGATATATCCCGCACCTTATTCGACGAAGAAAGGACCGACGATCCCTTCACCGGGAGTGACTCCTTTAGCAAAACTAGAAAAGCCTCAAAAGCACTCCATTTTAAAAATCATTTGATTCTACAACGATATCAAGTTCATTACGCAATAGGTTTTCAGAAAAACCTGTCGTAGCTCTCCGTCATTTCAGATAAGTACTAATTAGTATTCGTGCTGCGGTAGTTTGGCCTCCGTCAAGGCGTAGTGTACGGTAGCTAACTAGTGCTTATCTGCTAGCATATGATGCGATTGGATTAGGGTATTCGTACGGCGTTGTTTGGCCTCCGTCAAGGGTCGTGCGGGTGGGTTTAATTCAATCAGGAAATGACGGGTTGAACTTGACTAGCGGACTATGGGTAGTTTGGCCTCCGTCAAGGTCATAGGACGCTAGGGGTAAAATATTATCGGGAATTTCAAGTGTTGAAATTTGCAATGAGATTGCATACCTTCTATGAGATAGTTGGATCCCGATACCCGCTGCGAGTAAGAGTTACTCCTGGGAGAGTTTTACACATTACAATTAGCCGATCAAGTAAGTGTCTAGAAATGTGTCAACGGGGTTACGCCTCTGGGAAAACGAGGTTTACATTAATTAGGTTCGTGCGATAGAACGGGGGACCTCCCTCAAAGTACCGACACTGGCCTGGCTGAAAGATTGGCGAACTTGTAGTGTGTAATTAATCCCGGCTAGTCTTTCCTTTTATGGTTTGAAGGAAGATTTGATAAAAAGCAGTGGGAGCCATCCTGATTAGATAAAATAATAACCAATCTTTTCTTAACAGAGCGCACTCTGAGTGTTTTCTTCTCTCTCTCTTCAGGTAGCGACCATATCACGCCTTAATCAAGATAATAATACGGATTATTGACCGAACCCGCTTGTTATACTGAGCTGGGGAACGTTGGTCCCGCTCCAACTTATAATTGTTATAAGACCGAGCAGGAAATTGGGGATTACCAGAATTCCCTTGCCGCCCAAACGAAGAGAGTGCATGCTGATGCATCATCTTCGGGTGTGTTCATTACAAAGAACTGTTTCTCTGTATCCTCTACGTCCTGGGTATGTGATACCAGATCAGGATCCCAGATATGTAATCTGTTACATAGGGCTACAGATAGGTAGAGAACTGAGAACGGGTGATAAGTTTCATGAGGCAGAAAACGGGCAAGTGTTGCAGCCAAGTCTGTTGGTCACTGTCACCCTGTATTACCAATACATTGATTCTGAACGAATGTTATTAGATACCGAACCTGATATACAAAATCATATCACTCTCTTTATTAGTAAAGAAATGATAAAATTTTGTATTGTTGGATAATGTTTTGAACATTTCCTATATCAAAAGTTGATCGGTTCAGGCAAGTTATCTAAAAGCGTTGATGTTCTAAATCAAACTACAGTTCTTAGTATATGGATCACACACAAGAAGAAGAGTTCAGAAATGAACGAGTCCTTCTTGAGTCATTGTAGACTAGGTCATATCAATGCAACCCGACTAGCTGAAATTACATTTAGATGCATATTTAAATCAGTTTGAATTTACATCTTGTGAAACTTGCCAGTCATGTCACAAAGATATAATGACACCAGCTCTGTTTATTGGAAATAGAGAAAGAGTTAGTTAACTCTTGGGACTGAGACATGATGATGTATGTAAGGTCCCCAGTCTACACATGCCAGGACTGATTCTTTATACTTCATTACATTCTTTGATGATCTTTCGAGTTTCAGACCTATGTTCCTGTTGAAACACAAGTCCGAACCTTTTGAGATATTCACAAAATATAAGTTAGAAGTAGAGAACCAAAATACGAGTATAAGTATTATGCCCTTTGATGTGATCAAGGAGGAGAATACTTGTGCACGGAATTCCTGGATTATTCTAAAGAAGAATGAGATTCTCTCTCAGCATTACTCCTCCGTATACACCATAGCACGATGGTATATCGGGGCGGAGCAATCACACCCTATATGATAAGGTGTGCTCTATGATGAGTACTACTGAGTTACCTATTTCCTTTTTGGGAGTTATGCACTTATGAAGCTGCATACCTATTGAATAGGGTTCCAATCAAATCAGTTGCCTACCATTTCATATGCGATATGGAAAGGGAAGAGCCCATATCTTGAGTTAGTTAAGATTTGGGGTTGTCCGGCCTATGTCTAAAAGCAAAATCCGGACAAGCTCGAGGCAAGGTCAGTGATGTACAACTGGAAAGGTTCCAGCTATGCAAACTACAGCAGATGATTTGGTATAACCAAAGGATTCAGTAGATGCCAACGAACCTCAGCCTCTCCGCCGATCTAGTAGGGTTCCTCACCCACCTGAGAGATACTTCTGTTTCTCTATGACAGTGGGAGCGAGGATTGCATCATGAGATGATGACCCAACTAGCTTCGAGCTGGCCATCAGGAGTAAGACTCTGTAAGAATGGCTGGATGCTTAGTGATCTGAGATGGAATCCATGTACAACAACAAAGTATGGACTTTGGTTGCTATATCTGAAGGGTTAAATCCCCATCAGGAGCAAGTATATCTTGATAAGATTACTTGGTGTAAATGGAAAGGTTGAGACTTTCAAAGCTAGACTTGTTAAAGGTTTTCGTCATCAATCAGGCGTGGATAATGATGAAACCTTTTCCAGTACCTATGCTTAAGTCCATCCAGATACTACTTGCCACGGCTACATACCATAACTACGATATCTGGCGGTTGGGTGTCATGACTGCTTTTCTAAATGATGTTTTAGAAGAGTGCGTCTATAAGTACACAGCCAGAGGGCTTCGTAGACAGTGGGAGCAGCGGAAACGTGTGCAAGATGCTTTATAGGATAAAGCAGGCATCGCGGAGTTAGAACGTCTATTTTGATGTGTTAGTCAAAGAAGTTGACATCATCAAAATGGTAGATGAACCTTGTATAAACAAAAAGGTAGTAGGGAGTATGGTGACGATCCTCGTAGAGTACGTGGATGACATACTCTTGATAGGGAAGGAGTTTCCTATGCTACGCTCGATCAATCTCCGCTTATCACAATGATTCTCCACAAAGGATCAAAGTGATACCTACTAAATCCTAAGCTTTGGATCTATGAGATAGATCTAAAAGGATGTTAGGATACTCACTAGTTGTAGTGAGATGGTATCAGTTGATCTTGGGGAAAATCACTGGAAGTGTTCCAGGGTGATAAAGACGACTGAATGTCAGTCACAGGCATTGTCTTTACCCTCAGTAAAGGGACGGTATGTTGGAAGAGTTCCAAGCTAGATACCGTGACATACTAGACGATAAAGGCAGGATACATCGCTACTTAAGATGCTACCAAAGAGGCTGTTTGGGTCTATATTGGTTCATGAGATGAACAACGTTCCTACCATTGTGAGACAATGGAGTTGTGGCTTATGCCAAGGAACGCAGGTCCCATTAGTGATCCAGACATATTCTAAGGCAGTATCACCTGATCATGGAGATAGTTGATCTCCAGGGGATCGAGGTCAGGAGAGTAGACTCAGAGGACGACACGGTGGATCCACTCACGAAGGCCTATTCCCAGAGAGAGACTTTTATGGGATGGTTGAGTATGAGATACTGCAACCACTGCTATCAGATGGCCCTAGTGCAAGTGGGAGATTGTTAGTTATATGTCTGCCCTAGAGGCCATTACTGTACATTGGATGTATATTGTAATGGATGTTGGGACATATATAGGGAGGACTTTCTTGCTCGACATGATAGTATGCTATCTGGTTGCTCTTTACCTTAACGTGTATACTGATTGTCTCTCTGTTACATGTTGGTAAAGCCCTTAGGATGTGTACTTGACTACCTGGACTATGATGCTGATCATACTAGTGGGGACATGGTAGTCCCTAAGTACATCCTTCAAGGTCCCTAGTCGTGGGTGTATCGAGACGGGGCATCGATATACAAGAGTAGGCTAGCGTATACCTTCTCGACCCATGAAGATGGGCGATGGATGATCCCATATCCATTGGTGTTTGACATCAGAGATGATATACGGGTGCTCAGTGGAGACTGGGTACACTGGACGGACTCGCCGAGAACTCCCAGATGGTATTTTACCTTACGTCAGATGGCAGTTCTCTGGTGACACTGGTACAGAGTAGTCTGTTGACCCGAGATCGTCATAGAGTCTTGTGTGGTTCCCACTGTGCTTTGATTTCTATCTTACCACGTCCAAGAGGGCGTGCAAAACGGTGGTTTTTGGGTACAGTCCCGAATCACATGGAGACATTGAGCGATAAGAGGGGATTCGTCTCTCCCGGTATAGGGAGTTGATGTTGCGCTGTGTTCGATTGGCTATAACCGGAAATCCCTGGCCAGGGTTGCTGAGATTTACTTGTAAGTGTTACCAGTAGTTTCTCGAATTGTTATAGACCTCATATTGACACGACTTATCGAGCTACTGTGGTCTGACGTTTACCACCCCTAGGCGAGATATGCGACATTTCAGACGATCAGACCGGACTGTACGGTGAGTGTTACTGGTTGGATTCACAGGAGTGTGAGCGGGCTTGCTCGTCGATCTTCTGATCGCTCAATACCCGGGTGGCCGTTACATTTAGCAGACCGCTTGCGGCTTGCGGGTGTTTGATATGATCATCATCTGCTGCCGGCGTATTGACGAGTCTTTAGAGTCCTACACAGAGGTTTCCTGGCTCAAGCGAAACGAAATAGGAGCGCATATGAGATATGTGCGGGACCGATAATAATGCGTGTATGTGATACCGTATTCTATTCTCGCGATGAATGTATCGATTGGTTGTATGCGATATAACCTAGTTATCGAATCGAAGATTGATTCGATAAGCCGATGCATAGGATACTGGTCGGTTATATGCGATATGACCGGATCGTTAAATCAAGTGTTGATTTAATGATTAAATGTATAATTATATATTTGATATATTACTTTGCATTAACTAGTATCGGTTCACTTTAAATGGATATTCTCACTCGGATGTGCACATTGTATATGTGATATACTTTTGTGCACTTGATTGTATCATGTTTGATGATACATGTTTGCTAGGGTTTTTGTGTAAAGATCAAACCATGGTTACATGATAATGGTTAGGGTTTTGTGTTATTCACTTATTTATTTATCTATTGATTTTTGGAAAATGAAAAGCATAAAGAGAAAATGGTGGCTAACTTTGTTGTATATTGAAGCTTCATGAAGCTTTGACTATGTGACCATTTTGTCTCATGCTTAACCCTAACCATTCCCACTAACCCTAGTTTAGTCTCTACGCTTGACCATGGTTGGATTATGATAAGTATTCATTTTATTTTCTTTTTGAAAAACAACTTATCATAACTTCATCATCATCTTCTTCTTCTTCTTCAAGAAGAAGCTTGCCTCCATCAATGGCAACTTGAGCAAATGAGTGAGAAATCCAATTCTAAAGTGAACCCACTTCCTATTTCTTCATTCTCTACCTCTTGCCAAGTAGTATAGGGTGTTTCCTTCATAAGTTTTCTTGACTTGGTGAAGTTGGAGCTTGATCTAGCGATGCCTCGACGTAGATCATCTTCGGCATCGTCGTCGATGACCTAGCCCGATTTTTCTCCGATGAAGCCGACGCTAGAGCCCAAGATCCGATTTGTACAGCGAAGAGACTTCATCGCGGAGCCATGGAGGTGGAGAACCGGATCTACAAAGGTTGTATTTCCGTTTACCATTTAGTTAAATTGTTAACTAGTTTCTTTTTCGCCTAAACTTCTAGCCAACGATCCGTATTAGGGTTTCTCGGCACCGTAATTTTTGAAATTGGCATGGTTGATGCCTTGTGGGACCTCTTGAGAGTGCTTAGGAACCTTACATCACTCCCGGTGAAGGGATCGTCGGTCCTTTCCTCGTCGAATGAAGTGCGGGATATATCATATATATCACTGTGCAAAGCAGAAACTATAGAAGCTATCAAAAGACAAACCGAGTGTGTAGCATCTGTCAGTTATTGCTAAAGGAGCACTCCCGGTGAAGGGATCTCGGTCCTTTCCTCATCGAATAAGGTGCAGGATATATCATATATACCGCTGTGCAAAGCAAGAACTGTACCTAGCTGTTTTATTTTTGAAATTCGATTCTACAACATCTTAGGTTTCTTTTATTTCATTAATCTCATTAATGAAGTCCCATCATTTAAATACCTAAACATCACAGATAAATACGACGTACACTTATGCCATCCGCATTCGCCTCGATGTCCCCTCGTGCACCGTTAGGTTAGGTAACTAACGGCAGAGCGGGACAGGGCTAGCGCGGGTGTAAAACATAAGTAACGCCTATATAATATATCATATATACTATATACTGTATCTGTCACAGAACATCACATGATCACATCACAGATATCGCAGCAGAAGAATCATATGAAATATTGGATATACTAAGACGTCCGTGTTTTTAATACGAGCCAGTATAAAACACGGATTCCACGGTCGTGATGAATAGCCAAACCCACACCCCTAGACCCCTACGAGAGCGGCAAGCAACCCTACCAATTCTAGAGTTAGGAGACCTGGACTCGACTCCTCGAGTTGGTCTCCCACTGGACTGTAGAACCCGGTTACTTGTGCTCCTCTCCTTGGGTCTATCCTAGTGCGGAAAAGTAAATAATATACAAAGGGTGACATCTTCCGCAACCTGGAAGTGCCGCAATAAAAGAATATTACATACAAGTTTTTACATGAATGAAAATGAAAAACACTCATCTCACATAAAAAAAAACCCCGGCTATTCAAACACGACGATCCAATATAACATATCCAGCAACACATAACATCACATGTCATCAACGTAAGTAAATATGCGCATCCCAATTGTCGTTGACATATGGCAACGAAACCGGCGATATCACATATTACATTTACGGTCACAGAAAAGAAAGTGTAAAACTACAACAGTTGGAATCCGCAACCTGCATAGACATCGCATGCCTAATCAAATGAATTCCTTAGATATCGCATGCCTAACATTTATAAACCCCGCATTTTAGTCTCATTATCGAAAACACTTTTCAATATCAAGTCGGGCAATTCAACAAGATTCCCGACATCCTGATCGAATGCTCGTCGCAAACTTTAGTAGACGGCCACACCCCCGATACCGTCGACGAAGTGCACCAAGGCGGAACACCGCTGCCGCGAGCACCCGAACGGATGCTTTCGGCGACGGGGTTCTCCTACAGTCACTTGGTCGGGGCTATAGAGTGAGGCTGTCTATTAAGTTTACCCGGCGAGTATCCGCGTACGCTACGTGATTGCGACGGACTTTTGATCACATCAAAATTCCGTGGCAACCGATCAAGTGAGACTAAACTGCTATGTTTATAACATTCATTCAGTTATCTCATAACTACTTGTGGATTCCAAGTATTGTATCACATTCCAGATAAACAGAAAATGTTAAACTTTCCGATCGATCAGTCAAACACCCAAGTTCTCCCGAAACAGATCAACACATGAAACAAGTTTAAAAAACATCCACTTCGTGCCTCAGTACCAACGGTCCAGCCGTAGAAGGGTCAAGCCAACGCCTCACATGTGGCACGCCGTACTTCCCCAAACCCGAAGGTTCAAAGGGCAGTTCAAGACGGTCACATAATCGAGTTAAGGTTTGTTGTCTTCTAGAGGGACCATCGCGTTACTTGCACTACTTAGAGCGTCATTAAACAACGGAAAGATCCAACACTTGGAAATTTCCCGACAGGGGAAAAATTGGGTATTTATATCCGGTCGAACTTTTTAACATATTCGGAATTATCCGGAAAAGCTCACAGACAAAATTAGACAATCCGATCGAAACACCGAATCCCCAATACAACCCAGAAAATTCAACTCTTGAATAAATCTTAAAAATTCCCAGAAAAACCAGCACTGTTAAGTAAGAATTACTGTGTAAAATTATTTGAACAAGGAGACAATTTGGCCGCGGAACCGCCGCATTAGCCAAGCTATTGCCGCGGTTCCGCCGCACTATAGTTGAATTAGACACTCGAATTTTACAGTAACTCTTATAAATTCCTGCTGATTTTTTTGCATATTTTTAATCTGGAAAAAACCCAGTTTTTGAAAAAAGTCCAGAGAGCATATTGTATTAGGGTTTCGGGTTCGTTCGGATTTCAAACGTCGTCTAGATTTCGCCTAAGGCTCTAGCTAGGCTCTGATACCACTGTAGGGTTCCTGGCACACTAAGGAGGTCTCACAAGGCATCAACCATGCCAATTTTAAATTTTACAAGTACCGAGAAACCCTAATACGGATCGTTAACTAGAATTTTAGGCGAAACAAATGCGAATAAACGACTTTACCCTAAAAGTGAACGGAAATAAAACCTTTGTAGATCCAGTCCTCCACCTCCATATCTCCATGATGAAGTCTCCTTGCTGTCCAAATCGAATCCCGGGCACTAGCGTCGGCTTCATCGGAGAAATGGGCGGGCTAGGTCATCGACTACGATGCCGAAGATGATCTACATCGAGGCATCACAAGATCAAGCTCCCACTTCACCAAGTCATGAAACTTGTGAAGATAACACCCTATACTACTTGGCAAGAGGTAGAGGATGAAGAAATAGGAGGTGGGTTCACTTTAGAATTGGATTTCTCACTCATTTTCACATTTCACCATTGTTGGTAGAAAGCTTTCTTCATGAAGAAGAAGAAGAAGAAGATGAAGTATATTATGATAAGTTCTTTTTAAAATAGAAAATAAATTGAATACTTATCATAATTCAACCATGGTCAAGTGTAGAGAATGAACTAGGGTTAAGTGGAATGGTTAGGGTTAAGCATGAGACAAAATGGTCACTTAGTCAAAGCTTCATGAAGCTTCAATGTACAAACAAAGAAAGCCATCATTTTCTCTTTATGCTTATTATTTTCCAAAAAGAATAAATAAATAAATAAATAAGAAAACCAAAACCCTAACCATTTAAATAACCATGGTTCAATCTTTACACAAACTCAAGTGAGCATGTATCATCAAACATGATACATACAAGTGCACAAAAGTATATCACATATACAACTTGTGAACTTCAAGTGAGAAAATCTATTTAAAGTGAACCAATACTAGTTAATGCAAATTAATATATCAAATATATAATTATGCATTAAATCATCAAATCAATACTTGATTTAACGATCCGGTCATATCGCATATAACCGACTAGTATCCAATGTATCGGCTTATCGAATCAATCCTTGATTCGATAACTAGGTTATATCACATACAACCATTCGATACATTCATCGCGAGAATAGAATACGGTATCACATACACGCATTATTCTCGGTCCCACACATATCTTATATGCGCTCCTATTTCGTTTCGCTTGAGCCAGGAAACCTCTGTGTAGGACTCTAAAGACATGTCAATACGCCGGCAGCAGGTGATGATCATATCAAACACCCACAAGCCGCAAGCGGTCTGCTAAACGTAACGGCCACCCGGGTATTGAGCGATCAGAAGATCGACGAGCAAGCCCGCTCACACTCCTGTGAATCCAACCAGTAACACTTACCGTACAGTCCGGTCTGTTCGTCTGATATGTCGCATATCTCGCCTAGGGGTGGTAAACGTCAGACCCCAATAGCTCGATAAGTCGTGTCGATATGAGGTCTATAACAGTTCGAGAAACTACTGGTAACACTTACCAGTATATCTCAGCAACCCTGGCCAGAGATTTCCAGTTATAGCCAATCGAACACAGCGCAACATCAACCCCCTATACCGGGAGAGACGAATCCCCTCCTATCGCTCATTGCCTCCATGTGATTCGGGACTGTACCCAAAAACCACCGTTTTGCACGCCCTCTTGGACGTGGTAAGGTGGAAATCAAAGCACATTGGAAACCACACAAGACTCTTTGACGATCTCGGGTCAACAGACTACTCTGTACCAGTGTCACCTGAGAACTGCCATCTGACGTAAGGTATAATACCATCTGGGAGTTCTCGGCGAGTCCGTCCAGTGTACCCAGTCTCTACTGAGCACCCGTATATCATCTCTGATGTCAAACACTAATGGATATGGGATCATCCATCACCCATCTGTATAGGTCGAGAAGGTATACGCTAGTCTACTCTGGTATATCGATGCCCTGTCTCGATATACCCTCGACTAGGAACCTTGAAGGATGTACTTATGGACTACCATGTCCCCACTAGTATGATCCGCATCATAGTCCAGATAGTCAAGTACACATCCTAAGGGCTTTACCAACATGTAACAGAGAGGCAATCAATGTACACGTTAAGGTAAAGAGTAACCAGATAGCATACTATCATGTCGAGCAAGAAAGTCCTCCCTATATATGTCCCAGCATCCACTACAATATACATCCAATGTACAATAATGGCCTCTAGGGCATACATATAACTAACAGCAGCTACCAATCATTATGCCTTGGCGAAGGTCAAAATACATAGCTTGAATACTACTGAATGTCCAACTGAAATTGTCACGCCCCGCTTCCCAAAGTATGCTAAAGTGGGCACGTGACATAGCCAACCATGCTACCTGTGGATTGGAAAAATCCTTCCACAGTCACATTACGGCTGTGGAGATATCAAGAACAGAAAAGTAAACTAACTATCTAGTACATGTCCGTAAGCCAGAATAAAAGAGTCAAGAGATAACAATATGCGGAAGCCAAAGATACAATAAATGAAACACCTGGAGTGAAACTACATACCGACAGGAACCTCACCGCTCGTCTAACAGCGGCAAAACTCCTAATCAGTCTGCAACAGGGTAGAAGAATCTGGGCCATGCAAAACCCAGACGTCAGCGCGTCAAGTCATCAAGTAATAACATAATAAACAGGCAATGCGAATATAAACATGAATAAAGGCAAGAGTAACAATAATATAAGTCAGAGCAATGCAGGGTAATGTGCAGTAGGTAAACTAAACTGTTTTATTGAGTTTTCTGTTCTAAAGTCTTTGAAATCAAATTGATGAATCGTCGATGTAACTCAATAGTATCCCGTGCATGCCCGGGACCACGGTCTAAGACTCTCGGGCTGAAACCGAGACGTGCCGCTAAGCACTAAAAGTGAAAGGATAAAGATCAACGATGTCAGCAGCATAGTCACGAGGCGGGCCTGGCCTCTAAAACTGATCAGTACAGGTAGTGAACTGTTGAGTTACAAGTCAGGTTTCACCTTTGATTTCCCTATACCCCCAAGTTATATGTGTATGTCAAGTCAGGTATCCCGAAATCAAGAAACTAATGCCAACACAGGATCAGGTAAACAGGTTTGTCTGGATAGACAACAGGAACGGTCCATGAGGACTACATGTCAGGTTTGTTGGCATTAGACACAAGATCAGGTAACGGGTCAGGTCATGGTACATTAGGTCAAGTCAAGCAGTATACGGTACCATGTCGGGTAGATCAATATATATGTAGCAAGTCAGGTCAAGGTGTAAACGATATCATGGGTGTGCTCACAATCAGTTATACAAGCAAGCATGGTTATCATCAACATGATATAAGCAATGAATTAAGAAATAGGCAGATTTACTCAATTTGCAGTACAGTTATCAGTTGTGTCACAGAGATGATTTCAATGTTATGCGAATGCAGGATGACAATTATGGCCTTTTAATCATGTTAACAAGTTTAAGAACTTTATAGGTGCAATGATTTATATAAAGGTTCAATACAACTATTACAGGTTAAAATGCATACGAGTGTCCGAATGGAACAAAACTATAGAGATAAATGCCATAAGCTATGTCAATATTAAAAATGTGTTTAAACAGGTAAATGTGGTTATTAGGTTCAATTGCAAACTGTAGGTTCCAAGTTTAAAGATAAAATGATATATAACAATATTGTACATGAAAATGAGAAATGATCGTACCAAAGTTAAATTTACAGGTTTAGGGTGTCATAATATATATGTAAATATTGTATAGCATGTAACAAGGGGTACTTGCCTCAACGGGTCGCGAGTCGGGAAAACGGGACGTAGAATGTCGGCGGGAAAAACTCGCGACGGGCGTACGGTTCACGGAATGAACCCAAACGAGGAACAGTGGAACCACACGGGTCGGGGTACCTCGCTGGAATGTCGGGACACGTCGTCGGCAACACCGGATTCTGGCCAAGTATACAACAGTGGAAAGAAAATCAAGACATGCACAAGAAAGAAAAGAAATATAAAGAAATACAAAGAAGGAGGGAAGGAGGAAAGAGGAGAAGAAGGCTTACCGGGCTTATGCTCTGTGTTAGCAGAGGGGGGTGGTGATGTCGACGGCAAGGGATCGGAGCTCCGACGAAAAGGTTTGTTTGGAAGTGTTTGGGGTCGGCTCGGGTAGGAGGTGTAGAGAATGAAGAAGAGGAGATGGTTGGGGGGTGTTGGAGTGTTCAGGGGGTGAGAAGGGTGACGGCGGTGCGGAGGGCGACGACGAGAGGCCGCCGGCGATGGGCTCGGTTGGGGCTTGAGGGTGCAGGCGTGGGCTCGGGTAGACGAAGGAAGAAGGAGGAGGTGGCGAGGAGAGGGAGGCTCGGTTGAGGTGAGGAGGAAGGAGAGTAGGCGATGGAGAAGAGGGCATCGGCGTTGAGGCTGCGGCGGCGAAGGGAGACGACGGTAGGGTTGCATGAGATGGGTTCGGGTTCTCCGGTGAAGGTTGCCGGGGTTGGAGATAGGAGATGAAGGTGAGGTGGTGGAGAAGAGGATAACGAGGATGATGGCGGGAGGCGACGACGAGGTGATCGTCGACGGCGAGGAGTGCGCGGCTAGGGTTGCATGGGTTAACGTGGGTTGCCGCGTGAAGAAGAAAGAATATAAGAGTAGGAGAGAGAGAGATATATATACAGGAGAGAGAGAAGGAGATATACAGGAGAGAGAGAGAGAGAGGAGATAGAGAGATAGAGAGCGACGGGAGAGAGAGTAAAGAGGTGGGGCCCACGGAAAGGAGATCGCGATTGGTTGAGGGGGATTAGAGGTTAGGAAAATCTTTAAAATAAAGATTTATAAATTTTGAGTGAACAGTATTATATTATAAGGTTAAGGAAAATATATGCCGGTTTAAAATATATTAAAATTGGGATTTTGGCACAATGTAAAACATTTCCAAATCGCTCCCGGGTCGGGTCCAAAAATTTGAAATTGAAATAATAGAATTTTAATCGGGATCCAAAAGTGAAAATGAAGTGTTTTACAAACAAAAAGCATACCCCCTAAACGGACACCCGTACGTGCACGTAGCCGTCCAAACTCGCCCGTTTCACTGAACGGGACGAGAACACGATGCACAGACGCTACAACAGGGTTAGAGGTGTCAAGTAGGCCAAGATGAATGTTTTTAATTTTATTTTAGATGCCATAAATTGTTATATGCAGAAATGAATTTGCCGGGTAAAATTTACAGTAAATAACAATCAAGCAAGATAAATGAAATAAAGGTCACACTCCACTCATAAAGTAACAGAAATTAGTAGCATTGGGCTCGAGTGTTACATTATACCCAACTATAAAAAGAATTTCGTCCTCGAAATTCCAAGAATGCAAAGATAAACAAACAACTACAAGAAAAGATGAGGAAACTTCTGCCGGATTTCATCTTCTCGTTCCCAAGTGGGCTCTCCATGCGAGCGATTACCCTAAGAAACAAGCACAAGAGGGATCACCTTGTTCTTAAGAACCTTTTCCCTTCGATCCACGATTTCAATCGGTCGCTCCTCAAACGTCAAGTCTTCTCGTACTGTTAGCTCCGAATGATCCAATACGTGTGTTTCATCTCGAACATACCTTTGTAGTTGAGATATGTGAAACACATCGTACACATTCGCCAAGGACTGCGGTAACGCCAAACGATATGCTACTTCACCAACACGCTCCAAGATCTCAAAGGGTCTAACAAATCGAGGACTAAGCTTTCCCCGACTTCCAAAACGAATCACCCCTCTAGTCGGTTATATCTTCAAGAATACCAAATCACCCATGGCGAACTCTAGAGGTCTTCTAGACGTATCTGCCCAACTCTTCTGTCGGTCTTGTGCTGCCTTCATATGATTTCTGATAGTGTTAACCTTCTCAACTGTCTGTACAACCAAATCTGGTCCCAATAATCTTCGTTCACCGACATCGTCCCAACAAACAGGTGAACGGCAATTACGACTATACAAGCTTCAAATGGAGCTATCTGGATAGTTGCCTGAAAACTGTTGTTGTAAGAAAACTCCACCAAAAGTAGATGATCTTCCCATGAACCCTTGAAGTCCAACATGCATGCTCTCAACATATCCTCAAGAGTTTGGATCGTTCTCTCCGACCGACCATCAGTTTGAGGATGATAAGCTGTGCTAAACTTCAATCGAGTCCCCAAACTTTCCTGTAAACTCCTCCAGAAGTGTGATAAGAACCAAGTGTCCCAATCGGACACAATGCTCACCGGTACTCCATGCAATCTTACAATCTATGGCCTGTACCGCTCCGCTAAAGTCTCTATTGATTGACCAACCGGGAAAGGAATGAAGTGAGCTGCCTTGGTCAACCGATCAACAATCACCCATACAACATCATTGCTCTTTGGACTCCGCGGTAAAGCCGTCATGAAATCCATGGTTATATGCTCCCACTTCCACTGAGGAATCGGAAGTGGTTGCAATAAACCAGCAACCCTTTGATGTTCAGCCTTAACTTGCTGACACACCAAGCACTTTGCCACAAAGCGAGCAATCTCCCGTTTCATGCCTTCCCACCAGAAATGTTGTCGAATATCTCGGTACATCTTTGTGCCTCCTGGATGTACAGAATAAGCTGAACTGTGTGCCTCCTTCATAAGCTCTTCACGAATGTCTCCCTTTGGCACACACAAACGGCTACCATACCTCAACGAACCATCTTCGTGGATAAACAAATCTGTTCGTAGTCCGGCTTCAACCTGTTCTCGAAACCTTTGCAGTCTAGGGTCCTGCGATTGTGCTGCTTTAATATTCTCAATCAACGATGACTGTACTTGCAGCTGCATCAACTGTCCCGTAGAATGTGGTAGCACAATCTCCAAGTCAAATCTTCAAAAATCTGCAACAATCTTCTTCTGCGTAGTTAACACCTGAGTTGCTGGTAACCGACTAAGCGCATCCGGCACAACGTTAACCTTCCCCGGATGGTACTTAAGATCAGGATCGTAGTCAGCCATCAGCTCCAACCATCTACGCTGCCTCATATTAAGCTCCTTCTGTGTGAACACATACTTCAAGCTCTTATGATCAGTCAAAACTTCGACCCTTTTGCCCAAAAGGTAGTGTCTCCAAATCTTCAAAGCGAAAAAAATCACAGCCGCAAGTTCCAAGTCATGAGTTGGATAATTCTTCTCATGGGTCTTCAACTGTCTCGATGCGTACGCTACAACCTTCCCATGCTGCATCAAAAAACATCCCAATCCTTTCCCAGATGCGTCGCTGTGAATCACCAATCCTCCGGAATTATCTGGCACGGTCAGAATAGGGGCGGTTATCAACTTCTGCTTCAACGTCTCAAAAGCTAACGCGCATTTGTCCGTCCATACAAAAGGTACCTCCTTGCGCGTAAGCTTGGTTAACGGCTCCGCCAGACGAGCAAAGTTCTCCATAAATCTCCTGTAATACCCGGCGAGTCCAAGAAAACTTCTTATCTCCATAACATTCTTTGGAGTCGACCAATCTCGTACTGCTGAAATCTTTTCTGGATCGACGGCAATTCCATCGCCAGACACAACATGCCCCAAAAACTTTACTTCTTCCAGCCAAAACTCGCACTTACTCATCTTCGTATACAACTTCTCTTGTCTCAACGTTTGCAGT
The DNA here is from genome assembly GCA_030015575.1 of Agapanthus africanus. Lineage (NCBI taxonomy): Eukaryota > Viridiplantae > Streptophyta > Magnoliopsida > Asparagales > Amaryllidaceae > Agapanthus > Agapanthus africanus. Next base: position 131,942,882 of record CM057337.1, read on the forward strand.
GCGATCTTCAAATGCTCAGCATGCTCTTCAAAACTCTTTGAGTAAACCAGAATATCGTCAATGCACACCACAATAAACTGGTCCAAGAATGGTGAAAAGATTTGATTCATCAAGTCCATGAATACTGCCGGAGCATTTGTTACTCCGAAGGGCATCACTAAGTATTCGTGATGTCCATACTGAGTTCGAAACGCCGTCTTGCAAATATCTTCTGCTCTCACTCGAACCTGATGATATCCGGATCGCAAATCCAGCTTCGAGAATACCCTCGCGCCACTAAGCTGCTCAAAAGTTCTCCAATGCGAGGGATAGGGTACTTGTTCTTAATAGTCACCCGGTTTAATTCTCGATAGTCGATGCACATCCTTCTTGTGCCACCCTTCTTCTTTACTATAAGAACTGTAGCTCCCCAAGGCGAGTTACTGCTTCGAATCCAACCTTTTTCAAGCAATTCAGCAACCTGTTTCTTGACTTCTTCCAACTCTACTGGTGCCATTGGATAATACGCTTTGGATACTGGCGCTGCACCAGGAATAAGATCAATTGCGAACTCCACGTCTCGCTTCGGCGGTAAACCCGATATATCTTCAAACACGTCCATGAAATCGCGAACAACAGCCAGCTCCTCACTTTCATCACTTCCATTGATGCAAGAATATTGTTTGTCGGCTTAGCCCTAAACTCGACTGGCCTGACAGAACTGGTTCCTTACCGCAACTGCTGTCTGCTACAAACTCCCCTTCATCCCAGATAAACTCTGCTGCTCTCGGCTGCCGCAACTACTTGTGAGAAAGTGGTCAAACCCAGGGAGACATCTACCTCTGGATGTCCACATCCAAGCTGCGCATGAACCTCCGTGCTCTGTCTGCATCATTGGCAACTAAAGGTCCAGCGAAACTACTGAGTCTTGTCCACTCTGCTGCATGCACATCTATGGGTGCTCCATTCTGCTTTAGCCCGAGGAACTTCTCTTCCATTTCCTCCCGTGCGGTACGCGGGAAGAACTTCTCCAGGAAAATCTTTGAAAAGTCCGCCCACTTGATCGGCTTGGGCAAACGGTTCTCCTCCATAAGCCACCATTCTCGGGCGTAGTCCACTAACTGAATGCGTACCACATCAACTCTTTTCTCATCTGGAATCTATGCCGCAACAAGCAAATCCTCTGTGTCAACTAGTCACTGCTCCGCTGGCAACGGCTCCTCCAAACCAGTAAATATAGACGGACCTAAACGTCTGAAATCTGCTACTGTCCCTACTTGGTCAACTGGCTTAGCTCCAACATTGTTCACAGACTGCTGAACGATCTGCAAACCTTCCTGAAACGAGTCCGCTTGCTGCTGGATCAGCTCGGTCTGTTTCTTTTGATTCTCCGGCATTCCCCTTATCACTCTAAGCATGGCGGCTTCGTCCATACGCCTTAGTACGTCTTCAAATCCTTACCGGCCATATCAACACCCAACATTTGCATGATGATAGATTCGAAATATAGATCAAGGCTAGAACTCCAAGATACTTAAATAGAGTGCCGCATTGTAACTATGCCGCGGTATCATAGCCACAATTACATAACTCCACCCAAGTCGCCTAGGTTCTAGAGATAACAAGGAATCAGGTTTTCGAGAAGATATGCAAAGGAAGTTTGCACATCGTAAAATATATAATCAGGAAGAATGTGATTCAAGAATGGTAAAACGGCAAGGTGGCAGGACATGTTTCCTAAACACGGGTATTCTGATTCGCGTATTGGGTACAATACCCAACTACAAAAGAATCAACCAGACTAACCTATGGCTCTGATACCAAAAGAACCATATCACGCCCCGCTTCCCAAAGTACGCTAAAGTGGGCACGTGATATAGCCAACCATGCTACCTGTGGATAGGAAAAATCCTTCCACAGTCACATTACGGCTGTGGAGATATCAAGAACAGAAAAGTAAACTAACTATCTAGTACATGTCCGTAAGCCAGAATAAAAGAGTCAAGAGATAACAATATGCGGAAGCCAAAGATACAATAAATGAAATATCTGGAGTGAAACTACATACCGACAGGAACCTCACCGCTCGTCTAACAGCGGCAAAACTCCTAATCAGTCTGCAACAGGGTAGAAGAATCTGGGCCATGCAAAACCCAGACGTCAGCACGTCAAGTCATCAAGTAATAACATAATAAATAGGCAATGCGAATATAAACATGAATAAAGCAAGAGTAACAATAATATAAGTCAGAGCAGTGCAGGGTAATGTGTAGTGGGTAAACTAAACTGTTCTATTGGGTTTTCTGTTCTAAAGTCTTTGAAATCAAATTGATGAATCGTCGATGTAACTCAATAGTATCCTGTGCATGCCCGGGACCACTCTCGGGCTGAAACCGAGACGTGCCGCTAAGCACTAACAGGGAAAGGATAAAGACCAACAATGTCAGCAGCATCGTCACGAAGCGGGCCTGGCCTCTAAAACTGATCGGTACAGGTAGTGAACTGTTGAGTTACAAGTCAGGTTTCACTTTTGATTTCCCCATACCCCCAAGTTATATGTGTATGTCAAGTCAGGTATCCCGAAATCAAGAAACTAATGCCAACACAGGATCAGGTAAACAGGTTTGTCTGGATAGACAACAGGAACGGTCCATAAGGACTACATGTCAGGTTTGTTGGCATTAGACACAAGATCAGGTAACGGGTCAGGTCATGGTACATCAGGTCAAGTCAAGCAGTATACGGTACCATGTCGGGTAGATCAATATATATGTAGCAAGTCAGGTCAAGGTGTAAACGATATCATGGGTGTGCTCACAATCAGTTATACAAGCAAGCATGGTTATCAACATGATATAAGCAATGAATTAAGCAATAGGCAGATTTACTCAATTTGCAGTACAGTTATCAGTTGTGTCACAGAGATGATTTCAATGTTATGCGAATGCAGTATGACAATTATGGCCTTTTAATCATGTTAACAAGTTTAAGAACTTTAGAGGTACAATGATTTATATAAAGGTTCAATACAACTATTACAGGTTAAAATGCATACGAGTGTCCGAATGGAACAAAACTATAGAGATAAATGCCATAAGCTATGTCAATATTAAAAATGTGTTTAAACAGGTAAATATGGTTATTAGGTTCAATTGCAAACTGTAGGTTCCAAGTTTAAAGATAAAATGATATATAACAATATTGTACATGAAAATGAGAAATGATCGTACCAAAGTTAAATTTACAGGTTTAGGGTGTCATAATATATATGTAAATATTGTATAGCATGTAGCAAGGGGTACTTGCCTCAACGGGTCGCGAATCGGGAAAACGGAACGTAGAATGTTGGCGGGAAAAACTCGCGACGGGCGCACGGTTCACGGAATGAACCCAAACGAGGAAAAGTAGAACCACACGGGTCGGGGTACCTCGCTGGAACGTCGGGACACGTCGTTGGCAACACCGGATTCCGGCCAAGTATACAACAGTGGAAAGAAAATCAAGACATGCACAAGAAAGAAAAGAAATATAAAGAAATACAAAGAAGGAGGGAAGGAGGAAAGAGGAGAAGAAGGCTTACCGGGCTTGTGCTCTGTGTTAGCAGAGGGGGGTGGTGATGTCGACGGCAAGGGATCGGAGCTCCGGCGAAAAGGTTTGTTTGGAAGAGTTTGGGGTCGGCTCGGGTAGGAGGTGTAGAGAATGGAGAAGAGGAGATGGTTGGGGGTGTCAGAGTGTTCAGGGGGAGGGCGACGACGAGAGGCCGCCGGCGATGGGCTCGGTTGGGGCTTGAGGGTGCAGGCGTAGGCTCGGGTAGACGAAGGAAGAAGGAGGAGGTGGCGAGGAGAGGGAAGCTCGGTTGAGGTGAGGAGGAAGGAGAGTAGGCGATGGAGAAGAGGGCGTCGGCGTTGGGGCTGCGGCGGCGAAGGGAGACGACGGTAGGGTTGCATGAGATGGGTTCGGGTTCTTCGGTGAAGGTTGCCGGGGTTGGAGATAGGAGATGAAGGTGAGGTGGTGGAGAAGAGGATAACGAGGATGATGGCGGGAGGCGACGACGAGGTGATCGTTGGCGGCGAGGGGTGCGCGGCTAGGGTTGCATGGGTTAACGTGGGTTGCTGCGTGAAGAAGAAAGAATATAAGAGTGGGGGGAGAGAGAGATATATACAGGAGAGAGAGTGAGAGGGAGATATACAGGAGAGAGCGAGAGAGGAGAGAGAGAGATAGAGAGCGACGGGAGAGAGAGTAAAGAGGTGGGGCCTACGGAAAGGAGGATCGCGATTGGTTGAGGGGGATTAGAGGTTAGGAAAATCTTTAAAATAAAGATTTATAAATTTTGAGTGAACAGTATTATATTATAAGGTTAAGGAAAATATATGCCGGTTTAAAATATATTAAAATTGGGATTTTGGCGTAAAGTAAAACATTTCCAAATCGTGCCCGGGTCGGGTCCAAAAATTTGAAATTGAAATAATAGAATTTTAAGCGGGATCCAAAAGTGAAAATGAAGTGTTTTACAAACAAAAAGAATACCCCCAAAACGGACACCCGTACGTGCACGTAGCCGTCCAAACTCACCCGTTTCACTGAACGGGACGAGAACGTGATGCACGGACGCTACAACAGGGTTAGGGGTGTCAAGTAGGCCAAGATGAATATTTTTAATTTTATTTTAGATGCCATAAATTGTTATATGCAGAAATGAATTTGCCGGGTAAAATTTACAGTAAATAACAATCAAGCAAGATAAATGAAATAAAGATCACACTCCACTCATAAAGTAACAGAAATTAGTAGCATTGGGATCGGGTGTTACAGAAATGAAGGAGAGCTACGAATGGTTTTGGCGAAACCGTGAACGTAGTGAACTTGATATAATCGAAGGAACCTGATAGTTTTTAAAAGGAGTGGTTTAAGCTCCGCATTTTTAAAAGATTTTTCTGTTTTTGAAAAAACCGAGTGGTTTTAAAATTGTTCCAACGATTCAGCTTTGGTTTGTTTGCTTTGCATAAATGTAATGCAGTCCCATCATTTAACCTACCATTGCAGAAAAAGACGAAAACACAACGTACACTTATGTCATCCGCATTCGCCACAGGGCCCCGTCTTACACCGTTAGGTTAGATAACTAATGCCAGAGCTGGGGGCTGCACTAGCGCGGATGCAAAATATAAGTAACGTCTATTTTATAATATATATATATATAATAATATCCATTCGTCAAACTCAATAATAGGCATTCCAGATCACAGATGAACACATTGGATATATCAGAAATTCCGCATTTCGTTTAAGCCTATAACGAAAGAAGGATTCCACGGTCGTGATGAATAGCCAAACCCCAGCCAAGACCCCTGCGGGTGTGGCAAACTACCCGCCAAATACCCGAAGCGAAGCAATCTCCCTCAACAACGTGAGTAGGCCACTCGGTACTTCAAAGTATCCAGTAGTTTGTGCACCCCACCTTGGGTCTAGCCTAGGAGCAATAAACAGTAAATGAAATAATACAACGGTGGCTACAATCTCAACCCTGATGTGCCCCGTGGAATAATATTACAACAATTTACAATTTACACCGAATGAAAGAATATAACATCTCACATCCCCGGCTATTCATTCACGACAATCCAACAATATTCATATACACAATCCAATCACCACAGATATGTGCAACCCCCAACTAACTGACATATAGCAATTAGTGGAAGTTTACGAACACATATATAAAACACAGAAACAATACATAGACAAGATCGATAGAAATTCGATCGAAACATAATTTTATTATCTACCCAAATGCAAACCAGCACAATGATAACTGTGGGCAGAAACAAAATATACCAAAAATTATAACACAACAAATAAAACCAACAGAAGAAAAATGAGTCAACTCTGACTTGACTCGACCGCAGAACGGTGGCGATTCACACCGATTCGCTGCGGTTCCACGGTGGTCTTGCCGAATTAGAGACTCATGCTTCTTGGGTGATCTTAGAATTCCCTGCTTTAATTTTTAAGGCCTCTGGAAAATTTTTAAGACCAGATTTTAAAAAGGGCAGCAAGCTAGGGTTTTGTGATATAGTTTCGGGTTTTTCCGACGATCGAAGTTCTAACGACTTGCTAACAGGTTAGTTATGGTTTAGTTGGCTTTGATACCACTGTAAGTCGATGCCACTCACCCCACGTGTTCGCGGGGAGGCGGAGTTTGCATTAAAATGATTTTTATTAGCTTCGTAACATCGACTAAACTCCAGGATTGACACTAAACCCTAACTAACCGATATGCAAAAAGGTTAACTACTAAGTGAGAAAGTTATACCTCAAGTTATTGTCCTTCTTCTTCGTCTCGCTGTCCTTTTTCTCATCGTGAGCTCCTCGTCAGGAGAATGGATCACGCCTCCTCGTCGGCTTCTCAAAGTTGTAGAAGATCCACCCGAGAGTTCCAACCTTGAGCTTTAACCTCTAACTTGAGGCAACTAGGTCACTTGGTGTGCTAAACAAAGTAGCCTAGGATGTGTAGAGAGTGTTAAAGGATTTAGTTATGTCTCAAACCCTAGGATTCTCAACTCATGAGACAATTAGGGTTTGCTTGAGGATGATGAAGAGAGTGAGCTTTGAGAGGAGAGAGAATATGTTTTTGATGATGATAATAATATTAAGCATGGCATCTATTTTAACTCTAATGAAAGATAAAAATTTCTCTCACAAATATCACAAAAATATCTAAGTCTTCTCCTCTCATAAGAATCCAAAAAAGTCAACATAATAGCCATGCTCAATTTCACTAAAATACCATGTAGTTTCCCTCCTCTCAATTATCCACCTCATTAAGCATTTAATCTAAAATGCTAAAACATATAATGAGGTTTAATCATCTCTAAGCAAACTTGAATAATTACAAGAATTCCCCTCGCAATCGTATATACATACCCGTATCCGTGTTCCGAGAAACACGAATACAATGCGATATAATTAATCCAATAACCATATACTAGGATCTGGCTTAAACCAAAGCCCACTAGTATTGTCCGCCCGAACATCATATGCGCACAAGTACACGTATGTGATCGAACCCTGTCTTAAAACCATACGACCTCTACACGTTTCGCCCGAAGCTGGGATACTCTCTGCATGGGACTCTAAAGACTCGACAGTACTCTGGCAGTGGGTTTAACCACAAGCACGCCAGTGGCACTAGCTGTACATAACGGCTACCCAGGTATCTGTCGACAAGATGGTCGATGAGGAAACTCATCCGTACCCCTACAGAGCCTGTCTGTGGCAATCTCCGTACAGTCCGGTCTATTCGTCTAAGAGTGTCGCATATCGGTCTTAAGGGGCGGCAAGCGTTAGACCCCTAATAGTGCAATAAGTCGTGGCGGAGTGCGGCCAAAAACACCCTGAGAAACTACTAGAATCCCTACTAGCAAATCTTGCCTGCCCTGGCCAGGGACTTTGTGTAACGGCTTTCCGAACACAGCATGACATCACCCCCAATACCAGGAGAGACGAATCCTATCTAACCGTCACTCCCTCTAAGCGCTTCGGGACTGCACCCAACTACTAACTGTTTGCACGACTCAGCAGAGCCGTGGTAGGGTAGTAATCTAAGAATAATGGGAACACACTTAAGGCGAAGTAGCAGTGTCAAGTCGACAGACTAAGCTGTACTCATGTCACCTGGGAACTGCTACCTGATGATAGGTATATTACCAACCAGCAGTTCCCCACGAGTCCGTCCAGTGTAACTCATAACCCAATGAGCACATGCATACTGTCTCCAGTACGACGTACTGACGGCTGTGGGATAGACCATCTCCCCTGCTGGGAAGAGAAGCGTATACACTAGTTTACTGTGGAGTATCGATGCCTTGTCTCGATAATCCTGGGACTAGGGACCTGTGTAAAGATGTGCTTGTAGACTACCTAGCCCCCACTAATATGACTGCCATCACAACGCTGGTAGTTAAGCAAAGATCCTAAGGGCTCTATCAATATGTATTAGCGATGCGTTAAAAGAAACATATACACATATTAAGATAGATACAAACCAAGTAGCATACTACTATATTGAGCAAGAATTTCTTAAATCTGTGTATATATCCCAAGCTTCCAAAATGTAATATACAAATTAGTACTATACAATAATGGCCTCTAGGGCATATTACACTAGCACACTCCTCCTAGGTCTATCCTAGGTACAAAAGATGAACCAAATATAATATATAGGCAATACAACCTCAACTTGGAAGTGCCTCTCAAAATAATATATATCAACCAGTGACGGCAATCTACAAGTCGGACGCTCGCCCCGCAATATGAATATACAAATGTAAATATAAAACTCTCATCTCACAAAAACCCCAAGCTATTCACAACGACAACCGCAACTATTCCAATCCAAAGAAGCATCACATAACTTACAAGCATTCCCTTTTCCTGTTGGGCGCCAGTGCCTCATGCGTCCGGCACATGGGCGCCAGTGCCTCATGCGTCCAGCACGTGGGCACTAGGCGCCCGCGGGAAAAGGGGCTTAGCCCCTATATACAGAGTTGTACCCCCAATTGACTTTTGGAGTTAAACTCCTAAAAAAAAAGGACAAAGAGGCTGAGCCCCTACACTGGAAGTTGTACTCCCAATTGACTTTTGGAGTTAAACTCCTAAAAAGAAAAACTTTTTTTCCCGGAGGTAAACTCCCAAGAGATTTTTGGAGATGATGAAAGGGGGGCCCCTTTCTTCTCCCTTAAGCCCTAGATCTTCTCTTGAGCCTTGGATCTTTTCAAAGTGGAGTTGTTGGAGATGGGTCTCCTTCTTTCTCCTCTCTGTTGGCTCGATCTTAGAGAAAAAGGGGGTGGGACTTAAAAATCACCCTTTTTAGGGATTTGATGGGAGATCCAAGCTCCCCTTCAAGAGTTTTATGGTGAAAAACTGTTTCTTTTTGGAAAAAGAAGAGTTAAACTCTTGATTTAATTCTAAGAAGAAGAAGGTTTAGAACCTTGAGAAAGGAGAAGGAAGCACAGAAGCCCTAATTTTTTTTAGAGAGAAAAAGGTTCTTTTATTTTTTCATCATGTTTTCCATTATAGGCTACACACTTTACATATAGCCCCTTAGGCTTTGCCAAATGGCACTTGTGCCACCCCATGCCTTCTGTACTTATCTCTTTATGCACATAAACCATGGGGTTTACAAAATTTTGGCTTTATGCTCATTTTACATACATTTATTTCTTAAAAAAGAATTACAGTAAACTAATTTATGGCTTTATTCTTTTTGTCACGGGGCTGGTCCCTTCCATGCTCGGTCTTGACCTGGGCTTGGGCTCACTTGGCTTGGGGTTGACTTTGATTTTAACAAAGTGCCCCCATCAATAAATACACACCACGTGTGTGTGTTGTGTGCATGAAATTGATGGATCTTGTTCTATATGGAACTTGATTTGGTTGGGTTCCCTTTTAACGGCGTGGAGGGTCAATACAGCCATTTTAGTGACTTGGACGGTCGGTACTGCCATTTTTGCAACTTGGACGGTCGGTGCTGCCATTTTTGCTACTTGAACGGTCGATTCTGCCCTTTTTGTGACTTGGACGGTCGGTGCTGCCCTTTTTGCGACTTGGACGATCGGTGCTACCCTTTTAGCGACGTAGATGGTCGTTGCTGCCATTTTTGCGACTTAGATGATCGGTGCTGCCATTTTTGCGACTTGGACAATCGGTGCTGCCCTTTTTGCGACTTGGACGGTCGGTGCTTGCTCCGCTTCTTATGGTGTTGGGATTTGATTTGACTTGCTCCTCTTTCTGTTGTGTCAGGGTTTGATTTGACTTGCTCCGCTTTCTGGGGTGTCGGGGTTGAAATTGACTTGCTCCGCTTTCTACGGTGTCAGGATTGATTTGTTTGATTTGATTTATTTTAGGAGTTCCCTACCCATCCAGCGGGACTTTTGAGCTTGGAAGCGCTACCGAGTGGGATATTAATTTGATCTATTTGATTTCTGCCTTGTTTGGAGGAACTTTTGAATTTGAGAGGAACTTAGAATTTATATTTTTTTTGGCATCAACATTGCTGCACTGGAATAATGCCAGGAGCAACTCATCATTTGCCCTGGGAAGACTTGGGGTTTGGGTTTTGGGTCGGCATCAGCAACGCTAACACTGAAACGTAATGCCAGGAGCGACTCATCATTTGCCGTGCCCGTTAGGGAACGATGGCTTAGGAGACAAGTTTAGATCCCTATCACCTAAGGCTTTTCAATTTTATGAGCCGTAAGGGTCTCATAAAAGTATTTTCTCCTTACGAGTCGAGAGGATCACGCAGGTGTATTTCTCCCTAGGAATCGTGGGGATTCCTAAGTGTGTTGCTCTTTTGTGAGCCATAAGGATCTCATGCGGGGATTTTCTCCTCATAAGGTCGAGAGGACTTTGTGAGTGTATTTCATTTCTTCTCACGAGTTTGCGCCCTTTCGAGTTTTCATAAACTCGCCGGCAATCTTGCTGTTTTTACTCACGGAGCCCTTTCGGGTTTTCATCCGTGCCCGTTCGCTTGTGGACATATCGTTTTTTTTTTGTTTTTTTTATCATCGTCGGTGGGACTTTAAATGTAGTCTCTCCGGTAGGACTTGGAAAAGATAGGGGTCATTTGCGCCCGTGGATTGTATAAGGTTTTACAGGATGTATGGTCCAGATCGTAGGGACGGTGTGCTCAATTCACCTGCGACTTGGAGCATTCACGCGTCGTATTTCTTGAGGTATCGACCATTGATGGGTGGCATGGGCCTTTCTCCCTCGGTATTTATCAGCTGGTAGGATCCTCCATCAAACACTTTCTCGATGACGTATGGTCCTTCCCAGTTTGGCTCAAATTTTCCCTTAGCATGTCAATTAGGGATGATCGGTCTTTTGAGGACCAACACCAATTCGCCTTTCTTAAAAACATGAAGAAGGGTTATCTTATCATAGGCCCGTGACATTTGGGCTCGGTACAGCTTCATATTTTGCTGTACTGCGAGCCTCTTTTCTTCGAGAGCGTCGAGCTCTTCGAGCCAAAGGAGGACATTTTTCTTCTCCGTCAACTCGTGTTGGACGTCCATTCTTAGGCTTGGAACTCCGACTTCGAGCGAGAGGATTTCTTCCACTCCGAAGAGTAGTGAGTATGGAGTGGACTGAGTTGGAGTGCGGTGCGTGGTACAATATGCCCACAACGCCTCGTGGAACTTGAGATTCCAATCTCTCTTATTGGCTGAAGCATTTTTCCTCAAGAGCTTGCATAGAGTCTTATTGAAGGTTTCGGCTAGCCCATTGGCTCTTGGATTATAAATGGAGGAATATCTCCAGTCTATCTTGTACTGAATAGCGAACCTTGAGACTTTAAAGCTCTTGAAAGAAGGCCCGTTGTCGGAAATGATTCTTCTAGGTGTACCGAAGCGGTATAAAATATTATGCCGGAAGAACGTCAAAATATCTTCTGCCTTGAATTCTTTTAGCGGGACAGTTTCAGCCCATATGGAGAAGTAGTCAATTGCGGCCAATATGAACCGGTGGCCTTTGGATGACGGAGGATCAATTGGACCAACTATGTCGGTGCCCCAAACTTCGAAGGGCCATGACGCCACCGTAGGATGCAGCGGATTGGGATACTTATGAATGAAGTCACCATGAATTTGGCAAAGATGACACCTCTTCGCATGCTCTTCATAATCCATTATCATGATAGGCCAATAATACCCAAGCCGTTTAATTTGAAGCCGCATTTTGGGGCTAGATTGGTGAGCTCCACAGACGCCTGAGTGAGCTTCTTTCATGACTTTTTAGGCTTCGGCCAATGACAGACATCTGAGCCAGAGTTGGTCATATGATCAGCGGTATAGCATATTATTTACAAACACATATCGAAGAGCTCTCTTCTTCGGCTGAATCCCCGCAGATTTTCCTTCGGGCAGCTTGTCGTATCGGAGGTACTCTATGAAGGGTTCTCTCCAATCGGGCTCATCTTAGATGATCAGAACTTCTTCGGCAGGATTGTTCTCTTGTTCTACGCTTCCCTCTTCACGCAAAGAGACCGGAGGTAGAATTTTCCGGCTTCTGACTGTTATCAGAATTTCATCCACATCGGGATCAGCCAGCTTCTTGGCTAAGCCAGCGAGTACGTCAGCTTGTTCATTCAACGCCCTAGGAACTCTCATCAGTTCAATATGGGTGAACTGTTTCATAAGCTCCACCACCCGACTTCTGTACCGAGCTAACTCGGGTTTTTATATTTTATAGTCGCCGCTTACTTGATTGACAACAAGCTAGGAATCACCGTAGACTCGTAGCCGAAGGTTTTCCATTTCTATGGAGAGCTCTAGATCAGCTATTAGAGCCTCGTACTCAGCCTCGTTGTTTGTGCGAGGCTCGGTAAGAGCAAAAGAACGCCGTAGGGTTCCCATCGATGGCGTGATGAACACCAATCCTATCTCTACTTTTATCTGTGGGATGATTGATTTGCTGGAGGTCCTAATTGATGAGGCTCCATCGAAGTAGAGCTCCCAACATGGCTCTTCGTCCTTGACATGCAGCACTTGTTCGTTGGGTAACTCGCAATTGAGCGGTGACCCTGTAGGGTGTTTTTCGTCACCCCATTGAGATGGTAAATACGCGCACTTGTCAGGCACATTATAGATTCCACCTGCCTAGGGTAGGCTGGGGTTTATTGATTGTGGGGATCCGAATCTTCGGCATCCGCGGACTAAGCTGCTGTTAATTACCTCTCGCCTTTGGAGCGAGAGAACCTCCGATTGACGGGTCAAACAGGTCATGCGAACTCAATGTACAGTGTTGTGTTTTGAAGGGGTTTTGGATATATCGGAGGGCCCCACAGAGTTTTTACGGGGAGGTAGATACACACACACACACATATACATATAGGTAAAAAGGGGAAAAAGCATCCAAAGGATGCGTGGAGGCTAGCGCCTCACGTGCGCAGCACGCAGGCGCAGGGCGCTGGCACCCCGCGTGCTTGGCACGCGGGCGCTGGGCGCCCGTGCCCCACATGCGAAGCACGCGGGTGCCCGCACCCCACGTGCGAAGCACGCGGGCGCTGGGCGTCAGCAGAAAAAGGGACTTTGTCCCTACACTGGGAGCTATGCTCCCTATTTGACTTATGGACTTGAACTCCTGACAGAGAGGACAAGTGGGCTTAGCCCCTGCACTGGGAGTTGTACTCCCAAAAAGAAAAATTTATTATTTTATATATATATATATATATATATATATATTGAAGGGTTAAACTCCTAAGATATTTTTGGAGCCGATGAAAGGGGACTCCTTTCTTCTCCCTTGGACCCTGGATCTTCCCCAAAGTTGGGTTTTTGGAGGTGGGTCTCCTTCTTCTTCCTCTCGGTTGGCCGGATCTTGGAGAAAGGGGGTGAGATTTAAAAATCTCCCCTTTTTGAGATCTGATGGAAGATCCGCATTCCTCTTCAAGAGTTTTGTGGTGGAAAACTATTTCTTTTTGGAAAAGAAAGAGTAAAACTCTTGATTTAATTCAGAAAAGAGGAAGAAGGTTTAGAACCTTGAGGAAGGAGAAGGGGGCACAAAAAACCCTAGAGTTTGAGAGAATGAAAAGTTATATCCTTTATTTCATTATCATGTTGCCTTATATATGCTTACATATTTACATATAGCCCCTTGGACTTTACAAAATGGCAGTTTGTCCATCCCATCCCTCATGTGCTCATTTCTTTTGCACATAAGCCATGGGCTTTACAAAAATTTGGCTTCACGCCCATTCATGTTAGTTATATGTATGCCCTAGAGGCCATTACTGTACATTGGATGTATATTGTAGTGGATGCTGGGACATATATAGGGAGGACTTTCTTGCTCGACATGATAGTATGCTATCTGGTTACTCTTTACCTTAACGTGTACATTGATTGTCTCTCTGTTACATGTTGGTAAAGCCCTTAGGATGTGTACTTGACTACCTGGACTATGATGCGGATCATACTAGTGGGGACATGGTAGTCCATAAGTACATCCTTCAAGGTCCCTAGTCGTGGGTGTATCGAGACAGGGCATCGATATACCAGAGTAGACTAGCGTATACCTTCTCGACCCATACAGATGGGCGATGGATGATCCGATATCCATCGGTGTTTGACATCAGAGGAGATATACGGGTGCTCAGTAGAGACTGGGTACACTAGACGGACTCGCCGAGAACTCCCAGATGGTATTATACCTTACGTCAGATAGCAGTTCTCTGGTGACACTGGTACAGAGTAGTCTGTTGACCCGAGATCGTCATAGAGTCTTGTGTGGTTCCCACTGTGCTTTGATTTCCATCTTACCACGTCCAAGAGGGCGTGCAAAACGGTGGTTTTTGGGTACAGTCCCGAATCACATGGAGGCAATGAGCGATAGGAGGGGATTCGTCTCTCCCGGTATAGGGGGTTGATGTTGCGCTGTGTTCGATTGGCTATAACAGGAAATCCCTGGCCAGGGTTGCTGAGATTTACTGGTAAGTGTTACCAGTAGTTTCTCGAATTGTTATAGACCTCATATCGACACGACTTATCGAGCTATTGGGGTCTGACGTTTACCACCCCTAGGCGAGATATGCGACATATCAGACGACGAGACCGGACTGTACGGTAAGTGTTACTGGTTGGATTCACAGGAGTGTGAGCGGGCTTGCTCGTCGATCTTCTGATCGCTCAATACCCGGGTGGCCGTTACGTTTAGCAGACTGCTTGCGTCTTGTGGGTGTTTGATATGATCATCATCTGCTGCCGGCGTATTGACGAGTCTTTAGAGTCCTATACAGAGGTTTCCTGGCTCAAGCAAAACGAAATAGGAGCGCATATGAGATATGTGCGGGACCGAGAATAATGCGTGTATGTGATACCGTATTCCATTCTCGCGATGAATGTATCGAATGGTTATATGCGATATAACCTAGTTATCGAATCAAGGATTGATTCGATAAGCCGATACATTGTATACTAGTCGGTTGTGTTCGACATGACCGGATCATTGAATCAAGTGTTGATCTGATGATTTAATGCATAATTATATATTTGATATATTACTTTGCATTAACTAGTATTGGTTCACTTTAAATGGATTTTCTCACTTGTTTGTGCACAATGTATATATGATATATTTTTGTGCACAAGTTTGTATCATGTTTGATGATGCATCCTTACTTGGGTTTGTGTAAAGATTAAACCATGGTTATATGAATGTTTAGGGTTTTGATTTATTATTCATTTATTTATCTATTTATTCTTTTGGAAAATAATAAAGCATAAAAGAAAAATGGTGGCTTTCTTTGGATGCATGTTGAAGCTTCATGAAGCTTTGACTAAGTCGCCATTTTTGTCTCATGCTTAACCCTAACCATTCCACTTAACCCTAGTTCATTCTCTACACTTGACCATGGTTGGATTATGATAAGTATTCATTTTATTTTCTTTTTGTGATATACTCATCATAATATATTCATCATCTTCTTCTTCTTCTTCACATGAAGAAGCTTGCCTCCATCAATGGCAACTTGAGAAAATGAGTGAGAAATCCAATTCTAAAGTGAACCCACCTCCTATTTCTTCATCCTCTACCTCTTGCCAAGTAGTAGAGTGTGTTTTCTTCACAAGTTTCATGACTTGGTGAAGTGGGAGCTTGATCTTGTGATGCTTCGACGTAGATCATCTTCGGCACGAAGCCGACGACCTTGCCCGTCCATTTCTCCGATGAAGCCGACGCTAGAGCCCGGGATTTGATTTGGACAGCGAGGAGACTACATTACGGAGCCGTGGAGGTGGAGGACCGGATCTACAAAGGTTGTATTTCCGTTCACTTTTAGTTATATTGATAACTAGTTGCTTTGTCGCCTAAAAATCTAGTTAACGATCCGAATTAGGGTTTCTCGGCACCATAATTTTTGAAATTGGCATGGTTGATGCCTTGTGAGACCTCTTGAGAGTGCCTAGGAACCTTTCAGTGGTATCAGAGCCTAGCTAGAGCCTTAGGCGAAGTCTAGACGACGTTAGAAGTCCGATTGAACCGAAAACTAGAACCCAAAAATGCTCTCTGTACTTTTTCAGAAATCTGGTCTTTTTCGAAATTAAAAATATGCAGAAAAATCAGCAGGGAATTTGATGAATTACAGTGGAGCGCGTGTCGTCGATTCCTCCAAATTGCGGCGGAACCGCGGAACAAGTTGGATTATGCGGCGGTTCCGCGGCAAAGAAGCCACATCAGCTTTTGTCTTTTTCGCAGTAACTCCTCATTTTTAGTGCTGTATTTTCTGGAATATTTTAATATTTACTCTACAGTTGAGTTTTCTGGGGTTGTTTAGGGAATTCGAAGATTCGATCGGACTGTCTAATTTTGTCTCTGTGTTATTCCGTATAATTTTTTGAATATGTTAAAAAGTTCGACCGGATATAAATACCCAATTTTTCCCCTGTCGGGAAATTTCCAAGTGTTGGATTTTTCCGTGGTTTAAAGGCGTTCTAAGTAGTGCAAGTAACTCGATGGACCCTCTAGAAGACAACAAACCTTAACTCGATTATGTGACCGTCTTGAACTGCCCTTTGAACCTTCGGGTTTGGGGCAGTACGGCGTGCCACATGTGAGGCGTTGGCTTGACCCTTCTACGGCTGGACCGTTGGTACTGAGGCACGAACTGAATGTTTTTAGACTTGTTTCATGTGTTGATCAGTATCGGGAAAACTTGGGTGTTCGAATGTTCGATCGGAAAGTTTAACATTTTCTAATTATCTGGAATGTGATACAATAATTGGAATTCACAATAAGTTATGAGATAACTGAATGAATGTTATAAATATAGCAGTTTAGTCTCACTTGATCGGTTGCCACGGAATTTTGATGTGATCAAAAGTCCGTCGCAATCACGTAGCGTACGCGGATAATCGCCGGGTAAACTTAATAGACAGCCTCACTCCATAGCCCCGACCAAGTGACTGTAGGAGAACCCCGTCGCCGAAAGCATCCGTTCGGGTGCTCGCGGTGGCGGTGTTCCGCCTGGGTGCACTTCGTCGACGGCGTCGGGGGTGCGGCCGCCTACTGAAGTTTGCGACGAGCATTCGATCAGAATGTCGGGAATCTTGTTGAATTGCCCGACTTGATATTGAAAAGTGTTTTTGATTTTGAGACTAAAATGCGGGGTTTATAATTGTTAGGCATGCGATGTCTAAGTAATTCATTTGATTAGGCATGTGATGTCTAAAGAGGTTGCGGATTCCAACTGTTGTAGTTTTACACTTTCTTTTCTGTGACCGTAAGTGTAATATGTGATATCGCCGGTTTCGTTGCTATATGTCAACGACAATTGGGATGCGCATATTTACTTACGTTGATGACATGTGATGTTATGTGTTGTTGGATATGTTATATTGGATCGTCGTGTTTGAATAGCCGGGGGGTTTTTATGTGAGATGAGTGTTTTTTATTTTCATTCAAGTAAAAACTTGTATGTAATATTCTTTTATTGGGACACTTCCAGGTAGCGGAAGATGTCACCGTTGATGTATATTATTTACTTTTCCGCACTAGGATAGACCCAAGGAGGAGGGCACAAGTAACCGGGTTCTGGAGTCCAGTGGGAGACCAACTCGAGGAGTCGAGTCCGGGTCTCCTAACTCTAGAATTGGTAGGGTTGCTTGCCGCTCTCGTAGGGGTCTAGGGGTGTGGGTTTGGCTATTCATCGCGACCGTGGAATCCGTGTTTTATACTGGCTCGTATTGAAAACATGGACGTCCTAGTATATCCAATATTTCATATGATTCTTCTGCTGCGATATCTGTGATGTGATCATGTGATGTTCTGTGATAGATACAGTATATATGATATATGATATATTATATAGACGTTACTTATGTTTTACACCCGCGCTAGCCTTGCCCCGCTCTGCCGTTAGTTACCTAACCTAACGGTACATGAGGGGACATCGAGGCGAATGCGGATGGCATAAGTGTACGTCGTATTTATCTGTGATGTTTAGGTACTTAAATGATGGGACTTCATTAATATGATTAATGAAATAAAAGAAACCTAAGATGTTGTAGAATCGAATTTCAAACTAAAACAGGTAGCTAAAGTTCTTGCTTTGCACAGCGGTATATATGATATATCCTGCACCTTATTCGATGAGGAAAGGACCGAGATCCCTTCACCGGGAGTGACTCCTTTAGCAATAACTGGCAGATGCTACACATTCGGTTTGTCTTTTGATTGCTTTTAAGTGTTTTTTCTTTGCACAGTGATATATATGATATATCCCGCACCTCATTCGACGAGGAAAGGACCGACGATCCCTTCACCGGGAGTGACTCCTTTAGCAAAACTAGAAAAGCCTCAAAAGCACTCCATTTTAAAATTCATTTGATTCTACAACGATATCAAGTTCATTACACAATAGGTTTTCAGAAAAACCTGTCGTAGCCCTCCGTCATTTCAGATAAGTCCTGTTTAGTATTCGTGCTGCGTTTGTTGACCTTGTCAAGGCGCAGTGTGCGGTAGCTAACCAGTATTTATCTGCTTATGCATATGATGCTGATTGGGTTAGGGTAGTCGTGCAGCCTTGTTGACCTTGTCAAGGGTCGTGCGGGTGGGTTTGATTCAATCAAGAAATGACGGGTTGAACTTGACTTGCGGTCTATGGTTTGTTGACCTTGTCAAGGTCATAGATCGTTCGGGGCAAAATATTATCGGGAATTTCAAGTGTTGAAATTTGCAATGAGATTGCATACCTTCTATGTGATAGTTGGATCCCGATACCCGCTGCAAGTAAGAGTTACTCCTGGGAGAGTTTTACACATTACAATTAGCCGATCAAGTAGGTGTCTAGTGTTGGGGTCAAAATTTGCACCCCCGGTTGACCGAGTCAAAGTCAAGGTCAACCCCCAAGCTAGGTAGGTCCAAGCCCAGGTCAAGCGGGCCTATGCCCAAGTCGAGCCCGCGGCCAGCCTCCTCCATGCTAAAATATAGATCATGTAATAAATAATTTTCATGTAATTTTTTATACATGAATGTATACGAAATGGGCATAAAGCCAAATTTTTGTGAGCCCATGGCTTATGTGCAAAAATGAAACGGCACATGAGCCATAAGATAGGAAAAAATGCCATTTTTGTAAAGCCCAAGGGGCTATATGTAAATATGTAAGCCTATATAAGGCAAAATGATGATGAATAAAGAACACTTTTTCATTCCCCAAAAAAAAAAACCTAGGGTTCTTTGTGCCTCCTGCTTCTTCTCCAAGGTTCTAAACCTTCTCATTTCTTTTGAATTAAATCAAGAGTTTTACTCTTTCTTTTCCAAAACTAAGTGGTTTTCCACCACGAAACCCACAAAGGGGGACTCAGATCTCCCATCAGATCTCAAAAAGGAGTGATTTTTAAAATCTCCTACTTCTTGATCTTCAAGATCCGGCCAAACAACAGGAGGAAGAAGAAGAACCCCCTTTATCAGCTTCAAAATATCATAGGAGTTTAACTCCATACATATATACATAATAAATATTTCATTTCTGAAGCACAGCTTCTGTTTCTTAGGCTAAAAGCATCTTGTCCTCTCCAGCGCGCAGCGCAAGTGCGCAAAGCACCCGCGTGCCGACACGTGGCGCGCGCTTGCGCACCTGCGCGCTTGCGCAAGTGCGCAAAGCGCCCGCGTGCCGACACGTGGCGCGCGCGCGCTTGCGCACGTGCGCGCATTGCGCAAAGCGCCCGCGTGCCGACACGTGGCGCGCACGCGCTTGCACCTGCGCGCAACGCGCATTGCGCAAAGCGCCCGCGTGCCGACACGTGGCGCGCGCGTGCGCTTGCGCATTTGCGCGCAGCGCTCTTGCGCAAAGCGCCCACGTGCCGACACGTGGCGCGCGCGCTTGCGCACCTGCGCGCAGCGCTCATTGCGCAAAGCGCCCACGTGCCGACACGTGGCGCGCTTGCGCCTGAGCGCACAGCACCTAAGCGCACAGTGCCCAAGGTGCTGCCCCACGCATCCTTTGGATGCCTTTTCCCTTTTTTATATATATATATAACATATGCATACACATGTATAGATACACACACGCTCCACAATACTGTCCTCCTCAAAAATTTTTGGGCCGGGGCGCTGCCCTGCACCCCGCAAGGGGGCTGCTAGCCCCCTTGACCCCCAGCCCGCTATCCGGGTAGCGGGACCCCCGTAAAAACTCTGCGTGGCTCCCGATATATCCAAAACCCCCTTTCAAAACAAAACACATGTACACTGCACATTGAGTTCGCATGACCAGTTTAACCCGTTAATCGGAGGTTCCCTCGCCCCAAAGGCGAGGGGTAATTAACGGCAGCTTAGTCCGCGGCTGCCGGAGATTCGGATCCCCACAATCATTAAACCCCGGCCTACCCTAGGCAGGGGGAATCTGTAGTACGCCTGACAAGCGCGCGCGTATTCCCATCTCACTGGGGTGACGAAAAATACCCTACAGATTCTGGCACGCCCGGTGGGACCAATCTCTCCTCCCATATTTCGGGTTAAGCGTTCATGCGAACTCAATCAATATACATACCTATATTTATATTAAAAATAATGCTTTTTTTCATGCAGGATTTTCAAGCGATCACCTTTCAACAATGTCTCTGATGATGAACTCAGCTCTCAGCACGGCTCCCGTCTCCTACACGATGAGGATAGACTCTAGGACGGTCCTCCCGGCCAGTCTCGGGCGACAATGGGAGGAGTCGCTGCTACCATTCGGCTCTATTATGTTCATGCCAGTTGGCGCCATCCCAGCTCCTCAAGCCCCGGTGGCAGACAAACCGGTCTCGAAAGGCAGGAGACCAAATGTGGTGATCTCAAGGGAGCCCCAACCCAAACGCAAGTCGGTGTCTGAATGAATTTCCTTGGCCCCAGCTGGGGGCAAGGCCATCAACACCAATAAAGCTACAACACGTCCTGAGCAAGCTCCAGCGGTGCCCTTGACCACTGCTCGATCGGGTGTCTTCTCTAAGCTCCCCTATGATCAACTCACAATGGCTTCCCGGGTAGCAGATGCCCACCAAGCCTTCAAAATTGAGAAGCTGAGGGAGAAAAGGCTCAGATATATAGCCAACAAAAGGGCTAGGGCTACTGCCAGGCTAAACCTCATGAGGTTCGAAGAACAGGGTTACCCCGCCAAAAATGAGGGGATGACTGAATGTGTTATCCACACTGTCTACGTGGTGGGCACGCGCAGCAAGAGCAAGGACGGGGCTACCACATCTCAAATCCAATCTGGCTTTAATGTGGTTGCCACTTCCCAAGAACAGCCGCCTCCGCTGGATGATGAAAACCCTCTCGATGAGGCTGATAGGCAGAGAGAGCCCTCAATTCATGAGGAGTCAGGCTCGGAAAGCGAAGATGAGCCAACTTTCCGTCCTAAGACCACAGAGCAGCAACTTCTCCAAGAGCTCCGAAAACAGCTCAGAAGCAAAGATAAGGAGATGGCCAAGCTCTACTCAAAGATCGACGACTTGACAAATGTCGTCTTACGGCTTACGGCCCAACTTGCCTCTCAGCCGCCCAATCAAGCACAGGGCTCAGCTCATGAACCGGGAAACGATGTCCCAAAGCAACCGACGCCTATTCCCTCAAATCCAAAAGTGGGCGGACCTCATGAAAGTCAATCGCATCCTATCTCAGGAAATGTCTTGGCTACCGTTGACAGTAGCCCGCTAACTCAAGATCAAATCATGGATTTGGTTGCCAGCAAAGTCAAAACATTGGTGGCCGAAGCCGAAGCGCAAAAAGATATCAGCAGTAGTGGAAGACCATATCCTGCTCAGTATGATCTGGTAGAGTTTCCTAGCGGCTATGTCATCCCTAAATTCGGAAGATTCGATGGGACGGGAAATGCGAATCAACACATCGCCCACTTCAAAGCCTCATGCGGGAATACTGGGGGCAATGATGCGCTTCTCCTCCGCCAGTTCGTTAATAGCTTGACCGATGTTGCTTTCGACTGGTACGCGAGCATACCGGATGGCTCCGTTACTACTTTCGTCCAAATGGAGTCTTTGTTTCGACAAAGATTCATGAGCGTCAGCGATAAGATCACCATTGCCGAGCTCGTAAGGACCAAGCCCAAGAACAACGAAAGCAACACGGATTTTATAACCCGATGGCGCAATCTCTCCGTCAAATGTGAACCACCGATAGAGCAGGACCAATCTGTCAGTCTCCTTGTCGGAAATCTCAACAATTGGATGGCCCCGTTTCTATGCACCGCGGGTCTCAAAACATTCCAAGAACTGACCAGAAAATTTCAAATGCTGGAGCGCTCAAAGCAGGAGTCCTCCTCGGATTCGCAAAATAACAATAGGTCCTGGAGAAACCGAAAGGACGATAATCGCAAAGGCGGAAATTCCGACGATTCTGAATCTTTCAATGCCTTGGCCAACCGAAATAAGCAAGGGTTGAGCGGGCCTAGCGCCAACCAGCCTCGGAAGCCAATGTTCGGAGAGGGAGGAGAATCTCCACTGAAAGAGAAGCTGGATAAGGTCTATTCCTTCAGAAGGGACAAAATCCGTAAAATATTCAAAGATGCCCTGAAAAACGGTTTACAACTGCCAGAGTCAAAAAGACCGCAGGAAGCGAATAGGACCGACGACCCCAAATACTGCCCCTATCACAGAGTGATAGGTCATGCCATTGAGGACTGCTTCGTCTTCAAAGATTGGGTCGAAAAGCAATACAAGGCAGGAGAGATAGAACTGTCCAAAGGCGTGTTAGTAAACAGTCAAGATGCGACCGCCAATTTCATACAAACGGAGA
Organism: Agapanthus africanus; assembly: GCA_030015575.1. Taxonomy (NCBI): domain Eukaryota; kingdom Viridiplantae; phylum Streptophyta; class Magnoliopsida; order Asparagales; family Amaryllidaceae; genus Agapanthus; species Agapanthus africanus. Next base: position 131,965,652 of record CM057337.1, read on the forward strand.
CCGAAGTTCTTCATGAAACCGATTCTCTCAGGCATCTGCCTTTCTCTGAAAACAATCGACCACCACGTCATTAAACTGGGAACAATCGACCTCTAAGTCGTTAAACTGGGAATGTAAAAAAAAATGTAAATAAAAAAAATGTGTAAATAAAAGAAAAATAAAGAAAAGCCGAAATGATGGGGCAACTCGCAATAAAAATCAGCGAGTAAAAATAAAAATGAAAATAAAGCCGAAATGATGGGGCAACCGCGAATAAATAGCCGAAATGATAGGGCAATCGCGACCTTCGCGATAAGAAAAGCTGAAATGATAGAGCGATCGCGGTAAAATAAAAAAAAAACAAAAAAAAAAAACAAGGGCGGATGATGAGTTGCTCCTGGTATTATTCCAGTGCAGCAATGCAGACGCCAAACCAAAATCCAATTATCCAAAACTCTCCCAGCCCTACGGTTAGTCCCCAAATTGACTACCGTATACAATCCACGGGCTCAAATAATTCTCATCACTCTCATGCCCCATCGTAATCACCAGTTACGCGGCTGGTCTCCGCCTTTGGAATTATGCTTCATTGGAAAGACCCACTCATGTGTCCTCACGATGTATGAGGAGAACAAACCTTCGTGAGATCCTTACGACTCACCAAGGAAAAACACACTTAGGAGTCCTCACGACTCCTAAGGAGAACATACGCCTGCGGGATCCTTACGACTCGCAGGGAGAAAATGCTTTTATGGGACCCTCACGGCCCATAAAATTGAAAAGCCTTAGGTGATAGGGATCCAAACCTGTCTCCTAAGCCATCGCTCCCCAATCCCCAACGGCGAATGATGAGTCGCTCCTGGTACCATATTCCAGTGCAGCGATGCAGACGCCAACCAAATTCCAAATCCCATACCCCAACGGCGAATGATGAGTCGCTCCTGGTACCATATTCCAGTGCAACGATGCAGACGCCAACAAAGTCCCAAAAATTTTTATGGCCCTACGGTCTGGATCATACATCCTGCAAAACCGTATACAATCCACGGGCGTAAAACAATCCCAATCTCTCCAAAAAAAAATAATAAAAAATAAAAAAAATAAAAAATAATAATAAAAAAAAGGTATGTCCACAAGCAAAATGGGCGCGGATGAAAACCCGAAAGGGCTCCGTGAGTAAAAACAGCAGGACTGCCGGCGAGTTTGTGAAAACCCGAAAGGGCGCAAACTCGTGAGAAAAAGATGAAATGCACTCGTAATGTCGGGCGCAAACTCGTGAGAAAAAGATGAAATGCACTCGCAATGTCCTCTCGACTTTGTGAGGAGAAAATTCCCGCGTGAGATCCTTACGACTCACAAAGGAGCGACACACTTGGGAGTCCCCACGACTCCCGAGGAGAAAATACACTTACGGGATCCTTACGACCCGTAGGGAGAAAATACTTTGTGAGACCCTTACGGCTCACAAAATTGAAAAGTCTTAGGTGATAGGGACCTAAAACCTGTCTCCTAAGCCATCGTTTCCTAATAAGCAAGCGCAAATGATGATTCGCTCCTGGTACCATATTCCAGTGTAGCGATGCTGTTGCCAAAAAAAAAAAAAAACAATTCCCAAATCCTCTCATGACAAATGATGATTCGCTCCTGGTACCATATTCCAGTGTAGCGATGCTGATGTCAACCAAAATCAAATCAACAAACAAGCTCTGTGTCGGAATCATGCTTCGTCTCAGAATATGCACCCCGTGTCGAAATGATGCTTCGCCTCGGTGTATCTGCCTTCCCTGTCGGAATTATGCTTCGGCTCGGAATCAACCAACGACCTCCTCGTCGGAATTATGCTCCATCTCGGAATCAAGTCGACCAGCAAGCTCTGCGTCGGAATTATGCTTCGTCTCAGAATGCACCCCGTGTCGAAATGATGCTCCGCCTCGATGTACCTGCCTTCCCTGTCGAAATTATGCTTCGTCTCGGAATCAAGTCAGCCAACAAGCTCTGCGCCGGAATCATGCTCCGTCTCAGAATGTATCCCGTGTCGAAATCAATGTTTCGCCTCGGAATATCTGCCTTCCTTGTCGAAATTATGCTTCGCCTGGGAATCAACCTCTGCATCGAAAGTATGCTTTGGTCAAAATGTCTGCCGCTCTTCGGAATGATGCTCCGATCCCCTGGAATCATGCTCCGCCCATCGGAACGATGCTCCGATCCTTGGAACGATGCTCCGCCCTTCGGAACGATGCTCCGATCCTTGGAACCATGCTCCGCCCATCGGAATGATGCTCCGATCCCCTGGAATGATGCTCCGCCCATCGGAATGATGCTTCGATCCCTGGAATCATGCTCCGCCCATCGGAACGATGCTCCGATCCTTGGAACGATGCTCCGCTCTTCGGAATGATGCTCCGCCCTTCGGAACGATGCTCCGCCCTTCGGAACGATGCACCGATCCCTGGAATCATGCTCCGATCCTTGGAATTATGCTCCGCGCTTCGGAATAATGCTCCGATCTTCTCCGATCCTTGGAATTATGCTCCGCGAATCAAAATGATACTCCGATCCCCGGGAATCATGCTCCCCGGGATGATGCTCCGCCCCCGGAATGATGTTCCACCTCGAAGTTCAGCTTCAAGATCCATCAATTTCATGCACACAACTCAAATGTGCGGTGTGCATTTATTGATGGGGGGCACTTTGTTGGGGTCAAAATTTGCACCCCCGGTTGACCGAGTCAAAGTCAAGGTCAACCCCCAAGCTAGGTAGGTCCAAGCCCAGGTCAAGCGGGCCTATGCCCAAGTCGAGCCCGCGGCCAGTCTCCTCCATGCTAAAATATAGATCATGTAATAAATAATTTTCATGTAATTTTTTATACATGAATGTATACGAAATGGGCATAAAGCCAAATTTTTGTGAGCCCATGGCTTATGTGCAAAAATGAAACGGCACATGAGCCAGAAGATAGGAAAAAATGCCATTTTTGTAAAGCCCAAGGGGCTATATGTAAATATGTAAGCCTATATAAGGCAAAATGATGATGAATAAAGAACACTTTTTCATTCCCCAAAAAAAAAAACCTAGGGTTCTTTGTGCCTCCTGCTTCTTCTCCAAGGTTCTAAACCTTCTCATTTCTTTTGAATTAAATCAAGAGTTTTACTCTTTCTTTTCCAAAACTAAGTGGTTTTCCACCACGAAACCCACAAAGGGGAACTCAGATCTCCCATCAGATCTCAAAAAGGAGTGATTTTTAAAATCTCCTACTTCTTGATCTTCAAGATCCGGCCAAACAACAGGAGGAAGAAGAAGAACCCCCTTTATCAGCTTCAAAATATCATAGGAGTTTAACTCCATACATATATACATAATAAATATTTCATTTCTGAAGCACAGCTTCTGTTTCTTAGGCTAAAAGCATCTTGTCCTCTCCAGCGCGCAGCGCAAGTGCGCAAAGCGCCCGCGTGCCGACACGTGGCGCGCGCTTGCGCACCTGCGCGCTTGCGCAAGTGCGCAAAGCGCCCGCGTGCCGACACGTGGCGCGCGCGCTTGCGCTCGTGCGCGCATTGCGCAAAGCGCCCGCGTGCCGACACGTGGCGCGGGCGCTTGCGCACCTGCGCGCAACGCGCATTGCGCAAAGCGCCCACGTGCCGACACGTGGCGCGCGCGAGCGCTTGCGCATTTGCGCGCAGCGCTCTTGCGCAAAGCGCCCACGTGCCGACACGTGGCGCGCGCGCTTGCGCACCTGCGCGCAGCGCTCATTGCGCAAAGCGCCCACGTGCCGACACGTGGCGCGCTTGCGCCTGAGCGCACAGCACCTAAGCGCACAGCGCCCAAGGTGCTGCCCCACGCATCCTTTGGATGCCTTTTCCCTTTTTTTTATATATATATAACATATGCATACACATGTATAGATACACACACGTTCCACAATACTGTCCTCCTCAAAATTTTTTGGGCCGGGGCGCTGCCCTGCACCCCGCAAGGGGGCTGCTAGCCCCCTTGACCCCCAGCCCGCTATCCGGGTAGCGGGACCCCCGTAAAAACTCTGCGTGGCTCCCGATATATCCAAAACCCCCTTTCAAAACAAAACACATGTACACTGCACATTGAGTTCGCATGACCAGTTTAACCCGTTAATCGGAGGTTCCCTCGCCCCAAAGGCGAGGGGTAATTAACGGCAGCTTAGTCCGCGGCTGCCGGAGATTCGGATCCCCACAATCATTAAACCCCGGCCTACCCTAGGCAGGGGGAATCTGTAGTACGCCTGACAAGCGCGCGCGTATTCCCATCTCACTGGGGTGACGAAAAATACCCTACATCTAGAAAGGTGTCAACGATTTTACGCCTCTGGGAAAATGAGGTTACATTAATTAGGTTCGTGCGAAAGCATGGGGGACCTCCCTCAAAGTACCGACACTGGCCTGGCTGAAAGATTGGCGAACTTGTAGTGTGTAATTAATCCCGGCTAGTCTTTCCTTTTAGGGTTTGAAGGAAGATTTGATAAAAAGCAGTGGGAGCCATCCTGATTAGATAAAATAATAACCAATCTATTCTTGAAAGAGCGCACGCTGAGTGTTTTCTTCTCTCTCTCCACGTAGCGACCATATCACGCCTTAATCAAGATAATAATACGGATAATTGACCGAACCCGCTTGTTATACTGAGCTGGGGAACGTTGGTCCCGCTCCAACATATAATTGTTATAAGACAGAGTAGGAAATTGGGGATTACCAGAATTCCCGTGCCGCCCAAACGAAGAGAGTGCATGCTAATGCATCATCTTCGGGTGTGTTCATTATACAGAACTGTTTCTCAGTATCCTCCGCATCCTTGGTATATGATACCGGATCAGGATCCCAGATATGTAATCTGTTACATAGGGCTACAAAAGGGTAAAAAAACTGAGAACGGGTGATAAGTTTCATGAGGCAGAAAACGGGGCAAGTGTTGCATCCAAGTCTGTTGGTCACTGTCACCCTGTATTACAAATACATTGATTCTGAACGAATGTTATTAGATACCGAACCTGATATACAAAATCATATCAGTCTCTTTATTAGTAAAGAAATGATATAATTTTGTATTGTTGGATAATGTTTTGAACATTTCCTATATCAAAAGTTGATCGGTTCAGGCACGTTATCTAAAAGCATTGACGTTCTAAATCAAACTACAGTTCTTAGTATACGGATCACACACAAGAGGAAGAGTTCAGAAATGAACGAATTCTTCTTGAGGATTGTAGACTAGGTCATATCAATGCGACCCGACTGGCTGAAGTTACATATAGATGCATATTTAAATCAGTTCGAATTTACATCTTGTGAAACTTGCCAGTCATGTCACAAAGATATAATGACACCAGCTCTGTTTATTGGAAACAGAGAAATAGTCAGTAAACTCTTGGGACTGATACATGATGATGTATGTAAGGTCTCCTGTCTACACATGCCAAGACTGGTTCTTTGTACTTCATTACATTCTCTGATGATCTTTCGAGATTCAGACCTATGTTCCTGTTGAAACATAAGTCCGAACCTTTTGAGATATTCACATAATATAAGCGAGAAATAGAGAACCAAAAAGGGTAAAAGTATTATGTCCTTTGATACGATCAGGGAGGAGAATATTCGAGCACGGAATTCCTGAACTATTCTAAAGGAGAATGAGTTTCTCTCTCAGGATTACTCCTCCGTATACACCATAGCACGATGGTAGATCGGGGCAGAGCAATCACACCCTATATGATAAGGTGTGCTCTATGATGAGTACTACTGAGTTGTTACCTATTTCCTTTCTGGAAGTAATGCGCTTGAGAAGCTGCATACCTATTGAATAGGGTTCCAATCAAATCAGTTACCTACCACCTCATATATGATATGGAAAGGGAAGAGCCCAAGTCTTAAGTTAGTTAAGATTTGGGGTTGTCCGGCCTATGTCAAAAAGCAAAATCCGGACAAGCTCGAGGCAAGGTAAGTTATGTACAACTGGAAAGGTTCCAGCTATACAAGCTACAGCAGATGATTTGGTAGAACCAAAGGATTCAGTAGATTCCAACGAACCTCAGCCTCTCCGCCGATCTAGTAGGGTTCCTCACCCACCTGAGAGATACTTCGGTTTCTCTATGACAGTGGGAGCGAGGATTGCATCATGAGATGATGACCCAACTAGTTTCGAGCTGGCCATCAGGAGTAAGACTCTGTAAGAATGGCTGGATGCTTAGTGATCTGAGATGGAATCCATGTACACCAACAAAGTATGGACTTTGGTTGCTATATCTGAAGGGTTAAATCCCCATCAGGAGCAAGTATATCTTGAGAAGATTACTTGGTGTAGATGGAAAAGTTGAGACTTTCAAAGCTAGACTTGTTAAAGGTTTTCGTCATCGACCAGGCGTAGATAATGATAAAACCTTTTCCAGTACCTATGCTTAAGTCTATCCAGATACTACTTGCCACTGCTACATACCATGACTATGATATCTGGCGGTTGGGTGTCATGACTGCTTTTCTAAATAATGTTTTAGAAGAGTGCGTCTATAAGTACACAGCCAGAGGGCCTCGTAGACAATGGGAGCAGCGGAAACGTGTGCAAAATGCTTTATAGGATAAAGCAGGCATCGCGGAGTTGGAACATCTGTTTTGATGGATTAGTCAAAGAAGTTGACATCATCAAAATGGTAGATGAACCTTGTATAAACAAAAAGGTAGTAGGGAGTATGGTGGCGATCTTCATAGAGTACGTGGATGACATACTCTTGATAGGGAAGGAGTTTCCTATGCTACGCTCGATCAATCTCCGTTTATCACATGGATTCTCCATATAGGATCAAAGTGATACCTCTTAAATCCTGAGTTTTCATCTATGAGATAGATGTAATTGGATGCTAGGATTCTCACTAGATATAGTGAGATGGTATCAATCGATCCTGGGGAGAATCGTTGGAAGGGTTCCAGGGTGATAAAGACGACTGAATGTCAGTCACAGGCATTGTCTTTACCCTCAGTAAAGGGACGGTATGTTGGAAGAGTTCCAAGCTAGATACCGTGACATACTAGACGATAAAGGCAGGATACATCGCTACTTAAGATACTACCAAAGAGGCTGTTTGGGTGTATATTGGTTCATGAGATGAACTAGGTTCCTACCATTCTGTGACAATGGAAGTGTGGCTTTGGCCAAGGAACGCTGGTCCCATCAGTGATCCAGACATGTTCTAAGGCAGTATCACCTGATCATGGAGATGGTTGATCTCTAAGGGATCGAGGTTAGGAGAGTAGACTCAGAGGATAACACGGCGGATCCACTCACGAAGGCCTATTCCCAAAGAGAGACTTTTATGGGATGGTTGAGTATGAGATACTACAACCACTGCTGTACAGATGGCCCTAGTGCAAGTGGGAGATTGTTAGTTATATGTATGCCCTAGAGGCCATTACTGTACATTGGATGTATATTGTAGTGGATGCTGGGACATATATAGGGAGGACTTTCTTGCTCGACATGATAGTATGCTATCTGGTTACTCTTTACCTTAACGTGTACATTGATTGTCTCTCTGTTACATGTTGGTAAAGCCCTTAGGATGTGTACTTGACTACCTGGACTATGATGCAGATCATACTAGTGGGGACATGGTAGTCCATAAGTACATCTTTCAAGGTCCCTAGTCGTGGGTGTATCGAGACGAGGCATTGATATACCAGAGTAGACTAGCGTATACCTTCTCAACCCATACAGATGGACGATGGATGATCCCATATCCATCGGTGTTTGACATCAGAGGAGATATACGGGTGCTCAGTAGAGACTGGTTACACTAGACGGACTCGCCGAGAACTCCCAGATGGTATTATACCTTACGTCAGATGGCAGTTCTCTGGTGACACTGGTACAGAGTAGTCTGTTGACCCGAGATCGTCATAGAGTCTTGTGTGGTTCCCACTGTGCTTTGATTTCCATTTTACCACGTCCAAGAGGGCGTGCAAAACGGTGGTTTTTGGGTACAGTCCCGAATCACATGGAGGCAATGAGCGATAGGAGGGGATTCGTCTCTCCCGGTATAGGGGGTTGATGTTGCGCTGTGTTCGATTGGCTATAACAGGAAATCCCTGGCCAGGGTTGCTGAGATTTACTGGTAAGTGTTACCAGTAGTTTCTCGAATTGTTATAGACCTCATATCGACACGACTTATCGAGCTATTGGGGTCTGACGTTTACCACCCCTAGGCGAGATATGCGACATATCAGACGACGAGACCGGACTGTATGGTAAGTGTTACTGGTTGGATTCACAGGAGTGTGAGCGGGCTTGCTCGTCGATCTTCTGATCGATCAATACCTGGGTGGCCGTTACGTTTAGCAGACCGCTTGCGGCTTGTGGGTGTTTGATATGATCAGCATCTGCTGCCGGCGTATTGACGAGTCTTTAGAGTCCTACACAGTGGTTTCCTGGCTCAAGCAAAACGAAATAGGAGCGCATATGAGATATGTGCGGGACCGAGAATAATGCGTGTATGTGATACCGTATTCCATTCTCGCGATGAATGTATCGAATGGTTATATGCGATATAACCTAGTTATCGAATCAAGGATTGATTCGATAAGCCGATACATTGTATACTAGTCGGTTGTGTTCGACATGACCGGATCATTGAATCAAGTGTTGATCTGATGATTTAATATATAATTATATATTTGATATATTACTTTGCATTAACTAGTATTGGTTCACTTTAAATGGATTTTCTCACTTGTTTGCGCACAATGTATATATGATATATTTTTGTGCACAAGTTTGTATCATGTTTGATGATGCATCCTTACTTGGGTTTGTGTAAAGATTAAACCATGGTTATATGAATGGTTAGGGTTTTGATTTCTTATTCATTTATTTATCTATTTATTCTTTTGGAAAATAATAAAGCATAAAAGAAAAATGGTGGCTTTCTTTGGATGCATGTTGAAGCTTCATGAAGCTTTGACTAAGTCACCATTTTTGTCTCATGCTTAACCCTAACCATTCCACTTAACCCTAGTTCATTCTCTACACTTGACCATAGTTGGATTATGATAAGTATTCATTTTATTTTCTTTTTGTGATATACTCATCATAATATATTCATCTTCTTCTTCTTCTTCTTCACATGAAGAAGCTTGCCTCCATCAATGCAACTTGAGAAAATGAGTGAGAAATCCAATTCTAAAGTGAACCCACCTCCTATTTCTTCATCCTCTACCTCTTGCCAAGTAGTAGAGTGTGTTTTCTTCACAAGTTTCATGACTTGGTGAAATGGGAGCTTGATCTTGTGATGCTTCGACGTAGATCATCTTCGGCATGAAGCCGACGACCTTGCCTGTCCATTTCTCCGATGAAGCCGACGCTAGAGCCCGGGATTTGATTTGGACAGCGAGGAGACTTCATTACGGAGCCGTGGAGGTGGAGGACCGGATCTACAAAGGTTGTATTTCCGTTCACTTTTAGTTATATTGATAACTAGTTGCTTTGTCGCCTAAAAATCTAGTTAACGATCCGAATTAGGGTTTCTCGGCACCATAATTTTTGAAATTGGTATGGTTGATGCCTTGTGAGACCTCTTGAGAGTGCCTAGGAACCTTTCAATTCATGCATAAAAAATTACATTAAAATTATTTATTACATGATTTTTATGTTTGCATGGGGAGGCTGGCCACGGGCTCGACTTGGGCATGGGCCCACTTGGCCTGGGCTTGGACCCACCTAGCTTAGGGTTGACTTTGATTTTGACTTGGTCAACCGAGATGTAATTTTTGAACCCAATAGACCCTTCTGGTACGAGATGAGTAGCAAGGAAGTCGGCGAGGGATTGCCCTTTTACTGTTTTCTAAGGAGTATAGATTATATCAAATTCAAGCAGCATGATAACCCATCTTACCATTCTACCGGCTAGACTTGCTTTAGTCATTAAGTGTTTGAGGGGGTTGACCTTGGAGATCAGCATAACCCGATGAGCGAGAAGATAGTGTCTTAGCTTTTTCACGGCAAATATCAAGGCCAGGCACTGCTTTTCGATCGGGGAATAGTTATGTTCCGCCCCAACTAACGTTCGACTGAGATAGTAGAGGGCATTCTCTTTTCCCTCCTCATTGTTCTGGGCGAGGAGTGCACCGAGTGACTCATCTAGCGCGGTAGTATAGAGGATCAACGATTTATTTAGAACGGGAGCAGCAAGCACTAGAGGGTGCAGCAGGTACTGTTTGATATTTTCGAACGCTTCTTGACATTTGGCATCCCAGACGAAAGGAGCTCCTTTCTTCATGAACTTCGAAAAGGGCATGCATCCTCCCGATAGGTTAGAGATGAACCTTCATATGTAAAAGAGCTTGCCTTGAAAGGATCTTAGCTGCGTCAGATTCTTCGGAGGAGGCATCTCTATGATGGCCTTTATCTTCGATAGGTCGACCTTGATTCCTCGATGTCGAACTATGAAGCCCAAGAATTTTCCTGATGATACGCCAAAAGCGCACTTTAGAGGATTATCTTCAGATTGTATTCCCTCAATCTGATGAAAACGGTCCTGAGACCTTGGATGTGATCGGCTTTGGCTTTAGTCTTGATGACCAAATCATCAACATAACATTCGACGACTTTATGGATTAGGTCATCAAAGATATTGGTCATTGCCTTTTGATATGTAGCACCTGCGTTCTTTAATCCGAATGGCATCACCTTGTAGCAGTACATCCCGATCGGGGTTCGAAATGCTGTGTGTTTCTCATGCTCGGGCGACATCTTGATTTGATTATATCCAGACGAGCCATCCATGAAAACGAACAGCTCGTAATTTGAGGTGTCGTCGACCATCATTTTCATGACCGGAAGCGGGAAATCGTCTTTAGGGCATGCCTTATTGAGATCCCTAAAATTGATGCAAACTCATATCTACCCGTTCCTCTTTTTCACTAGGACGATGCATGCCATCCAGTCTGTAGGGTTCCTAGGCACCCTATAGAGGTCTCACAAGGCATCAACCATGCCATTTTACAAAAATATGGTGCCGAGAAACCCTAGTTAACGGATCGTTGCTAGAAATCTAGGCGAAAAGTAAACTAGTTAACACTTAACTACTAGAATATGGAAATTACAACCTTTGTAGATCCGGATATCCACCTCCACGGCTCCGCAACGAAGTCTCCTCGCTGTCCATGTCGAACCCCGGGCTCTAACGTCGGCTTCATCGGAGAATGAACGGGATTGGTCATCGACGACGATGCCGAAGATGATCTACGTCGAGGCATCGCTAGATCAAGCTCCCACTTCACAAAGTGATGAAACTTGTGAATAAAACACACTCTACTACTTGGCAAGAGGTAGAGGATGAAGAAATAGGAGGTGGGTTCTCTTTAGAATTGGATTTCTCACTCTCAAGCTCAAGTTGCCATTGATGGCCTCAAGGTTTCAAACTTGAAGATGAAGAAGAAGATGAGCTAGAATTATGATAAGTCTTTTTTAAAATGAAAAGAAAAACAATACTTATCATAATCAAACTAAGGTTAAGTGTAGAGAGCAAACCATGGTAAGTGGGAATAATTAGGGTTTAACATGAAGACAAAATGGTCTTTGAGTCAAACCTTCATGAAGCTTCATCAAGCTTCATGACAAAAAGAAAACCATTTTGTTTTCATAAAATTATTTAAATAAAAAGGAATGGATAAATAAATGAGTGATTAAAACAAAACCCTAATTATCTACTTAACCATGGTTTTATTCTTTATACTTAACCATATAAACATGCATCATCAAATATGATACATACAAGTGCACAAAAGTATATCACATATACATCATGCACATCAAGTGAGAAAATCCATTTAAAGTGAACCTATATTAGTTAATGTAAAGTAATATATCAAATATATAATTATACATTAAATCATTAAATCAACACTTGATTTAACGACCCGGTCATATCGCATATAACCGACTAATATCAATAGTAACAACTTATCGAATCAACACTTGATCCGATAACCCGGCTATAACGCATATAACCGATCAATGTTACAAATCGCGAGAATCGAATACAGTATCACATACTGGTATTATTCTCGGTCCCGCACATATCTCATATGTGCTCCTATTTCGTTTCGCTTGAGCCAGGAAACCTCTGTGTAGGACTCTAAAGACTCGTCAATACGCCGGTAGCAGATGATGATCATATCAAGCACCCACAAGCCGCAAGCGGTCTGCTAAATGTAACGGCCATCCGGGTATTGAGCGATCAGAAGATCGATGAGCTATCCCGCTCACACTCCTGTGAATCCAACCAGTAACACTTACCGTACAGTCCGGTCTGATCGTCTGATATGTCGCATATCTCACCTAGGGGTGGTAAACGTCAGACCCCAATAGCTCGATAAGTCGTGTCGATATGAGGCTCATAACGGGTCGAGAAACTACTGGTAACACTTACCAGCAAATCTCTGATCAGCCCTGGCCAGGGACTTCCCTGTTACGGCCAATCGAGCACAGCGCAACATCAACTCCCAATACCGGGAGAGACGAAACCCCTCCTATCGCTCATTGCCTCCATGTGACTCGGGACTGTATCCAAAGACCACCGTTTTGCACGCCCTCATGGACGTGGTAAGGTGGAGATCAAAGCACAGTGGGAATCACACAAGACTCTATGACGATCTCGGGTCTACAGACTAACCTGCACAAGTGTCACCTGAGAACTGCCATCTGACGTGAGGTATAATACCATCTGGGAGTTCTCGGCGAGTCCGTCCAGTGTACCCAGTCTCCACTGAGCACCCGTATACCATCTCTGATGTCAAACACCAATGGATATGGGATCATCCATCGCCCATCTCATGGGTCGAGAAGCATATACGCTAGTCTACTCTGGTATATCGATGTCCCGTCTCGATACACCCACGACTAGGGACCTTGAAGGATGTACTTATGGACTACCATGTCCCCACTAGTATGATCTGCATCACAGTCCAGGTAGTCAAGTACATATCCTAAGGGCTTTACCAACATGTAACTATAAGACAGTATAAAGAGACTAGTGTACATGTTAAGATAAAGATTAACCAGATAGCATACTATCATATCGAGCAAGAAAGTCATCTCTATATATGTCCAAGCATCCAATATAATATACATCATCTGTACAATACTGGCCTCTAGGGCATACATACAACTAACAATCTCCCACTTGCACTAGGGCCAGCTGCTGGAGTATCGCATACCGAGCATCCCGAAGAGTCTCTCAAACTGTATATGGGGAATGGCCTTCGTGAGTGGATCCGCGGTGTTGTTCTTCGTGTCAACCCTCCTGACCTCGATCTCCCGGCGATCAACTATCTTTCGAATCAGGTGATACCGCCTCAGAATATGCCTGGATCGCTGATGGGACCTGGGTTCCTTGGCCAAAGCCACCGCTCCATTGTTATCGCAATACAAAGGTATTGGATGCTCAATGGATGGAACCACTCCAAGTTCAGTAATGAACTTCTTGATCCAGACAGCCTCTTTGGCAGCATCGTTGGCAGCGATGTATTCAGCCTCCATCGTCGAGTCTGCCACGGTTTCCTGCTTGGAACTCTTCCAGCTAACCGCCCCTCCGTAAAGGGTAAAGACAAAGCCCGACTGCGACTTAGAGTCGTCCTTATCACTCTGGAAGCTCGAATCGGTAAAGGACTCCACTTGGAGCTCTCCGTTACCATACACCAAGAACATATCTCTAGTCCTTCGTAAGTACTTGAGAATGCTCTTCACAGCTGTCCAGTGACTCTCTCCAGGATCAGCTTGATACCTGCTCACTACACTTAGTGAGTATGCCACATCGGGTCTGGTACATAGCATCGCATACATGATAGAGCCTACTGCCGAAGCATAGGGTATCCCTTGCATGCGAGCTCTCTCCAAATCAGTCTTGGGAGACATCTCTTTGGAGAGAGTGACTCCAGAGATCGTGGGCAAGTTCCCACGCTTGGACTCTTCCATACTAAACCTCTTTAGTATGGTGTCAATGTACCTGGATTGGGACAATCCCAAAATCCGTTTGGATCTATCTCTATAGATCCTAATTCCCAATATGCAGGAGGCATCACCAAGATCTTTCATTGAGAATCTTTGTGATAAGAAGAGCTTGACCGATTGCAGCATAGGAATATCATTTCCTATCAAGAGTATGTCGTCCACGTACAATACGAGGAAGACAACCTTACTCTCTGCCACCTTCTTGTAGATACAAGGTTCATCTGGATTTTTGACGAAATCAAACTCTTTGATAACGACGTCAAAGCAGATGTTCCAACTCCGCGATGCTTGCTTTAATCCATAAATGGATTTAAGCAGCTTGCATACCTTTCCGCTGCTCTCACTGTCTACGAAGCCCTCTGGCTGAGTCATGTACACGCACTCTTCTAAATCACCGTTTAGAAAGACGGTCTTAATATCCATTTGCCAGATTTCGTAATCATGATAAGCAGCGATGGCAAGCATGATCCGGATGGATTTAAGTATAGCCACTGGAGAAAAGGTCTCGTCATAGTCCACACCTGGTCTTTGACGAAAACCCTTTGCTACAAGTCTAGCTTTGAAAGTCTCCACTTTCCCATCTACACCAAGTTTCTTCTTGAAGATCCACTTGCTCCCAATGGGTTTTACCCCTTCAGGAGCAACGTCCAAAGTCCATACTTTGTTGGTGTACATGGATTCCATCTCGGACCGCATAGCATCCAGCCATTTCACTGAGTCCCCACTCGTGATGGCCTGCTCGAAGCTAGTTGGGTCATCATCCTCCATGATGCAATCCTCGCTGCCACCATCCATGAGAAAACCGTAGTATCTCTTAGGTGGGCGAGGAACCCTACTAGATCGGCGGAGAGGCTGAGGTTCGTCGGAAGCTACTGAATGCTCTGGTTCCACTAAATCTTCTGTTGTGTTTTGTTCAGCTGGAACCTCTTCCAGTTCTACCTCAGAGCCACTAATTTCTTTTGCAAGAAATCCCTTTTCTAAAAAGGTGGCATGTTGAGCAACAAATACTCTTTGTTCCTCACTGTGGTAGAAGATATACCCTCGCGAATGTTTGGGATATCCAACAAACTTACACAAAACAGATCTTGCCTTGAGTTTGTCCGGTTTTTGTCTTTTGACATAGGCCGGGCAACCCCATATCTTTATAAAATTAAGATATGGTCTCTTCCCTTCCCATATCTCATATGGTGTGGTAGGCACAGATTTGGTGGGAACCCTGTTCAGTAGGTATGCTGCTGTTTCCAATGCATATCCCCAGAAGGAAACAGGTAACTCAGCTACACTCATCATAGAGCGCACCATATCTAATAGGGTGCGGTTTCTCCGCTCCGATACACCGTTGTGCTGTGGTGTATATGGAGGAGTTAGCTGAGAGAGAATCCCATTCTCTTTTAGGAAGTCCAGGAATTCAATGCTCAAGTATTCTCCTCCTCGATCAGATCGTAGGATTTTAATACTTTTTCCGGTTTGGTTCTCAACTTCTTGTTTATATTCCCTAAATTTCTCAAAAGCTTCTGATTTGTGTTTCATCAGGAACACATACCCGAACCTAGAGAGATCGTCAGTGAATGTAATGAAGTATGAAGAACCATCCCTGGCATGTGTAGACATGAGACCGCATACATCACTATGTATCAGTCCCAAGAGTTCGGTAACTCTTTCTCCGTGTCCCGTAAACGGAGTTTTGGTCATCTTGCCTTTGAGACATGACTGGCAAGTGTCATAAGATGAAAATTCAAACGGATTTAAATATCCATCTTTATGCAACTTAGCTAGTCGTGTCGCATTGATGTGACCCAGTCTACAATGCCACAAGAAGGATTCGTTCAATTCAGAACTCTTCCTCTTGTGTGTGTTTGTTATGCTCAGAACTGTTGATTGATTTAGAACATAAATGCCATTGTACAACGTGCCTGATCCAACCAACTTTTGGTTACGGAAAATGTTCATAACATTATCCTGTAATACAAAATTATATCCCTCTTTACTTAATAAAGAAACCGATATAATGTTGCATATCAGGTTCAGCATGTAATAGCATTCGTTCAGAACCAATGTATTACCAGTTGGTAATACAAGGTGATATTCTCCGACAGTCTTAGCTGCAACAATTGCACCATTTCCAACTCTAATGTCTTTATCACCTTCTCCAAGTTCTCTTCCTTTTCTAAGCCCATGTAACTGATTACATATATGGGATCCTGACCCGGTATCTAATACCCAGGACGTAGGGCAAATAGAGAAACAGTTCTCAGTAACGAACACACCCGAAGAAAATGCATCATCATGTACTTTCTTCATTCGGGTGGCATGGGAATCCTGGCATTCCCCTATATCCTGTTCAGTCCTATAACTCTTATAGGAAAGAACAGAACCAACGTTCCCCAGCACAGTATAACATGCGGGTTCGGTCAATACATCCATATTATTATCTTTATTAAGACATGAAATGGTCGCTACCTGGAGAGAGAGAGAAGAAAACACTTTAGCGTATGCTCGTGCAAGATCAGATTGGTTATTATCTTATCTAATCAGGATGGCTCCCACTGATTTTTATCAAATCTTCCTTCAAACCCTAAAAGGAAAGACTAGCCGGGATTAATTACACACTACAAGTTCGCCAATCTTTCAGCCAGGCCAGTGTCGGTACTTTGAGGGAGGTCCCCCGTGCTTTCGCACGAACCTAATTAATGTAAACCTCATTTTTCCATAGGCGTAACCCCGTTGACATCTTTCTAGACACCTACTTGATCAGCTAATTGCAATGTGTAAAATTCTCCCAGGAGTAACTCTTACTCGCAGTGGGTATCGGGATCCAACTATCTCATAGAAGGTATGCAATCTCATTGCAAATTTCAACACTTGAAATTCCCGATAATATTTTACCCCAAGCATCCTATGACCTTGACGGAGGTCAACAAACCACAGGGTGCAAGTCAAGTTCAACCCGTCATTTCTTGATTGAATCAAACCCACCCGCACGACCCTTGACGGAGGTCAACAAGGTCGTACGACTACCCTAATCCAATCTGCATCATATGCATAAGCAGACAAATACTAGTTAGCTACCGCACACTACGCCTTGACGGAGGTCAACAAACGTAGCATGAATACTAAGTAGGATTTATCTGAAATGACGGAGGGCTACGTCAGGTTTTTCTGAAAACCTATTGCGTAATGAACTTGATATCGTTGTAGAATCAAATGAAGTTTTAAAAATGGAATGATTTTGAGGCTTTTCTAGTTTTGCTAAAGGGGTCACTCCCGGTGAAGGGATCGTCGGCCCTTTCCTCGTCGAATGAGGTGCGAGATATATCATATATATCACTGTGCAAAGCATAAACTATAGAAGCAATCAAAAGCAAACCGAGTGTGTAGCATCTGCCAGTTATTGCTAAAGGAGTCACTCCCGGTGAAGGGATCTCGGTCCTTTCCTCATCGAATAAGGTGCGGGGTATATCATATATACCGCTGTGCAAAGCAAGAACTGTAGCTACCTGTTTTATTTTAAAATTCGATTCCACAACATCTTAGGTTTCTTATCTTTCATTAATCACATTAATGAAGTCCCATCATTTAAATACCTAAACATCACAGATAGATATGACGTACACTTATGCCATCCGCATTCGCCTCGATGTCCCCTCGTGCACCGTTAGGTTAGGTAACTAACGACAGAGCAGGGCAGGGCTAGCGCGGGTGTAAAATATAAGTAACGTCTATATAATATATCATATATACTATATACTATATCCATCACAGAGTTACAACACAGATATCGCAGCAGAATAAACATATGAAATATTGGATATACTAAGACGTCCGTGTTTTCAATACGAGCCAGTATAAAACACGGATTCCACGGTCGTGACGAATAGCCAATCCCACACCCCTAGACCCCTACGAGAGCGGCAAGCAATCCTGCCAATTCTAGGGTTAGGAGACCCGGACTCGACTCCTCGAGTTGGTCTCCCACTGGACCCCAGAACCCGGTTACTTGTGCTCCCCTCCTTGGGTCTATCCTAATGCGGAAAAGTAAATAATATATAAAATGTGACATCTTCCGCTACCTGGAAGTGCCCCAAATAAAAGAATATTACATACAAGTTTTTACATGAATGAAAATGAAAAACACTCATCTCACATAAAAACCCCCCGGCTATTCGAACACGACGATCCAATATAACATATCTAGCAACACATAACATCACATGTCATCAACGTAAGTAAATATGCGCATCCCAATTGTCGTTGACATATAGCAACGAAACCGGCGATATCACATGTTACACTTACGGTCACAGAAAAGAAAGTGTAAAACTACAACAATTGGAATCCGCAACTTCTTTAGACATCGCATGCCTAATCAAATGAAATACTTAGACATCACATGCCTAACAGATATAAATCCCGCATTTTAGTCTCATTATCGAAAACTCTTTTCAATATCATATGTGACTAAACTGCTAAATTTATAATATTCATTCAGTTATCTCATAATTGTTTGTGAATTCCAATTATTGTATCACATTCCAGATAAACAGAAAATGTTAAACTTTCCGATCGAACAGTCGAATACCCAAGTTTTCCCGATACAGCTCAACACATGAAATAAATCTAACAACATTCAGTTCGTGCCTCAGTACCAACGGTCCAGCCGTAGAAGGGTCAAGCCAACGCCTCACATGTGGCACGCCGTACTGCCCCAAACCCGAAGGTTCAAAGGGCAGTTCAAGACGGTCACATAATCGAGTTAAGGTTTGTTGTCTTCGAGAGGGTCCATCGCGTTACTTGCACTACTTAGAACATCGTTAAACTACGGAAAAATCCAACACTTGGAAATTTTCCCGACAGGGGAAAAATTGGGTATTTATATCCGGTCGAACTTTTTAACATATTCTAAAAATTATCCGGAAAAACACAAAGACGAAATTTGATACCCCGATCGAAACACCGAAGCTCTAAAACACCCCAGAAAATCCAACTCTTGAATAATTATTAAAAATACCCATAAAACTCAGCTGCAGAAATGATGAATTACTGTGCAACACAAATTGGGTAATGTGAACAGTTGGCGGCGGAACCGCGGCATAAGCCATGCTTCTGCCGCGTTTTCGCGGCTGTTTGGAAGCCTTATGATCTCGTGTTTCACCATAATTCTTAGATCTTCCTGCTGAATTTTTTTACGCATTTTTAATATTGAAAAATCCCAGATTTTAGAAAATGTACAGAGAGCATGTTTAGTTTAGGGTTTCGGGTTCGTTCGGGCTTCAAATTGCGTCTAGACTTCGCCTAAGGCTCTAGCTAGGCTCTGATACCACTGTAGGGTTCCTAGGCACCCTATAGAGGTCTCACAAGGTATCAACCATGCCATTTTACAAAAATATGGTGCCGAGAAACCCTAGTTAACAGATCGTTGCTAGAAATCTAGGCGAAAAGTAAACTAGTTAACACTTAACTACTAGAATATGGAAATTACAACCTTTGTAGATCCGGATATCCACCTCCACGGCTCCGCAACAAAGTCTCCTCGCTGTCCATGTCGAACCCCGGGCTCTAGCGTCGGCTTCATCGGAGAATGAACGGGCTTGGTCATCGACGACGATGCCGAAGATGATCTACGTCGAGGCATCGCTAGATCAAGCTCCCACTTCACAAAGTGATGAAACTTGTGAAGAAAACACACTCTACTACTTGGCAAGAGGTAGAGGATGAAGAAATAGGAGGTGGGTTCTTTTTAGAATTGGATTTCTCACTCTCAAGCTCAAGTTGCCATTGATGGCCTCAAGGTTTCAAACTTGAAGATGAAGAAGAAGATGAGCTAGAATTATGATAAGTCTTTTTTAAAATGAAAAGAAAAACAATACTTATCATAATCAAACTAAGGTTAAATGTAGAGAGCAAACCATGGTAAGTGGGAATAGTTAGGGTTTAACATGAAGACAAAATGATATTTGAGTCAAACCTTCATGAAGCTTCATCAAGCTTCATGACAAAAAGAAAACCATTTTGTTTTCATAAAATTATTTAAATAAAAAGGAATGGATAAATAAATGAGTGATTAAAACAAAACCCTAATTATCTACTTAACCATGGTTTTATTCTTTATACTTAACCATATAAACATGCATCATCAAATATGATACATACAAGTGCACAAAAGTATATCACATATACATCATGCACATCAAGTGAGAAAATCCATTTAAAGTGAACCTATATTAGTTAATGTAAAGTAATATATCAAATATATAATTATACATTAAATCATTAAATCAACACTTGATTTAACGACCCGGTCATATCGCATATAACCGACTAATATCAATAGTAACAACTTATCGAATCAACACTTGATCCGACAACCCGGCTATAACGCATATAACCGATCAATGTTACAAATCGCGAGAATCGAATACAGTATCACATACTGGTATTATTCTCGGTCCCGCACATATCTCATATGTGCTCCTATTTCGTTTCGCTTGAGCCAAGAAACCTCTGTGTAGGACTCTAAAGACTCGTCAATACGCCGGTAGCAGATGATGATCATATCAAGCACCCACAAGCCGCAAGCGGTCTGCTAAACATAACGGCCATCCGGGTATTGAGCGATCAGAAGATCGACGAGCTAGCCCGCTCACACTCCTGTGAATCCAACCGGTAACACTTACCGTACAGTCCGGTCTGATCGTCTGATATGTCGCATATCTCACCTAGGGGTGGTAAACGTCAGACCCCAATAGCTCGATAAGTCGTGTCGATATGAGGCTCATAACGGGTCGAGAAACTACTGGTAACACTTACCAGCAAATCTCTGATCAGCCCTGGCCAGGGACTTCCCTGTTACGGCCAATCGAGCACAGCGCAACATCAACTCCCAATACCGGGAGAGACGAAACCCCTCCTATCGCTCATTGCCTCCATGTGACTCGGGACTGTACCCAAAGACCACCGTTTTGCACGCCCTCATGGACGTGGTAAGGTGGAGATCAAAGCACAGTGGGAATCACACAAGACTCTATGACGATCTCGGGTCTACAGACTAACCTGCACAAGTGTCACCTGAGAACTGCCATCTGACATGAGGTATAATACCATCTGGGAGTTCTCGGCGAGTCCGTCCAGTGTACCCAGTCTCCACTGAGCACCCGTATACCATCTCTGATGTCAAACACCAATGGATATGGGATCATCCATCGCCCATCTCATGGGTCGAGAAGCATATACGCTAGTCTACTCTGGTATATCGATGCCCCGTCTCGATACACCCACGACTAGGGACCTTGAAGGATGTACTTATGGACTACCATGTCCCCACTAGTATGATCTGCATCACAGTCCAGGTAGTCAAGTACATATCCTAAGGGCTTTACCAACATGTAACTATAAGACAGTATAAAGAGACTAGTGTACATGTTAAGATAAAGAGTAACCAGATAACATACTATCATATCGAGTAAGAAAGTCATCTCTATATATGTCCAAGCATCCAATATAATATACATCATCTGTACAATACTGGCCTCTAGGGCATACATACAACTAACACAGTCCGCGTATTTCACTTCCCTAATAAAGCCAGCATCGATGACTTTCTTGGTTTCCTCGATGACCATTTCTTCCAGTTCCCTTCCCATTCTTCGAGGAGCTTGTTTGACTGGCTTTGCATCAGGAGATATAGCCAGCTTATGCACGGCCACTTCAGGGAAAAGGCCAGGCATTTCTTCGTACGTCCACGCGAAGCAGTCGGCGAACTCATGCAGCAGGGTGACTATATGCTCTTTCATTTTCTCTGACAAGAGTGGGCTGATGTAGGTCAGCCTTGGATTATCGGGCGTTCCCAAATCAACCTCGGTTAGCTCATCGAAGTCTGCTTGTCCGCCATCTTCAAGATCTCGAAGAGCTTCTTCTGGCTCGGCTATCCCGTCGTCATCATTTGACCTTTCGTTGGTTTCACAAACATGGATCATGTAGCATGTTTTGGAATTAGGTTGACTGAAACCTATGCCCCGTCTTTCTGGAATTCGTCCATCGATGAGTGCTCGGATTTGAGGCGGATGGCATAGCCCCTCGTAAAAATTCGCTTCGGAGTCCATTTGATATAATCGACATCCGCACTTTTTAAAATATTCCCGCATCTCGGGCGCATAATATTCGGGGTTTAGGACGGCTCTTATGCCCCTTTCATATGGAAAGCACGTAACAGACAAATCGTCCAGGTGCACGACAGGATTTGACCCATAAAACAGAATGCCTTTCTGTCCACTTTTCCTTCTGGGAACGTAGAAAATTTGCAGTTGGTTCACGGTAGAGACCGACAAAGCATCCAACTCTTTGCACATCTATTCTGGCACCCTTGTGATAGCTAGGGATCCTTCTGTATTCTCGAAGGTTTCTCTTAGCTTCGATTTTTGCATGAGGGCCCAATCCGCATAGCTGTTGCGAGGTGGGTCCTCTTCCTCCGACTCTTCTGCATTGCTGCCAAGATGATGGCGAATTTTGCTGCTAGATGGGCCTTCAGTATCAGACTCGTCCATATCGCTACCGAAACGAGGGCGAGTTTTATGGAAAGACGAACTTCCAGCGTCGGACTCATCGGTGTCACTGCCGAAACATGGGAGCACTTAGGAGTTTTTGCTTTTGAAAGTGACAGCCGGCTCAGATTTACTTTTGAATTTCGGGGCCGCTCCGTTCTCAGTCAATTGTGGCTTAGCATTTTGGGGGTTCACAAAGTACCGAGAATCTTCATATTGGACTTCATGCGTGCCGAACGGTTGGATGTCTCCGTCAATGCGTCTTTCTTCGCCATTTTTAGTATACATCATGCATTGATGGAGAGTTGACGGAACGATACTATAATCGTGGAGCCACGGCCGTCCCAAGAGAATTTTATAAGACGTGTCAGCGTCGATCAAAGTATATCTTAGCTTCGGTTTGTGGATCCCCAAATTTGATTGGCAAAGCTATAGACCCCAGAATTTACTGGCAGTTTTGATTGAAGCCTTGAATGACAATCCTTTCCCTTGACAGGTGTCGGACGTCCATTGACAAACTCTTTAGAATCCACAAGTTCATGATGTTCACTGAGGATCCCGGATCAATCAATATGCGATTAATCCGATCTCTGTCGCTGTACCCGGTCACGTAAAGCGGCCGGTTATGCTCAGCTATTCTCAGTAGCAGGTCTTCGTCCTTAAACATGACCGAGGCGGTATGCGGGGTGTACTGGGCTTCTTTTATATTAATTTCCGCAAAGCGAGCCTAGTACCGCTCGAGGTTTTGTAAAGCGTGAATGAGAACATCTCTAAGTTCTTTAGATAGGATCAAGGCATCGTAGATGCTCAGGAGAGACGGAAGCTTACGGAGATGAGCCAAGACATTATAGTCCACCGAGGAAGGACTCGAATTTTCATAAGCCGGTTCTCCGCCATCTTCTTCATTAGCGACTTGTTTTTCCTTCTCTTTTGGGGCGTTGCCTTGATTTGGCGGTAAAGCCTTGGCGCTTCTGAAATGGATTTGGTTAGCTTTTGTGGCGAGCTCCTCGTCCTCTTCAGGAAAACATAGCTCTTCCTCAGAGTCGCTACCAAGGTGGACGACGTAGCAGGTCACTATAGGGATCTCGTTATCAGAGTCTTCTTCTAGCTCCTCCAAAATCTCAGCCGCTTCTACGAGGAAAACTCCTTCAATTGAATCAATGTTCTTTCCTTTTATTCATAGTTTTCGAGAGAATCGATGTACTTTTGAATGGTCGATCTCCCCGTAGACTTTTTTTCATGTTGAACCGCACTTTTCTTCTTCTTGAGCTTTTTGGATTTTGGGCCTGATTAAGCCGAATTGGCAGCTGGAATGGTGGGTTTCTTCTTCCCTTTCCATTCAGTTCTGGGCTCTTTCTGAAGCAATTTTAACATCTTCTTCGTCTTTTTGGATATGTGCATGCTCCATGGAGGCTGCGGCGAGTCAGTTTCATTTCTCAGGGTAGCTGCTCCCAGAAGGCTTCAGCTTGTGTCTGTATAAAGTTAGTGGTTGCGGCTTGATTGTTCACCAACACACTCTTAGACAATTCGATCTCCCCGGTCTTGTACTGCTTCTCGATCCAGTCTTTGAAAATATAGCAATTCTCGATCGCATGGCTCACTACTCGGTGGTACGGGTAATATAAAGGATTGTCGATCATTTTTGCTTCATAAGGTCTTTTCGACTCTGGAAATTGTAGACCATTGTTTAAGGCATCTATGAATATCTTGCTGTAACAAACCTAAACTTTTTGTACAATTTTTTTCAAAAATACAGAAAGGGGTATTTGAGCCTGAGCATAAGTTATAAATTTGATTTACTTTTGAACAGCAAGAAGGAGCTTATAGCTCATTGGTAAGACCTTGCACTGCTGAACCAAAGCACCAGAGTTCAAATCCCATCAACTACACATTCTTTTTATTTAAAATTCTTTTAATCTTTTAGAAGCCCAATAGTCTACACGTGCACAACCTGTAAAACCAAGAGTCACAGCCTAAACAAACGTGTCCACGAGGCTAGACCAAACGTCAGGGACACGTGGCATCAAGACGAGCCCCGACTCGCCCGACTCGGGCCGGCGAAATGCTTGACTCAGCCGGCACCGCCGGTTCAACTCGGTCCAAACCCCATTTTTCTTCAACCCTGGCGACTCTTGGACTCTCCCCATAACTCTTGTATTATTTTTTTTTCCTGCACATTTACAAAGCACATTAAAACACACATTTAATCCATTTTAATACAAATTTTTAATACACCCTTTCACTACACTAAAACCCTAATTTTTCCTATAAATACCACCCTCAAATCACCCCTCCTCACTCCTAAATCCCTGCCCAAACTCTCAAGAAAATTCCCAAGTCTTTTGTGTGCAAGTGGAGTTAGCAAAAGGGCGAACCTCCGAAGAACTTCCGACGGCAATCCGAGGAGTTTCCGACGACGAAACGACGCACCGGCAACTCTTACATCTTCCTCTTTCTCTCCTCTAGCCAATCATCCAGTAAGTCTCTACTTCTCCTTCTTTTCTATATTCTAAAAACATTTAAAACTAAAACCCTACAGAAGCAGAGTTAGTCCGACTTCCGATTCAGTTTTCTTTAAAAACTATAATTTTTCTTAATTAAGATACCTTCATATCATCATATATAAACATTAATAAACATCTTTAATAAGTTTTATCACAAAATATTGTTATATGCATCTTTTATCGCAATTTTATATTAAAATACCACAAACTTTAGTTTCGGATATGAACTTATAATACTTTTATACCTTTAGATAACTCACGAGATAATGACATATCTTCTCACAACACTCTAATATAACATAGCACGATAGAATTTGGGAACATAGATTTGGGAAAATACAACTTTACATATAACTACCTTCAACTTATAAAACATTTTTCTACAAAAAGTGTATTTTAACAAATCTTTGCAATTGCGCCTCTACAACCCATTTTGGGAAAGCCGTTCAGTAAGGGGCGGATTATCGCACATCCTCAGGCCTTGTAGAGTGAGATGCAGATCTCCGCAAGGAGCATACGATCTTGAAAGATTTAAAATACAATTTTCTTTAGAAAATGTGATTTCTATTATAAATAAAACTTATATTTTTAATAAATATATATATATATATATATATATGTAATTAATATCAAAATATCTATTTTTAATATTTATAATATTCCACATTTTCAAAATTCAAGAAAAAACATCTTATTTACAAGAAAATACCATACAATTCCAATATTACAAATAAATACCATATATTATGAAATTAGGTTTTATTCACTAGAAATGTCACATTGATAAAATATACATTCATGAAAGCTTTAAAGACGATAATAAAATACTTGAAGTGTATTTTGAAAGTAAAACAAAACTATTTTACTAAAACCCTCTCGAGTTATACTAAATTACAATAAAGAACCTAGTAAACATAGGTTTAAACGAGACCGGTCTCTTGAGCCTCAGGAAGCCGGAGATATGGGTGCTTGCCTATTTAAGGTAGACAACTTAACAAACGGTGTTATCAACACGGTAATTGTCGTTGAAAAAGACACAAATCCTGCCGTCCATGTGCAGCAGTTACCGATAGCACCAAAAAATAATTCAGGACTTCAATTTCCTTTCTAATTGTTTGACTCAGACTGAGTATCAACTGCTGCACAATCTTGGACCCAAGGGGACAGGCATCGGTTGGTTCGGGTTGTCATCACCCAGCTCATGAGTAGAGATTTGTGCTTGATTGGGAGGTGCCCGAGCAATTTGAGCCGTGGGCTGCATCATAACGTTTGTTAGGTCGTCAATTTTCGAATAGAGCTTGGCCATCTCTTTATCTTTGCTCCTGAGCTGTTTTTGAAGCTATTGAAGCAATTCTTGCTCTATAGTCCTGGGGCGGAAAGTCGGCTCTTCCTCGCTGTCCAAGCTTGACTCCACATGAACTGAGGGGTCCTTCTGCCTATCGGCCTCATCTAAAGGGTTTTCATCGTCCGACGGGGGTGGCTGATCTTAGGAAACGGCAACCACATTCAAGCTAGATTGGGCTTGGGATGTGTTGGCCACATCCTTGTTTTTGCTACGCAAGTTATCGCTGAGACGTGCACCCGCCATATAGACCGTATGGATAACATATCCAGCCATCTTTTCATTATTGACAGCTGATTTTGCGAACTAATGTCGTGGCCTTTCTTTTTCGATAACCGGCAATCGATTGAAGGCGGCTGGCCTTACCAGGTTCTTGAATGGTGCTGGCACTTCCTTTTTGGCTTTGCCACGCTGTTTTCGCGCGGCACAGAGCGCCTGATAGACTCTTGAAGAGACGGTGTCATGCTTTCTCTGTTGAGGCCGGGATACGTCTCTTTGTAATATCATTCGGGCAGCTGTCTTCCTGATTCTGGTGGTCATGACGTTTTTCTGAACCCACTTCATAGGTTCGAAGGAATTACTGACTTTTACAGTCGACTCAGCCGTCGTAGCGGGGTGACCCTGCTCTTGGAACCTCACAAGATTCCATTTGGCCAGAGTCCTGGCCTTTTTGTTGGCTCGATACCTTAGCCGCTTCTGTCTCAATCTTTCTGTTTTGAGCACTTGGCTGCCCACGGCTCTTCGGGAAGCCGTCATAGACCGGGCGGTGGAGGGCTTTGGAGATACGCCTGATTGTGCACTTGTTGGAGTCGTCGCCTGAGCTCGCCCACAACGTTTGATGTTGCCCTTTGTACCAAAAGTCTTGCCCCCAGCTGGAGCACCAGAGAGTCGTTCGGACACCATCTTAAGTTTGGGTTGTGGTGCCTTAATGATCACAACGTTCGGCCTCTTGCCCTTTAAGACCGGCTTGGCCACCTGGTTTACCTGGATTTCTGCCAGATGAGTGCTTCCGGCAAGATAGATAATGATGGAATTGAATTGACGGGGCAGTTCCTCCCACTGCCGACTGAGGCTTGCGGGGAGGACCACGCAAGCATTGATCTTGACCACGTACAGGATCGGGGTCGCGTCGAAAGCTGAATCCATCTTAGAAGACATTGTCATTAAAAGTTGATTGCTGCACGGAAAAACATTATTTCAGTACAAATATCGGTATATATGTTAAATGAGTTCGCATGAACACTTATCCCGAGATATGGGAGGAAAGAAAGGTCTCACCAGGCGTGCCAGAATCTGTAGGGTGTTTTTCATCACCCCATTGAGATAGGAATACGCGTTGCTTGTCAGGCGTACTACAGATTCCCCGTGCCTAAAGTAGGCTAGGGTTTATTTATTGTGGGGATCTGAATCTCCAGCGGTCGCGGACTAAACTGTCGTTAATTACCCCTCACCTTTGGAGCGGAGGAACCTCCGATTGACGATTCAAGCAGGTCATGCGAACTCAATGTGCAATGTGCGTGTGTTGTGTTTTGAGGGGTCTTGGGTATATCGGGAGCCTCGCAGAGTTTACAGGGGTCCCGCTACCCAGATAGCGGGCTGGGGGTCAGGGGGCTAGCAACCCCCTTACGGGGTGCGGGGCAGTGCTCCGTTAGAAAATTTTTCTAATGGGGAAAGTGTTGTGGAGTGTGTGTGTATATAAAAAAAGAGAAATAGCGTCCAAAAGATGCATGGGCGCCAGCGCCTCACGTGTCTAGCACGCGGGCGCTGGGCTCACGTGTCTAGCACGCGGGCGCTAGGCCCCAGCGCCTCACGCGTCAGGCGTGTAAGCGTTGGGCGCTGGGCTCCCGCAGGAAAAGAGGCTTAGCCCCCTATACAAAAAGTTGTACTCCCAATTGACTTTTGGAGTTAAACTCCTAAAAATAAGACAAAGGGGCTTAGCCTTTACACTAGGAGTTGTACTCCTAATTGACTTTTGGAGTTAAACTCCTAAAAAGAAAGAATTTTTTTCCGGAGGTAAACTCCCAAGAGATTTTCGGAGATGATGAAAGGGGGGCCCTTTCTTCTCTCTTAAGCCCTAGATCTTCTCTTGAGCCTTGGATCTTCCCAAAGTGGGGTTTTTGGAGATGGGTCTCTTTCTTCCTCCTCTCTGTTGGCTGGATCTTGGAGAAAAGGGGGGTGAGACTTAAAAATCACCCCTTTTGGGGATTTAATGGGAGATCTGAGCTCCTCTTCAAGGGTTTTATGGTGAAAAACTGTTTCTTTTTTGAAAAAGAAGAGTTAAACTCTTGATTTAATTCAAAAAAGAAGAAGGTTTAGAACCTTGAGGAAGGAGAAAGAGGCACAAAAACCCAATTTTTTTTGGAGAAAGAAAAAAGTTCTTTTATTTTTTCGTCATGTTTGCCTGTATAGGCTACACACTTTACATATATCCCCTTGGGTTTTGCCAAATGGCAGTTGTGTCACCCCATGCCTTATGTGCTTATCTCTTTTTGCACATAAGCCATGGGGTTTACAAAATTTTGGATTTTTGCCCATTTTACATACATTTATTTCTAAAAAAAGAATTATATTAAACTAATTTATGGCTTCATTCTTTTTGTCACGGAGCCGGTCCCTTCTATGCTCGGTCTGGGCTTGGGCCCACTTGGCTTGGGGTTGACTTTGATTTTGATTTGATCAACCGGGGTGTAAATTTTGACCCCAACACGTATATACTTACCCGTATTCATATTCCAAAAAATACTAATACAATGAGATGATAACAATCCAGTAATATAATACTAGAATCCAGCTTAAACCAAAGCCCACTAGTATTATCCACCCGAACAACATCCGTGTAGTCAGTACACGTATATGATCAGAACCTTGCTGTAAAACCATACGGCCTCTACATCGTTTCATCCGAAGCAAGGAAATCCTCTGTGTGGGACTCTAAAGACTCAACAGTATACTGGCAGTGGGTTTAACCACAATTCTATCAGCGGTACTAGCTGCACGTAACAGCTACCCAGGTATCTGTCGATAAGAAGGCCGATGAGCAAATTCATCCAAACTCCTACTGGGCCTATCTGTGACAATCTCCATACAGTCCGGTCTGTTCATCGAAGATACTTGCATATCGGGCCTAGGGGGATGGTAAACGTCAGATCCCTAACAGCGCAATAAGTTATGCCGGAGTAGAGCCCAATACACCCTAAGAAACTACTGGAGTACCTACCAGTAAATCTCGCTTGCCCTGACCAGGGACTTTGTGTAATGGCTTTCCGAACACAGCGCGATATCAATTCCCAATACCAGGAAAGACGAATCCTATCTAACCACTACTGCCTCCAAGTGCTTCAGGACTGCACCCAACTACTATCTGTTTGCACGACTCCTTTGAGCCATGGTAGGGTAGTAATCTAAGTGCAGTAGGAACACACTTGAGACGAATAGTGATATTAAGCCAACGGACTAACATGTACTCATGCCACCCGGGAACTGCTACCTGACGATAGGTATAATACCAACCAGTAGTTCCTAACGAGTCCGTCGAGTATAACTCATAACCCAATGAGCACATGTATACTATCTCCGGCACGACGTACCAATGGCTGTGGGACAGACCATCTCCCCTACTGGGATGAGAAGCGTACACACTAGTCTACTATGGAGTATCGATGCCCCGTCTCGATAATTCTATGACTAGAGACCCATATAAGGATGTGCTTATAAACTATCCAGCCCCCACTAGTGTGACTGTCATCACAACGCTGGTAGTCAAGCAAAGATCCTAAGGGCTCTACCAATATATATAAGCGATATGCTAAAAGAAACGCATGCACATATTGAGGTAGAATCAAACCAAATAGCATACTACCATTTTGAGCTGGACTGTTATTATAACTGTGAATATCCCAAGCTTCCAAAATGTAATATACAATCAGTATGATACAATAATGGCCTCTAGGGCATATATCACTAACATTCACCCCAGTGAGCACCAGTATACAATCTTAGATGAAGCACACTAATGGCTGTGGGACCAATCACTTCCCCTCGTTGGGGTCTAGAAATGTATACACTAGTCTACTCTGGAGTATCAATGCCCAGAATGTGCTTATCGACTACCCAGCTCACACAAGTATGATTGCCATCACAACGCTGGTAGTAAAGCAAGAATCCTACGGGCTTTATTAACATGTATAAGTGATATGAAATAACAAGTAAAACATATATACATGTTAAGATAAAGTCAAACCAAATAGCATACTATCATATCGAGCAAGATTGTCCTATACATGCATACCCCTAGCATCCTATACAATAAAGGCCTCTAGGGAAACAATCTCCCACTTGTACTAAGGCCTGTTATTGGCGTATCGAGTACCCAACGTCTGCTCTAGGGCCAGTTGATGGCGTACCGCATACTCAACATCTCGAATAGTCATTCGAACTAGACATGAGGGATGGTCTTGTTGAATAGATCTGTCGTGTTGTCGTTTGTATCTACTCTATGCATCTCGATCTCCCGGCGATCCACGATCTCCCTGATCAGGTGATACCACCTTAAGATATGTCTAGATTTCTGATGGGATCGTGGTTCCTTTGCCAAAGTCATGACTCCATTGTTATCGCAATACAAAAGTATTGGATCAGCAATGGATGGAACCACCTGAAGTTCAGAAATAAACTTTCTCATCCAGATTGCCTCTTTTGTGGCATAGTTAGTAGCAATGTACTCAACCTCCATCGTCGAGTCTGCAATGATGTCCTATTTGGAGTTCTTCTAACAGACCGCCCCTCCATTGAGGTTAAACACATAATCTGAAATGGATTTAGAGTCATCCTTGTCACTTTGGAAGCCACAGTCGGTAAAAGTCTCGATCTGGAGGTCCCCATTACCATACACCAAGAACATCTCCTTAGTCCTTCTCAGATACTTAAGAATGTTTTTTACTGCTATCCAATATTTATCACCTGGGTTGGACTGATACCTACTTATGACACTAAGTGCGTAAGCTACATCTAGTATGGTACACAATATCGCATACATTATAGACTCCACCACCGAAGCATAGGATACAATGCTCATGCGAGCTCTCTCCTCATCTGTCTTGGGAAACATCTCTTTAGAGAGAGTGATTCCGTGACAAGCAGGTAATTACCGTTCTTGGAATCTTTCATACTAAACTTCTTCAGTACGGTGCCTATGTACCTTGACTATGAAAGTCCCAACATTCTTTTAGATCTGTCACGATAGATCTTAATCCTCAGAATGTACAAGGCATCACCCAGGTCTTTCATAGAGAACTTCTGTGACAAGAAGAGCTTGGTCGATTGTAGTATATGAATATCATTTCTCTATCAGGAGAATGTCATTTACTTATAAAACGAGCAACACCACAGTTCTCTCTACAAAATTCTTATAAATACAAAGTTCATCTACATTTTTGATAAAATCAAATTCCTTGACCGTCTCATCAAAACAGATGTTCCAACTCTGTGATGCATGTTTTAATCCATAAATGGATTTAAGCAACTTGCACACCTTTCCGCTACTCCCACTGTCTATGAAACCCTCTATTTGATCCATGTAAACACACTCTTCTAAACTTCTATTTAGAAAAGCGGTTTTAATATCCATCTGCCAAATGTCATAGTCACGGAAGGCAGAAATGGCAAGTAGGATCTGAATGGATTTAAGAATAGCCACAGGTGAAAAAAATTCGTCATAGTCCAATCCTGGTCCTTGACGAAAACCTTTAGCAATAAGTATAGCTTTGTAAGTTTCTATCTGTTCATCTACACCAATCTTTTTTTTGAAGATCCATTTGGATCCAACGGGTTTTATCTCAAGAGTAGCAACATCCAAAGTGCATACTTTATTGGTGTATATGGATTCCATCTCGGATCGCATAGCATCCATCCACTTCACCGAATCCCTACTCGTGATGGCTTGCTGAAAACTAGTAGGCTTATCATCATTGATGATCCAATCCTCTCAATCCCCGTCTACGAGAAAACCGTAATATCTCTCGGGCGGATAAGACTGCGTACTAGATCTACGGAGTGGCGTAGATACGTCCGGTTCCATTGAAACTTCAGGTTCTACTAAGTCTTCAGCAATAGTTTGTGGTTCTGGAATTTGTTCCAGTTCTATCGCACTCCCACCAATTTCTTTTTCAAGAAATTGAGTTTCCATAAAGCGGGCATGATGAGAAACAAAAACCTTTTGTTTCTCGACGTAATAGAAAAAATACCCTCTAGAATTCTTAGGGTATCCCATAAACTTACACAATACTGAGCATGCCTCGAGCTTGTCCGGATGAATCTTTTTGAGAAAAGCAGGACACCCCCATATTTTAAGATAGTTAAGACAGGGTTTCTTCCCACTCCACATTTCATATGGAGTAGTAGGCACAGACTTAGTTATAACTTTATTCAATAAGTATGCAGTAGATTCTAGTACATAACCCCATAAGGATAGCGATAACTCGGCATTACTTATCATAGAATGCACCATATCTAGCAAGGTGTGATTCCATCTTTCTGCTACATCATTGTGTTGTGGTATGTATGGAGGAGTAATTTGAGAGAGAATTCCATTCTCTTTTAGATATTCAAGGAACTCAACACTTAAGTATTCTCCACCCCGATCAGATCGGAGCATCTTGATACTTTTGTCGGTTTGCTTTTCCACTTCATTCTTATACTCCTGGAATTTCTTAAAGGTCTCGGATTTATTTTTCATCAAGAATACATGTCCATACTTTGAGAAATCATCGGTAAAAGTGATAAAGTAGGAATAGCCACTTCTTGCATGTGTAGACATTGGCCCACACACGTCACTGTGTATGAGTTCCGGATGTTCGGTGGCTCTTTCTCCGTGTCCAGTGAACAGAGTTTTGGTCATATTTCCTTTAATACATGATTGACAGGTTGTATATGATTGATATTCAAACGGATCTAAATATCCATCTTTATGTACCTTAGTCAATCGTGTTTCATTGATATGACCAAGTCTACAATGCTATAAGAAAGCTTGATTTAATTCTAGAGTCTTTCTTTTTAGCATGGTTTGGACGTTGAAAACTTAATGTTGATTAAGTATGTATATTCCATTATTTAGTGTACCCAACCCAATCATTTCATGATTCAGGTGAATGTTTATGACATTGTTTTTAAGAGCAAAATTATATCCTTTATTAGATAACAAAAATACAGATATAATATTACACATCATACTAGGTACATAAAAGTAGTTATGCAAGAACAAAATATGTCCACTCGCAATCTAAGGTGATATTCTCCTACTGCAACAGCATCCATACTGGTTCCATTGCCAATCTTGAGGGTCATATCACCTTTTCTCAAAACTATACGGTTTCTCAGAACCAGCAAAGAATTACAGATGTGAGATCCTGATCTGGTATCCAATACCTAGGAAGTAGAGTTAATAAAGAAACAGTTTTCAATCACGAACATACCTGAAACCGTAACCACAACTTACTTCGTATCCTGATTCTAGACTTTTAAAGCCCGACAATTCTTCTTTCAATATCCTTTCTTATGACGGTAGAAATATTCTTCCTTTGTAGCTGATCCCCCAATCTTATCATTTCCCCTTCCATGCACCTTCTGCACACCTCCTCTCGGTTTGGTGGGGGCCTTCTTCTTCTTTTCCTTGGCCTTAGGCTTGGATTTAGCGGAAGAAAATTCTCCAACAAACAGAGCGGGTGTTTCCTTATTTTTCTTTAAGGTGCCCTATGTCACCCTCAACATGTTGAGAAGCTCAGGAAGTGTAACTTCCGTATTTTGCATATTGAAATTCAATATGAATTGGGCATAAGTGGAGAGAAGAACTGCATAATTAATTCAGTAAACAACTCATTCTCCAATATAGTTCCAAAGTTCGCAAGATCTTCGATGAGAGTAATCATCTTTAGGATGTGGTCTCTTACAGATGATCCGACAGCCAAGCTCGTCTGAAATAGTTTCTTTGAGATCTCGTATCTTGCGATACAAGATTGCTCTCTACATAAGTCTTTGGTATAGAGAAAGATAGAAGCAAGGTCCATTTTCTTGTGCCGCCTCTGATATTCATTATCCATGGAGGCCAGCATGAGGCACTTGGTTTTCGCGCAGTCAAGATTCCAAGTCTTACGGACCTCAATGTCCGCGGCTGAGGATTCTGGACCAAGAACATGAGGCTTTAGCAGTGAGGACATATGCAACCTTATCATAAGTAAGGGTCATGTGAACGTTCCTCAACCAGTCTTTATAGTTCAGCCCAGTCAATTTATTTTTATCTAATATAAGTTTAAGTCCCGTCATGATCGCTGCAATTAGGAGAGAAAGAAAATAAACACTCAGCATATGCTCTTGCAAATTTAGATTGGTTGTTAGTTTATTATCTAAACAGGATGGCTCTCACTGTTTCCTCGAATTCTCCTTCAAACTCTAAAAGAAGAATTAGTCAGGATTAATCGCACCCTACAAGTTTGCTTATCTTTCAACCAGGCCAGTGTTGGTACTTCGGAAGGAGGTCCCTCGTGTTTTCGCACGAACCCAATTAAATAACCTCATTTTCCCAGAGACGTAGCCCTGTTAACACCTTTCTAGATACCTACTTAATTAGCTAATTGTAAAGTGAAAAATTCTTCTGAAGAGTAGCTGATACTCGCAGTAGGATCGGGACCCAACTTTCATCGTGCAATAATTTTGAAGGAAGCCTACCAAAACTACCACACTTCAGAAGGTATGCAACACTAGAAAATTTCATGTATGTTCGAAACTCCCGATGTAGTTTTTGCTCCAAACGCTTATAACCTTGACGAAGGTCAAAACATTATAACTCACAAATCAAGTTCAACCCATCATTATTCAGATTAATCTAGACCCATTCGTATAAGCCCTTGACGAAGGTCAAAATAGCTGTATGCATGTCCTAAATTAATGCATCTATCTATGCTACAGATAAGCACCCGCTAGCTACCAAACATTATGTCTTGGCGAAAGTCAAAACACATAGCATAGATACTAGTTGATACCTATCTGAAATGATGGAGGGCTATGGCTGGTTTTGGCGAAAATCGTGAACGTAATGAACTTGATATAATCGAAGAACCGAATAGCTTTTGAAAAAGAGTGGTTTAGGCTCCGCTTTTAAAAGTTGATTTTTGAAGAAAACGGATTGGTTTTGCAATTATTCCAACGACGTCAAATTTTAGGTTTGTTGCTTTGCATTAAGCAAAATTAATGTGGTCCTATCAATTAACCTTATTACACTAGAAAAAGAACGAAAATAGAATATGCGTATATGCCACCCACATTCGCCACGGGGCCCCATCATACACCGTTAGGTTACTTAACTAACGGCACAGCGGGGGCTAGAGTAGCGCGGATGCAAAATATATACAACATTTATTATATAAAGATATATATATATATAATTATTCGTCACATGCATGATAAGCATCACAGGCAGATATAAACATCACAGAGAATGGAAAAATAGATCAATTAGGAATATATGCATTTCATTGAACCACATATGAAATACAATCCTTTATGGTCTTGTGAATAGCCGAGTGTGAATAATCCTAGACCTGCACAAGTGCGGAAAGCTACCCGCCAATCCTATAATTGAGTGACCCGGGTCTCGACTCCTCGAGATGGCCACCCACTGAATCCTAGAACCTGGTAGCTTGTGCACTCCTCCGTGGATCAATTCTAGATGCGGAAATAAAAAATAATATACAACCGGTGACTACATCCTCAACCCGAGTGTTCCCTAATAAAAGAATATACATCAATTATTACATGAATTACAAAATCCACTCACATCTCACATCTAAATTCACACCGAGACATTCACACAATGATCTACCAATCCATTACTAACAGAACATCACAAGATATGTGCAACCCCTTCTAATTGATGTATAGTGATTAGTAGATGTTTAAGAACACATATATGCATCCAAAAAGCAAGTAAAGAAAACCACGACGTTGGAATTCCGTGCACAATTAGCAAACACTTCCAATTTTCCAACAGTTGAAAATTTTGTCCACTAAAATCCCCAAAACATTCGTTTTAAGTCAATCCGGAGTCGAAATGAACTCGAAACCCGCCCAAATTTTCGCGGAGGCGAAGAGTAAAAATTTAACTATCGCATTGGGGGCTTAGTGGGGTACCCACCCCCGGGGGCCACCACGAGGTGCCCCAAGGGCTTAGCAAACCCAAGAGCACCCTTGTGTGGTGGTCTTGGGGGTTGGGCCCGACCTTCGGTCCTCTCGAGGTGCCCAAGCTTCACTCTGTGGCTTCTCGGTTCAAACTTTGAGCCCAAGGGAAATAAGTTAAAACTACAATTTTAAAGACTGTTTTTGTCAGCAATTCGTGCGCTACAAAAACGACGGATTTCTAACGTCGCTACGAGCTATCTAGGGTTTATGGATTGGCTCCAATACTATGTAAGTCGATGTCGCACACTCTACTGGGTTTGTAGAGAGGCAGAATTTTTTTTAAAAAAATTTAAAGCGGGCAACATTGATAAAAACCCCAAGAACAACCATAAGCCCTAACTAGCAAAACATACATAGGTTCTAATCTACTATGAAGAGATTTATACCTATGTGATCAAGTCCTTTGGGTCTTCTTAATCCTCTTCTTAAGCTCATCGTCTGTCGAGATCGAGTTTGGTCATCGGCCTCCTCACGTCGAAGACGATCCACCCGAGAATCTTTGATTCAATTTCCAACCTCAAAAGTGAGATAACTAAAGTATCTAATTTGCTAATTTAGGTGTACGGTGTTTTTTGTCACCCTATTGAGATGGGAATACGTGCGCTTGTCAGGCATATTACAGATTTTCCCTACTTAGGGTAGGCTGGGGTTTATTAATTGTGGGGATCCGAATCTCCGGCAGCCTCGGACTAAGCTGCCGTTAATTACCCCTCGCTTTTGGAGCGAGGGAACCTCCGATTGACAGGTAAAATGGGTCATGCGAACTCAATATGCAGTATACATGTGTTGTGTTTTGAAAGGGTCTTGGACGTATCGGGGGCCTCGCAGAGTTTACGGGAGTCCCGCTACCCGGATAGCGGGTTGGGAATCAAGGGGGCTAGCAGCCCTCTTGCGGGATGAGGGATAGCGCCCCGTTAGAAATTTTTTCTAACGGGGGATGTGTTTTGAATGTGGAGCGTGTGAAAAAAAGGGATGAGGAGCGTCCAGCGGGCCGTGTGAGCGACACACGGCCGCTAGGCGCCAGCGGGCCGCGTGAGGATAAGCCTTTGGGCTTGGAGTTGAACTCCTGAATAGCGATTGAGTGTTGATTTAGAGTTAAACTCCCAAAAAGCTTGAATTTGGAGTTAAACTCCTAAGAGGTTTGGATTTGGAATTAAACTCTTTTAAGAATTTGGATCTTGGAGTTGAACTTCTCAAAGATTTACGGAGATGATCAAAAGGGACCCATTTCTTCTCCTTTAAGCCTTGAATTCTCCCAAAGTGGGATTTTTAGAGGTGGGTCTCTTCCTCCTCCTCTCTTTTGCTGGATCTTGGAGAAAAAGGGAGGAAAGATTAAAAATCTCCCTTTTGGGGATTTGATGGGAGATCTGAACTCCCCTTCGAGAATTTTATGGTGAAACTTTATTTGGTTTTGAGAAAAAGAGAGCTAATCTTGATTTAATTGGAAATGAAAAGAAAGAGAGAGAACTAAAAAGAGAGGAGATGGAGGTACAAATCCTAGAAATTTTATGGGGAATGAATTATTCTTCATTTCATCATCGTGTTGCCTTATATAGGCTTATAAGTTTACACATAGCCCCTTAGACTTTACAAAATGGAATTCTGTTCATCCCATACCTCATGTGCTTATTTCTTTTGCACATGAGCCATGGGCTTTACAAAAGTTTGGTTTTATACCCATTTTCCTTACATTTATTCATAAAAATTATATCAAAATTACATAATTTTCTTCTTGGCATGGGGGAGAGAGGCCTCTTCATGTTTGAGCCCAACTTGGGTATGGGCCTACTTGGCTTGGGCTTGGACTTAGACACACTTGGGATTAACTTTGACTTTGACTTAGTCGACCGGGTATAATTTTTGACCCAAACCCTAGGTGGTTTAGTGGATGTAGAGTGTGTTAATAAGATTAGTTTATCTCATAAACACTAGGTTTCTCAACTCATAAGAGGGTTATAGTTTGAGAAAGAATAAGAACTCAAAGGAGGATAGAGAATGCTAAGGTAAAAGTGATGTGCAGATGGCTAACTCCAAAACTATCAAGCATTTCTTTTTCAATATAAATATTAGTCATGCTTGAATAGTTAGCACAAATGAATGAATAAAACAAGTAACCATGCTTAAATACATCTCATCCCTCCACCTCATTATCTATTTTCAACAACTAGATTAACACAAAATGAGGTGTCCACTTCTAGAACCATTCAAGTATAAATACAAGAATACCTACATTGTATATACATACCCGTATTCGTACTATAAAAAATACAAATACCAAAAGATAAAATAATCCAATAATATAATACTAGATCATTATTAAATCAATACATGATTCAATAATGCGGCTTAATCCTAAACCCGCTAGTATTATCCGTCCGAACAAAATTCCGTGTATCTAGTATACGTATATGATCGGAACCCTACATGTATAACCATACGGCCTCTACATCTTTTCTCCTGAATCAGGAAAACCCTCTATGTGAGGCTCTAAAGATTCGACAGTACACTGGTGGTGGGTTTAACCACAAGCACGTCAGTGGCACTAACTGTACGTAACGGCTACCCGGGTAACTGTCGAAAAGAAGGCCGACGAGAAAACTCATCCGAATTCATACTGAGTCTGTCCGTGACAATCTCCGTACAGTCCGGTATGTTCGTCTAATAGTATCAGATGCCTAGTCTATGAGGTGGAAAACGTCAGACCCCTAATAACCTGACAAGTCATGCCGATGTGGCTCAAAACCATATGAGAAACTACTGATCTAACTAACAGTAATTCTCAACAGCCCTAGTTAGGGACTTATGGTGTTGGTCAACCGAACGCAGCGCGGCATCGACTCCCTATATCGGGAAAGAAAAATCCCCAACAATCGCCCACTGCCTCCATATGGCTCGAAACTATACCCAACTAAAACTTGTTTGCACGACTCAGTAGAGTCATGGTAGGGTAGTAATCAAAGCACAGTGGGAACTCACACGAGACAAATGATGACCTCAAGTCGACAGACTATATATACTCATGTCACCAGAGAACTGCTATCTGACGATAGGTATAATACCATCTAGTCAGTTCTCGGCGAGTTCGTCCAGTGTACTCACCCCCAGTGAGCACATGTATACAATTTTAGGTAAAAACACACCAATGGCTGTGGGACCAACCACTGCCTCTCGTCAGGGTTTAGAAATGTATACACTAGTCTACTCTGGAGTATCGATGCCCAGTCTCGATACTCCCACGACTAAGGACATTTAAAGATGTGATTATCGACTATCCAGCTCGCACAAGTATGATTGCCATCACAACGCTGGTAGTCAAGAAAAGATCGGGCTTTATCAACATGTATAAGCGATATGAAATAATAAGTAAAACATATACATATCTTAAAATAAAGTCAAACCAAATAGCATACTATTATATCGAGTAAGATTGTCCTGTACATACATACCCCTAGTATCCTATACAATAAAGGCCTCTAGGGTATACATACCCAATATGGGACTCTAAAGACTCGTTAATACGCTGGCAGTGGGTTTAACCGCAAGCACGTCAGTGGCACTAACTGTACGTAACGGCTATCTAGGTATTGAACGAAAGGAAGGTCGACAAGCAAACTCGTATGTATCCCTATTGAGCCTGTAAATGATTCTCCGTACGGTCCGCTCTCTTTGTCTAAGAGTATCGCGTATCAGGTCTAAGGGGTGGATAATGTTAGACCCCTAATAACCCAATAAGTCATGCCGGTGTCAAGCCCATTACTAAACTGAGAAATTATTGATCTCCAATCAGTAAATCCCATCCGTCCTGGCCAGGGACTTATGGTGATGGCCAACCAAATACAGCACGATATCGACTCCCTATACCGGGAAAGACGAATCCCTGACGATTGCTCATTACATCCATGTGGTTCGGAACTATACCCAACTAAAACATATTTATACGACTCAGTAGAGCCGTGGTAGGGAAGAAATCGAAGTACAGTGGGAACTCACACGAGAAAAATGACGATCTCAAATCAACAGACTATCTGTACTCATGTCAACTGAGAACTGATATCTGATGATAGATATAGTACCATCTAGAAGTTTTCGGTGAGTCCGTCCGGTGTACTCACCTCCAATGAGCACCTATATACAATCTTAGGTGCAACACATCAATGGCTATGAGACCTGCCCCCGCCCTCCGTCAAGGTCTAGAAACGTATACTCTAGTCTACTCTGGAATATCGATACTCAGTCTCGATACTCACACGGCTAGGAATATTTAAGGATGTGCATATGGACTACCAAGCTCTCACTAGTATGATCGTCATCATAACTCTGGTAGTCAAGTAAAAATCCTGCGGGTTTTATCATTATATATTAGCGACACGTAATAACCTGTAAAACGTATACACATCAATGATAATGACAAACCAGATAGCATACTATCATATCGAGTAAGACTGATCTCTCTGTATATATCCTCCTTCAATTATCATAACCTCCTACTTTCGATTACAATAATTACCTTGAGTGCACTATAACCAACAGTGTGCTTTTCTATTTGTTTGGTATGTTGCGATAGCCATCAGATATATCTTTTTCATTGTTTTTTTTTTGCACGTGATTCTGTTTATTTCCGCTGCGTCGTACCATTTGTTCGCGTGATGGACTAGTGTGATCCCTTCGTGGTTCACCGCGCCGTATTAGAGTAGATCGGGATACAACATTATATTATTCATATGAATGAACACATATGGAATAATATTTTTTTGAATGTGTTACGATGCATCTGGATATACGATAGATATTTGCTAGCTACCATTTCCCTAGTACGGTCAATTCTAGCAATATTTCCATACATATCTATTTGGATAAACATCCAAAGAGTGGGATAGTTGATTAGAGCATAAGAATTGTGATAAGAAGTTCACAGGTTCAATGTATGCTACTAACAAAAGAGGAAATAACATCGAGCCAATATATTATATAGATGCAAGGGTGGGTCACATATGTGTCATATCTTATAAATAAAAGAATATATATAAGAAAACAAAGTTTATTCCCTTTGCATTTGTCTCTCCATCTCAATCATGGCCTCATCATCAAACAAGATCTCAACAACAAAAGTGATACACTTGGACGGGACAATAGAGGAGTATACAAGCCCAATTAGGGCCGGACAAGTGGCGTCCCGAACTCCAGGATGCTACGTATATAACAGCGAGGCGATGGCAGTAGGAGAGAAGGTGCCTGCAATGACTGAGATAGAGATACTGGAGCCTGGGCAGCTCTACTTCTTGATGCCGCTATCGAAATCGTGCCACCCTCTTACGCTGCATGACCTTTGTTGCCTTGCCTTCACGGCTTGGGCAGCTCTTAGCAGACGGTCGGGGTCAAGGAGGCTGGGGTTGAGGGATGGTCTTGTGAGATGTTATGGGAAGTTAGTTTGTAAGAGTGTGAATCGTTAAGTGTCAAATTAGGAGCAGAGAGAAGCGAATGTATAGCAATGCGGTTGATTTTAGTGTACCAGCAAGGCGCGAAGCCTTCAGAACTTGGCATGACATGGTAATTTGTTATCTCGAAATTCCATTTTTCATATTTATGCTTGTATGAAAATTTTTATTCTCTTGATGTTTTCGAAGGAACTGAGGAAGACGTTAATGATGCTTATCATTTATCTGACTCGTTTGGTTCAATAAACGATTGAGTTTATTGTGTTCTAATTTTTTTTCCTCCTGAACCCGAAGATCAATTTATTTTTTGATGATATTGGTAGAAAATTGAAGAGGTGATTTCATTTTTATTTTAATCAAAACCAATTTGTATTCTGATATTGGTACGAAGAAGAAAATCGAGCTTCGAAACATCATCGATATAGTATATTATGTGCTTGCAAAATGGGCATAATAAAATAAGCATATTTTACTGCATGAGACCCATCTAGTTAAAATTCTGCTTCATGAGAAATCCAGCTTATTGATTCATATAAAACGCTGAAGACTTGATTAAAGAAATATTGCATGAGAAATACAAGTGTATATGAAGTCCTAAGTAGAAGGAAGGGGTTTCATCTCTTGTTTGATGGAAGCAACAAGGTGATCATAAGCTACAGTCCATGCACCCTGCATTTCTGGGCTCCACATCTCTGCAACTGCCTCCTTTATTGTCTCCATTAGTGCAAATCTCACTACCTGCAATAATCAATTTCCCACAAAAAAAAAAGCTCGTCACTTAAACTAAACGATGTGCGTTAGCATAAAGTTTTGCAAGTAATATTTGATTTGATTTGTACCTCAAAATGTTCATTTACCACACCATAATTGGAATGAGTAGCACCCAGCTTCTTCAGGGTTGTGTCTCTCACCGTCACCTTGCCGGATTTCTTCAGCTGTACTGCAGCCTCGCATGTCTGCATTGAAACACTCATCAACTCTTTTTCAATCAAAATTAACTTATCGGAATGCTGGCCGAAAAACTTTAGATAAGAAAAAGAGTACTCATGCTGGCCTATCGTTCGAACATAAAGTCCTAAAGAAAATTCGATTCAACTTAACATAGCAGAACATACCATGACGAAGACGGACATGGCGTGCGTTTTGAGCTTCGGGTTCTTCTCAAGCGGAACATTCGAATCGCGCAGGAAGGAGAAGAGATTGGCTGCTGATGGAGCAATCTCAAACACCCTAATTTTATACAGTAACATCAAATATATATATAGAAAAAAAAGGCATACTGATAATTCTTGCTACTTAGAAAAAGAGGTAGATTTGTACCTCAAGAAAAACTTTAGCCCCAGAGATGCAGCATCCTTTTTCATGACACCCCATGATTTCACCACGAGGGCCTCTTGCTCTTCGCTGAAATTTATTTCACCATCTCCTGAATCCCCCATCTCTCTGCTTTTCCTTCTCTTTTAATCAAGAGTTATCTAATAATTGTGTGATGATGGGTTTTGAAGTGGACATGCATGCATGAAAGGTGAATAAATAGGAGAGTTTGAATGGCCTTTGAGGGTTGGGGAGAGCCGTTTTCATTATCTTTCTTAATATTTATCCATTGAATTCAAATATACAAGGTTGTAGATAATGGTTTCTCAAAACCATGTGCTGTCTCTTTACACATTGTGTGCTGGTCCAATAACTGCAAGTAGACCAACCAATTGGGCTTAGCACAATTGAGAGCAAGAGATCGCAAGTTCGATTCGGTTGATTTCCCAAATAAAAAGAAAACGGCATATAGGAATTATTCCTGTAACTTCAAATTTATAATAATCTTTCCCCTCCATGTTCGATTCAAGCACGAAACAATCACATATATTATAAATGCCAGAACCCGTATGGAATTTTGGAATTTTACGTCGGGCTTCATGCAATTTTCGAAGGTATTTACCTAAACTGCAAAGAAACCACAAGCAACCGTTTCCAAAACTTCTTCAAAGAACAAGGAGATTGATTGTCATGTGGCCGGGTCAAGACACAGCCAGCCATGGGGATGGTCGAGATACAACAAACAAATTTAGCTGTGATCAAGCATAGCTGCATATACCGCTTGATCAGTCGAAAATAATGTATTTTTAACACGTCAATTTCCCTATCATTTGCATTCATCTAGAGGTGTTCGGATTGCATATTACACATATTAACAAAACATCCCTAAAATACCAGATTACATGTGTTATACTCTAAAACCGGCATTTTAAGGGAAATTGACTATCTATTATGGCATCGCATCATCCTTGTATAGCGCAACACTTGTTTCGAAGTCTGTGCAGGAAATTCCAGAAGAAAGGCCAAAATTGTCAAAGTGCTGATAAAAGATGCGCCAACTCTAAGATTTAAGATCTGGCAGTAAACTAAAGGGAATTGTAAGATTATATATATCAGATAAAGGCCCATAATTCTGTACAAAGCAACACC
This sequence comes from Agapanthus africanus, assembly GCA_030015575.1. NCBI lineage: Eukaryota > Viridiplantae > Streptophyta > Magnoliopsida > Asparagales > Amaryllidaceae > Agapanthus > Agapanthus africanus. The sequence continues at coordinate 132,010,161 of CM057337.1, forward strand.
AGAATTCCCATACATTGAAGCGCTCACGTGACCGCGAATCCGCGGCCGGAGCAGGCACGTGCCGCGGATCCGCGGCAAGATGATGACGTCAGCACCTTAACTTTTCCCCATGTGCTTATTTCTAATGGCCAAGCTTCCAGAACTCTCTAGAAACTCTACGTGGCTTCATCTAGAAGGCTCGGCTTAACAACCTAGTTCTAGAAACCTCCCTCCAACTAACTTCTTCTAGAAGCCTCTCTCTCTAACAAACTTTTGGAGGGAAATTTGAATTTTGAATCCTAGATCTAGGGTTATGAGGCTTATAAAAGGAAACCCAGATCTAGGGTTGAAGGTTGTTCATTAGTTCATCAAATAGGGTCCATTAACCATTACCCGCAAGTTGAGTGATACAACTTATGCTTCAAAACCCTAACCCTAATTCCAATTCCAAAGCCAAGATCAAGAATTCCGAGTACCAAATGAAGCTTGAAGCCTAGTTCCTTTAGAGAGCAACGCCGGACTTCATCGGAGCAAGTGATCCAAGCCGATCCGCGACTCAAGGAGCCGAGCGACGCCAAATTCAACGATCAAGTTCCTTCCTCTTGTAGTTCTTGAGAGTTGTAACTAATTGTTGATATAAATAAAGGTGACAATTCTATATTCTTGCTTATCTTTTGAATTCAAGTATTATGATTCAATCTAGATTCTTGAATGTGTTCTTTGTGATAATGTTTGAGTAAAACTCCGTTCGTAAAAGAGTCGAGACGATCGATAGAATGATGATGATTTAGATTCTTTTATAATTCTTAAATCCTATAACGTTTGTAAATTCTTGAAAATCGAATGATCGATGACCTAGTTTCGATGCGATACTTTCTTGATTGTGTTCGCTCGAAACTAGAGATCAACGATCGATCATTTGATTTACTTGAAGCTAGTTTGTGAATGAGATTCGTCGAAAGGACAAAGGATGGGATGAGGAAACCCTAGTTTTTTCGCAAGATCCTGAACCTCGAAAAATCGTCATCGATCTAGTATCAATTCGTTAATGGATAAAAGTATGTAATCATTAGATCTCATCACATCTAACGGTTCAATCGACTCCTACGAGCCTCACTTCGAATCTTGATATTTGGTTTGGAAATCACACAAATTCTCAATTCTTGATTTTATTGTTTCTTGATTTAGACTAGATTTTCCTAATTCTTGAACTTCAATTTACAAATCATGAATTGTTTGTTTTCTTTCCTTTAAATTTTCGACTCATCTAATTCGAAATACGAACGATTACATTTTCCCTGTGGACGATCCGCACTTACTAACGCGCTACAATTCGACACCGTTATTGATTGCGGTCAAATATTTTTTGTTGTGATTTCTACATAAATTTCTCAAACGACACATGCCGGAAATCGTTATTCAATCAAATGGCGCCGTTGCCGGGGATTGTGCGCTAATTGTTCGTTTTTAAAATTTGAGTTGAAAAGTTTATTCCATCATAATTTTTAGATCAAAATTCGCGCAAAACACTAAACGATTTGTTGTGATTTGTGGCGAGGAAATCTGGGAGCTGTGGAGCAAGTGAAAAAATTTTCAGAGCATTCCAGAGGACTCAGGGATTTAACAAAGGCTTGCTGTGGAATTTGTGTGCAGTGAACAGTGAAATGTGCCACGGAACCGCGGTTTAAGGAGGAAATTGCGGTGGAACCGCGGTTGAATTGTAGCCTCTCTGTACCATTTTTTCTCAGGTCCTCTATTACTTTCTTATCTCCTCCTAAATCTGCTCCAATTAACAATTTGCTGCAGGTTTCTTTGCAAATAAATCGCAGCGCCGCAAAAAGCAATAAAAAAATTATGCGTGTTATTGATTTTTGGTTGTTTGCATATTAATATGGAATTTAAGGAGCACGGCCAAATTCAGATTAGGTGGGAAGTTCATTACCCTTCCTAAGCCCCAAAAATCACAAACTTGCATCCGCATTTACCCTCATTAACTAAAAAAGATCTAGAGATGACTCTAAGGACCTCCGCGCTCACTTAAGACAAGAGAATGCCGTGGGTAATTCATTGCTTATCCGTGTTTCTTTTGTGGTGTCTAAAGCAAGTGTGTCTAAGGCTAGTGGTTATTAATTAGGCCCACTAGTTACGTAGTGGAGTACCTTCCCACTTACCTAGCACTTACCTGGCCACAGGGGAGACAGAGGCGGTGGAGGATTGATCCTGCGACTTGTCTTTTGGCAGTTAGGAGCGATCTAGAGCTTTTGACCTAGACGACCGCTAGAATTAGGGTTTTGCTTGTTGCATTTGTCGTGATTGCATCATTTTTTTCAAAAATCCGTATAGTTTTCAAAACAAACACCACATTCATTCTTTCCCCTAATTATATCTACGCTGCCACTTGTACTAACCCTTTTTAGTGCAAGATAGGCTGGACACGGGATTCTAGTGCCCGTTTAGTCCGCGTTTCCCCTATCGACCCCAAAGTCGGTATTTCTACATTTACCCCTTCTTTACCCACCACCACGCCCACATCGATGGATCCGTCTCCATCGAATTTCTTTACCACTACTCTGCCGCCGTCCGTAGGTGCGCAAAATCCACCCCGCATCTCTCTCCAAAAGAGATGCTATCCTACACGAGGTCCCCTTTCCACCTGTCTTTCTATACCACCAGCCAACGGGGACAATTTTGAGATTAAACCCCATTACATTAACCTTCTACCAAAATATCACGGTCTCGATTCTAAAGACGCATATGCCTTTATCACCAAATTTGAAAATGTATCCGCAATGACGGGTACCTCACAGCTTTCTATGGATGCTATGCGTCTTCGTCTTCTCCCATTTACCTTGTGCGATATAGCCGAGAAGTGGCTGTATAACACTACCGCACATTCCATCTCAAACTGGGGAGAATTCGTCAAAGCATTCCTTAAGAAATTCTACCCACATCATAAGACAGCTCGAGTCCATAACGAAATAAATCAATTCATCCAGCTTCCAAATGAACCATTTTCAAAATGTCTTGAACGCTTCAAGGATCTGTTAGTCCAATGTCCACATCACGGAATCCCCAAATGGGATATGTGCCGAATCATATATGAGGGCATTAATCCTAACACAAGACAGACCCTTGAATCCATGTGTCAAGGCAACTTCATGACCAAAGACGATGGGGAAGCTTGGAGATATTTAGAAGATTTCGCTGAAAAATCTTTACAGTGGGAGGGTTTGAGTCAATCATCTAGGACAGGCAATAACCACTCGGATGTTTCCATAGGAGTTAGAGCTGACATTTCAGCTATGCAAAAGAAACTCGAGACTATGGAAAATAAACTTTTAGCTGCCACCCTAAATCAAATGTCACTCTCCAAAACTGTATGTGGCTGCTGTTCTGATCATTCTCATTTGACGGAAGAATGTCCAATAAATTCTCCGTTTCAAGGTCATGAACATATCAATTCTGCTTTCCAACAACGACCTAGAAACGATCCATTTTCCTCCACATATAATCAGGGTTGGAGGAATCACCCTAACTTTGCTTGGAACCAATCACAAAATCAAAACACGATTCCAACCCAACACAATTTCCAAAGGGTCCCTCCACCAGAACAGCAACCACAATTGAGTTAGCACCCCTTCCAAGCACAAAACTTCCAAAATTCGGTCAACACACCTGCACCATCTAGTCCTTTGCAGTTGACCGGGACTGATGAATCCTCTTCATTTGCACAATACATGAATTTGGTCCTAACAAATATCATGCAAGTTTCGGCTGAAATGAAGTCTTCTGTCGATAAAATTGAGAAAAACTCTGCGTCCCAAAGCGAGACTATTAAATCGATGGAAGAAGAAATTGCATGATTAAAAGCCGAAATGAGTGCAAGAGAGAAAGGGAAACTTCCAGCTCAACCCCTATCCAATCCTGGCTATTCACATCATGTGAATGCAATCACGTTGAGATCTGGAAGAGTGCTTGACAATCACGTTGGGGAAGAGATTGATGACACTGAAAATTCTATCAATGATACCCCAGCTGAGACCTTTCCTTCCACTTCTACTTCTAATTTTGACCCCAGTTCTTCTACCCCACCACCTTCTTCCGAGCCTATTCTCCGTTTTCCCCATGGCTCGACACCTCAGCCTACCTCTTCTAGTACACAGAAAACGTCCACATTCCTATTCTTAGATCGTTCCCACCCACACGATCTTCTCCAATGTTGGACCCTGATCTTATTGCTCAAGCTCCTTACCCAAATCGGTTAAGGGGAAACACACCGAGTCCACAAATGGAGAAGATCACGGAAATGTTTAAACAGGTTAACATCAACATCCCTCTTCTAGATGCTATCCAACAAGTCCCCGCTTATGCGAAAGTTCTTAAAGACTTGTGCACTAGAAAGAGAAAGAAACAAGTGCCCAAGAAGATATACATGGCAAAGACTGTAGACACGGCTTTCCCCCAACAACTACCGAGGAAACGTAAAGATCCTGGATATCCTACGATTTCCATTTCTATTGGGGAAAAACACATCAACCGTGCTCTGCTAGACCTTGGCGCAAGTGTTAACCTGCTTCCTTTCTCAGTATATGAGCAGTTAGGGATCGGAGAGTTGAAACCAACCCATTGCACTCTCCAGATAGCTGACCGATCAAGCACCAAACCTAGGGATGAACTGGAGGATGTGTTAATAAAAATCGGGGAATTTGTATTCCCTGTGGACTTTATTGTAATTGATACACAGCCTGTAGCGAACCTATGGAATCAGATTCCAGTGATTTTAGATCGCCCCTTTTTGGCCACTTCCAACGCTATCATCAACTGTCGTAATAGCTCTATGACCCTATCCTTTGGGAATAGGTCAATTGAGCTGAACATTTACAGGTTGGGAAGTGTACCCTCTGAACCTACTGCTCAGGTCTGTTCTGTCGACTTAATGGATGTCGACAGCAGCCAATTTAATGATCATCATGATACCGATCTAGACTTTTTTCATACGTTGTTGTTTGACCCAACTATATATCATACACATACGGACTCTTCCACCGAGTTGTCCGGGTCAACAACTAACACTGATTATGAACTGCTTTTAGAGTCTGAAGATCACCCCGTGCTTTGTGATGACATTATTCTTCGGGTATTGATGGAACTTTTGAGGAAATCTTCGCTGATGAACTCGCATTTTTGAATGACACGGGTGTTGAGATGAATCATCTCCCAAACATTGAAATTGAACCTCCACCCCTTCTTCTAAATTGTAAAAAGAATGCGAGTAATCCATCGCATTCACTGTATCGTCTCTCCAAAATGAGAAGCACACACATTCTATTCCACCACTTACCCTTTCCTCACTTCTTCTTCCACCAACCTGAGCACTGCATTGATAAAATTTTCGAATGGTTGGTGTTAACTTTCGGTCTTTGCAAAGTTTGGCATCGACCAATGATTCTTGACCCTCTCTTGTGATTTTTAAAGATTAACATGGCTTAACTCAAGTGTGGGGGGTATATTTTCTGGCTCTTGAAAAGAATTTTTTACACAAAATGATGAGACAAAAATAAGTTTGGGAGAGGATCTTCACTTAAATATTTTGCCCCCACTAATAAATTTCCTCCTAGGCTTACAGGTTTTTGAGATTTAGCGGATGGCAACAGTGAGGACACTGTTGAAAACAAGTTTGGGGGAGGTTTGTGCTTATTTTCGCATCATTTGCATCATATTTTGCATAAGCACAAAATATTTGAAAACCTATAAAAATTTAAAATTTTTCAAAAAAAAATAAAAATATTTTTGTACATAAATAAGATAATAAAAGATTAGATAGTGAAAAATTACATCCATGAGATTGGAAAAATTTAAGAAAACCAAGAAAATTAGAAGTTTTCTTATACGAACTAATAATAAGTAGTTTTGAGCCGTTGTCCCAAGGGTTAGTAAGATGAAGGAAGTCACTAATCTGAGAATAAAAATAAGTCTGAAAAATAGTTCCTAGTCTGGAAGCCAAACATTTTGAACGTTGATACCCTGCTATTCGCACTTACACACGTCTTGAAACTCGGGATAGTAGAGGATACCTTGAAATGCTCTTGTCTAAAAGCCGATGTATAAAGGAAATAAAATAAAAAAAAATGAATAGAATATAAAATGGTGAGAAAAATGGACACTGGTTTTGTTATCGCCAAGGCAGCAATAAAAAAATATAGCGAGGGTGCCTCTTCACCTAGTGCCCTAAGGCCAACTGGTCTGGGAGTCACTGCTAAGCCTTAGGTGGTGCAAGACAAGGAAAATACACCAAATAAGCAAGCACAGGAGTAATCGGTCGGTTAGTACCTCAAGAAGTATTAACGGTCGTATGAAAGTGTGTGAGCAATCTCATCTAAATATTCATTGATTAAAAAGTACTGAGGCAGATGGATAAGAGTATGATAGCTTGAATTGAATTCTCCGGGTGTAGGGATGTATATTACACACACGTAGGGTTATATGATCGATGTTTGAAAGAAAGATAGGAATGAAGAATAAGACGATGTTTTATTGAGGGATGATGTGATTTCTGACATTTTTTCATGACTATTAAGATAAGGCTCATGACAACCGAAAAGCTAGCATAGTTGGAAACCCTAATTTTCAAAGTATTTCTTTTACAATTCTTATCTTTAAATGTAAATTTCACGATCTTCCTTTTATTATTGGATTTTGTGGGTGCAATCCGCTGAAAACCCTCAGGAGACAACACTCCTCCTACTAGAGACACCTAGGGGTTTAAAGGCTTGTTGCACGTGCTCAGTGCAATCGTGTTGCCTACGAAAGTGTGCTAGTTAGTTTCTCTTTCTTTATTTTCTCCTTCTCTTTTTAATAAAACAGTTCGCTCGAGACGATCGAAAATAAGTTTGGAGGAATTTGATCAGTCGAAAATAATGTATTTTTAACACGTCAATTTCCCTATCATTTGCATTCATCTAGAGGTGTTCAGTTTGCATATTACACATATTAGCAAAACATTCCTAAAATACCAGATTGCATGTGTTATACTCTAAAACCGGCATTTTAAGGGAAATTGACTGTTTATCATGGCATCGCGTCATCCTTGTATAGCGCAACACTTGTTTCGAACTCTGTGCAGGAAATTCCAGGAGAAAGGCCAAAATTGTCAAAGTGCTGATAAAAGATGCACCAACTCTAAGATTTAAGATCTGGCAGTAAACTAAAGGGAATTGTAAGATTATATATATCAGATAAAGGCCCATAATTCTGTATAAAGCAACACCAGAATTCCCATACATTGAAGCGCTCACGTGACCGCGGATCCGCGGCCGGAGCAGGCATGTGCCGCGGATCCGCGGCAAGATGATGATGTCAGCACCTCAACTTTTCCCCATGTGCTTATTTCTAATGGCCAAGCTTCCAGAACTCTCCAGAAACTCCACGTGGCTTCATCTAGAAGGCTCGGCCTAACAATCTAGTTCTAGAAGCCTCCCTCCAACTAACTTCTTCTAGAAGCCTCTCTCTAACAAACTTTTGGAGGGAAATTTGAATTTTGAATCCTAGATCTAGGGTTATGAGGCTTATAAAAGGAAACCTAGATTTAGGGTTGAAGGTTGTTCATTAGTTCATCAAATAGGGTTCATTAACCATTACCGGCAAGTTGAATGACACAACTTGTGCTTCAAAACCCTAACCCTGATTCCAATTCCAATCCAAGATCAAGAGTTCCGAATACCAAATGAAGCTTGAAGCCTCGATCCTTTAGAGAGCGACGCCGGACTTCATCGGAACAAGTGATCCAAGCCGATCCGCGACTCAAGGAGCCGAGCGACGCCAATTTCAACGATCAAGTTCCTTCCTCTTGTAGTTCTTGAGAGTTGTAACTAATTGTTAATATAAATAAAGGTGACAATTCTTTTATCTTGCTTATCTTTTGAATTCAATCTAGATTCTTGAACGTGTTCTTTGTGATAATATTTGAGTAAAACTCCGCTCGTAAAGGAGTCGAGACGATCGATAGAATGATGATGATTTAGATTCTTTTACAATTCTTAAGTCCTATAACGTTTGTAAATTCTTGAAAATCGAATGATCGATGACCTAGTTTCGATGCGATGCTTTCTTGATTGTGTTCGCTCGAAACTAGAGATCAACGATCGATTATTTGATTTACTAGAAGCTAGTTTATGAATGAGATTCATCGAAAGGACAAAGGATGAGATGAGGAAACCCTAGTTTCTTCGCAAGATCCTTAACCTTGATAAATCGTTATCGATCTAGTATCAATTCGTTAATGGATAAGAGTATGTAATCAATAGATTTCATCACATCTAACGGTTCAATCGACTCCTACGAGCCTCACTTCAAATCTTGATTGTTGGTTTGGAAATTATCAAATTTTCAATTCTTGATTTTATTGTTTCTTGATTTAGACTAGATTTTCCTAATTCTTGAACTTCAATTTACAAATCATGAATTGTTTCTTTTTTTTTAAGTTTCAACTCATCTAATTCGAAACACGAAAGATTACACTTTCCCTGTGGACGATCCGCAGTTACTAACGCGCTACAAATCGACACCGTTATTGATTGCGGTCAAATATTTTTGGTTGTGATTTCTATACAATCTTCCAACTACACATCGGAAATCGTTATTCAATCACCGCTCATTGAGATCATCCATGAGGTCATCCAATTTATACACCAACGTAAGCACCTTTGTAAGCACATAAAGGAAAAACATCATCTTTTTGGGGTCATAATTTAAGCTTTTAACACTGAAAAGACAAGATTAATAACATAAGATACTGACACCAGCATGTACCTGGATCAATTCTGTACAAGGAACCAAACCGCAAATGGAAAAAGTTAGGAACTTTGGAAGTCGGTCATAAGATTTACAATGTCAGCAATTGGGTTGCGCAAGACAGAACTTTACAGTGGTCGGAAAATTGAAACAAAATTTACTGTGGCGGACTAAATAAATTATCGATTGATGCAACTTGCAAAATAAATTGAACTGCATTGTGTTAATGAGCATTTTTCTGAGAAGAGTCAAAAAAACCCTCAGCTATTCAACTTTACGAGTGGTTTAACCTTTCTCTTATGTCCCATACTATTCACAAGATCTTTACGTTGACAAACCGGAAACATATTGATTCCTGGTGTCTTTAGTCGTCTAAGGACATAAGGAAAGCTGAGCTGATCACGTGAAGTAAATCGAACCACCTCATTGAACCATACACACATCAAGAGATTTGTCAACGGTGTTTGCTCTCTTACAATGATGGATGCTTCGGACAGAGCTGCATAGGCAAAAGATAACATGTTAATGCATCAGTTTTGTTTCTCAAGTGTCAGATGCTAAAGAAAAGTGAAACCCTCAATATAATCACAGAATTGAGGATTCTACATCAGCCAAATAGTTCTGATCTTGACTTGCGAATCTAATGCTAATAACATTAAACAACAAGCCTTCATTGAGAAACTTCTGATGTCAGCAACATTTAGAAATAAACTTCCAATTATCTCACATCCCAGAAAGGAAAATCCTTATATCTATTAGGATGGGTAATAACTAGAGTTGTGTAGTCCAGGAGTTGAAAATCCTTATGCCAATCCAAGCAGTGGAAGTTCCTAATACCTACGCCCCCTGGCTTGTGTTCCTTGCATCACGCATGTTATTTGAAGAATAAGAGATGTATCATTTGTGGAAGCTCTATCCAACTCCGTACAAATACTCATTTCTTAGCATAAACTTTAGAGTATAGTTACTCATCGCTCTCAACATTCTCAATTCAATGGAAATGTCTCTTAACTGCCAAAGAAAAGCAATGATGTCTATAGTTCGTTCAACTACATATGAAGTACCCCAGAAGCAGCTCTCCACTTCAACCATCCCACATTGATTATCTTGGACAACATCCTTCTCGATATCACCACCAATAATGATGAATTATTAATCATACATAATGAATGATGTTAGACCCGGTTATTTATTGGATGCACATTCTGGTTCTGAATAGGTCAGCATATAAATGTCATTTGTATTATTGACCATTTGTAAAAGTATGGCAGGTTTGAGTGGTACGCCATTCATGAAACCATGTAAAAGTCGAGGTTGTGGGCATTATGTGCAAGACATAAACTTAGCCAGAACGTTTTGACCCAGTTCCCTCATCTTGAAGATTGTTTGCAGATGATCTAAGCATCAAAGGGAAAATATCATACAAGGGTTTAAAAGATTTAATTGAGAGCTTGAGAACTAAAATTCCAGCCTACACTGTTAAAGTTGAAACTGTAAAAGGTTAAATGCCCAAAACACTTCATTTTGAGACTTTTGGAAAAACATAGGCCAGAATGTCAAACAACCTAAACAATGAATAAAACCATTTACTTACTGCAGAGAGCAGGCTTACAGTGGCATGCAAAAGTACACAAGGATAAAAGCGAAATTGCAAGAAGCCCTCCCTTCTGTCCTCGTAGCAGAACACTTGTCAAAAGTTGATTTGCCTTCTACTTTAGCATCTGTTAGTTATTCCTTTTGTTTTCTTTTAATGTTTTTTATTTGTTTTGTTTTATCTCTTTTTGCATCTATGCAATTTGAACTACCAAAATACAACTACTTCTCTGCGCCACTTTTTCAACAAAATTGCATGAAGCTTTTATTTTAGTACTTGCGGGATTAAAAGTTTCAGAAACAGAACAATTTAATGGCTATCAAAAGAAGGTGGTATCCTGCAATACATGCAGAAGTGATGAGCATAGCTGTTAATCAACAGAATTGAGATATGATAGCAAACCGGTCATGAATTTCCAGTAGACCATAACCATTGAAGCATACCTTTCTTTCCACTGAATCTTTTATCATCAGGAATGCCATCTCGTCTATACTGATTTAACTGCACCTCCACTTCCTCAGGAGTTGCTTTGTTTTTCTTGACAACAGCCTTCGCTTCATCATACAGGCTACTCCGAGCTCCATGTTCAGAAATGGCTAAGATTGAGTTTGTGCGCCAAAGAAGTGCTTCCAGCACACCAAGTGGATCTCTTCGGAATTGAGATTTTGAGTCCACCCAAATGGAATACCTTGCTTCAGGAAAGAGTCGATGGCTTAACATCTGTAGCAGTTTTAAATGGAAATCATGTAAATTAATTAGCCATAAGCTGAGAAGAAACCACCATACGTAATGAAAAAAACAACAGATTATTTAAGACCATTAGCTCTTCCGAGGAAACCACATTATGTAAGAGAATAAGCCATTAATGTGAACTCATATAAAGTAATCTTGACTCGCTTGGAAAGGCAAAAAAGATAGCGGTAGACAAACACATTCAATTGCCAATGGAGAGGTTCCAACCTAGGATCTCACGTTATCATCAAACCCTGTGTTCCAACACTTGCTAGAAAACCAGTTCACATAAAAGTGTAACTGTGTAAGCTATAGGATTTTAGGCTGATAATGTATTATCAAACAAAAATAATAAATATGTCACACACCAGTGGAATTTGCAAATATTTTGATAACAAAGACCTACTCGTGTGATATATGTATCTAGAAGCTTTTATAAGGCAACCGAAATTTATAATAGTAGATGTATCAAAAAGTAAGCTAAATAGTTTAATGCATGAATAATGATCTTTATTTAATTTCATATGAAATGCATTTATGTTGTATATTGAATCTTCACTTCTGTAATAGATAATTTATCCAGCCCTTATTTGAAATGAGTTATGTTTTTCTCTAGGTTTATTTGTTCCTTATAGTTGTATATAATTTTCATAGCCAACTTATCATCGATCGTAGACTTCTCCTTCACTCTAAAGAATTTGGAAGACACCAACAAGATATTTAGTAGGGTACCAATTAATTTGTGTAACTTGAAGGGTAATTTCTTATATGACTTATTTTGTCTCTTAACCATTATTCCAAACTACTTCACGTTTTAGATCAATCTTACCACGCATTTACACACATCATTATTGTCATAGAAGCCTTTTCTCATCATAAAGGGGTATGTTATAAAGTAGCTTTCCATGAATAAAACTAACATTCTATGATTGCTAGTCAACTATATCTAAATTACTACCTAATTCTTTGTCAAGGAAATTACGAACAGTAGGGGCGCTATTATATTCCTATATGCCCAACTGGCTTAGTTTGTTCTTCAGATGCTAGTAGACTATTGAGATATTCTAGAAGGTCCAAGATGATAGATATACTATATAGATTTCATGTGCAACTATAAAGTACACATAAAGGCAAGAACGAACAAAACACACACATATACACACTCTTGTATCTGGAATCTTAAGATTTGTTGTATCCGCACATCAGAACTGCATTTATAGTATCTTGAAGCTGCATCATTATGTAGTTGCTGGAGGCTTTTTAGTCGAAGGGCTCATATTTGAAAAATAGGGTTTGTCTCCTCTCCTCTTGTTGGTTGCATGACTTCTTAACTTCTGACCTTGTCACAACCTTGCCCTACCAACCTCCCACCACTTGGGAGAGGCTAAATGAATTATGAGGAAGAAAACTTATATAATTTGCAAGAAAGCTAAATGTTTGCAATGTACAGGTTAGCTAAACCATAAATATGATATAAAGGGGTTTCCACGATCCATCTTTATTTGAAAATAAACAGTCAGTAAGGTTATTTTAGTACTAAAAGCAGCATCAACACATTGTACATCAGTACATGAAAAGCTAAGAAATTTGTTGAGTTTTATATATATGCCATAATGCATTTTAGGAACATTTGTTGACGCATATGGATTAACATATTTTAAGTACTCAAAAGAAAATCTAGAAAAACAGTAGAAATAACTGAAATTGTGCATAATCTAACTGAGATAATTCACATTATTTTACATTTGTGATAAATAGTCCATAAAGAATATTCTAATATCAACTCATCAAGGGCCAAGCTTTTGATAATGACTGCAGCTAAAGTGAAAAGGCGAGAAAATTCACGATGATTCTACTTCAGCCAAAAAATTGATCACTCTCCATGAAACAAAAAAATAGAAGTTTATCGCAACATTGAAAAAAAAGCATAATCTGGGGAGGAAGCACACAAGAGTACAGTCGTAAGAGTTAAACAAACCTTGGGAATTTTCCCGTTTAAGCGCTGATCTGAGAAAGGGAGATCCTTTACAATAACAATTCGCCATTTACCAATCATATGTACCTCGTTAATTTTTATTCCTTCTGCTTCCTGAGCAGAACGAGTAATTTCATCCCAAAATGCCACATAGCAAACCTGAAGTATGACAAAAGCTATAGATTAAAGAAAGCAATTAACTTTGCGAACTTAACAAGCATAACTATCAACTTCTATGAAAATAACCTTTTGTAGTGATGCTTCTGTCATCCCAATTGGCTGGTAGAGATCATCCCCACCACCGAACGCACATGTAGATACAACAGCCTTGCAAGTTTGCATATACCTTTGGTCATCTTTGGAAATTTTAAATCCCCCATGTTCACTGTAGAATCCACAATGCACCTCGACAGTTTCAGTCGCCTGGAAGTAAGCATATATGTTCATAACCAATATGCTAAAATGAGGTAAGATCATAACCAAAGAGATGAGCTCCGTCAGAAGGCAAAACTAGGCACATGAAGTGCATATTTATCAAAAGAAAGTTTAAAATTGGACTGAAAAATGGGTAGGAGTGACTCAACATAGCGTAATGCGTGAAAATACAATAAAGGAACAGTGTACCTTGAAACTTTCTTCTCTTTCTTGAAGTGTTTGAATTCCAGTGAATAGATTGAATCTTGTCGTTTCTGCATTCTGTGTTAATAATGTAAGGTTGCCTCCCATTTGATAATTACCAGAACCTGACTTATAGACCACTCTCTTAATGAGAGAGTTGGGTTCTGCACTCCCAGGGAACTCCAGATTCTGTATTTCTTCGGGACTTAATAACTTCAAACAAGCTGCCCAAATTTAGAAGTAAACAAAAAATATATATAAGCAGCATTGTTTTAAAGGTTGATCATATTAAAATTATTTGAAAAGAAGCCACAACGACAGAAGGTGAAGTTGACTGCAAATGCTACTACATAGTCAGTTTAGTCGAAGGTTGAAAAGTGAACATGAAGAATCCAAAAAAAAAAATATGGTTGTGAAACCAGGACACCACTGTGATGTGATGCCTACTTCTTGAGTTTCAAGTAAGTCGCCTAATTGTTCAATGTATCTAAAGGCAATCAGGCCTGAAGCTCATGCGCTATAATAGATATTACGACTACGTATTTCACGATGCTGAAAACAAATTAAGGGGGGAAAAGAGGTTTTCTTTTTGTGGGGAGGTTTTTTTTTGGGGGGTGGGGGTGGGGGTGGGGGAGGATCCAAATCTCCTCCGGTGCCTACATGGCAATGGAGGCTCCATTACTTCTTTGTGAGCCATTGATTTCATTCATAGCAAAGTTCCATCACATATTCATTTATGATTAATGGGCCCCACTAGTCAATTTTGTTTGGTTCAAATTGCCTGCATCCTCTTCTTTTTATTTGATGTTCCCTTTATGTGTTTAAAATTTAGAAATACAAAATTGTTGTAATTCGTGGAATGGTCAGAATTTATGAAATATACCAATATTAATTTGTATATGTTTAGAATTTGTGCCAATAATATATATGACATAAGTCCATGTCTGCCAATTATGAATTTTTTCTTTATTGGGCTTTGTTTTTTTAACGAAATTATTCGGCTTTGTTAGGTTAGGTTATTTAGATATTTTTATATAATTTCATACTAGTTTTGTTCTTTTATGTGGGTTATTGATTCATTATATTTCTTTCGTCTAAGTATTTGGGAAAGTTTGGTTGAAACCAGAAGGAGAATGCGTAATTGAAAGAGCCAATACGGATGGTTAAAGATGAAATATTAAATTTTCATTCTAAACTTATTGATGGATGACTGTTTTTATAATTTCAATGTTAAATGTTAACCAAGAGGACTTCGTGGCTGTTAAATGTGCTTAGCAATTTTGCGACATTGGTTATACTCGATAGCGTCAAAATCCATTTGAGATCGCTGAAATTAATTCATAGTTTTTTAGATTGTTAAAATTGATTCAGCATAGCTTGAGAAATTAGAATCAATTCTGAATAGCTAGGGACCATATCAATTTATTTTGTGTAGTTTGAAATTACCAGAATCAAACCGGTATAGTTTGTGGTCATAGTTTGAATTTATTGTAACCTTTTATTTTGTAATTAAAAAAACTTATTTGAAATTATTGATGACAAGACTTATTTATAAGTGAATTTGAAGAAAATGAATTTTCGGTGTCATAAGAAAAATATAGTGAGGGAATGAACTAATTGCAAGCAATGAAGAAAATTAATTTAAATGAAGCAATTGATTGAAAGCAATTAATTTTGGCAGTGTTATAATTTTCCTGCGTGATTAAAACCCAACCAATTTGACTAGTGGGCCCCACTAATTATCTTGGAATTGTGATGGAACCTTTCTATGTTTAAGCTCAGCCATTGATACAAAGAAGTAATCGAGCCTCTAGGCACTGGAAGAGATTTGGATTTTTGGGGGGGTAATTACTGTAGAAGCATATGACAAGGGTTGATAGAAGGAGCTCTCATAACATATAGCATTAAATCCTTAAGCAGTTATGATCAGACGAAGCCAATGATAATAATCCATGCAGGAATTTAAAGTTTAAACTGACACAAATTCATTCCCTTGGTACTTGAGCACTCCGAGCATCCTTCGAAGAACAATTCAACAAACAAACCTTCCTTTGCCTTCAACCCTCCTAAGGAATAACCTTCTACCCACACAACTACAGCATCGGCATGTACATGTAAGCATTCACCATTCGTGTCATAAAAGGGTTTTCTTAAGCACTTTTTTTATGAAAAGGAAAGAGGCCAAATGCGATTAATTAAATACATGATAATATGTTCATTAATTTATTCATCATTTAAACAGCTGCCACTTTCCTCATATGGGTAAATCACCTCAAAAAAAGAGGCCAAATGCGATTAATTAAAGACATGATAATATGTTCATAAATTTATTCATCATTTAAACAACTACCACTTTCCTCGGACGGACAAATCACCTCAAAGACAGGAAGACTTTCACCAAAACTTTTAATGCCATAAAGAAAGCCAACTCACATCATATGTTCTTTCTTTACTTTCCACATTGTTTCAATACCTTTAAAGGCTTTGAATGCATGAAAATCGTACATAAATCAAGAGATTCCTCAGCATGATGGTCAGCTTTTGCTTTCAATCTTTCCTTTAGAAACCATAATTAAAGAGCTCTTGGGGAAAAACTGATGAGTTTTCTCACCCGCTCGTCTTAAGCACTTAAGAGTCTGGAAGCGGTCTGCGTAAATCCCAAGAACCTCTATGCCACCTTGAATTGTAGAGGAGTGCAGACATATTGAGTATGTTTTATTGTTCTCTAAAATTTCTAGTGACCAGTTAGGATGTGAATTTTCATAAATCATTGTGATTATTTTGTAGTGACTTGCTGGTTCCTGTACTCTATTGTCTCTCTCCTTATTAATAATATCTTTGTAGGCTTATGTGGTTTTCCCTAATTATAACTTGATGTGACTATTCAATTAAAGAAATAGCTCTTATATATTAACTGTGGAAAAGATTTCAATTGAGTTGTTCTCATGAAAATATTTATTAACAAGAATGTCAAAGCCCCATAAGAAGCTTAAATACCCATTTGAGAATTCTAACGAGTTAAGAGACTGTCGGCCATGGTAGACACTTTGCTTTTTCACTTACTTGAGACAGTTTGTGTCCCAATACTCGGTATATAGGGTACTTCCAGGAGAAGTCCCCTACACACACTAACAAGGAGGATCCAGAACCTGGAACTTTTGACCGGTAAGAATCATTATTATGTGTCATGCTTCCTAAGAGAAATCACTTTACACTATAACAAGGAGGTCCGGAACACATAATTTCTAGTTGGTAAAAATCATCTCTAAGAAGGGATAACAAATGTCAGCAAATCTTTGTCAATCTACTAGTAACAGCAGAACATGACATTAATATAAGCAAGAGGCCAATGTTCTCTATGATTAAAATGAACTCACCTTCTTATGAAAGGACCATCCTACTGCTCTAGCCTCTAGTCTCTTGGTTTCCATAGTTGTCACGAACCCTTGGGGATGCCACTAATAAGTTAAAAGTATGATTTGTCTAATATCTCCGCATCAAGATCCATTAAGTATAACCAGTAACCGAAGTGTCTTATGGTCATACAATTCTGCATAGTAAAGACTAAGGAGCCTTTTTCAACTCCACAAAAACCATAGTAAAACGCAGGTAATGGGTGTCGTACAAGGCTACAAGCTAAAAATTAATAGTTCATCATATTCTAAAAAGATCCCAATTTTACACCATTTAAGTCCAAGTCTAGATTCTTAGTTAAGCAAAACAGAAATCACATATCACCATTTCAGGTACTAGTTAACTATCATGCACAGCTGCATACCAAACAAAATAATGAGCAGCTAAACATCGATTAAGATCACTATGACGGGAAATCAAACAACTTACGCCGCCTAACGCCGCCCATGACTCTAGTCACGGGATCGAGTCGATCCAGATTCGCCGGCGACTCCTTAACGGGTTGCGGATCCGACAGTTTCGCCTCTCGATGGGGTTTTGATGATGCTCCGAGCTTCGAGGTCTCGAAGAGGAGCAGAGCGATCGCTGGAAGAAAGACAAGGACAGGCCACCAACGCCTTGAAACCCTGAAGATTCGACGGAGGAGGCCGTCGTTTCGCCGGAACCCTGGCTTCTTGCGCTTGCGGCGGACTCGGACCTTCAACTTTCCGGCGAGGTCATCGGACTCGTCGTCGGAGACTGAGATCGAGATGCTGTTCATTAACGACGACGACGACATGGATCGCGCGCGAGAGAGGGAGAGAGAGATCTGGTTAGGGTTTTTGTTTGTTTGGAGTTGAGAGAGGAGATCGAGGGAGCAGAAGAATAAAAGCAGCTGGGTGCTTGCACAATCGATGTTTGCACCAACAGATTAGCTGACACACTGGATTTGAGCAATTAACCCTCCTTTTAATACAGGCTAAGCAATCTATGCCCTACACTTTTTCTGAAGTAAAAATGCAGGACAAGATGTACAATTCAATAAAATTAAATAAAATTATTAAATTTAATTATAAATGAATGAGGGGTTCTATCCAATACGACTCAAACCTTGTTGAGATTTGTCTCATCTTATGTTTTATACCTATGTAACTCTCATAGCTTTTCCAATGTGGGACTGTATTATTCACATATCTCAACAAAAATATATACAAGATTGTTCTTCGATATAAATGGTAAGCATTTGAACTAGTATTTTATGATTTTATTTGTGAAAGAGTTACAAATCATTGTCATTATCTTCAAACAAATGCAATCACAAGATAAAAGTTCTACGTCACACGATAAAAATTCTCGATACATTGTATAAAAGTTACAAACGCAAAAGAAAAGTTGTTTTTACTTATTTCAAATATCGACGGCTTCTAAATTGAATGGTTTGCAAATTCAGGCTTAAGATCCTTCATTGTTGCTCTTCTTATTCAATAGACGAATACTATTAATAGTATTTCCATATTTAACAATAATGCACCAAGAAGTTATCATCATAATCATCGAGAGATTTAGTACAGGAAGATGGGCGTTTCCGTACCCGATTTCTGCTTAGCATTCTTGAACGAGGAAGCGTATCTATGCGATAGAAAACGATATTTACTAAAAGGAGCAGAAGTAATCAATTTTCTCTTTGGGGTATTCTTCTTAGCGCGAGGTGGTTTGAATCCACAAGGGATCATAGAATCTCCATCCGAGTCCAACTCATTCGAATAAGAACTTTGTACGACTGAATTATAAACCAACACTTTGATTCCATCCAAATCCCTTTTGAAAATATTTAGCTACTTGATTCAATCTTTTGTTGGAAAATGTTATATCCTCTGGCATGGCCTTTGCAGTTTTCAGATATATCTTGCATGATTAATGCATCCATATAAACAAAGTTTGAAGGCTTGTGATTCAAAAAGTTCGACCTCCACACCCTTTCTAGTAAAAAATGAGCTTAGCTAAGGGAAGTGAGGACTTAAAGTGATCTTATATTCGAGCATCTGTTCTTGAGTTTTGGTTCTAATCTGCTGTAAATTTTACATTGGGTGTGTCGTTTTATGATTATATATATGATGCTGCGATTCACAGTTTTGCGAGGATACCAGATATATCAATCGGCCATCAAATGTTATATTTGAAAATTTTATATTATATATAGAACCCAACCTAAATTTTTGTCTTATGCAACTCAAACCATGTCACATTAAGTTGTGTATGCAAGTGATTGTATTAACTTTTCTGGTACATCTCTGCAATTAGCTAAAGAATTTCATGGCTCTCCCACTACATGCATGAATTACTAATATTGTTCTTTAAAATGGAAAAAGGAGGGCAACATTCAACTCAATGGAATAAATTAATATAAAAAAAATATGTACAAAGGATAAAAGATGGTTCCTGCGAACAAAAATTCGAAAAATTCGAGATATTACGGCCTCATTCAGATTGCTTGGATTGAAGAATGGAGAGCGGACCTTTGTCTTCATCCATAACTTAACCCTTACAACAAGAATTAACCTGAAATAGCCTAAATTACTAATATACACAAAGAGTGTATTGCGAACAAACTAACATTGCTGGCTATAACAAAAAACAAAACAAAAGTAGAATTCTTATGGATAATTTATCTACAAACTTGAAATACTACTTCCAAATTACACCCAAACAGACACAATACTTGTCTCTTCCTTTTCCGATATTGAAAAAGGATTGGAAGAACGAGCTTTAATCTTTCTGTACTTGTGCCAATAGGTTTGGGGCTGTGCACTCTATTAACAGATGCTTGAACTTCCTCAGTTTTTCTTCTTTTAAGAAGATTTCCTTTATGCATTGCTGCGAAAATCATGCTCGCGAAAATTGCATGCTTTGTCTCCAACTTATCTTGGAAAACACAAGCACAGAGAAAGAGTCGATGAATAGCCAAGGACTATAATGAAGACAAATCCTATGATGAGAATAAGTCAATTAGCAGCGAGAAAACAAGGAATTCTCTGTTGAGGAAAACCAGTACCGGTTGCATTAAAAGTTGAACCAAAGTTCATACTCCGTAATTTTTTATCGGAATCTGAAGATATGTATAGTTCTGGAGCTCTTTCAACACCATTAGATTTATAGGGAGCAATTTTATGTGCTGCAGTGCCGAGTGGTTCCAATAGATCATTCTCTATGCATTGATACCTGCAAAAATAACATCTTAGTTATGCAAAATCCATTTTCCGTAAGGACTACTTTCTCAAATCTAAACTTACATCTGCATGCAAAGATAATCCACAATTTTTGATAGATCAACAACGCGAACTTTTATCTCGTCAACCTCTTCATCCGTAAAAGATTGGAAATCCTTCTCAAGGAACATAGAAAGCTTTTCCACATTGCATTCTAATTGCTGCTGCTGATCTTCAAAAAGATTCTGCTTCAATTCCCTTTCTTTATCTGACAACTCATTTTTGAACAGCTCACCCCCAAACATATAGAAAGCAAACGGGTACATGTATGAGAGAACACGCCTTGCTCTAAAGAGTCTTCTCATACCATTTAGTGCCCAAGTATAGTCTTTGATTTTGGTTTCCTTGTTTTGTGAAACCATTATTTTTTCCAGAAGAACCTTTTTAAGGTCTGCTTCTTGGTTAAGAGAATCAATGTGGGCTTTGTATCGGTCGTGATAGTGCACAAGCCGGTCGTGATTCTTCTTTGCAATTTTTGCTTTTTTTAACTGGTCGTCTTTGAAGCGGTTGCAGCTATGATCAGATATAGTTGTCCTAGTATGTTCTTTTCCAGTAGCACCGCCACATAACCAGCTGTATGAAAATAATTAATGTTAAGAATGTAATTTTTATTGATCGGATCTTCAGGTATATATACTATTAGACTGCAGCTACAAGGAATTCTTGAGCCCAATGACAAACCAAGAAAATATATTGGCTAATTTACACCAAATTACTCTTAACTATTGCTACTTTTTACCAAACTAATTTCATGTTTTTTTATAGAGCAAGCTCCCTTGAAGTGCTGCATTTAAGGGTAGTTTACATAGACTCGCAACTCCCTGAAACATGAAAATGCAATGCCCTCTATCATAATGCTACACATTTTGATTAGCTCACCTATTTAGCTGTAAATGATAAGAACGATATTTTGACAGAAGCACATCAACATCTTGTGGTGATATCAGATTAAAAAAAATCATGTGACGTAAACAATTATCTGGAAGGACGGTCTAATAAGAGAATAATTTATCAACATAATGTGCAAAAAGTAAAAAGAATTCTCACCAAAATGCTTGTCCGCAAATGCAAGACACTAAGTTGCAGCCACCATTCTTTTCCACAGCTTTGTGACACCGAGGGCAAGACTTTGTGTGAACATTGATCCAATTAATATTTGCTGACTCAGCATTGCACTTCTTGTTCCAGAGGTCCCACATCAAGCACGAACAAGGGGAATGTGCTTCCGATAAACAACTGAAACAAAACTGAAGCCCACACGAACACTCAACCTCACAATGTAAGTCGCCATCAACACGAATTGCATTTCCGCAATGTGGTGTGCTAGGGCACCATTTAACCTTGTTGTTATCATCAACATAAGATTCAAGAAGAATATGATCAAATCGTTTTGCAATAATAGGACTCCTCCTACTGACCAAAGTCCTGACAATAGCTTCATCACATATAGCACTACAGCTAGGGGCCATGCATCTAATCCTCCGACTTTGCCCTTCATTTATCCTGACAATAAAATGCTCTGTCCAACCTGTGGAAGGACAAACTTTATCAGATACTTGATTCATGGAATGGAGTGAATAGATGTAATAAGGGAAAATACAAAAGAGTTGTATGTATCATCATGCCTGAAATATTATCCATTACTACTAGAGAGATGAAATGATTAAATAGTTTGAAGTTACTACTTAAAAAGATACTTTATTCGTCAAGATTCCTCGATTTTACATAGTTTCAGCCTTTCAGGCATTGATACTTTGATTTGAAAAGGTTTCGGATCATTTTTTCCAAAATTGTACAAAAATTACTTAACCCCACAGGATTGCAAGAGATAGCATGTCAATTTCTAGCACACTACCAAACAACTGTTTATAGAAAGTACACTGGTAAGTTCAATGGTGGGAAAACTCAACAAACATGCTAAACCTTCAGTAATTTAGTAAATAAATGTAATTTGACTCTCATTAGGATCCATTATAGCATATGATGTATTTCGATCAAAAGGTAATAACCATGTAGGGATGTAGAAGAATGTGCACAGTGCAGGTTGGTTATAGTTTGCCAAGCACATGCAGTGGAAATTAACAAAACATAACTATTTAGGCCCAGTTGGAGGATATGGTGTTAAAATATTTTGTTTCCTTTGATACATTGCTATCACACAAGCTTAAACTTTTGGGCAAAGTGGTTCTTAATATGATATCAGCAGAGCACACAGGGGTCAAAAGGTCCTAGGTTTAACCTCATCATTGTCAAATTTACAATGAATTTATTTACCCCCAATGTATTCTACCTTACTAGCGAGAGTTTGCGCTGGAGGCCTTTCCGCATGGAACTAAATTTATAGGCCCGAGTGAAGGGAAGTGTTTAAGGATTATGTTGCCTTGGTATACATTATTATTACACAATCTAAGAGCTTAAGATTTTAGGTAAAGTGGTTCATAACATATGGTTTGTAAACGAAATTGGTTATCTATTATGGGATCAAACTCCAAAATCGGAGACTGGGTTGTGTTTGAGAACCCAATTAGATTTTCCCAAACTAGGGTGGTGTGAGCTCTCAAAGATAATGAAACTGAGTTCGGATATCACAGAAGGAGAAAAAGAATTTCTCCAATACAAAACAGTCACTAAAGTTAGCTATAATCAAGTTTCAAAACCTGTGGTTTTAAGCATAAACATACTTCATTCTTAAACAAATCTGTTGTTCCAGAAACCATGTTGCCAAACTAAACCTGATATTACCGCTGAATTATTATCATCGTCATCATGTAAGCATTTACCATCAAAGTGATGTTGGCCCAGAACAAGTCTTCATGTAACGTTGCACTCTTGATTTCAGCCTAGAAGACTACGGGAAAGGAGGTTATGACCACATTCCTGATGATCGGTTCACATCCTCAAAATTCTAGAGTGGAACAAAAACTAAAAATGGAGAAGACAAGAGAATTTCTATAGAAATTAATTTGAGTTATAAGCTAATATGCCTAGCCCCCCTATTTGATACTCTCTCTACTTCAATATAGTTGTCTATTTCCCCTATTTGACACTGGTAAAGAAAGCTTAACTTGTGTTCAATAAAGGGTGATAGAAATGCAAAAGCTTTACATTACCCTCATAGAATTCCCTCACTTTTTAGTTTTTATTAAAAATTGAAAAATAGGTTTCTTGTTCCGAAAGATTTAGAGTTAGTTTTGATAATTTACATATAAATTGCATTAATCATAGAAGTAGATTCATTAGCATCCAACTCAATTTTCCAAACAGATAATTAATATGATTTTTTTTATAAGAAAGGTCGAGAAGCAAATTGAAAAGGAAGGTGATGATACTCTATATTGGCGGTCTCCCAGATCAGGACACGTGGCAGATGACGTGTCCCAGAACTCAGAAGAAAGGGCTCACAGGGGCTGACCAGGCCACCCCTGTACCCGACCTGCAAGCACAAGCTGGCTCTCCTCAGAGCCCCCTGCAAATTGGCCTCCCCAGCCTCTCAGCTCGTCCCGAGCTACCACAGGACCAAGATGCCTCGGCCCTCCTGCTCGTTCCCGAGCTCCCCCGCCAAGGCCATCTTCCTCGGTCCCTCCGACCGACCAACTCCACCACTCACAGGCGTAACCGCCGCTCAGCAAATCTCGCCATGCGCGGATTCTCCGCCGGCAACATCCCACGTTCCACGCTATCACGATCCCCATTAACGAGCGATTCGCTTATTACGCGGGCGTGACGTCGGGAGCGTAACTGCTGGCGAGATTCTCGCGCCGGCTACTGCGTGCTGCCGCCACTATATAAACCCCCATCACAGAGGGGTCAAGTAAGCTTTTTTCACCCCACTTAGCCGTTACTCTGCTCGGATCTTGTGCTAACTTGATCGTCGGAGGGTCCTCGGTGGTACCAAACCACCCCGGGACTTTCTTGCAGGTACTCGGTGCAAACTCCTCAAAACCACCAATCTCCTCAAAACCCATTAAGACCCACACGCAACAGGAGATCACCTCTAAGATCCACCGAAAGATCGACGGAAGACAACATCTGACGAAGACCCGAAAAGGACCTCCATCAGTTGGCGCCATCTGTGGGAAACTAAAACTCCACAAAAACAAAAGTTGGCCTTCCGATCTCCATCCACATGGCATGCGATCACCCTGAAGATCCAGATACCAGCCGCCGCCTCCCTCTCACCGGAGGCGCGGATGAACCTCCTCCGGCGACCGTCATCAACACCCTCGTCGGCCGAACAGATCGACTACAGTCCATCGTGGAGGCGCTCGTCCGCGTCCAAAAGGCAGGGCCAGGACCCCAGATCGCCGCTCCTCTGCCTCCAGAAGACTCTGCCCTCGTCGGCACGGCTGACCACCGGCAGGCTACGTCCTATGGCCACAGATCTCACGGTCCGATACTCTCTGAGGTCCGCTGGGCGCCCCACGGCTCCACACCAAGATCCGCCGCCAGAGCGCTTCACCTCGAGCCTCCTCGCGACCCTCACCCCCCTGAGGAGACATCAGTCACCTTGCTTGTCCCCAGGCATGACCGACACCCCCTCTCTTGACGGGGTCGCACAGAAGGGGCTCGCCACGGCGGCTCGAAGGCCACCTCGCCCGGGGATCTGAGGAACCTCATCGAGAGGAACCAGGGCCGCGCACAGACGCGGATCTCCCACAGCAGACGCCAGGGATCACAAGGCGCCGAATCCTCGGGGTACCACGGCCGACTCGACACCCTCGAGAAGAAGATCGAGGGCATGTGCCGAGAAGGTCACCTCTCGGGCGACGGGGCTAAGTACGCCGCCGACTCGCTCACCAAGCCGTTTACCGAGAGACTGCTCGATGTTCACGTCTCCTCGCGCAACAAGCCCCCGAAAGTCTCTCTGTCCGACAGGAAAACCGACCCGAAAGACCATTTAGATGCTTTCACCGCGGGGATGAGCTTCCAGGACCATTCCGACGCCGCCCAGTGCAGAGCCTTCTCAGCCACCCTCATCTGCTCTGGTCGGGACTGGTTCCGAGGACTCGAGCCTCGCTCAATCTCGACTTTTGACGAGCTGGCTACTCAGTTCCTCGGCCACTTTGTCGGGAACGTCGGCAGAAACGCACGGTCGACTATCTCTTCACAATTAAGAGTGGGGACAAGGAGACGTTCAAAGCTTACGTCACCCGCTTCTACAACGCCCTCCTCAAGGTCCCCGAGCACCGGGACGAGACCGTCATCACGGTGCTCAGATCTGGCCTTAGGCACAAGAAGTGGTTGCGCTCCTTTGCATTGGCGCAGCCTAAGACCATGGCCGAGGTCAAGGCGTGGACCGAGCACGAAGTCCAGCTCGAGTCCGAGGTGAACGCGAACCTCCCTCGAGCAGAAAGGTCCGACCAGAAGAATAGGGCTCGGAAAGAGAGGCCGGAGCGTCAGCAGCCCTATCACCCGAAATTTCAGGAATACACCCCGCTCAACGTCTCCCTCGCAGTGTTACTAGAGAAGGCCCAGAGCGAGGGGTTCTTCAAGTTCCCTCCAATCCCGCGTCAGGCCTCGAAGCGAACCCGGGACCCCTAGTGCGCCTTCCACCAGACGTTGGGCCACGCCACGGAGGATTGTAAGCAACTCCGGGACTACATCAAGGAGCTCATCCGATCAGGGCACCTCGCCGCCTAGTTGAGGGATAAGCGGCAGGCCGACAGCGAGCAGGAGCAGTGTCCCCTTCCCGCCGAGCTGACCATCGGTCAGATCATGCTCGTTTCGGCAGATGACCGGTCCGGAGCCCAGGGAGCCCCGTACCCAGTGCCGAGCGCGGAGGCCAACAAGCCTCCGGGGAGCTCAGGCCACGCCAATAAGATCATCTATTAGCATGTACTTTTTTAAGGGCAATGTAAACTCTTCCCAGGGTCTGTTGTTAATTTAATAAAAGATCAATGGAACATTGCGAAAAAGAAGCAAAGGTCTTATTTATTCAAAAAGGTATTATGGACCCCTCAGCTATACATACAAAAAGGAAAAGAAAATTACAGCAGCGGGGGAAGGGGGTGCAGAGAGCACTGCTCATGGTACTCCGTAAAGATCTCCGCCAGCTGAGGCCTCGCGAGATCCAGCCTCTGCCCTCGGTTTCCCCGTGCGCGTTGACCTCGAGCCTCAGTTCGTAGCACTCACGGACGAGTGCCACCGAGCGAGCTAGCCGACCAGCGGAGATCAGGCCGAAGCGTCTTAGAGACCGCAGCTTGCCTACGGCCTCGTCGTAGAGCTGCTCGGACAGGGGGTTGTAAAGCCCCGGCGACGCCCTCCAGATGGAGTACATCAGCAGCTGCAGCAGAGGGGAGCGCCGGGGAAGCAGCCGGCCGAAGTGGCTCCCATAGACCAACTGTACCGTATCCTCAACGCAGATCTGGTCGTAGAGATATACGTCTTCGAAGTGGATGATTTCGGAGATGGTAAAAGGGAAGTCTTCCATTCTCAACGATCTGTTTGTGAAGAAAGGAAGGACCAGCTCTCCCTCAGCTTTATATAGCCCACTGCACCCCAACAGAACCCAACAGTCGCCCGTTTTTACCCACAAAGTCGCTGCCACGCGGCGATCATTGAGCCTTCTCTGGCGAAATCGAAACGACGCGACTCTGGCGCTTTGCCTCCCCACGCGTTCAATGCGCATGCTACGCGCACGTTCGCCGCGACCGTTCATGTTCCCCGTACCTGCAACGGGGTGGTCGGGCGAAACCTCATGAAGAATAGGCCAAGCATCTACCATGCTCTGGTATCCCTGGCCGGTAGTTTCCCTACACGCAACGCCGGGGATCAAAACCCTCGCCAAGGGATCGAAGCCCTCGCCAAGGGGCAACCGCGCAGCTTCACTGCCCGGCTATCCTTAGCAGGACTCCTACGGCCCTTCCAACGCTAAGGATCAAAGTCCTCCTTAAAGGCAGCCGACCGGCTTTCCTGCTCGGCTATCCCTGGCCGGTAGCTTCTCTACTCGCAACGCCAGGGATCAAAGCCCTCGCCAAGAGGCGACGGCGTAGCTTCACTACCCGGTTATCCTTAGCAGGCCTCCTATGGCCCTTCCAACACTAAGGACCAAAATCCTCCTTAGAGGCAGCTCAACAGCTACCCTGATCGGGTATCCCTGGCCGGTAGCTTCCCTACTCGCAACGCCAGGGATCAAAATGTCCTTTCAGAGGCAGTCGAGCCCAACCCTCGCTTGGCTATCCCCGGCTGGTAGCTTCCTACCACAACCGACAGGGATCCAAAGCCCTCCCAGAGGCAGTCGAGCCCGACCCTCGCTCGGCTATTCTTCAGGACAAAAGCCCTCGCCAAGAGGCACCGGGCAGTAACCCTGCCCGGCCAAGGGTCCTTGGTAGGCTTCTTACAGCCCCTCCCGCGCTAAGGACCAAAGTCCTCCTTTGAGGCGGTCGAGCCCGACCCTTGCTCGGCTATCCCCGGCTGGTAGCTTCCTACTACAACCGATAGGGATCAAAGTCCTCGCCAAGAGGCACTGGACAGTTACCCTGCTCAGTCCCCGTCCTGAAGGATCAAAGCCCTCGCAAGAGGCAACCGAGCCTGACCCTTGCTCGGTCATCTCCGGCCGGTAGCTCCCTACCCATGATGCCAGAGATCAAAGCCCTCGTCAAGAGGCCACCGCGCAGCTTCACTGCCCGGCTATCCTTAGCAGGCTTCCTACGGCCCCTCCAACGCTAAGGATCAAAGTCCTCCTTAGAGGCAGCCGAGCGGCTTCCCTACTCGGCTATCCCTGGCCGGTAGCTTCCCTACTCGCAACGCCAGGGATCAAAGCCCTCGCCAAGAGGCAACCGCGCAGCTTCACTGCCCGGTTATCCTTAGCAGTCCTCTTATGGCCCCTCCAACGCTAAAGATCAAAGTCCTCCTTAAAGGCAGCTCAGCAGCAACCCTGCTCGGCTATCCCTGGCCGGTAGCTTCCCTACTCGCAACGCCAGGGATCAAGGTCATCGCCAATAGGCAACCGCGCAGCTTCACTGCCCGGTTATCCTTAGCAAGCCTCCTACGGCCCCTCCAACGCTAAGACTAAAGTCTTCTCAGAGGCAGTCGAGCTCGACCCTTGCTCGGCTATCCCCGGCTGGTAGCCTCCTACCACAACCGATAGGGATCAAAAAGTCCTCCCAAAAGCAGTTGAGCCCGACCCTCGCTCGGCTATCCTTCAGGACAAAAGCCCCCGCGAAGAGGCACCGGGCAGTAACCCTGCTCGGCCAAGGGTCCTTGGTAGGCTTCTTACAGCCCCTCCCGCGCTAAGGACCAAAGTCCTCCTTTGAGGCGGTCGAGCCCGACCCTTGCTCGGCTATCCCCGGCTGGTGGCTTCCTACCACAACCGACAGGGATCAAAGTCCTCGCTAAGAGGCACTGGGCAGTAACCCTGCTCGGTCCCCGTCCTGAAGGATCAAAACCCTCGCCCAGAGGCAACCGCGCAGCTTCACTGCCCGGTTATCCTTAGTAGGCTTCTTACAGTCCCTCCCGCGCTAAGGATCGAAGCCCTCCTTAGAGGCACCCGAGCGGCTACCCTGCTCGGTCACCTCCGGCTGGTAGCTCCCTACCCATGACGCCAGGGACTAAAGCCCTCGCAAGAGGCATTTGAGCAGCTACTCTGCTCGGTCATCCCCGGCCGGTAGTTGCCTACCCATGACGCCAGAAATCAAAGCCCTCGCCAAGAGGCAACCAAGCAGCTTCCCTACTTGGTCATACCAAGCGGGCATCCTCCTGCCCACCAAACGCTGCCAGTTTGAAGCCCTCATAACAAGGCCACTGAGCTACCTTCTGCTCGGCAAATCTGCGGCGGGCAGCATGCTGCTCATCAAATGTCACAGACCCGAAACCCCATTGAGAGACGTCAGGTCTGTTCAAGTCTGAGTGATCCCTTCTCGACTTCAGGGCCATTGAGATGCCTCCTTCTCAGCAGCACTTGGCACACTTGAAAAGTGATCGAAATCAACTCGACGAACGATCGCTAGACAGACAGCCGACCTAACATGGAAGCCTAACAGTGCAAGCAAGGATATTTTACGAGCATTCTTTACAAACAGAAGATAAAGTGCAAGCTGATGAAACAAAAAGTTTTACTACCAAAGGCGAAGTCTTTACAAAGGGTATTTTGGGCTCCCCAGCCTTACAGACTGCCCGGAGGCTTACAAAAATTCCAGAAGCGGCAAAATAAAAAGAGGAGGAAGACGGGGGCTTTAGGCCTCGGGGCCAGGCACGGCCTCGGGGTCCTCGATATCTACCACGAGTCGAGCAGGGTCCTCGGCCACCTCCTCGTTAGGAATCTCTTCCCCCTGCTCATCGGCGTCCGCGAGGGGGTATTCGGCCCGGAGCTCTTCATCGGCGAACTCCGGCATCCGGGCCTTAACGGCGTTGAGGGCCTCGTGCCAGATGCGGGTGGTGGCCATGGTCAAGTCATTGTAGAAGTCCTTCGACTTCTTATAGCTCTCCACCGCCTTTGCCGCCGAAAGGTCGGCCCGCTTCATCGCCTCGACCGCCGCCCCAGCTCCTTCCGGAGGGTCCTCACCGTCTTCTTCATGTTGCCGGCGAGCGCCTGAGCGTCCTCAAGCTTAACCTCGGCAGCCACGGCGGCCTCGTGGTGCCGGGAAACCTCCCGTTTCCCGGCCTCCACCTCGACCTCCAGGGCGGCAACACTCGCCATCGCCGCCTCCAGCTCCCGTTTGGAGCTCTCTTCCAGCGGGGTAAGCTGGTCCGCGGCCTTCATCGCCGGGGCTGTCACCTAAGCCTCCATGCGTAAGGCAAGAGCGACGTGCTGGAGGACCTGAAAAAAATAAGAAAGAGGTCAGAAAGACGAAGGAAGCACCAAATCTCACAAACAACCGAACACTTACCTGCACGGACTCCTGGACGATAGACGCCATCTGGGCCCTGAAGGTCCCCCCGGGACCCTGCCCCCTACCGACTTCTCTATTTCGTGCAGCAAGCTATCCACGACAGATAGCCCCGAGGGCACCGTGAACCGGAGACGCCCTCCTCCAACATGATCGGCGAGGGCGGCCCTGAGAAGACTTTCGGGGACCCCTCTTGAGTGGCTCCGATGGGAGCCGGTCTCCTCCTCCGAGATCGGGTCCTCCAGAATTTGATCCTGCTTCCGACCCGGCGCTCTGTTAGGCCCCGGGGCGGGATCCGCCCCCGAACGCTCAAGGGACGCGTCCACCGGAGGCACTGGGACGGAGGCCGAAGGAGCCGGGGCAGGCTTCGAACGGGAAGAGCTGGCGCCTCCAGCCTTCCTGACCTTCTTCGACTGGCGCATGAAGGCTCGGAGCTCGTTCATGTCCATGGGTCCTGCACAAAACCAGATGCAAAGAAGTCAGCGACACATGCAATATAAAAGCCAAAAAGCAAGCCTAACTTACCGACGAACTCGACGGGCTGAGCCCGGCCCAACTCAGGACCCTCTCAGACAGCAGCATGTCAAATCGGGGGACGGGCTCCCACGACACTACTCTCATCACGGCGGGGTCATTGGACTGGTTCACCGGCAAGCATTTTTCCCTCGACCACTTGGTGGGCACGGGTCAGTCCTCGCCCTCGGGCGGCGTGATGAAGAAAAACTTTTTCTTCCAGTCATGAATGGAAGAAGGCAGGGCTACAACTCCTGTCCCGGCGGCGCCCCGATGTCGCTTCCTAAAAGAGAAGTAGACCCCCCTCGGGTCGCCCGCTCGACCCCCAGGATGATTTTTGAAAATAAAGGAAGAATCAAGGACGGAGAGGCTGAAGGGAACCGCATGTAGCTTCAGGCGGATCAGGAACTCAAGGAGAATCCTCCATGAGTTCGGCACTAGCTAGCCAGGGGCTAACCCGAAGAAGTTAAGCGCTTCGACGACCTCGGGAGAGAAGGGCAGCCGCATTCCATCCCAAAAAGCTTCCAAGTATAGGGCGATCTCCTTACTCCGTACTTGGTCTGCCCTCTCTCCCTTCTTGGCCAGACGAAGCGTATAACGTGAGGGGATGTGGAAGCGAGCCCGAGCATTGGCAAGCTCGTCCTCATGCCTCATCCAACGCAACGCGCCGGGGGCAGCGTCTGCCGCCTCCTCCCTAGGGGCTGCCCCCGCCGCACGATCTCGGGAAGAGGATCTAATCCCTGCTCTCCGGAAAGACTCAGGCTCAACTAGAGGGTCCCTAGAATCTATTCTTACGACATCTACAGATTCTATGAAAGAAGACATCTAACCTGGAGAAGAGAGATCCTCGGGAATCGAATGCAGAAGAAAAAAGGCGAGCGCCGAGCAACCAGGACTTAGAGCGAGGAAATATGAAGGAATAGGGGCCCTGGAGTGGGCCCCACCCTATTTATCACTGCAATCACCCTCATCCAACGGCGCCCTTCATCTCTCGCCAAAACGCCTCCTCGCGTCCAACGGCTTCGATCGCTCCACTTATCGTTTCCACACTGGGCCGCATCTCATCAGACGCCGCAGGTCTACACACGTCGCGTCGGTCAACCGACGCTTGACACGCGGACCGTCGCTTCAGTGGCAGGATGCATGAACCGGCGCATCTTCATTAAATGCAGAGATCTCGTCCAGATTCGCTGGCAGAAAAAACAGCTGGCAGCTCAGGGACGCGTCCCGACGAAATCTTAGGAAGGAGCTCACCCCGGGCGGTCCGGCAGTCCACTCTTGACCCGACCCGCCAGCTGGTCGGGACAAAAGTGGGGGGCTAATGATGATGCTCTATATTGGTGGTCTCCCGGATCAAGACACGTGGCAGATGATGTGTCACAGAATTCAGAAGAAAGGGCCCACAAGGGCCGATCAGGCCACCCCAGTACCCGACTTGCAAGCACAAGCTGGCTCTCCTCAGAGCCCCCTGCAAATTGGCCTTCCTGACCTCTCAGCTCGCCCCGAACTACCACAGGACCAAGATGCCTCGGCCTTCCCGCTCGTTCCCGAGCTCCCCTGCCGAGGCCATCTTTCTCGGTCCCTTCGACCGACCAACTCTACCACTCACAGGCGAAACCGCCGTTCCGCAAATCTCGCCATGCGCGGATTCTCCGCCGGCAACATCCCACGTTCCACGCCATCACGATCCCCATTAACGGGCGATCCGCTTATTACGCGGGCGTGACGTCGGGAGCGTAACTGCTGGCAAGATTCTCGCGCCTGCTACTGCGTGCTGCCGCCACTATATAAACCCCCATCACAGAGGGGTGAAGTAAGCTTTTTTCACCCCACTTGCCGTTACTCTGCTCGTATCTTATGCTAACTTGATCATCGGAGGGTCGTCGGTGGTACCAAACCACCCCGGGACTCCTTGCAGGTACTCGGCGCAAACTTCTCAAAACTACCAATCTCCTCAAAACCCATTGAGACCCACACGCAACAGAAGATCACCTCTAAGATCCACCGGAAGATCGACAGCAGACAACATCTGACGGAGACCCTAAAAGGACCTCCATCAGAGCGAGTATATAGAATTGTTATTCTCTGTCCATAAGTTAGTTGCTTGCCATAAAAAATGGCCTACTTGACACAATTCTCATGCCCTGCCAACTCTTCCACTCCTTACAAGAAAGATTTACTATGGAAACCATATCCAACCCGAAGCTACAAATATAAAGGAAATCGCTAAACATGACACATTCACACAGTAGTAAAATCGAACACAAACAAATAAAGTACTTACAATCATTACAGAAGAAATGTCCACAATCCATTGCCGTTGTCGCATCCACCCAAACATCCTCAAAACAAATACCGCAAGTGATGCATTCCGACGAACAACTCAAGGTACCCCCCTTCCTCTCAACAGTTGTAACCCCTGCTTCCAAAAACATCTTCTCCCTCCCCTTTCTCTCCATCAACTCAAAAATCCTCTCCACATCCCATCGATAACAAATCAACAAGCTCCTCGCATGCTGCTCACTCAAACCAAGCAAATCCATCGCCTTCTCCAAATCCTCTCTCTTCAATAAACCCAAACAAATAATGAAATCAGCAAAATTTACACCAAAATTTCAAATTTTGAAAACAGGACACTGATTCAGTGATTCACCTGCGCAGCCACAAGGGATTCTCTCGTGATAACCTGCGAATTTTGATCAATGTCACCACCATTTCCTCCAATTTCAAAAAAAAATGAAACTTAAAGTGGAATCGAATACCGAGACGATGGATTGCTCGCACGATTCGAGGAGATCGAGGTCGTGATAGGCTTTGCGATAGACGTCATCGTCGTCAACGTCGCCGTCGTCGATCATCTCTTCGTAGAGATCGAGATCGTAGTAGTCGTCGGCGCTCGCCATTGGAGGCGATCGAGCTGAGGTTTTCGTGCACAACACAAGTGCTGTCACTAAAATCAAAAGTTGAGGATTTTATGTACGTAACCCCTACCTGGCTTCATATTTATACACACACCTTACAGAATTCTTTTATTTTTGTTTGTTTTACCTTTTTGTCTGAGATTTCATTGAACTTTCCAATATTTATACTAACTTATCAATTTGTTTCCTTATTTTTTTTGATATTTTTTCCTTATTAGGATTAAACTATTACATTTTGATGATTTATTTTTCAAATGAAGAAAGGTTGATGCCAACACATTTAGTAAAGAAAGACTAGATTTAATATTATAAAACTATTTATTCCGCATGTGACGCACACGAAAAAATAAATGCTTTTAGAGAATATTTTGCCAGGGGCAGGGTTCGTGGAGTGTATGTGGGGGGGAGGAGATACAAAATAGTTGATATTAAGAAATCAAAATAAAATTTTAAAATAATAGCGATGGTGTGATTTGAAAAGTGAGTAATAACAAGAGACGGTTGGGAAGGGGGTAGTTAAAAGTTTGAAATATTGATGTGTATGGCTTGGAACAAGAAAATTTATTTAGGTAAATTTTTTCATATTATTTTAATATTTTCTTTTAAGAAAAGACATAATATATCAAATAGACATCCTAAGCTACAATTTGCATTATAAGAGCATAAATAAGCATATGTTTAACTAAACATGCTTTATTTATTGAAAGTTGTTAGATAAGACATCATCTCCTAGCTCTCCACATATGACGAATTACATCACACATCTTCCGAGAATGGTAATATATCGTTTAGATCATTCGATCATGGCAACAATCGACGGATCACTCAACATGGCAATAAATATGATTGATATTGCTTTTTTATTATGCATATTTGCTTATTTAGAATGATACTTATCCTTATTAGAATTTCCTTGAAAGTCCTAATTCAATCTATAAATTGGCCAAAAAAAACTACTGAATAAAATTGAATTCTTGGAAGGCATATATGCAAATTTGGAAAGGAAAAAAAACTAAGAAAATGTTTACTATAAATATTGTAAATTTCAGGGGTTTCCATAAGAAGTTTTTAAAGAACATCGCAACGGATTGGTCTGTTTCATCAGCGTGGGCCCAACTTGGAAAAATCTGTAAGCCGAGTTGTACGGCTGAGATCGGGTATGGGTCCACATCAGAGAGAAGATGCGGATGTGGACGGCTGAGATTTGAGATTAGGTCTACATGTCTAAGTCTTCCAAAAGTTGTTGGAGGGCATTTAGAAAAATTCAATCGGTGTGCATGCTACGTGGTTCGTGAGGAAGAGCAAACCAAAAATCAAATTGCCCGCTTCTCATGGCATCTCACAAAGAATCACTCCTACGTGTCGCTGCATGAACATCTCAATTAATAATATCAAATATTTGTCAAGATTCATGTTTATAATCAGTTTATTCGTACCCATTTTGGAATGATATAATGAAATAAGATGATTAAGCACAACGTCAGAGTTAGTAGCATTCAAGCCCTTGCTTCTTCAAGCGTTATCCTGATCTTTGCCTCTCTAGGGATGTCGAAGTTTCGGAATATCGAAAACAAACCACGTGGTTTATCCAATTTGTCCAAAATAATTTGCGCACATTCAAAGGAGAGAGAATACAGAAAGAAGGATGCAACATTCACGAATGCAGCAGCATCCTTTGGCAATTCCAGTTCAGAGTTTGCTGCTGTACACAAACAAAACCTTCAACTAGAGCATATCTAGCGAGCGCCAAGCTATCATCTATTACAACTGAAATACTTTTAGAGGATTTTACATTGCCTGTTGGCATACAAGGATAACAAAATCAAATGCATCACCAAAACATCATCTCCACAAAGTCGAGACCGAGCTTTGCTGTACAAGAAGCTCAAGGACGAGAACAGAACAGCAAGACATGCTATGGATCGTTCGAGGAATCTGCACGACGCGACACAGAAGCAGAGGGATGAAATAAACACCGAAAGATATATCACAGTTACGAGGAGTTCACACTAGGACATGAAATGGTCTTGCTCGAAGCAATAGTTAAATGGCAGTATATGAATGTTTCTTGGGCCATGTTTGGGAATGGAGTTAAGTTTAGATAACTAAATTTCATAAAGTAACTTAAACTTAACTCCAAAATTCTAACTATGTTTGGCTTTCATTTTGGAGTTAAAAAAAATCCGGTTAACTAAACTTTAAAGTTGAGATAACCATAATTTATTAAACTCCAATCCAACCAAAGTTTTCGATTTCAAATCTTTTTATCCGAAAAATTCACCAACGGTCCAGATCAATGAGCAGAAGGAGGTCTTAATTTAATGGGCCAGGAAAAGAGTCTTCCATCCAACCGGTTCTTCTAAACTCTAAAATTTATGAAGAAAACATCCATTTTAGAATTTAGATAACTCCAAAACAACAATATGGAGTTTAGAAAACTTCAAAGCCAAACACCCATCAAAGTTAAGTTAAATGAAGGGATTTTTTATCTTTTATTTGCCAAATTAGGGCCTTGCAAACTAGAGTTTGCATGGACTCTACCTCCACTTAAAAATAAACTTGAGTTTTCCCAACTCCATATCCAAACAGGGCCTAATCTCCTTCCATGTAGCTATGACTTGCATTAGATTTAAAGATTTTGCTCGTACTTTTCAGTTCTCAGTACAGTAAAAGTCAAGAGTGGGATAAGGCAAAAAACAAGCACAACTCCTGCATTCTTAGTTATTGTTTCAACTTGTCACGATGTGAGGAAAGAACTGACAAGCATGTTATTGAAACAGAACGAGGAGACGACATCTGAACAAATTACACTTCTAAAAGGAAAAAAGAAAAGATGAAAAAAAACATTTCCCCTTGATTAGAATTACACCCGATAGATTCTTCCAAACAAAGGCACAAATTGCAAAAGCTGAAGACAAACAATGAAAACCTAGGCTCCATTTTGCATCAAGAAATTTACACAGAAGCTAAATATGCACTCAAAAAAAGATAAAGAAAACATGTAAAATATCAAGATCATGAAGTTCAAATAGTCTAAGCAATACCTTAACGCTTTGAATATTGAGGAGCTTTGCGAGCCTTCTTAAGACCAACTTTCTTTCTTTCAACCACTCGAGAATCTCTTGTGAGAAGACCTTCCTTCCTCAAGGGGGCTCTATGGTTCTCGCTTACCTTGAGTAATGCCCGTGCAATGCCTAGGGAAATAGCCTGAGCCTGACCGGAAAGCCCGCCGCCATGAGCTTTAACAAACACATCGTAGGTGCTCTCATAGCCTAATGTAGCTAATGGAGTCCTTACATATTGCAGCCACAAAGGATTTCCTTGGAGATATTCCTGCACAAGATACAAGGTAGAAGGCATAACCACAGGAAGTCAAATTTTCAACAGATATCTTAACAATAAAAACTTTTGTTGGGGGCGGAGTTTAGTAAACTCCGGTTCTCTCAACATTGTTTTGTTCTCTAATGTTTTGAGGATTCACCTGTCATACTAGGTATATACTTGTTATAAAAGCTCAAATATCAAGTAACTATTCACAAAAAATACCAAGCTATGTATCCTTTAAATTGAATCTTCTTTTCAGGCTTCCCAGGCACCATTGTGAAGGGGTAAGCTAAGTCAAGATGGAAGCACTGCAAGGTCATCAGCCACTGCTCGACTCCTTCTGCTGTATCTAATAAAAAAATTTAGTACATTTTACGTTGATTCCATATTCTTCCACTTGTCATTATTGTACGTCTTGTTTTTAACAAAAGAATCGAACCCAATATTACTTTATGAAAATTTAAGTTCCCATATTTACATCCCTAACCATTCAAATTCTCGGCCGAATAAACAAATATTTCCTTGTCACCATTAAACTCACAGTCATCAAGATCACCTGCCATCTGTATTTGAATCTTAATAATTCCAAAAGAACAATTTTGGAATATGAGTCCCTATTCCCTAAGCAAAAGACTAATTCAGTAACCATTGATGTCGTCGTCGTCATGGTCTTCCATTTTTAAGGGATTGGCCATATGAATCAGGTTCGATAAAAGATTTAACAAAGTTTTAAGACAAATAGTCAACCAGATTTCAACCCTCTCTCCGTTACGTCAAAGCCCTCGCCAAGGAAACCATGGGCAAAAGAGGGGCTTGCCATAACTCAGAAGACTAGTGACGTCTTCAAAATTCTCCTATACAGGTGAAAAGAATAGAAGATGACGTAAAATTTGTTACAGAAAAGTACACTAAACTCCATCCAAATTCTTCGAGGCAAGAGAGACGTCTAGCAGAAGGGGTGAAATAATAGATCTACTATAGAAAAATAATCACATTTAATTTTAGGGCAAAGACAGCCAATAGCCGAACAACGCATATATCCACACAAATTTGATATTGATTCTCAACAAAAACTTTGATGTAATGACTGTAATCGGCTAGTCATGAATAGGAAAAGACTAACATAACCTTGGCTTAGTTTTTTGGTATTCTTCACCAAATACGATAGAAAAATAAGGCAACAAACAATTAGTTCTTGGCATTCATGCTCCAGATATATGTATCCTGTTTAGAACTTCAGAATCACAATGATAAGAGAATTTTATGTACACAATGATTGTTTTTACCAACACATGGTAAACTGTGACAATTGGCTTGAGCACATGAAACATGTGACCATTAGTTACTTGGTTGCATGGCTCCTTGTGCCAGTTCCTTATAAACCTTGGGTGTAAGGCTTCCTGCTCGTAGATGCTTAATGCTCTGCATGTTATGCTAGGACGTCTGGGCAATTGGATGAAGCGGCAAGCTTATAGAAGAGAGCAAGAGAAGCGTCCAAAATGAGTAGAGTATGTTGGCATGTGAGCCCTCCCGACCGAAATGGGTATGCCAAACTGAGTTGGTGGATTGGGTGACCTGCCCCGTCCTAGGGACAGATCCAACCAACGAACCTATTTGTCAGTTTGGATCAGGTAGGTTAACTCACATGTGGACTTGGTCTCTAGTTATCTCTACTCATGGGGCTTGACCGCTAGGTATCCCTACACTATATTAGGGTTAAAGTTTTGATTGGTGAAATAAGAGAGTCATCATCATTTTCCCTAGCTCTTGATCCACTTCTCCATTGTTGATGACTAGTCACATGATTGGCGAGTGGAAGGTGTTCATATTATTCTATTACATTGTTTCTTCTCTAGGTCATCATGACGGAGTGGCAACCAAGGAAGAGATCTGTTCTGAAGAGAGAAAATTCGCCTAGGTAAAATCCCTAATTTACATATGCATTTTTATCCAATTAACAACTACATGCTTAGGGATTATGTTGATTGATTCTAATGTTTATGTTTGATTCTGATGTATGTATGGTTTGTTTACTATTATTGTCAGATTTAGATGAGATCCTTGTTTGTCGAATAGAGAGAGAGAGAGAGAACAATGGAGGAAAGGAGCCAGAAGAGAGAATTTCCTCCTATGGCGTCGAAAAAACACACCCTCCATCGTGTTTTCCGACGATCGGAATGCATCATCTTCATTATCATCTTAAGATGTGGATACACCAATTTTATATGATTCTACAACCTTTTCACCGTTGATTTAGAAATGTAAAAAGTTCTATTGTCGGTAAACCGTTAATTTTGAACCCACTAATTCAACGGTGAAAAAGTTGTAGAATCACATGAAATTTGGTGTACCCATATCTTAGATGATAACGATGAAGATGCTGCATTCCGATCGTCGGAAAACATGATGGAGGGTGTGTTTTTCGACGCCATAGAAGGAAATTCCCTCCTATGGCATCTTTACTCCATTATTCTCTATCTCTATATATAGAGAGAGAGACCCTAGAAGGCTTTTTTGTCAGGTGGCGTTAAGAATCTACACCCTTCACCATTTAACCGACGGTCGGCGCCGGACATCTTGATCTACATCATCTAATATGTCGACACACCAAATTTCATATGATTCTAACACCTTTTCACTGTTGATTTAGTAATGTAAAAAGTTCTATTGTCAGTAAACCGTTAATTTTGAACTCACTAAATCATCGGTGAAAAAGTGTTAGAATCACATGAAATTTGGTGTGCCGACATATTAGATGATGTAGATCAAGATGGTCAATGCCGATCGTCGGAAAAAATGGCGGAGGGTGTAGTTTTTTTAACACCAACTGACGAAAAAGCCTCCTAAGGCCTCCTTCCTTCATTATATATATATTTGAGATCCTTATCTGTGATGTATATGTGTGCCATAATCTAACATAATATTTCCCATTTGTTGTTTAAGGGTACCGCTCTCATTTCTTGCACCTCCACCCTCCTTCGGTCCTTCCTCATCTCCTATTGTCTTGTCCATATGCGATCTTTCCCCCCTTTTCTCCTCTAACATGAGTTCTTACGGCCGGACTAGATCATCAACTTCTAATTGATTGATTTGGGGCTTTATCATCCTCTTTCTTCTCTATTCTTTACGATATAAAGAAGATTTATTCGATTTGTCATATATCTAGTGTTGGGGAAAAAACCGGATTCAACGGCCGATTAATCAGCCGATGAATCGTACTCGGTAGCAAAACAATTAGATAATCCATTACTCGTTCCATTGTGTGGGCAAACCGGTTATTCGGGTATTAATCGGACTATTCGAATTATACGGTGTATTATTCGTTGATTAATCGGTTATTTGTTTAAAATTTGAATTTTAAATAATTTAAAAGACCACAACCCATCACTAATGACTAATCCTACCAAACCCAAACTTGTTGATTAATTGGTCCAACCTTGTAACCAATTAGAGTTAGCTCCATCTCATCTTTTCTTTTATCTAACCGAAGACCACCCGAACCTTCATCTCATCGACTAATCTCTATGTTCTCCGGCAATCTCCAGCGAATCTCCACGATCTCTAGCAAATCTTGGAGTCTTGTACTCTTTTCATCTATTCTTCTCATCTATTTTTCTTAATGTTTATATTAAAATATTCATGGTCGCATAATCTGCGTAAAACGATTAATCACCGAATAACCCAATTATACTTTACCCACCTTCCGAACAAATAGTGAGCGAATACGTGTTTTACAACCTTGCATATATCAATAATTGATGTTGGATTCTTAAATACAACAACTGAGCCTTTTATCCCAAGCATATGGGGTAGGCTACATGAACCAACATGAGAATCACGCCGGATCCAGCACATGAATCCTCCGCCTCCACTCACTCCTATCGAACAATATACTTTCATTGAGCCCTTTGGCAACCATATCGTTTCGTATCACCTCCATCCATGTTTTCTTCGGTCTCCCTTTTGCCCTTTTGCCATTGCCCATATCGAGAGTATCTATTCGTCGAACCGGTGCTTCCATGGGTCTGCGTCGCATATGACCAAATTAGCCGGTTTCCTCGTATCTTCTCCTACACAGGTGCTACACCAACTTTTGCACGAATATCCTCATTTCGCACTTTATCTTTTCCCACCTTCCGAACAAAGAGCGAATACGTGTTTTACAACCTTGCATGTATCAATAATTGATGTTGGATTCTTAAATACAACAACTGAGTCTTTTATCCCAAGCATATGGGATAGGCTACATGAACCCAACATGAGAATAACGCCGGATCCAGCACATGAATCCTCCGCCTCCACTCACTCCTATCGAACAATATACTTTCATTGAGGCCTTTGGCAATCACATCGTTTCGTATCACCTCCATCCATGTTTTCTTCGGTCTCTCTTTTGCCTTTTTTCCATTGTCCATATTGAGAGTATCTATTCATCGAACCGGTGTTTCCATAGGTCTGCGTCGCACATGTTGGATTCTTAAATGATCCTTGCAATCACAGATTCATACTTTTTATTTATTTATGGGGGAAGTTCAAACCCTATAAGCCTTTGGCATTGTGGTGGGTCCTACTTTATTCAGGCTTTGAAATTGAAAAAATAACAGAATAAGACCGTATAAATTCTCAATATTAATCTATATTTTACTAATTATAAAGCTCGTTACATGTTCTTCCTATAAAAATTTAATGTGTTGTCTAAATCTTTTTTTGGGGAAAACATATCTGTACTTTGAGCCATCATCAATAAGGAATTTGTGTTGTTTTTCTATTTCTTTTCAACCAGCATGAGTTATATGTAAATGAATGACATGCAAAGTTAGCATATACGCTTCCAAACACAGTTTTTGCTCTATACAGGAATGTGTATTTGATTCACCGATCCTTTGATATGAATGGCTCTTAGAATTAATGAGGGTTCAGTTACATTGTTTGTGACCGTTGCTCAAACTTGTGGATATGCTTATGTACATAAATCTTTCTTGCTCATCTCTTTGTTCTTCGTGTATATTGATGTTGATATGAGGAGTTGTGTTTTGTGGTGGTGAAAGCCACTACACTCACTATGCTTCCACATATGACTTCTATTACCATATCCTTTCCAAAGCAACAAACACAAGAATCTAGAATAGACATTCTCTCAATATTTTATAAGAATTCCTCACAACCAAACATTGAAACTGAAATTCATTGGGAACAAACATCCCTAGCAATCGCGACACAATCTGAAGTTCTGATTTTGGCTCATTTGCACCAAACAGACCCCTAACAATAATCAATTTCGGCTAACTAAGCACATTAGCCTGCATTCTTTTTCTTACTAAAAGCAATGACACAATTCGGTCTCCAGAACAGAAATTTGTTTTCTTTTCAATTCAGGCTCCGATTGGAAACCATCTGTAATCAAGCACAAAGATTATGTGAAGGGGAAAAATAAAACCCTAACCCTAAGTTTCTTACCTTGGCATCGCGGTAGTTAATGATCAATTTCCCAGTCCCTTCTTGAAGCACGACGCGAGCAATCGCGCACTTCCTTCGACCAGTCCCTATCAACGTCTGAGCGGCGAAGCCACCTGGCAGCCTCGCCTTCACGAGCTTCTCCAGGCTCAGCTCTTCGTGATCTGAAGTGGTGGAGATCGCGCCGCCCGATACGGCAGCGGGGGCGGTGGCGGAAGCGGAGGCGACGACGGCGATTGGATGGCTCTTTCGTGATTTTGGAGGACTTTGAG
Organism: Agapanthus africanus; assembly: GCA_030015575.1. NCBI lineage: Eukaryota > Viridiplantae > Streptophyta > Magnoliopsida > Asparagales > Amaryllidaceae > Agapanthus > Agapanthus africanus. Next base: position 132,052,819 of record CM057337.1, read on the forward strand.
GGAGCCGAAGAGAGAGAGGGTTTCGATTATTATAAGAGACTTGAGATGAGAAGGATAGAGAGGAGAAGGATGAGGTGAGCGAGGAGACAGAAAGCGCCATTTTGAAGGGGGCTCGTTCTCGCTTCCTCTGGATTTTGGGGATAAGTGGACAGAAAGGTTATGGACTGTTTAAAGCGTTCGAAATGGATAGGGAATTAATTTTGTTTGTTTTTCAAAGAAAAAATTTAATTGCACAAAACACCACTGAAGTTTACATTTTTCTCTTTTTAATAAGCAACAACCTCTCGTGCAAGCATAGTTTGACTGCCAAACCTTTTCTTCAACCACCAAGGTATAATGGCACTCCTGCCCTCCTGAAGTTCATATGGTTTACCATTTCTAACTTGTCAAGCGGGGATGAAAAATTGAAACTTGTTGGGTCATATGGGCTTTTCATCAATTTTATAACCAGATCGAAATTTAACCCTGGATTGAAAAGCCACCGAAATTGCTCAAATCTGATGAATTTACGATATTATATACACAAACACGGTACAACATTCTATAGTGCTATATACAACTTCTTAAACAAAATGCGAAAGGCAGCAACCATGTTATTAATATTGAAAATGGTAGATTTTGCATTAGACTGGATCGACTTGTTGAAACGGGTCAGAGTGGACATTTTTCAGTAGGACAGGTATAAGTATGGTTTTCTGTTGGCATGCTTTGACCTAATCTCATTCCCACCTCCAAAATAATAAACGAAAGTTAAGCCCATCCAAGCTGATTCAAATTGATTTACTCGCAAAAGAAACATAAGCCTCAGATGGAGTCGGGTTGAGTTCTGGTCAATCCCGATATGTTAGCCCTACTCTCAAGTGATTCAACAACACAAAATCCCCCTTTGTTCATCTTGCAAAGCCTGAAAAAAAAACACTCAAATTAAACATTATAAAACAATTCTAGAGTTGAATTAGACAAAAGTTGTTTAGAACCGGAGTACTGTGTTTGTAAGGGTTATGGTAAATAAGCAAAGAGGGTATTTGTGATAGTAGAATACTTGTAGTTTACAAACTGCTACACAGACGAACTGTGAAAAGTTTAACTTGCCAATCAAGGGGATTCATATATGCTATGGAGTTGGTGATTGGGTAATAAAGTGGGGTACCTTTGGACTTGAACTTCTGCCCCTCTTTGTAAGCCAATTACCATTCTTGCAGCCTATGTGAAATCCAACGGGTTGGCGATTGGTTAACAAAGTGGGTTCGAGTCCCTGCCATTATTTCCTCCCTTGTATTGCAACTGCTAAATCCAACAGCGGATGTGAAAGTAAAAAAGGACGCTAATACGATTGCCATATGTGATGCATGATTGAGAGGTAGTATCAGTCAGGAAAAATAGTAGACTCTAATACCAGAGATTATAGCTTTAGACTTGAACCCTTATCCCACTTTGTTGGTTATTCACCAATCCTCTAGTTTGTCTAACATCTGCTTGGTTGGTGATTGACTAACAAATTGGTACGCGTTTATTAGCCAAACACCTATCCTATAGGCTATAGATTACGTGGAATCCACCCAGTTCAAAATAAAATTGTTACTCAGGTATGCTACTATTTTCCATGTTATTATAAGATCCTAGCATCACATCTCTGATAAAAAACACAAATCTATGGGTCATCTTTATTGGAGTTAAAATCTAAACTCTTAAATATAAAAAATACTCATATAAGTATTTTTATAATATAAAAAAAATACATCACAATGATCAAAATCTTTGATCAAAACATGATCAAGAACAAGCCTTGGCCTGCTCATCACGGGTGGACCCCCCTACCTAAGACAGTCCCCTTGATACAACTCAAAATTGAGTTGCCTCATCTCAAAATTGAGCTGATTTGGGGCATCCCCTACCAGGATACCCCCTCCCGATACTGGGAAGCCCCTAAATAGGGTGTCCCGGTACGTCTGTCTTCTAAGATAGCTCCGGGATCCCATCATTCAAATAGGTTTGACATATTCTTTAAGAGATATGAGGATTTCCAACCCCCTACTTTTCTCGACATCGAGAGAGTAGTTACCACTACTCCCTACTCACAGAGGAGTATAAATACCCCCTTATGAGTAACTGATAAGAGGAGAGAACTTTTGGCCTCGAAGCTCTGAACTTTTACTAAAGTTCTCAAAAGAAGAAAGAAGCAGAAGAAGGAAGAAAGAAGGTGAGAATACAGGAATGAGATATCCACGTTCCTTCACTCTTCTAATCCCTCTCTCTCTCTCCATCTTTCTCTGACCAGAGAGAGAATCATGAAAACTTAAACAAGTTTTCAACCTCAACAGAGGACCTCGGGGACCAGAGCCATGGCTTCCTCCGTGATGAAGGAGATTTAGAACGCTAAGGTATTCTTGACTAATATGAACTAAACCAAGAACATGAGACATCCCATATTTTGCATATTTGAGAAACATGACACCATGTTTTCTAATACATAAATAGAAATAAACGAGCTATTTCTTGAAGAACATAGGGCAAAACCCTATGTTCTTTCTTTTAAACAAAAATGGTTAATAGAAAATTCTATTCATTCTGAGACATACATTGGTCTCTAAATCATATGAATGGAAATCACATTCATTCCTTAAGATATAAAAATTTATTTTTAGGATACCTTTGAATAAAAAAATCTTATTCATGAGACATGAAAATCACGTCTCCTAACATATGAATTGAAAACCCTATTCATCTACAGACATAAACATGTGTGTGTGATTGTATCTCTATAACAAACATATATGAATGGAATACTCTATTCATGTCTTGAGCATGAAAATCATGTCTTCAAGATCTTCATGAATAGGAAAACCCTATTCTCAACCCTTTTGTGAGCAGGAATACCCTATTCACTTATCAGACTCGTGGAGCATGTCAATTTCAGTGAATGCAGTGCATTCATCATATGAACATGGCCCTTAAAGCCATGTTCTTACCTTTTAAACATAAACCCATATGTTCATTTTACACAAACTATTGAGAATGATATCACACATTTCCAATAGGTGCTTGAAACTTAAAATAAATTAGTATCATGACTCAAAATAAATTAGTTTCATGCCAGAAAACTCCATAAAAGAGTTTTCTGATTTGGCTTGAAGTAGCCCTCGGGAGGCACCAAAATGGTTTCCCGGCCGCTTCAGGACCCCTTCCCGGTCCCTTGGGAAGCCCTAAATAGGCCTCCCTAAATGAAAACAACTCAGTTTACTTAACATATGTGGAACCCATGTAGGGGTCCCATTTACACTTCGAATGAAGTATTCCCTACATCAAATGAAGTAATATGGACACCATCCAGGATGTCTCACTCATGCATGACTGGTGTGGACCTCACTTAGGATGTCCCGCTTGTAATTCAAATGAAGTACCACCTATAATTCAAATGAAGTGATACCCTTACCTTAAAAGAGGTAGTGTAGACCTTACCTAGGGTGTCCCACTTACACACCAGCAGAAGTGATGTGACCCCACATAGGACAGTGTCTATCAGCTTTCACCAAGTTGAATTTAACATACCTCAAGTATTTCCATTCAACTCTCAAATGAGAAATTAATGTATATTACATTCTTTTTCAAAATATCAATGTATTTACATTCAAATTGTATACAAACTTGAACAAAATGAATAAAATATACATTCTTTTGTTCGACCTATATTTGGTACTTAATTTACTAATATATACACTAACCTCCATACCATAATGACGCGATTTGAGCTAGTACGGTATCCGTCCAAGTGCGTCTCGAACTCAGTACGCGCTTGAGCAACCGGAAGTCTCGAACTCGGGAACTTCTGGTCAACTTTAAAAAAATACTAAATAACTAATTTTGTTTAAACTCACATTTGCTTCAACGTTCAATCGCTGGAGGTCCCTAAAGAGGGTAAATAAAAATGGCACTCCGCCGGGGAAATTTTGACTTCTCCTTAGCTTATCTCAAATCGCATCACTTTGCGTGTTTCTTCCCAGAACCCCTGGTCGACGGAACCTAAGACACTTGGTCTCACAACCCAGCGCCGTTTGCAATGGGACATAAGCACATCCATATTCTGGCAAAGCCTCACTAAGTTTAGACATCGACTTAGACACGGCCACGCCATATCATAAAGTCTCTAAGGCAATATTGCATAACTATTGAGGTCCGGTCGGGTATATCGACCGAGGCCCGTTTCACCTTGTGGGTCACTAATGCCATCATGGCTATCTCCTTTTTTAGAACAAATGGCTCAGAACAATGCACCATCGCCTGCTGACCTTGTGGCAGCAGCCAAAATAGCAATACCATGTTCGTCATAACTGGGGATAATCCCCAGTTTGTCATGTCCCCTGCGGGCCTCACGGGATATGAAGCGTGCCCCTTTGGCACAATCAATGACTTCCCGGCACTGCAGGCCGGATAGGGGAGCACTCTAACCCCAAAGCAAAGATTTACCTGCCTGGCGAGCTAGCCGATAGCACCAACTCAAAAGCCAGCCAGGCCAACTCAGATCAGGCCTGAGTAAAGACCGATTCCCAAACAAGTCATTGCTAACTTTCCCTCATTATCCAAGAGGGCCATCTGCTAAGTCCGGGATGGTAAGGTGGTTCTGAACGACACCACCACTGTCTACAGGGGGCAGCATTTTGCAGTGCCAGCTCCCTGCATCAGTACTAAACGAAAGTCGGTATTTGAAAGACTTTCGATCACTAAGGGACCCAAGTAAGATCCCCTAAGGAACGAAGACATCGTCTTTAGGGAGGGCTGCTTTGCTGCTCCACCCTACCTCAAGAAAAGTAGATTCTCTCGCAACGTGAGAAGAAAGGCCGCTAAAAAAGCCCAAGAGGAGGGCACCCATCCCCTCACCCAGCAAAAGGGCAACTGTGCCTGTCAAAACTCATTCTCTTCCCTTTACCGGCTACGAGATCGGCCTTGGAGGAATAGATGCACCACTGGTCCCTCTCGCAAACAGGGGACTACTAATCAGAAAACCTACAGGGCATATCGAGAGGCAAAAAGTCTCCAAAACATCGTCCCTTCTAGAGTCTTCTATCAAAAGAAAAGGAAAATCCTCAACAGGCAGACTAGTGAAACTTATGTTCCCTCGCATAAAGAACGAAGCCCAACTCCAGATTACTCGGAGCCAGATGCAAGCAGGGTTGTCTTCAAATGAAGAAATCCACCGTCCCTAAGGACTCCTTCCGTAAGTTCAGCAAGGAACCGATCGACCAGCCTAACGCTTACCTCTTCGATTCGTCCAGTTTGTAAGGTTAGTCTAGCACCCTATGAAGAGTTTTGAAGCATCACATGTCTCAAAGTTTGTATTTTTTAATGTGCTAAGCTAACATGCAAAGGATAGATCTTAGAAAATTAGGGTTATCAAAACTTTAAGCTAGTAAAGACTAGGGTTTGAAGGCTACAACCTTTGTAGCTCCCCTTTGCAAGACTCCTTGGTGTCTTGGGTGTTGAATCGAGGTCCTCTTGAACTCCCCTTGTGTCCACGACGATCCACCGCGGAGATCTCCGTCCAAGCTCGCTACTTTGTAAAACCGAAGGAAACACTCTAATCAAGTTGGCTAGACTTGAGTAGAATGGTGTTGTGGCTTTGGATCTCACTTCAAAAACCTTTCTTTGATTGTATTTAACTCACTAGAAAAACCTAGAGAGGAAAAGATGAAGGAAGATGAAGATGGTGGCCTTTCTTTGCAAGAGGTAAAAAGATAACCTTGAGTTAAAAAACAAGAGAAAGAAATATATATCACTATATATATTTAATTCCTTCTTGACTTCAACCATGATTAAATGATAGATAGTTAATTTAACTTGGGTTTAGAATGATAAAGAGAAGGATAACCATAGGTTAGTGGTAGTTGAGCTAGGTTAGGTTAGAAGAAGAGTGTGGAAACTAACATGATTATCCTTTCCTTTTTCATTTAACTTTAAAACCAAAATTAAATAATTATCCATTATTTAATCCATGGTGTGAGTCTTGCATTGCCACCATTTCCATATGCTAACAACCATGATGGATGGGTGTATGTATGTATGCATGTATGCACATCCACATGTGCATGAAACTAGAATGAAAATAAAGAAACACATGCATGCATGCATACATCCATCAAACCCTAAAAAGGTTTCAAGTGAGATAACTAATGGTTAGATGATAAATCAACACTTAATTTATCAATTCGGTCATATCTCATACGACCCCACCAAAAGTAGGCCACCCGATCAATGTTCGGTATCATATACGCACATTTCAATCGGGTGCAAGCGCATATCGCATACGCGCACCACAACGTTTCGCCTGGACTGGGTAACTCCTCTGTGGGACTCTAAGACTCGTCAATACGCCGGCAGAGGGTGATGATCATATCAGGTACCCTCAAGCCGCAAGCGGTCAGCTAAACGTAACGGCCACCCGGGTATTGAGCGATCAGAAAAAAACAAGCGAACCTGCTACAACTCCCGTCGAGCCATCCGGCAACACTACCGTACAGTCCGGTCTCTTCGTCAGATATGCTGCATATCGAGCCTAGGGATGGTCACGTCGACCCCAATAACTCAATAAGTCGTGTCGGTGAATAGTCTATAACAGATCGAGAAACTACTGATAACACTTATCAGCAAATCTCAGCAGCCCTGGCCAGGGACTTGCTGTTATAACCAGTCGAGCACAGCACAGCATCAACTCCCAATACCGGGAGAGACGAAACCCCTCCTATCGCTCATTGCCTTCGTGTGTCTCGGGACTGTACCCAACGGCCACCTGTTTGCACGACTCAGTAGAGCCGTGGTAGGGTGGCAATCAAAGTACAGTGGGAGAACACACAAGACTCCATGACGATCTCGGGTCTACAGACTAACCTGTACCAGTGTCACCTGAGAACTGCTATCCGACGATAGATATAATTCCATATAGGAGTTCTCGGTGAGTCCGTCCAGTGTACCCAGTCAGCACTGAGCACCCGTATATGATCTTGATGTCAAACATCGATGAATGTGGGAACATCCATCGCCTATCACATGGGTCTAGTATCATATACGCTAGTCTACTCTGGTATATCGATGCCCCGTCTCGATACACCTCCGACTAGGGACATTTCAGGATGTGCTTATAGACTACAAATGTCCCACTAGTATGATCTCTATCATAATCAGAGTAGTCAAGCAGATATCCTTGGGGCTTTATCAGCATGTATGAATGAATAAAAGCGTGATCAAATCAACATGTCAGATAAAGAATAACCAGATAGCATACTATCATGTCGAGCAAGAATGCAAACTGAATATATATACATGTATAGATACATCCACTATCACATAATGGCCTCTAGGGCATACATATATCCAACAAAAGCAACAATGCAAATGCTTTGGTTGAAGAAGCAACGAGTCCCCTACCAATGGAGAAAGACCGAAATCTTCCTTTACACCCCTCACCTCAAAGGAATCCTACGGAAAAGTTGGATTTTTTATTTATAGTGTTTGAGAGGCATAATGAAATGCACGAAGTATCCATGCAAACCATCTCCCAGTTGAACTATGGAGTCAGAGACTTGCGTGAGGGCATCCTCGAAATGCGTTAACAGCCGAGCGAATTCCTACAGCAGCTCGCCGAAACAGAAAACCGGATCGACGACTTGCAAAACCGGGTATCAGAGCACCAACGCAGGCGAGCAAATATAGTCGCTTCACATGGAGTCCAATAAGAATTCGAACATCTGAAAATTCCGCTGTTGGTCAAAACCATAGAACCAGATGACACCAAGGGTTCCCTTACTCCTTTCCACCAAGAGGACAGATAAGTCAAGTTATAACCTCGATGGCAGGATGGGAGTTGCTACGAATTTACCAAGCTATCAGGAGTATCAGTGTGGAACACCTTATTTTCACTATGCCTAGAGAAGAAGAGCTTGTAGACAACCCTGACTTCTGTGTGTTTCACCAAATCTATGGTCAAACACTAAGACAATGCATCATATTCAGACGACGCATGCAGGGATTAGCTGAAAACCGACCTTCAACGTCTCTTTCTCTTACCCCGCAAAGGCAAGGGAGAGTATGCCGGTCGTCAAACCCTTTGCATACATGCAGGGTAATAAATGTCAAGAACGAATAGGAAGATGACACGTTTTACTTCCTTGACAGCGAGGACGAGGATGATGTAAAATTTGTAAATAACGTCATCACTCACCGAGAAACTATAGTTTCCTCGCCAAAGGCCGGCGATTCAAAGAGAAAAGCCAAAGACGCAGAGAAAGCTTTCGCCGCTGAAGCAGAAGAAATGAATCTCCCGTGTTAAGGGACTGCTATTTCTGACCCAAAGCTCAGTAATCCAAAGCGGAGAGCTAAAGAGGCAGAGAAGGGAAAAGCCATCAAAATTGAAGAAGGTGCCATCCTCTCAGCTTCAAAAGTCAAGAACAGACCCAGCTACAATGTGCTAGCACACTTAAAGAAGATGTCGGCACAGATGACCGTAAACGAAGCGCTTATGCTGTCTTCAGAACTCAGGAATATGCTAGTCGAAACCTTGCAAAATCCCGAAGAATATCAAGCCTTCTTCGCCGAACAACAATGAAAGAAACCTGCTACGAGGAACGAACTGTCGGTGTTGTGTTCACTGACAAAGATATATTGTTAGGAACCACGGAACACAACCGACCCCTATACATCACGGGGACCTTCAACAACACCACAGTCAGAAGAGTACTGGTGGATCCGAGGGCATCGGTAAATTTGATTACCCTGAAAACTCTACACAGCTTGGCTCTTAATGCGAGCCGCCTTACAGCCGAGAAAATCCTCATTCAAGGGTTCGACCAGAACACGAGAAAAGCCCTGGGGTCAGCCACACTGGAATTCCAAGTGAGGCCACTCATGTCTAGAGCAAAGTTCCACGTCATTAACTCCGATACCGTGTATAAAGCTCTACTAGGCAGGCCATGGCTACATGATTATAGCATAGTGCCGTCAACCTTGCATCAGCGACTCAAGTACAAAAAGAACGATCGCGAATATTGCATTGACAGGAAAACTCACCCGTTCAATGTCAATGGGTTACACCTTGAAAATGCCAAATACTTTCTTGAGAAGTTCAATGGAGAGTCGGCTAATTCGAGGTAGGAACTACCTGAGGAAGATAATGACTCCGACAACACAAGTGGCTACTCTTCCGAAGATGGCCTGAAACTTCAAAAAATATTGCGCGCATGTGAAGTTTCTCCCCGGAACTTGTCAACAAATCGAGAACCTCCATATATCCAATAGTGACGATGATGACAATCCTCGCTATTAAACACAAGACTTCAGAAGACGAAGTCGAAAGGGGAAAAGCTAAGTTCGTCTCATTCTAATCTCCAGCAAACATCAAAAGCTTGTGTAAGAATTGCGTGCGGCTAACACAACGCATCTAGAAACCTTCTTTGTTCCACTGTCTCATGGACAAAATGGAATTCTATTCTATAAATCTCAACCAAATGAATGTGTTGAGAAAAGACTTTCCTACTTTGAACAAGATAGTCAAGTAGAAGTGAGAGTCCCATCGACATGTCACTCAAAACCTTGCAACCCTGCAGGAAGGTCGAGTATCTTTATGACAATCCCCAGACACCTATCGATTGTTCAACGCTTTGTGGTACCCATCACCAGCACGCAAATACATAAAGGGTTCAAAACCTAAAGACACAAGAGGCCTTGGGTATTTTCCATATACATACAGATGTCCTCATTTCAAATTTCACAAACTTATCCATCACTGCCGCATGATATTGTAACAACCCTAATTTTCTTATACACTTTTTCTTTACAAATTTTTAAATTGTTTTTTTTCAAAAGCCTTAAAGGAGTATTTATTGCCTGAGCACAAGACTTTAGTAATTAATTAGCAATTTAATTACAAGAAGGAGCTTGTATCTCATTGGTAATACTTTGCATTGCAGAACCAAGCTATCAGAGTTCAAATCCCCTGCCCCACATTATTTTTAATATTATTTTGTTTTAAATCCTTTGGAACCCCAACGGTCCACACACCATAACTCCCAAAACTTGAACTAAACCTGAAAAACTAAATATATCAGTGCCTACACCTCGAGACCCCCTACCTTCCTGACCCCCGACTCGGCCGAGTCCGCCGGCGGACCGGCCGACTCGGGCCGGCGCCGCCGGCCGGACGGCCGAGTTGTCAACACCCAAAAGGTGTCTCTTCACCTCCTTAACCCCCCTGTATACTCTATTTATTTAGATCGGTTCTAGAAACCTTTGAAATACCCTATTTACTCTAATTTTTAATGATTTTATACATTTTTACATTTTTTTTATTTAAAACCCCTTCATCTACCCTAACCCTAGCCTACCCTATAAATACACCCCCTACCCTCTATCCTTTCACTCATATTTCTGAACCAACTCTCAAGAAAAATCCTTAGAACCCTAGTGTGCAATCGAAGTGAGCTCGAGGCGAAGCTCCGGTGAAATCTATGGCGAACTTCCGGCGATCGTTTTAGGAACTACCGGCGACGACGCAACACCTCGGCGATCCCTCTAGTTCCTTCTCACTCTCTTGAGTAATCTAAAACCCGTAAGTCCTTTTTCTATCTCTCTTTTCCATTCTCAAAATACGAAATTACAAAACCCGACGGAATCGGAACAAATCCGATTTCCGATTTGGTTTTCTATAAAATTCCACTTCTCACTAATACTATCATACTTAAACTTCCTCATATTGACTATTAAATACTAATCAAACAATTTGAACAAGTTTCATCATATGAAATGATAGCTATTTCAATTTATCGTATTTTCACTTAAACACCACATTGTTTCAATCCTTCATTTAACTCCATCAAATTTGCCATACATTTAAGTAGATCACGAGGTAACGACCTACCTCCTCACACACTTACATACAACCTAACACAATACCATCAAGAACCTAGAATACGAGAAACCAAACATTTTCATTGAAATACCATATACTTAATAAAACCATTTCTAAAAGATTTAGTTTGATACACTTTTTAAAGAAGTACCACTTATTATGAAAATACGATGAGTTGTGGACATCAGTTGTTTATCTAAACCTGACTTTGTGGTGACTAGGCTAGGCAAGTGAGAAAGGTAACTTTAAAAGACCCGTCTCACGGTAATTCGTGAGCGGGTCCCTCCTTTCTTCACTTGTACTTACCTGGCCACAATTGGCGGTGCAGAGGCGATTTGAGGCATCTCACAACTTATCATTTAGACCAGTTAGGAATAGTTAAATTGACTTAGAAGACCATAGAACATAGAATACGGAAAAATTGATATCTTTACAAATAAATACCACTTACTTCATAAAACCGTTTTATAAAGGATTTAGTATTTTACAATCTTTGCAAAGCGCCGCTACAACCCATTTTGGGGAACCCGTTCGGGATGGTGTGGTTTATCGCACATCCTCGGGCTTAGTATTGCAAGATTCAGACCTCCGCAAGGAGCATTCGATCTTGAAAAATTTAAAATACGACATCTTAAGAAAATAAGATTTTTAAAATATAAAATATTTATTAAGATTATAATTGTATAAATATATTTATACTTATTCTTAAAATATCTATTTTGTTATGATATAAATATTCCACCTTTTTCTAAAAATCACAAGAACCAATTTTACACTAAAACACCATAAATTTCACATAAATCAATATTGCAAATAAATACCTTTATTTATGAAACTAGGATATTTTCACTAGAAATATCACAATATAAAATCCACATTCATTACAACTCTAAAGACGAATAATAAATACTTGAGATGTATTTTGAAAAGTATATAAAAGTATTTTTATATAAAACCCCCTCAAGTTTTATAAATTACCCTAAGGACCCTAGCAATTATAGGTTTAAAAAATAATCAAGATTTGATTTACATTTCTAATTGTCTGACTTGGGTTTGAGTCTGATTAATCTGGATTGAATATGATTCAAGTATAATCTACAATTTACAATCTTCAACATGAATTCATGAATCTAATTATCAATCTATACAACTTGACTGAACCGAACCATGGATATACATTCCATTTACACGATCTCCAGTTTACATCCATTTACATGATTCTACGGTTACATCCGTTTACTGATATCATAGTTTCGGCCAGTCTTTCAATTATACACTCAATTCAATTTACAGTACAAACAATACAAGTAAAACACTACGGGGTTTAAGGGGTAGACTGGTACGGAAGGTGTTAAAAGGGGCACGAGACGGTAAGACTTAATACACCTAACATGAATCCAATTGCCGTTGTTCCAGGCCTTCTAACGGAGCCTTGTACTTACATTTACCTTAGTCTCCGGGGCAAGTGAGACTCCTTTCGTATACACTGGTATCCTTCTGTACCAAGCTACAAACAACAGCGTTAACACTAAATACAACGATATAACAATATAATACAACTGTAAAAGTTACTCTCTCTCTCTCTCTTACTCTCTCTCTATTCTATTTCTCCTCTTATCTTTGGGATTTACCGAGCGATCTGTTCACTGACGACATTCTATTTCTTCCTTCTTTGAATATCGTCAGGTGATTTGGAACCGTCAGAGATCGAGCCAACTGCAGAAAACTTGGATCAGTACAGCGAAGACCTTGAGCTATAGACATTGTATATTTTCTTTTCAGTACCTTTAATTTCCTGTCATGCTATTGTTTAGGCATTGCTTTTATTTCAGTTATATTTCCTTTTCATGCATTGTACAAAATAATGTTAATAAATAAAGTTGCTGTTTTTATTATACCTTGTCTCTTGTGTATATTTTTTTTTATATTGCTTAGATACGCTTAGCGTATTTACTTCAGAGTAAATACGTAGCGGACCAGTCGCGTCCCCTTCGTCGTATATTGGGAAGCGGGGCATGACAGATATCCATGCAAATGGATCAAACTGAATGAGACATTGCTTCCACACCGCTAGAAACTGTGGGATCGCAAGAGTCGGACTTAATACAACTACAGTCGGCCCCTCCTGAATTCGAAGAAGGAGGATATGCCACTGTTGATCTGATAAAGTGAACTTGGAAACGGCTGAAGATCCTAGGCCTACTTTCATCAGCGATCACCTTAAAGAGAGAGAGAATTAAACCGATTGAGCTTATCAAGTCATATATTGATTGCTTTGTCTAGAACTACTCTGAAATGCCAGGTCTGGATCGGTAGGTCATAATACACAGGCTTACGACCAAGCCAAGCCAGAAACTGGTAAAACAACTCCACCTCAACATGCGCATTGAACTTGAGAAAGCTGACATCAAAGGTCAAAAAGTTGATCGATCCAGACTTCATCCGTAAAGAACAATACCCCGACTGGGTCTCCTCAATAATCCAAGTAAAAAAGAAGAATGGGGATATTCGAGTTTGTATCGACTTCAGGGACATCAACAAAGCTTGCTCCAAGGACGACTTCCCGCTGCCAGCTACGGAGTTGCTAATCAACAACACCTCGATATATGAACTGTTTTCGTTCATGGATGATTACTCCGGCTATAATCAAATAAAGATGGATCCGGATGATAAAGCATACCTCTTTCAAAACTCCAATGGGGTCTCCTCCTACAAGGTCATTCCCTTTGGCTTGAAGAACACTGGGGCCACGTATCAAAGAGCAATCACCAGAATCTTCGACGAACTTTTACACGATATATGTGAATGTTATGTAGATGATCTTGTTGTAAAAAGTTCAAATAAATATGATCACTTAAAGCATTTATTTGTTATATTCACAAATTTCATTTAAAAATGAATCTAACCAAATATATTTTCGGAGTTTCCTCCGGAAAATTCTTGGATTTTATTGTCCGATATAGAGGTTTTTAGATTGATCCGGCCAAAATAAAGGTTATTATGGATATGCCGCCCCCTAAAACCCTTACAGAGTTACGCTCTTTTCAAGGAAAATTGGCCAACATCCGAAGATGCATCGCTAATCTTTTGGGAAAATGCAAGCCTTTTCTAAATTGATTAAAAAAGAATGCGCCATTTATCTGGGATAACGAGTGTCAAGAAATTTCCGAAGAAATTAAAGCGTATCTCTTGTACTCGCCAGTTTTGGCTACACCTATTCAGGGACGACCCTTTATCCTCTATACCGCAACGTTAGAAAACTCCCTGGGGGCAATGCTTGCCCAAGCAAACGACGCGGGGCATGAGAACACACTCTACTATTTAAGTAGAGTACTTATGGGGGCAGAAGTATATTACTCCCCCATTGAAAAACATTATCGGTCTTTGGTCTTCGCTCTGACCAAACTAAAGCATTATTTGTTATCGAACAAAATTCGTTTGATATCCAAAACTGATCCCATAAAATACTTAATGAGGTTGCTGGTATTGGTTGGATGACTCGCCAAATGGGTATTAATGTTGCTCCAATTCGACATTCAATATGTACTTCAAAAGGCCATCAAATTTCAAGCTTTAGCAGACTTCTTGGCCGCACATCTTGTGCCAGATAATTCACCCTTAATCTGTGAATTAGCCGAAGAAGATATTCTTCTCATAGAAGATAATGAACCCTATTAGGAATTGTAGTTCGATGGGGCATCCTCGCTCGAAACTGGAACACAAGACAACATTCCCAAATTCAAAGTAAGGCTAGGTCTTGTGTTCATTACCCCGGCCGGGGGCATTATCCGGCAAGCTTTCACAATGACCGAACCCAAAATGAATAATGAAGCTGAATATGAAGCTATTATTTTGGGTTTGAAACGAATACAAAATCTTCGTATCTATGAAGAATCCCAGCTAATAGTTAGGCAGGTTCGGGGAACTTTCAAAACTTATAAACCTACTTTAGTCGCTTATGGCAAGCATGCTAGGGGACTTCTTTTACAGATACCCATTTTCAAGTTAGAAAACGTCCCTCGGAAGCAAAATGGGAAAGCGTATGCCCTAGAAAAGCTAGCTAAAGAATTGGCCGACCCAACCATAAGTGAAATCCAAGTCATAATACGGAATCGCCTGAGTGTATACCCTGCAATCCGCAATGATGAAGAGATGCTCACACGTGCCCTACATATTCAAAGAAACGAAGAAATCATAGAAAAGCGTGATTGGCAGCAACCATTCCTTTCTTCTATAACGATATATTATCTGAAGACAAGTCTGCCCGATTTGCCTTGAGAAAACAGGCGTTGTGATATGTGTTTTTCGACAACACTTTATATCGCCGGAATTTCGACGAACTCCATTTATAATGCCTGTCCTTAGATAAGTGAAACGTTTTAAAAATCGTTTAGGTTAATTGTTCGATAATTAATAATACAACACGTGTTTTCCGTAAAACCTAGTTATAATTATTTTTCCACATAAACACATTTATACCTATTTTAATTATGCAATGGTTTATGTATGAGTGTTTTATTAGTTATTTATTTAATTGCTAGTTTACTTAAATGTTTTCCTTAATTAATTATTTTTAAATATTATTTTAAGCTTACACTTACACACTAAATTAGTGTTAATTACAAATTAGTATGGGTTAATACATAATTGTGCACCATGACACCACTAAACACAAATGTAACATGTTGTTTTAACAAATTGGTTGACCATATGGTTCTAGAAATTTCAAAGAAAAACTTAAATTTAAATAAAATAGAAATGAAAAGAAAAGATAATAAGGTATGGGGCATGTTGACTTGAGGAATGGTGTGTGTGTATGGAGGTAAGGTTACCACACCCTCACTCTCTCTCCTTCTCAAATCTCGGCTGCTGCTCCCCCCTTTTCTCCATCTTCTTCTTTGCAAAAATCTTTAATACCTCACTCAAAAACTCCAAAAAAATCAACAACTAATTTCTTGTAAAATCATCACACAAATTTCCTTTTCTAAACTAAGCATGGTTCTTGAAGCAAGTTAGCATTTTGGGTGGCCAAAGCTAGCAAATTTGATCTTCCAAAATCCTTAAGGTATTAAACCAAATCCAAGTTGCTTTGTTAATTAATTGTTTTAATCTAATTTTAATTTAATATGGTTTTATTTGCAAGATTTAATTTTAAAGAGAAGGGTTTGGGGTTAAAGTTAGGATTTTTATCACTTAATTAAGTTAACTAAGTGTAGTTGAATATCTAATGGCTTTGCAAATCTATTCTAGTTGATTACTTTGCTAAAGTGGCTTTTAATTATCTTAATTAGGAGTTAATGCAATTAAATTAATTGTTAGTGTGTGTTTAAGTGAGATTATATTTAATTAAGTGTTGCATGGCTTGATTAGAATATTCATGTGTGATTTGTGGCTTTTAGGTTTGCTAAAACACCTAGTTTTGCACTAAAATACTCTATTGTTACTTACTAGGTATTTGGAAGAAATAGGTTTAAGTTAATTTGGAGGTTATGATGATCTACAACTATTTTTCTAAGATTAGTTAGCGTTATTTCTTGCGCAATTAGTACGATTGGATTCTAGAAATGGTGTTTGCTATGCACAGCAAACCCTAGTTGTGGTTTGAGGCGATACCGCACGCGTATTGTGCACTAAGTGCACATGCGTCTTACTAGTGCGCAATGGTTGTCTTGTATCGTTGTGTGTCCGTGTCTATTTAAATATTTAACCTCATATATACTATTTGTGTGATTCTAGAATCGGTTGCGGAGACGTCGGACGCGACAAAGAAAGGCAAGGCAGTGATCGGATTCGACTAGCCGAGGTGTCCCGGTGAGTAGATGTACACATCTATGGGGGAATCGTCTGGATGGTGCAAGGCGTCCGATAGTTACGATTTTTAGTAGTTCTTGCATCTATATGCGTAGTCTCAAAGCAGTCATAGCATGGCATTGCATCCTCTTACACATAATGTTATTACTTAGGACACCTGCATCATTACCATTGGTTCATACCGCACGTGCACTATTTATGCGAACACACGCACCATTGGTAATTACTATGTCACGAACATTATAGAACTTGTTTAAATCGGTATCTGAGCATTTGCATTATATATGATATGTAACTTGTAGTTGTATATTCATTTCATTAGGATAGATACGCAGGATTGCTAGTCATATATATATACCTCATTGTATCATCATTCATATATAGTTTTCTAGTCATACATCGCATCACATATTATCGATATCATAGACGTCCATCATTACCGACATGTTCATATATTGTGATTTTTCTTGGAGATTTCAGTATTGATGAGATTTCTGGATTTTGGGGAAAACCGCAAGAATTTTATAAACCTCTTATCATTTTAAAAATAGAAATTTGCGGTTTTCTCGTGATATGATGTGTGTGGTGTCCACCATGAGTTTTCTCGGTTCTTGAGCTATATCATATACCCGATTCGAGGAGGGGGAAGCACCGTCTGCGGGTATATGGTGGACCCTGTGAGGTATCCCGGGGCAAGATAGACATATTGAGAAGGCGTTGAGCCCTACAGGAGAGCATTACTGTAACATTTTGAAATATTTTAGATAATTAATTATTTTATTTAATTAATTAAAAATGTTATTTTAATTTTATTGTAATAAAAAGACCTTTTAATATGTGGTCGACTAATTTAGTAAAGATTGTAGTTTGCTTATATAATAATAAGTGTCATGAGGGGTTTTGTGGAAAGTTTAATTCTTTGTGGAAATTGGATATTGTCTGAGGGTGTTTATGAAAATGTGTTAGGCTATGGTTTAGACTAAGTTAAATCTCATCCACACCACACCTTAGGTTGAATCTCAAGCCTACACCTCCTCCTTGCATGAAAGCATCACCATCTTTCATGGTGACACCTCCTTCTAAACTTATCACTCATTATTCTTATCTTTTCATTTTGTTCAGTTGATATATCAAGTTGGAAACAATTTAACTAATTGAGAAAAAGAAAATCATAGACCTCACCTAAGAAAGAGAAATGGAATAGAGAACCTTGTGTTCTTAGGTTTTCTTGACTCAATCCATTAAGCTAGGCTTCTCATGATCTTGAGCATCCCTTAAGGAACTACTTCAGTTGATTCTTCAATTTGGTATAACTTCCAATCCTGCATATCTAAATTTTTAGTGTGGTTAGTATAGAAATGATAGTATCACTAATATCGTATTCTTGCTTAAATTCTTACTATGTTTTGATCTGCTATAATTTAGTTAATCTATAACAAAATCAAGTAGTACAGTAGCCTTATAAATTAGACCTAGAATATACATAAGAAACACGAACCCATTCTGTGGATTTTCGACCGGCGACTTTTCCCAAATATTCGAGCTCGACGGTTTTTGTAAGGAGTTGGGTGTAGGTTTTTCTGGGGTATCTCTCTGTTTATATTTTAGGGTGTCTGGTATTGTTAGTTTATGTTATATATTCAGTATATAAAATCTAGAAGCAAATATCTGTTTTGGGGTAAAAATTCTAAATACGATACGGATATTTCGTGTCACGATTCTGTTTTTTCTGTTACGAACGGCGAAGGGTTAGATCAGGTTAGTATAAGTTTTAGATAGTTCATAATATTCACGCGTAGCATGTTTAGTATGTAAAACTTGTAGTTTCACGTTTTCGCCGTATCGGAGTTTAGCCGTTTCTTATACGAAAGTTAATTTTGATGTTAAGTTCGATCGCGGGGACTTCGGAGACCGCAAGGAAGGGAAAAGGATTGATGACATCCGAGTAGCTTCGATATATTCCGGTGAGTAGATTAAATATCTACCGGGGGATTTTGTATGGATGGCGTAATACGCCCATAATTAGAAGTTTGATTAATAATTTTCTTTGCATTGTGCATATGTTTAAAACTAAGAAACTTCATCGTATGCATTAATATCTATAAAATTCCATTGTCTAACACTTGCCAGGACACTGCACTAATTATCGATGAGTCATGTTGCGCGCGGTATTGTCCGCTCTGTCCTTAACCACACGGTTTTGTCCTTTTGAATGAACCCGTGGCTACTTCCCAGTAGGTCACCCATCCCAGAATTTCTCTTGCTCAAGCACGCTTAACTACAGAGTTTTTCAAACTCCGAAGTTCCGATTCATCCAAAAGGCGCCGCTGTGTTATAAGAGTGGTATCATTCCATTTATAGTTCAGATCGTGCCCTCTTTCGGAATGGAATTCGATACTCCCCATTGTTCTGGTGGGTCCCCGTGTGCATTTGTATCGGTTACATCCCCACCTCGATACCGGATAACACTTCACTTCTCACGGGGTAGGTGGTATTTAGCCCCAACTCCACCTGGGGCATTACACATACCTACATATTACACTACATCTCATCGGTAATTGACATGTCACGTATCACTTAGAATTTGCCATATCTTATATGATTCCCTTCATACCATAAGCATCATTATTAATGATTGTTTGCATCATTGTTATTGATTGATACCTATCATGTCTTACTTTCAAATTGTTATGATCGTAGCACAAGTTGTATTCATTGGTTCTTCATGATTGATGTGATATGTCCACCATGAGACATCGTTTTTATGATTTGGATTTATTCCAAACCGTGTGGGGGGGCTATACGGTTGCGGATTTATACGTAATCCAGACTGGATGGGGGGATATACAGTCGGATACATGGTGGACCCGGTCAAGACCGAGGGGAAGGATAGCCGCATGTGAGGCGGGGAGCCTAGCGAGGATACTCGATACCGGAGATAGTAATGAAACACGGCGGATACCTAGTGGATACCGACTGATGTTATTAATTGACAGGATCGTTCAGGAAACGATGTCTGTTAAAACAAAAGATTTGTGTCAATATTGGACACGGAAAATGAACCCAAAATTTGAAATGGCCGATATTCAAAGATATTTGAAGAGATTTCAGTATTTTGTTACACATTTATTTAGTACATATTCATACATCAATGGGATACTGTACATCATGCTTATCTTGTCACTTTTACCATTATTCCGGCATGCTTACAATATTACTGTTAGATGTTAGTTTTGCTCACTAAGTTGGCAACTCACCCCCGTTATGCCTTAGTTCCTTGCAGGAGACGCGTGGACGCATAGCAGCAGTGCAGATCCACTTGTCGGCTTATATCGCTTATTTTGCTAGGTGGGTTACATATACAGTGGCCGTCTATTTTTGATATATGCATTTTGGATCTAGTATCACTCCATCAGACCCTGTATATTTGACTTAGAACGAAATATGTTTGTATATGTTTTATTTTGATCGGGTGAGATCGTTTAGCTGTGTTAAGTTATGTTTTCTTTACTTATACATGAAATTCTCCGTTTGAGCATCGTATTGTTGTTGCGTATTGATTTCCGCTGTTTGGCATTATTTTGCTCACAACTATGGACGCAACTTATTTAAACATTGTGTAACTGATTTTATTAACGATTAAAAAGGAGGAACTGTCAAAAATTTTAAATGCTAAAAATCAGTTGTTTAGATTTCATTTCTTAAAAATCACTCGACATGCTACCTCATTCTTTTACTTAAAAACTAAAATTTCCTTAATTCCGCAAAAGGGTTTTTGATCTTGATTTCTGGCTTACTCAGATTGTGTCGGTATCTTTAGATGTCATACAATCTAAGTGCTGGTCACGTCCGAATTTCGGGTTGTGACAATTACCTACCGGTTATTATTGACTCGGCAGTTATCCGGAGAATACCGACCGGAGTCGTGGGATGTGACAGATTTGAGAGCCAATCTGAGAGACGGCTATTGAGATATTGAGATATACATATATTGTGTCGATGCTTGACACGGATTTTCTGTCGATTTCACAGATGATACTCCAGTATTATTATTCAAAATTTTTACTAAGATAAGGATACAGATTTTCTCATACCAGATATATCCAGGTTTTCGTGTTGATTATTCATTCATGTTGCATTCATAGTAGTGCATCGTATCAAAATTGTATATGTAGGTTGTGACGCATTGCGTGCATGCTCACGATAGCCTTATTAGATGTTATTTACTACTCACAAGTTGGCAAATCACCCCCGTTGTGCCACAATATCTTGCAGGTCCGACCCGTCAGTATAGTAGCTGCGGGCATATTTCTTATTCTGCTTCCTGTGCATCGACTTGCTTGTAGGTGGGTTGTGAGGATATTCTTTGATTTCACCATGTATATTTATTTTATATCTAGTATACTCCATCTACCCCTTGTATATTGGACTAGACAGTGAGACTTGTGTTTTTGGTATCTGGTGTCAAGCTCGTATGAGCCGACTTTATATTTGGCTTCCGTTTTCTTGCTTTTAAATGTTGGTTTCATTCTTTGATGATATATCTTGCTAGTAGTTGTGATTCCACCATTGGCGAAGAGTTAGCTCCCGCTTGGAGATGTCTTTGTTCATTACTTGTATATATTCATGTTTGTACCCGTTTGGTACCAGTATTTACAAAGGAAACTCTGCCGAAATTTATATAAAAACTTGAGCTTATTATAAAGACCTTCAAAGTGATTTTCTATGTTAACTTAACTTTTAAACAAGTTTTTCTTTACTCTATTTTCTTTAAATGGTTTAGATTTCTGGGTTTTGGCTTACTTAGATTACGTTACGCCTCTAGACTTTGCGTAATTTAAGTGTCAGTCACGTTCCACATATTCGGGTCATGACAATAAGGCATCTCAAGTGATGGAAGTTCATTCAGGTATTTATGGAGCCCATCAAGAGGGTCTCAAAATGAAGATCAAAATCAAAAGAATTGGTTTATTATTGGCCAAGCATGACACAAGACTACATAGAACATGCAAGGAAATGTCATATGTGTCATACACGATGACTTCATTCACATACACCCAAACCCCCTACATCCCACTGTGGCATCAGGGCCTTTTGAAATGTGGGGAACAGATATCGATGGCCCAATCGAACCTCCATCGTCCAATGGACATAGATTCATTCTTGCGGTTACTGACTACTTCTCTAGATGGTATGAAGCTGCAAGTTTTAAGGAAATTACACCAGAAACCATCGTTCAATTCTTCCAGAACAATGTACCATATATGTTTGGCATACCAAGACGTATCATATTAGATAACGGGCTCGCCTATAGAAGCAACAAAATCATAAAGTTTGCCAGAACTCATAAGATTGACCGGTGTTACTGTAACATTTCAGAAAAAATAAAATATTATTTTCCAAAACCTGTCACGCCCCGCTTCCTGGTGTACGGTAAGGAGACGCGATGGGTCACGCGATATATTTACTCAGAAGTAAACACGCTAAACGTATCTAAGCAATATAAAGTAAAATATACACAAGAGACATGAATATAAATGAACAACAACTTTTATTTATTTAACACTTCTTTACAAGTAGAAATGTAAATACAGGAATAGAAAGCAATGCCTAAACAATGGCATAACTGAAATGAAAAGTATATACAAGTGTCTACAGCTCTGGGTCGATGGCAAACTGCTCCAAGTGCTCGGTACTGGGCTCGATCTCTAGTGAGTCGGATCCACCTGACAACATTCTAAAGAAAAAAGAAAACGAATGTCATCAGCGAACAATCACTCGATAAGTCCCAAAGAAAGAGAGAAGTAGAATAGACAGAAAAGAGAATATAGCTGTATAATTTTATCTTTCGTTCTGTTATTGCAGTTGTTTGTAGTTTGGTACAAAATATGCTAGTGTATACGAGAGGAGTCCCACTATTCCGGAGACTAAGGTATACGGAGCACAAGGAACCGTTAAGCCACGGTACAACAACAATGGATATTCATGTTAGGTGTATTAAAGTGACCGTCTCGTGCCACTTCTAACACATTCTATACCAGTCTACCACTTTAAAACCCCGCAATGTCTTTTGTATTGATTGTATTGTTTTGTTTTATAGATGGATGACTTGCCGAAACCATAATATCATGTAAACAGAATGGATATAAATGGATAACATGTAATCAGAGTATATCCATGGTTCGGTTCAGTCGAGTCATGTTGATATACATTGAATTCTGGTATAAATGGATTCATGTTGTATTGTAGTTATACTTGAATTGAATTCAAGTCAGATTGATTTCATATTAGATTGAGGCTCTGTCTGAGTCAGACACTTCTAAAAGAAATTGAAGTTCTGAATTAGTTTTGATGTTATCGGTAACTGCTTCACATGGATGGCGGAATTTGTGTCTTTTTTTAAGACAATTACCGTGTTGATAACACCGTTGTTAGGTTGTCTACCTTAGATAGGCAAGCACCCATATTCTTCGGCTCCCTGAGGCTCAAGAGAACCGGTCCCGCTTAAATCTATGTTTACTAGGGTCCTTATTATAAATTAATATAACTAGTGGGGGTTTTATGAAAAAATAGTTTTGATATATTTTCATAATACACCTCAAATATTTAATTATCGTTTTTAGGGTTTTCATAATTGTAATTTTTATAAAATGAAATATTCTAGTGGATATAACCTAGATTTCATTGTATATGGTATTTTAGTGTAATCTTGAAATTTGTGATTCGTTTGATTTAGAAAACATGGAATATATATAATGTATACTTAAAATAGATACTTTGATAGTATTTATTTATATCTAATATTTAAAAAAATATAGAATTTATTTATTAAATAGAAATCATATTTTTCTTAAAAATTGCATTAAAAACTCCATTGAGATCGAATGCTTCTTACGGAGGTCTACATCTCACTCTACTGGGCCCGAGAATGTGCGATAATCCACACCATCCTGATCGGGGTCCCCAAAATGGGTTGTAGAGGCGCAATTCCACGGAATTAAATAACACACTATTTAAAGAAAATGGTTTTTTTTAATGTTCATGGTATTTAAATATAAACTCGTATTTTCCCATAAACTAATGTCCTAAGAGTTATCGTGCTATGTCAAAAATGTGTGTTGTGAAGAGGTAGGTCATTACCTCATGAGTTTTCTAAAAGGCAATACAAGGGAATATGTTGAATTGTGTTAAAAGTAAGTATATGGCATTTAACCGTAAAAATGCGATAAAAGTTGCATAATAGATTCTTTTGAGATGAAACTTGTTCCAATGTGTTTTTTAATGATTACTAAACAATCTATTAAAAATTTATAGGTTTGTTATTAAGAAAAAATTAGATTTTTAAAGAAAAGAGAATTGAAAGCCGGAATAACTTTGCTTCCGACGAGTTTTGAAAAGGAGAAGTTTTAGAATAGCAAAAGAGGAGGGGAGAGGGGACTTACTGATTGTAAAACAAGAGGAGAGAGAGGGGAAGCTATTGGAACTGTCAGGATGTCGTTTCGTCGCCGGATTCTTTCCGAAACTTCGCCGGAACTTCGCCTCTTGCTAACTCCACTTGTATAACTTTGGACTTGGAAATTTTAGAGAGTTTTTGTAATGAAATTCTGAATGAGGAGGGGTGAAAAGTAGTGTGGTATTTATAGGAAAAATTAGGGTTTAGGGTAATGAAGAATGGAATTAAAATGTGCGTTAAAAATGAATTAAAGAGAGCAATTATCACTCTCTGGATGTTTTCAGAGTAAACAAAACAACATGGAGGTAGTGGCGTAGGCGAAGGGGTTCAGGGATAAAAATTTCAGAGCATTACCTATGGGGGGCCCGACGGTGCCGGCCCTATAGGCAATCTCGCCGGTCCAATCTTGGGTTGCGGTGCTTGGATCCCTGCCATGTGTCCTCGGCTGCTTAATTAACATTTTCCACATGTTTGATTACTTTGTGACTTTTTATTTTACGTATTATGCATGTGCAAACTTTTGAGCTTCTAAAAGTTTAAAAGAAAAATCAATTAAAAATATATGTGTCTGGGAGGATTCAATCTACGTCACAGCAGTGCAAGGCTTTACTAATGAGCTACAAGTTGTTTCTTGCAGTTCAAAAGCAATTCAAATATTTATAGTGTACACATGATTGCAAATATTCCATTTGTACATTAAAATTTAATCAAATTTCCTATACACTGAAGCAGAGTTGTTACATTCCACCCTCCATACAAAAATTTCGTTCTCGAAATTTACAAGTATTTTAAGGACTAATTTACAAACAATTGGGAGTATCTTGCATGCATATCGTCCTCACGTTCCCATATTGATTCTCCTGATGAGTCTTTTCTCCACATCAATCGAACCAAGTTTACTTCCTTGTTCCGAAGTGATTTCACCTTTCTATTCAAGATTTCAACAGGTTGTTGCTCACAGGATAAATCTGGCTGTACAGTGAGCTCGGAATGATCAAGAATATGGCTGGGGTCACTCACATACCTTCTGAGTTGGGATATGTGGAACACATTATGCACTCCTTCCAATGAAGGTGGAAGTGCTAAGCGATAAGCCACTTCTCCGATTCGTTCGAGTATGTCGAACGGTCTAATATATCTTGGACTGGGCTTACCCCGTCTTCCAAAGCAAATCATTCCATGGTTTGGAGATATCTTCAAAAAGACATGATCTCCCGGTTGGAACTCCAAGTGACGGCGCTTTGCATCAGCCCAGTGCTTCTGTCGATCTTGGGCTATGCGCATTTTTTCCCTGATAGTGCGAACTACATCGACTATTGCTACTATCATCTCAGGTCTAAAGAGTTCTCTATCTCTGATGTCATCCCAACTTAATGGCGATCGAAACTTCCTTCCATAGAGCACTGTAAAAGGTGCCATTCCAATACTTTCTTGATAGCAGTTGTTGTATGAAAACTCCATAAGATATAGGTGACCTTCCCACGATCCTCCGAAGTCTAGCATATACGCTCTTAGCATATCTTCAAGTATCTGAATAGTTCGCTCAGACTGTCCATCTGTTTGTGGATGGTAAGCTGTGCTGAAGTTCAGACTTGTTCCCAAGCTAGCTTGCAGACTCTGCGAAAATTGCGATCGGAATCTGGTGTCACGATCGGAGACAATGCAAACCGGTGCTCCATGTAATCTTACGATTTCCTGCATGAGTTCATGGGTATCAGAGATAGTACACATTGAAGAGTTTAGATCTTACATAGATTCTTATCTCCAAGTACTTCTTTGCTAATGTCTCGGTAGATTGGCCAACTCGAAATGGGATGAAGTGATCCGACTTTGTGAGTCGATCCACAATAACCCATACCGCATCATTACCTTTCGTGCTGCGAGGAAGTGCGGTCACGAAATCCATAGTGATGTGTTGCAACTTGCATTCTGTGATAGGTAACGGTTGAAGCAAACCGTCTGTCCTGTGATGTTCAGCCTTTACTTGCTGACACACCAAGCATTTAACGGCGCTTCTGGCTACTTCACGCTTCATTCCTTGCCACCAGTAATTTTGACACAGATCTTTGTACATCTTTGTGCCTCTAGGGTGTACTGAATAAGGAGAGCTGTGAGCTTCTTTCATCAACTCTTCCCGCACAGAACCTTTTGGTACACACAATTTACTGCCGTATTTTAAAGATCCGTCTTCATGGATGATGAAGTCTGTTCTAAGTCCACTTTCTACTTGTTCTCTGATCTTTTGCAACTTAGCATCACTTGCTTGAGCTGCTTTGATCTGATTGACAATGGTAGATTGAACTTGTAAGTTCATCAAACTTGAAGTGTTACTTGGCATGACCACTTCAATCTTCATCTGATATATATCTTGTTAAAGCTTCCACTGTGCGGTGAGGTTCAATGCTAATGGTTGGCGACTAAGTGCATCAGGTACTACATTCACCTTCCCTAGATAATATTGTAGGTTGATGTTGAAGTCTGCCATAAGTTCTAGCCATCTTCTCTACCACATATTCAACTCTTTCTGAGTAAACACATATTGCATACTCTTGTGATCTGTGTTTATGTTCACTCATTACCCAAGAAGATAATGGCGCCAAATCTTGACTACAAACATTACGGCCACCAACTTCAAATCATGCGTCGGATAATTGCGCTCATGAATCTTCAGCTGTCTTGATGCATAAGTTACAACTTTACTGTGCTGATGTAAAACACATCCTAATCCCTTACCTGTAACAACCCTAAACTTTCTGTATGATTTTTTTTCTTCTTTCAAAATACAGAAAGGCACAACTAAGCCTGAACACGAGTTATAAGTTTGTTTTGCTTTAAAACAGCAAGAAAAAGCTTGTAGCTCATTGGTAAGGTTTTGCACTGCTAAACCATAGCACCAGAGTTCAAATCCCATCAGCCACACATTTTTATTTTTATTTCTTTTAATTTCTTTAGAATCCCAAAAGGTTGCACGTGCACTGCACATAAAACGAAAAGTCAAATTAATCGAACATGTGCACTGAGAACAACACCTACACGTAGCCTGCATCCTATGGTTGCATGAGTATATCATGTTCACTTCCTGGTTATTGAAACAGACTTGTTTGGATCGCTACGTACATTTTACGTGCATCCGTTTTTGGGGGTATACATTTTTATCGACCGGACATCGCATTATGGTTTTAACTTATCCGTATATTTTTTATATTCTAAAACTAGATTTTTAGACATGGCCCGGATATTTTTCGGAGTACTTTTGTTTTAGCCTAAAAACCCAAGTTTATATATTATTATATTTCTAAAACTAATTCTACTGTACACACACTTTTCTTATATATATATATATATTAATTAATTAATTAAACCCACCTCCCTTCCGTCTCTTTCTCCACTCTCTCTCACACACACACATATATATTATATTATATTGTATATTATATATATATATATATATATATATATATATATATATATATATATATATATACCTTCACCCAGTACTTCTCACGTCTCCTTCTCACCATTCTCTTTTCTTTCTCCCTCTCTTCTTTTTCCACGTTCTTTCTCTTTATACCCAACACCTCACTTTTTTTTTCTTTCAATACGGCTTACTAACTCGCTCTTCTCTCTTTCTTCCTTTCTCACTGACACTCTCTCTCCACTCAAATTCCCCCACGTCTCTCTCTCTCTTCTCTATATATATTCATTACCCCCCGAGATCCTGTCATCTCCCTCACCCACTATTCTCACCACCCTTCTTCTCCTTTCTTGTTTTTCTTTTGTTTAATTTCGTGATCGGTATTTTTCCGGTGAACGCCGGAGCCGTGCCGTCGCCGACGAGGCGAGCAATCCAACAGACGCTCTCATCCTGCATGGTTACGTTCTTATATAGCCTGATTCTGTTCTGTACACGTGTGTGTATTGCGACGAAACGACGCCCCGACGATCCCTCTTTCTTAATAGCCAGTAAGTCACCTTTTCTCTTCTTGTTTCACTTTCCTTCGTTGCATGTAAACTATTACAGCATTTTAAATTGCTTTGCTCAATATTGTATATATATATTATATTCCATGCTTAACAAAAAGAAAAGATTTACATAATACATGAAACTACCATTACAATTCAAAACAACTTCCATATTACAGTAAAATAACATGAATATACTCCGTTTACATGTTCATCCATTGTATCCATTCTATTACTGATATCATGGTTTCGGCAAGGCATCCATTCATATACAATATACAATTCAAATGATACAAACAATACAATCAAGATATCGCAGGGTTTATAAGGGGTAGATTGGTACGGAAGGTGTTAGAAGTGGCACGAGACTATAACCATAACACACCTAACCTGAATTCAATTGCTGTTGTACCGTGGCTGAACGATTCCTTGTGCTTCGTATATCTTAGTCTCCGGAAAAGTGGGACTCCTCTCGTATACACTGCATTCTTCTGTACCAAACTATAAACAACAGCGTTAACACTAAATACAACATTATAAAAATATACTCTCTATTCTGTCTATTCCATTCCTGTCTATTTACGAAACTTACCGAACGATTTGTTCGCTAACGATATTCTCTTTCTTCTTCTTTGGAATGTCGTCAGGTGATCCGGACTCACTGGAGATCAAGCCCACCAGAGAGGATTTGGACCGGCTAGCTTTCGACCCAGAGCTTAAGATTCCTTGTACACATTTATATTCTGTATTTTCCATTTCTGTTATATTACTGTTTAGGCATAGCTTCCATTCCATGTATTTATTTTTCCATGTACTGTAAAAAGAATGTTAATGAATGAAGTTGCTGATATATTTTTTCTCTTATGCATTTTACTTATATTGCTTAAATACGCTTAGCGTATTTACTTCAGAGTAAATACGTAGCGGCCTCATCGCGTCCCCTTTCCCGTACACCGGGAAGCGGGGCGTGACAGGTTTTGTTGGTGGCCCATGCAGGTCAACACTGTATGGACAAACCTAAGCAATATAACACAAGAAACAACAACTAAAAACATTCTTTACAATTTCATATTCCTTGAAATATTACCATTTCATATTCGTTGAACCTATCCTAACTCTATTTTTTCATTCAAGGTAACACCGATATTTTCCTTCAACCTTTTCAAACCCTTGTACCACTTTGTTATTTTTCATACACTATCAGTACTTCTATCACCAAACTTTCCTTGAATTTGTTACACTTTCCTTTTTAACAAATTTCGAGAACGAAATTTTATAAGGAGGGTAGAATGTAACAACCCTAAACTTTCTGTACGATTTTTTCTTCTTCTTTCAAAATACAGAAAGGCACAACTAAGCCTGAACACGAGTTATAGGTTTGTTTTGCTTTAAAACAGCAAGAAAAAGCTTGTAGCTCATTGGTAAGGTTTTGCACTGCTAAACCATAGCACCAGAGTTCAAATCCCATCAGCCACACATTTTTATTTTTATTTCTTTTAATTTCTTTAGAATCCCAAAAGGTTGCACGTGCACTGCACGTAAAACGAAAAGTCAAATTAATCGAACATGTGCACTGAGAACAACACCTACACGTAGCCTGCACCCTATGGTTGCATTAGTATATCATGTTCACTTCCTGGTTATTGAAACGGATTTATTTGGATCGCTACGTACATTTTACGTGCATCTTTTTTTGGGGTTATACATTTTTATCGACCGGACATCGCATTATGGTTTTAACTTATCCGTATATTTTTTATATTTTAAAACTAGATTTTTAGACACAGCCCGGATATTTTTCGGAGTATTTTTGTTTTAGCCTAAAAACCCAAGTTTATATATTATTATATTTCTAAAATTAATTCCACGGTACACACACTTTTCTTATATATATATTAATTAATTAATTAATTAATTAATTAAACCCACCTCCCTTCGGTCTCTTTCTCCACTCTCACACACACACACACACACACACATATATATATATATATATATATATATTATGTTATATTATATATATATATATATATATATATATATATATATATACACCTTCACCCAGTACTCCTCACGTCTCCTTCTCACCATTCTCTTTTCTTTCTCCCTCTCTTCTTTTTCCACGTTCTCTCTCTTTACACCCAACACCTCTCTTTCTTTTCTTTCAATACGGCTCACCAACCCACTCTTCTCTCTTTCTTCCTTTCTCACTGACACTCTCTCTCCACTCAAATTCCTCCACGTCTCTCTCTCTTCTCTATATATATTCATTACCCCCCGAGATCCTGTCATCTCCCTCACCCACTATTCTCACCACCTTTCTTCTCCTTTCTTGTTTTTCTTTTCTTTAATTTCTTGATCGGTATTTTTCCGGTGAACGCCGGAGCCGTGTCGTCGCCGACGTGGCGAGCAATCCAGCAGACGTTCTTATCCTGCATGGTCACGTTCTTATATAGCCTGATTCTGTTCTGTACACGTGTGTGTATTGCGACGAAACGACGCCCTGACGATCCCTCTTTCTTAATAGCCAGTAAGTCTCCTTTTCTTTTCTTGTTTCACTTTCCTTCGTTGCATGTAAACTATTACAGCATTTTAAATTGCTTTGCTCAATGTTGTATATATATATTATATTCCATGCTTAACAAAAAGAAAAG
This sequence comes from Agapanthus africanus, assembly GCA_030015575.1. NCBI lineage: Eukaryota > Viridiplantae > Streptophyta > Magnoliopsida > Asparagales > Amaryllidaceae > Agapanthus > Agapanthus africanus. Next base: position 132,083,591 of record CM057337.1, read on the forward strand.
ATTTACATAATACATGAAACTACCATTACAATTCAAAACAACTTCCATATTACAGTAAACTAACATGGATATACTCCGTTTACATGTTCATCCATTGTATCCATTCTATTACTGATATCATGGTTTCGGCAAATCATCCATTCATATACAATATACAATACAAATGATACAAACAATACAATCAAGATATCGCGGGGTTTATAAGGGGTAGATTGGTTCAGAAGGTGTTAGAAGTGGCACGAGACTGTAACCATAACACACCTAACCTGAATTCAATTGCTGTTGTACCGTGGCTGAACGGTTCCTTGTGCTCCGTATACCTTAGTCTCCGAAAAAATGGGACTCCTCTCGTATACACTGGCATTCTTCTGTACCAAACTACAAACAACAGCGTTAACACTAAATACAACATTATAAAAATATACTCTCTATTCTGTCTATTCCATTCATGTCTATTTACGAGACTTACCGAGCGATTTTTTCGCTGACGACATTCTCTTTCTTCTTCTTTGGAATGTTGTCAGGTGATCCGGACTCACTGGAGATCGAGCCCACAGAGAGGATTTGGACCGGCTAGCTTTCGACCCAGAGTTTTAGATTCCTTGTACACATTTATATTCTGTATTTTCCATTTCTGTTATGTTACTGTTTAGGCATAGCTTCCATTCCATGTATTTACTTTTCCATGTACTGTAAAAAGAATGTTAATGAATAAGGTTGCTGATATATTTTGTCTCTTGTGCATTTTACTTATATTGCTTAGATACGCTTAGCGTATTTACTTCAGAGTAAATACGTAGTGGCCTCGTCGCGTCCCCTTCCCCGTATACCGGGAAGCGGGGCGTGACATTACCGGATGCATCGCAATACACTTCAAAACCTCCAGATTGGTCCGGTATAACGAGAATAGGTGCTGATGTCAATCTTGACTTGAGTTCTACGAAAGCTTGTTCGCATGCTTCTGACCACACGAATTCTTCATCTTTATGTGTGAGCTTGGTCAGGAGTGTTGCAATCTTCGAAAATCCTTCAATAAACCTTCTGTAATATCCTGCTAAACCCAAGAAACTTCGAATGTCCATTCGCTTACTGCTGATACTTTAGCTGGATCTACAGAGATTCCATCGCCTGATACAATATGTCTGAGGAAACCGACTTGATTTAGCCAAAACTCACGCTTGTTGTACTTGGCATAGAGTTGACGCTGATATAAAGTCTCCAGGACAATTCGTAGGTGTTCGGTATGTTCTTCCGACTCTTAGAATACACCAGGATGTCGTCGATGAAGATGACAACAAACCTGTCTAGGTACTCTCGGAAAACTTGACTCATTAAGTTAATGAATATGGTTGGTGCGTTGGTTACTCCAAATGGCATCACAAGAAATTCGTAATGTCCATAGCGAGTTCTGAATGCCGTTTTATGGATATCAGATTCTTTGATCTTCACCTGATGATAACCCGAATGAAAAACTAACTTGGAGAAAACGCAATACCCACTTTGCTGATCGAACCAGTCGTCGATGCGCGGAAGTGGATACTTGTTTTTTATAGTTATTTCGTTCAGACTCTATAATCAATACACATTCGATATGAACCTTTCTTCTTCTTCACAAGTAGAACTGGCGATCCCCAACTTGAAGTGCTGGGACAAATCCATCCTTTCATCAAAAATTCATCCAACTGAGTACGGACCTCCTTCAAACCTTCAGGGCTTAATCGATACGGTGTTTTGATCACCGGTTGTGCTCCAGGTACTAAATCAATGCTGAATTCAAGAGCTCGATCGGGAGGCAAACTTGATATGTCTTCAAGAAATACATCGTCGAACTCTCGAACTATCTCTGGCTTCGATCCTTCCTCCGCTTGAAGTGCTTGTTAGTTATATGTATGCCCTAGAGGCCATTACTGTACATTGGATGTATATTGTAGTGGATGCTGGGACATATATAGGGATGACTTTCTTGCTCGACATGATAGTATGCTATCGGTTGAACTTTACCTTAACATGTATACTGGGTGTCTCTCTGTTACATGTTGGTAAAGCCCTTAGGATGTGTACTTGACTATCTGGACTATGATGCGGATCATACAAGTGGGGACATGGTAGTCCATAAGTACATCCTTCAAGGTCCCTGGTCGTGGGTATATCGAGACGGGGCATCGATATACCAGAGTAGACTAGCGTATACCTTCTCGACCCATACAGATGGGCGATGGATGATCCCATATCCATTGGTGTTTGACATCAGAGATGATATACGGGTGCTCAGTGGAGACTGGGTACACTGGACGGACTCGCCGAGAACTCCCAGATGGTATTATACCTTACGTCAGATGGCAGTTCTCTGGTGACACTGGTACAGAGTAGTCTGTTGACCCGAGATCGTCATAGAGTCTTGTGTGGTTCCCACTGTGCTTTGATTTCCATCTTACCACGTCCAAGAGGGCGTGCAAAACGGTGGCTTTTGGGTACAGTCCCGAATCACATGGAGGCAATGAGCGATAGGAGGGGATTCGTCTCTCCCGGTATAGGGAGTTGATGTTGCGCTGTGTTCGATTGGCTGTAACCGGAAATCCCTGGCCAGGGTTGCTGAGATTTACTGGTAAGTGTTACCAGTAGTTTCTCGAACTGTTATAGACCTCATATCGACACGACTTATCGAGCTATTGGGGTCTGACGTTTACCACCCCTAGGCGAGATATGCGACGTATCAGACGATCAGACCGGATTGTACGGTAAGTGTTACTGGTTGGATTCACAGGAGTATGAGCGGGCTTGCTCGTCGATCTTCTCATCGCTCAATACCCGGGTGGCCGTTACGTTTAGCAGACCGCTTGCGGCTTGTGGGTGTTTGATATGATCATCACCTGCTGCCGGCGTATTGACGAGTCTTTAGAGTCCTACACAGAGGTTTCCTGGCTCAAGCGAAACGAAATAGGAGCACATATGAGATATGTGCGGGACCGAGAATAATGCGTGTATGTGATACCGTATTCTATTCTCGCGATGAATGTATCGATATGGTTGTATGCGATATAACCTAGTTATCGAATCAAGGATTGATTCGGTAAGCTGATACATAGGATACTAGTCGGTTATATGCGATATGACCGGGTCGTTAAATCAAGTGTTGATTTAATGATTTAATGTATAATTATATATTTGATATATTACTTTGCATTAACTAGTATTGGTTCACTTTAAAAGGTTTTTCTCACTTGTTTGTGCACATTGTATATGTGATATATTTTTGTGCACAAGTTTGTATCATGTTTGATGATGCATGTTTACTTGGGTTTGTGTAAAGATTAAACCATGGTTGTGTAATGGTTAGGGTTTTTCATTTTCTTATTCATTTATTTATTTGTTTATTCATTTTGGAAAATGATAAGCATAAAGGGAAAATGGTGGCTAACTTTGGATGCATGTTGAAGCTTCATGAAGCTTTGACTAAGTCACCATTTTGTCTCATGCTTAACCCTAACCATTCCACTTAACCCTAGTCTATTCTCTACACTTGACCATGGTTGGATTATGATAAGTATTGATTTTCTTTTCTATTTGAAAATAACTTATCATAATATTCATCTTCTTCTTCTTCTTCTTCTTGAAGAAGAAACCTTCCTCCATCAATGGCAACTCTTGAAAATGAGTGAGAAATTCAATTCTAAAGTGAACCCACTTCCTATTTCTTCATCCTCTACCTCTTGCCAAGTAGTAGAGTGTGTTTTCTTCACAAGTTTCATGACTTGGTGAAGTGGGAGCTTGATCTTGTGATGCCTCGACGTAGATCATCTTCGGCACGAAGCCGACGACCTTGCCCGTCCATTTCTCCGATGAAGCCGACGCTAGAGCCCGGGTTTCCATTTGGACAGCGAGGAGACTTCATTGCGGAGCTATGGAGGTGGAGGACCGGATCTACAAAGGTTGTATTTCCGTTCTCTTAGTAAAGTAGTTTACTAGTTCTAGTTTCGCCTAGACATCTAGCCAACGATCCGTAGTCTAGGGTTTCTCGGCATCCCTAAATTTTGAAATTGGCATGGTTGATGCCTTGTGAGACCTCTTGAGAGTGTCTAGGAACCCTACAGTGGTATCAGAGCCTAGCTAGAGCCTTAGGCGAAGTCTAGACGATGTTTGAAACCCGATCGAACCCGAAACCCTAACTTTTTGATGCTCTCTGGACTTTTTCTAAAAACTGGGATTTTTCCACATTAAAAATGCTTAAAAAATTCAGCAGGGAAATCTAAGAATTACGGTGCAAAATTTTTTCCATGAACTGTTCATAGTGCGGCGGAACCGCGGCAGAAGCCTGGCTTCTGCGGCGGTTCCGCGGTCAAATGATGGAAGTTGCCTTTCTATTTTGCACAGTAACTCATGGTTTCAGGTGCTGAGTTTTATGGGAATTTTTAATCTGTACTCAAGAGTTGAGTATTTTGTGGGTGTTTTGGGGATTCGTTGTTTCGATCGGAGTATCAGATTTTGTCTATGTGGCTTTCCGGATATTTTAGAATATGTTAAAAAGTTCGACCGGATGTAAATACCCAATCTTTCCCCTATCGGGAAATTTCCAAGTATTGGATCTTTCCGTAGTTTAACGGCGTTCTAAGTAGTGCAAGTAACGCGATGGTCCCTCTAGAAGACAACAAACCTTAACTCGATTATGTGACCGTCTTGAACTGCCCTTTGAACCTTCGGGTTTGGGGCAGTACGGCGTGCCACATGTGAGGCGTTGGCTTGACCCTTCTACGGCTGGACCGTTGGTACTGAGGCACGAACTGAATGTTTTTAGACTTGTTTCATGTGTTGATCTGTATCGGGAAAACTTGGGTGTTTGAATGTTCGATCGGAAAGTTTAATATTTTCTAATTATCTGGAACGGGATACAATAATTGGAATTCACAAAGAGTTATGAGATAACTGAATGAATGTTATAAATCTAGCGGTTTAGTCTCACTTGATCGGTTGCCACGGAATTTTGATGTGATCAAAAGTCCGTCGCAATCACGTAGCGTACGCGGATACTCGCCGGGTAAACTTAATAGACAGCCTCACTCCATAGCCCCGACCAAGTGACTGTAGGAGAACCCCGTCGCCGAAAGCATCCGTTTGGGTGCTCGCGGTAGCGGTGTTCCGCCTTGGTGCACTTCGTCGACGGTATCAGGGGTGCGGCCGCCTACTAAAGTTTGCGACGAGCATTCGATCAGGATGTCGGGAATCTTGTTGAATTGCCCGACTTGATATTGAAAAGAGTTTTCGATAATGAGACTAAAATGCGGGGTTTATAATTGTTAGGCATGTGATGTCTAAGTAATTCATTTGGTCAGGCATGCGATGTCTGAGGTGGTTGCGGATTCCAACTGTTGTAGTTTTACACTTTCTTTTCTGTGACCGTAAGTGTAATATGTGATATCGCCGGTTTCGTTGCTATATGTCAACGACAATTGGGATGCGCATATTTACTTACGTTGATGACATGTGATGTTATGTGTTGCTGGATATGTTATATTGGATCGTCGTGTTTGAATAGCCGGGGTTTTTTATGTGAGATGAGTGTTTTTCATTTTCATTCATGTAAAAACTTGTATGTAATATTCTTTTATTTGGGGCACTTCCAGGTTGCGGAAGTTGTCACCGTTTGTATATTATTTACTTTTCCGCACTAGGATAGACCCAAGGAGGAGGGCACAAGTAACAGGGTTCTGGAGTCCAGTGGGAGACCAACTCGAGGAGTCGAGTCCGGGTCTCCTAACTCCAGAATTAGTAGGGTTGCTTGCCGCTCTCGTAGGGGTCTAGGGGTGTAGGTTTGGCTATTCATCGCGACCGTGGAATCCGTGTTTTATACTGGCTCGTATTGAAAACACGGACGTCCTAGTATATCCAATATTTCATATGTTTCTTCTGCTGCGATATCTGTGATGTGATCATGTGATGTTCTGTGATGGATACTATATATAGTATATATGATATATTATATAGACATTACTTATGTTTTACACCCGCGCTAGCCCTGTCCCGCTCTGTCGTTAGTTACCTAACCTAACGGTGCACGAGGGGACATCGAGGCGAATGCGGATGGCATAAGTGTACATCGTATTTATCTGTGATGTTTAGGTACTTAAAATGATGGGACTTCATTAATGAGATTAATGAAATAAAAGAAACCTAAGATGTTATAGAATCGAATTTCAAAATAAAACAGGTAGCTACAGTTCTTGCTTTGCACAGAGGTATATGTGATATATCCTGCACCTTATTCGATGAGGAAAGAACCGAGATCCCTTCACCGGGAGTGACTCCTTTAGCAATAACTGGCAGATGCTACACACTCGGTTTGTCTTTTGATTGCTTTTAAGTGTTTTTGCTTTGCACAGTGATATATATGATATATCCCGCACCTCATTCGACGAGGAAAAGACCGACGATCCCTTCACCGGGAGTGAATCTTTTAGCAAAACTACAAAAGCCTCAAAAGCACTCCATTTTTAAAATCATTTGATTCTACAACGATATCAAGTTCATTACGCAATAGGTTTTCAGAAAAACTTGTCGTAGCCCTCCGTCATTTCAGATAAGTACTAGTTAATATTCGTGCTACGTTTGTTGACTATGTTAAGGCGTAGTGTGCGGTAGCTAATTAGTGCTTATCTGCATAAGCATATGATGCGATTGGATTAGGGTATTCGTACGGCGTTGTTTGGCCTCCGTCAAGGGTCGTGCGGGTGGGTTTAATTCAATCAGGAAATGACGGGTTGAACTTGACTAGCGGACTATGGGTTGTTTGGCCTCCGTCAAGGTCATAGGACGCTAGGGGCAAAATATTATCGGGAATTTCAAGTGTTGAAATTTGCAATGAGATTGCATACCTTCTATGAGATAGTTGGATCCCGATACCCGCTGCGAGTAAGAGTTACTCCTGGAAGAGTTTTATACATTACAATTAGCCGATCAAGTAGGTGTCTTGAAAGGTGTCAACGGGGTTACGCCTCTGGGAAAATGAGGTTTACATTAATTAGGTTCGTGCGAAAGCACGGGGGACCTCCCTCAAAGTACCGACACTGGCCTGGCTGAAAGATTGGCAAACTTGTAGTGTGTAATTAATCCCGGCTAGTCTTTCCTTTTAGGGTTTGAAGGAAGATTTGATAAAAAGCAGTGGGGGCCATCCTGATTAGATAAAATAATAACCAATCTATTCTTGCAAGAGCGCACGCTGAGTGTTTTCTTCTCTCTCTCTCCAGGTAGCGACCATATCACGCCTTAATCAAGATAATAATACGGATATTTGAACGAACCCGCTTGTTATACTGAGCTGGGGAACGTTGGTCCCGCTCCAACTTATAATTGTTATAAGACAGAGCAGGAAATTGGGGATTACCAGAATTCCTGTGCAGCCCAAACGAAGAGAGTGCATGCTGATGCATCATCTTCGGGTGTGTTCATTACAGAGAACTGTTTCTTAGTATCCTTTACGTCCTGGGTATGTGATACCAGATCAGGATCTCAGATATGTAATCAGTTACATAGGGCTACAGAAAGGTAGAGAACTGAGAACGGGTGATAAGTTTCATGAGGCAGAAAACGGGGCAAGAGTTGCAGCCAAGTCTGTTGGTCACTGTGACCCTGTAATCCAAATACATTGATTCTGAACGAATGTTATTAGATACCGAACCTGATATACAAAATCATATCAGTCTCTTTATTAGTAAAGAAATGATAAAATTTTGTATTGTTGGATAATGTTTTGAACATTTCCTATATCAAAAGCTGATCGGTTCAGGCATGTTATCTAAAAGCATTGATGTTCTAAATCAAACTACAGTTCTTTAGTATACTGAACACACAAAAGAGGAAGAATTCAGAAATGAACGAATCCTTCTTGAGGCATTGTAGACTAGGTCATATCAATGCGACCCGACTAGCTGAAGTTACATGTAGATGCATATTTAAATCAGTTTGAATTTACATCTTATGAAACTTGCGAGTCATGTCACAGAGATAAGATGACCATAGCTCCGTTTACTGGAAACAGAGAAAGAGTTAGTGAACTCTTGGGATGATACATGTTGATGTATGTAAGGTCCCCTGTCTACACATGCCAAGACCGGTTCTTTGTACTTCATTACATTCTCTGATAATCTTTCGAGATTCAGACCTATGTTCCTGTTGAAACACAAGTCTGAACCTTTTGAGATATTCACAGAATATAAGTTAGAAGTAGAGAACCAATACGGGTATAAGTATTATGTCCTTTGATGAGATCAAGGAGGAGAATACTTGAGCACGGAAATCCTGGACTATTCTAAAGGAGAATGAGATTCTCTCTCAGCATTACTCCTCCGTATACACCATAGCACGATTGTATATCGGGGCGGAGCAATCACACCCTATATAACAAGGTGTGCTCTATGATGAGTACTACTGAGTTACCTATTTCCTTTTTGGAAGTTATGCACTTGAGAAGCTGCATACCTATTGAATTGGGTTCGAATCAAATCGTGCCTACCACTTCATATGTGATATGGAAAGGGAAGAGCCCATGTCTTAAGCTAGTTAAGATTTGGGGTTGTCCGTCCTATGTCTAAAAGCAAAATCCGGACAAACTCGAGGCAAGGTCTGTAATGTAGAACTGGAAAGGTTCCAGCTATACAAATTACAGCAGATGATTTGAAAGAACCAAAGGATTCAATAGTTACCAACGAACCTCAGCCTCTCCGCCGATCTAGTAGGGTTTCTCACCCACCTGAGAGATACTTTGGTTTCTCTATGAAAGTGGGAGCGAGGATTGCATCATGAGATGATGACCCAACTAGCTTCGAGCTGGCCATCGAGAGTAAGACTCTGTAAGAATGGCTGGATGTTTATCGATCTGAGATGGAATCCTTATACACCAACAAAGTATGGACTTTAGTTGCTATATCTGAAGGGTTAAATCCCCATCAGGAGCACGTAAATCTTGAGAAGATTACTTGGTGTACATGGAAAAGTTGAGACTTTCAAAGCTAGACTTGTTAAAGGTTTTCGTCATCGACCAGGCGTGGATAATGATGAAACCTTTTCCAGTGGCTATGCTTAAGTCCATCCGGATCCTACTTGCCACGGCTACATACCATGACTACGATATCTGGTGGTTGGGTGTCATGACAGCTTTTCTAAATGATGTTTTAGAAGAGAGCGTCTATAAGTACACAGCCAGAGGGCCTCGTAGACAGTGGGAGCAGCGGAAACGTGTGCAAGATGCTTTATAGGATAAAGCAGGCATCGCGGAGTTGGAACATCTGTTTTGATGAAATAGTCAAAGAGTTTGACATCATCAAAATGGTAGATGAACCTTGTATATACAAAAAGGTAGTAGGGAGTATAGTTACGATCCTCATAGAGTACGTGGATGACATGCTCTTGATAGGGAAGCAGTTTCCTATGCTACGCTCGATCAATCTCCGCTTATCACAATGATTCTCTACATAGGATCAAAGTGATACCTGCTAAATCCTGAGTTTTGGATCTATGAGATAGATCTAATTGGATGTTAGGATTCTCACTAGTTGTAGTGAGATGGTATCAAAAGATCCTGGGGAGAATCACTGGAAGTGTTCCAGGGTGATAAAGACGACTGAGTGTCAGTCGCAGGCATTGTCTTTACCCTCAGTAAAGGGGGCGGTATGTTGGAAAAGTTCCAAACTAGATACCGTGACATACTAGACGATAAAGGCTGGATACATCGCTACTTAAGATGCTACCAAAGAGGTTGTTTGGGTGTATATTGGTTCATGAGATGAACTACGTTCCTACCATTGTGAGACAATGGAGTTGTGGCTTATGCCAAGGAACGACGGTCCCATCAGTGATCCAAACATATTCTAAGGCAGTGTCACCTGATCGTGGAGATGGTTGATCTCCAGGAGATCGAGGTTAGGAGAGTAGACTCAGAGGACAACACAGCGGATCCACTCACAAAGGCCTTTTCCCAGAGAGAGACTTTTATGGGATGGTTGAGTATGAGATACTACAATCACTGCTATCAGATGGCCCTAGTGCAAGTGGGAGATTGTTAGTTATATGTATGCCCTAGAGGCCATTACTGTACATTGGATGTATATTGTAGTGGATGCTGCGACATATATAGGGATGACTTTCTTGCTCGACATGATAGTATGCTATCTGGTTGAACTTTACCTTAACATGTATACTGGGTGTCTCTCTGTTACATGTTGGTAAAGCCCTTAGGATGTGTACTTGACTATCTGGACTATGATGCGGATCATACTAGTGGGGACATGGTAGTCCATAAGTACATCCTTCAAGGTCCCTAGTCGTGGGTATATCGAGACGGGGCATCGATATACCAGAGTAGACTAGCGTATACCTTCTCGACCCATACAGATGGGCGATGGATGATCCCATATCCATTGGTGTTTGACATCAGAGATGATATACGGGTGCTCAGTGGAGACTGGGTACACTGGACGGACTCGCTGAGAACTCCCAGATGGTATTATACCTTACGTCAGATGGCAGTTCTCTGGTGACACTGGTACAGAGTAGTCTGTTGACCCGAGATCGTCATAGAGTCTTATGTGGTTCCCACTGTGCTTTGATTTCCATCTTACCACGTCCAAGAGGGCGTGCAAAACGGTGGCTTTTGGGTACAGTCCCGAATCACATGGAGGCAATGAGCGATAGGAGGGGATTCGTCTCTCCCGGTATAGGGAGTTGATGTTGCGCTGTGTTCGATTGGCTATAACTGGAAATCCCTGGCCAGGGTTGCTGAGATTTACTGGTAAGTGTTACCAGTAGTTTCTCGAACTGTTATAGACCTCATATCGACACGACTTATCGAGCTATTGGGGTCTGACGTTTACCACCCCTAGGCGAGATATGCGACGTATCAGACGATCAGACCGGACTGTACGGTAAGTGTTACTGGTTGGATTCACAGGAGTGTAAGCGGGCTTGCTCGTCGATCTTCTCATCGCTCAATACCCGGGTGGCCGTTACGTTTAGCAGACCGCTTGCGGCTTGTGGGTGTTTGATATGATCATCACCTGCTGCCGGCGTATTGACGAGTCTTTAGAGTCCTACACAGAGGTTTCCTGGCTCAAGCGAAACGAAATAGGAGCACATATGAGATATGTGCGGTACCGAGAATAATGCGTGTATGTGATACCGTATTCTATTCTCGCGATGAATGTATCGATATGGTTGTATGCGATATAACCTAGTTATCGAATCAAGGATTGATTCGGTAAGCCGATACATAGGATACTAGTCGGTTATATGCGATATGACCGGATCGTTAAATCAAGTGTTGATTTAATGATTTAATGTATAATTATATATTTGATATATTACTTTGCATTAACTAGTATTGGTTCACTTTAAAAGGTTTTTCTCACTTGTTTGTGCACATTGTATATGTGATATATTTTTGTGCACAAGTTTGTATCATGTTTGATGATGCATGCTTACTTGGGTTTGTGTAAAGATTAAACCATGGTTGTGTAATGGTTAGGGTTTTTCATTTTCTTATTCATTTATTTATTTATTTATTCATTTTGGAAAATGATAAGCATAAAGAGAAAATGGTGGCTAACTTTGGATGCATGTTGAAGCTTCATGAAGCTTTGACTAAGTCACCATTTTGTCTCATGCTTAACCCTAACCATTCCACTTAACCCTAGTCTATTCTCTACTCTTGACCATGGTTGGATTATGATAAGTATTGATTTTCTTTTCTATTTGAAAATAACTTATCATAATATTCATCTTCTTCTTCTTCTTCTTCTTGAAGAAGAAACCTTCCTCCATCAATGGCAACTCTTGAAAATGAGTGAGAAATTCAATTCTAAAGTGAACCCACTTCCTATTTCTTCATCCTCTACCTCTTGCCAAGTAGTAGAGTGTGTTTTCTTCACAAGTTTCATGACTTGGTGAAGTGGAGCTTGATCTTGTGATGCCTCGACGTAGATCATCTTCGACACGAAGCCGACGACCTTGCCCGCCCATTTCTCCGATGAAGCCAACGCTAGAGCCCGGGTTTCCATTTGGACAGCGAGGAGACTTCATTTCGGAGCTATGGAGGTGGAGGACTGGATCTACAAAGGTTGTATTTCCGTTCTCTTAGTAAAGTAGTTTACTAGTTCTAGTTTCGCCTAGACATCTAGCCAACGATCCGTAGTCTAGGGTTTCTCGGCACCCCTAAATTTTGAAATTGGCATGGTTGATGCCTTGTGAGACCTCTTGAGAGTGCCTAGGAACCCTACAGTGCTCCAATCACTGCCTTCTTCAGTTTTGCCTTGTATGTGCTTGGCTCCAGGGTACGGTCTCCATTTTTGAAATAAAAGACCGGATGGTCTGGAATCTCGAACACTACCCTCCTTTGACGACAGTCGATGGTAGTGTAAAATGTTCCGAGCCAATCCATACCCAAAACGACATCAAAATTTGGTATGTCCAGCACCTTGAAGTCGGCATAGAATTCTCTGCTGCAGACGACCACTGGACATAGGTCGTATCCCATTATTGCCTTTAAAACGTCGTTCCCTGAACTGACATTCCAGCTGGATATGAGAGGTTTGACTGGAATCGCATGAGTTCGGACGAACCGTTGCGACATAAAGCAATGAGATACTCCAGTATCGAAGAGTGCTAGTGCAAGAAGTGAGGCTATTAAGATTGTACCTAAGTTATGTGGGATATGTTTAGGTATAGAAAAATATATGGATATAACAAGTATTGAACAGCTTGAAAGATTGAAAGGTTACCAGTAATGACTTGGCTAGTGGCTTCAGCTTCTTCCACAATTATTGTGAAAACCTGTCGCCTCGGTACATTCCTCCTTGCTGGAGGAGCATTCCTCTGTCCATTCCATTGTCCTTGAGGTAAGTTCCTTTGAGCTTGATGGAACTGACGAGGAGGAGGTGCAGCTAGTCCATGAGGTGGTGGAGCTGGGACAGCTAGTCGTGGAGCAGGTGTCTGGATGGCTGGTCGTTGTTGATAAGTGATTGCTGGTCTGGGTGCAGCATTTGGATTGAGTCTTCGAGGACAAGACCCAATATCATGTGTGGCTGAGCCGCAGACCAAACAAAGGCAATTTGCATGCCGGCAGTCCTTCGCTAGGTGTCCATCCCTCCTGCAATAGGTGCAAAAGGTTGTGCTGGGCCGGTTGATTGGTACTCCCGGTCTCCTGGGAATAAAAGGTGGCCTTGAAGAGGCTCCTCCTGCCATCTGAGTGGCGGGGCGCTTCACTCCGGAAGATTGGGGTCTACCCTTCATCTTCACCACTGTCTCATATCGATGGGCAGCTTTCAGGAATAATTCGTGGGTTGGGAAATCCCCTGTAGCTAAGGTAGCTTGGATATCCAGATCTAACCTTTGCTGAAATCGTCTGGACCTGATCTCAGCAGTCGGTATCAAGTGTGTCGCGAACCTGTTAAGGTCTTGTGTTAGCTGTGTGGTATGTGATATTAGAAAATCGAATATTGAGACATATCTTACCTATTGAGTATGGTAAACTCAGCATCATACTCATCCACTGATTTGGTCCACATCGAACCCTGTTATAGGTGGATGAATTGCTACTCCATGTCAAAATGGGCAGTCTCTGAAAAATACTTTGCGTCGAACATGTCGCGAAAGGTTTTCCATTCGATCGGCTGGTCAATACGGCTTTCTTCTGCCTTCCACCAAACTCGGGCGTTGTTGGTGAGTTGCAGCTTCGCAAGTCGTATCCAAGCGATCTCTGGTACTTTTGTTGCTGCCAGATCGTCCTCGATGCTCTGAGCCCATTCTTCAGCTTCTAGAAGGCTCTCTTTCCCCGAAAATTGCTTTGGGTGCAATGCCCGGAATTGCTTTACTCCGGACGCTTTTGCTTCTGGACGGTTCAGTAAGATAGCAGTCTGTTGCTGCTGTCCTTGCAGGAGGCTTCGGATTGCCTCAAGCAGTATCGTCTGCTCATTAATCGGAGCAGCAACGGTATGCGTAAGCGGTAAAGGTAGTGATGTGTTGTTGAAGTTGGTGCTGGTATTGTTTGGAGAATCCATAACCTTGAAAAAAATAGAGTTAGGATAGATTCAAAATATATGAAATTGTAAGATTCAAGGAATATGAAATGTAAAGAATGTTTTTAGTTGCTGATTCTTATGTTATATTACTTAGGACTTCATGCAGAATTGACCTGCATGTCCATGCAGAACTGACCTGTATATGCCGCCAACAAAACCTGTCACACCTCGCTTCCCAGTGTACGGTAAGGAGACGCGACGGGTCACGCGACTTATTTACTCAGAAGTAAACACGCTAAGCGTATCTAAGCAATATAAAGTAAAATGTACACAAGAGACATGAATATAAATGAACAACAACTTTTATTTATTTAACAATTCTTTACAAGTACAGCTGGAAATGTAAGTACAGGAATAGAAAGTAATGCATAAACAATGGCATAACTGAAATGAAAAGTATATACAAGTGCCTACAGCTCTGGGTCGATGGAAAACTGCTCCAAGTGCTCAGTACTGGGCTCGATGTCTAGTGAGTCGGATCCATCTGACAACATTCCAAAGAAAGAAGAAAACGAATATCATCAGCGAACAATCGTTCGGTAAGTCCCAAAGAAAGGAAGAAGTAGAATATACAGAAAAGAGAATATAGCTCGTATAATGTTATCTTTTGTTATGTTATCGCAGTTGTTTGTAGCTTGGTACAGAATATGCCAGTGTATACGAGAGGAGTCCCACTATTCCGGAGACTAAGATATACGGAGCACAAGGAACCGTTAAGTCACGGTATAACAGCAATGGATATTCATGTTAGGTGTATTAAAGTGACCGTCTCGTACTACTTCTAACACATTCTGTACCAGTCTACCCCTTTAAAACCCTGTAATGTCTTTTGTATTGATTGTATTATTTTGTTTTATAGATAGATGATTTGCCGAAACTATGATATCATGTAAACAGAATAGATATAAATGGATAGTCATGTAATCAAAGTATATCCATGGTTCAGTTCAGTCGAGTCATGTTGATATAGATTGAATTCTGGTATAAATGGATTCATGTTGTATTGTAGCTATACTTGAATTGAATTCAAGTCAGATTGATTTCATATTAGATTGAGACTCTGTCTGAGTCAGACACTTTTAAAAGAAATTGAAGTCCTGAATCAGTTTTGATGTTATCGGTAACTGCTGCACATGGATGGCAGGATTTGTGTCTTTTTCCAAGACAATTACCGTATTGATAATACCATTGTTAGGTTGTCTACCTTAGATAGGCAAGCACCCATATTCTCCGGCTCCCTGAGGCTCAAGAGAACTGGTCCCGCTTAAACCTATGTTTACTGGGGCCCTTATTGTAAATTAATATAACTTGAGGGGGTTTTATAAAAAAATAGTTTTGATGTATTTTCATAATACACCTCAAGTATTTAATTATCGTTTTTAGGGTTTTCATAATTGTAATTTTTATAAAGTGAAATATTCTAGTGGATATAACCTAGATTTCATTGTATATGGTATTTTAGTGTAATCTTGGAATGGTATTGAATTATAAAGGTAGTTTCATGAAATTTGTGATTCCTTTGATTTAGAAAATATGGAATATATATATTGTATACTTAAATTAGATATTTTGATAGTATTTATATATATCTAATATTTAAAAAATATATAATTTATTTATTAAATAGAAATCACATTTTTGTTAAAAATTGCATTAAAATTTCCATCGAGATCGAATGCTCCTTACGGAGGTCTACATCTCGCTTTACTAGGCCCGAGGATGTGCGATAACCCGCACCATCCCGATCGGGGTCCCCAAAATGGGTTGTAGAGACGCAATTGCACGGAATTAAATAACACACTTTTTAAAGAAAACATTTTTTTTGAATGTTCATGTTATTTAAATGTAAACTCGTATTTTCCCATAAACTAATATCCTAAGAGTTATCGTGCTATGTCAAAAATGTATGTTATTATGAGATAGGTCATACCTCATGAGTTGTCTAAAAGGTAATACAAGGGAATATGTTGAATTGTGTTGAAATTAAAGTATATGGTATTTAACCGTAAAAATGCGATAAAAGTTGCATAATAGTTTCTTTTGAGATGAAACTTGTTCTAATGTGTTTGGTAATGATCACTAAACAATCTATTAAAAATTTGTAGGCTTGTTAATAGGAAAAAATTAGATTTTTAAAGAAAAGAGAATCGGAAGCCGGAATAACTCCACTTCCGACAAGTTTTGAAAAGGAGAAGTTTTAGAATAGCAAAAGAGAAAGGGGGAAGGGACTTACTGATTGTAAAACAAGATGGAAGATAGGGGAAGCTATTGGAACCGTCGGGACGTCGTTTCGTCGCCGGATTCTTTCCGAAACTTTGCCTCTTTCTAACTCCACTTGTATAACTTTGGACTTGGAAATTTTAGAGAGTTTTTGTAATGGAATTCTGAATGAGGAGGGATGAAAAGTAATGTGGTATTTATAGGGAAAATTGGGGTTTAGGGTAATGAAGAATGGAATTAAAATGTGTATTAAAAATGAATTAAAGAGATCAATTATCACTCTCTGGATGTTTTCAGAGTAAACAAACAACATGGGGGTAGTAGGGTAGGCGAAGGGGTAAAAATTTCAAAGCATTACCTATGGGGGGCTCGGCGGCGTCGGCCCCATAGGCAATCTCGCCGGTCCAATCATGGGTTGGGGTGCTTGGATCTCTGCCATGTGTCCTCGGCTGCTTAATTAACATTTTCCACAAGTTTGATTACTTTGTGACTTTTCATTTTATGTGTTGTGCACGTGCAAAATTTTGAGCTTCTAAAAGTTTAAAAGAAAAATCAATTAAAAATATGTGGCTGGGGGGATTCGATCTACGTCACAGCAGTGCAAGGCTTTACCAATGTGCTACAAGTTATTTCTTGCAGTTCAAAAGCAATTCAAATACTTATAATGTACACAGGATTGCAAATACTCCATTTCTACGTTAAAATTTAATCAAATTTCTTGTACACTAAAACAGAGTTGTTACAGATTTTCTTATCACTTTCGACTCGGTCCTTAATTTAGTCTTTTAGTTGCTTAGGTAGATGTTAGATTAGACTCGAGTCATACCTATTTTCAAAACTAACGAATCGTATGTATTTCAAAAGACAATCCGAAGGACGCTACGGATTTTCAAATTGATATCTCTTTTCTCAAAACACCATAGCTTCTACCTTTCCAAAACAACGATTCGCGCTATTTCCAATACTATAACTGTATGGCTCGTATATAGATATATATCTTATAATGTTGCATTTACTGTTTATTTCCTGTCATGTTCATTTTGTATATACATGTGTTTTCATTAGCGGTTATGATCTCGCATGCTAGGACACATGCACCATTACCGATAATGCGTATATTGCACGTACACTTACTGGCCGGCTCACATACATCTCACATACACATTAGAAACCGTTATCTCATTCGTATAACCTGATAGCTGGTAGTTTAATTATATTGTTAGTATTTTTGCTCTCATATGCTACTTTAGATATTGCATTTCTTACTTCGAGGCCACATGTAATTGTATACCTACATTCTGGTTATGTACTGCAGTTGGGCTCTATGCCGATATTCATTGTTCATTATTAGCTCATGATTATGAGATTCCGATTTTCATGAGATTTCTGGATTTGTGAAACCACATGTGAAATTGAAAACTTATGCTCCTTTTAAAAGAAAAATGCAGTTTTTCTTGATATGATGTGTGACGTCCACCATGAGATTTCTCGGTTCTTGAGCATATACGATATATGATTACCCGATTCGAAGAGCGAGGAGACACCATCTGCGGGTACATGGTGGACCCGGTGTGGTACCCCAGGGCAAGAAGGCCGTATAGAGATTGAGACGTTGAGCCCGACAGGGGAGCACTACCGACCGGTGATATTTGGTGCGGCGGAAGCATGGTAGGCCCATAACCCATAGGTTCCAGGAGAGGATTATGTGTCGCTGCTGGACACGATGTTCATGATGTTTTCAAGTGTCAATGCTAGGCACTCAGGTTTTATCATGATTTTGTGTGTCGTTGCTGGACACGCCCATTTGATGATGCATTTATACATGATACACATGACATATAGTTACTTATGACATGGACACGAGTACTTGATATTTCACATATGTTTATATTTCTACCCTTGCTACTAGTCGATGTTATCGTGTTACTATTTATTATTGTATCGTACTGTTTGACCTAGGAGATAGTCATACATTCGGTTTCTACTCGGTGATGTCTTCTACTCACGAGTTGGCAACTCACCCTCGTTGTGCCATAGTTATCTTGCAGGTTTGACCGCACAGGTTCCATTGCAGCTTGCTGGCACACTGCCTTCTCCAGGATGATTGCATTGATAGGTGGGATACATTTGCATCGTGACCACAATTTTCTACTTTTTTATTTCATTCAGTTGTATCTAGTTAAAAGCTCCATCAACCAGACTTTGTATATTTGTAGACTTAGAAATGCTATTGTATATTCTTTCGGTCTTAGAGTCACGATCTTGTACTTATTATTATTGTTTTGGTTTATTGATAATGCTTTAGTTTTCTTTCATTCTTTCTGTGTTTGATCCTTGCCGTTTGGCTTTGTATATTTTTATCATGCGTAGTTGTTTTCGCCAATTAGCGAAGAGCTAGCTCCCTCTTGGGGATGCCTATATTTACTATTGCTTGTATTCGTTTTCGGGTTAAAATTACAAAAGAGGTGCTGCCGAAATTTTAAATAACGAAAATGTTTTCAAGGCAGATATAAAACATTGTAAAATTTTATAGAATATAACTTATGTTTTAAAAGAAGAACTTGATTTCATTTTACCGTTGTTTCAAAACTTCACCTCCAATATTTTTCTTTAAAAGGTTTAGATTTCTGGATTTTGGCTTACTTGAATTAAGTGGGATCCTATAGATTTCACATGATTCAAGTGCCAGTCACGTGCCTTTTTTGGGTCGTAACAGTTACTGTTAGTGTATATGCCCTAGGGCCATTATTGTATCATACTAGCTTGTATATTACTTAATGGAAGCTTGGGATATTCACAGTTATATAACAGTCTTGCTAAACATGGTAGTATGCTACTTGGTTTTATCTATCTTAATATGTGTGTACGTATTGATAGAGCCCTTAGGATCTTGCTTGACTACCAGCATTGTGATGGCAGTCACACTAGTGGGGGCTGGGTAGTCTACAAGCACATCCTTTTTCAGGTCCCTAGTCGTAGGATTATCGAGACAGGGCATCGATACTCCGGAGTAGACTAGTGTGTATGCTTCTCATCCCAGTTGGTGAAATGGTCTGTCCCACAGCCATCAGTACGTCGTACTGGAGATAGTATACAGGTGCTCGTTGGGTTACGGGTACACTGGACATGACTCGCGGGGAACTGTTGGTTGGTATTATACCCGTCGTCAATTAACAGTTCCCAAGTGACATGAGTACAGCATAGTCCGCAGACTTGGCACTGCTACTTCGCCTCGAGTGTGTCCCACTGTTCTTAGATTGCTATCCTACCATGGCTCAAAAGAGTCATGCAAACAGGTAGCAGTTGGGTGCAGTCCCGAGCACTTGGAGGCAGTGGCGGTTAGACATGATTCGTCTCTCCCGGTATTGGGAGTTGATATCGCGCTGTGTCAGAGAGCCATTACGCAAAGTCCCTGCCAAGGCAAGCGAGATTTACTGGTAGGATCCAGTAGTTTCTCAAGGTGTAATGGGCTTCACTCCGACACGACTTATACCGCTTTTAGGGGACTGACGGTTGCCGCCCCCATAGGCCCGATATGCGATAGTCCTAGACGAAAAGACCGGACTGTACGGAGATTGTCACATCAGGCTCAGTAGGAGTTCGGATGGGTTTCCTCATCGGCCTTCTTATCGACATCTACCTGGGGACCGTTACGTACAGCTAGTGCCGCTTGCGGTCTGTGGTTAAACCCACTTCCAGCGTAGTAGTCGAGTCTTTAGAGTCCCATACAGAGAGTTTCTCTGCTCCAGGCAAAACGATATATAGGTCGTATGGTTTTACGAAAAGGGTTCGGACGCATACGTGTTTAAACGCACGTACGACGTTCGGACAGTTTTTACTAGCCGGCTTTGGTTTAAGCCAGATTCTAGTATCGGGTTATTAGATTTATACAGTCTAAAGTTTTTCCGTGTTTCCACGGATAGGAGGGGCATTCTCATAATTTGGCGGGAAGCTTCTAGAAGTATGGTGACTTGAGGGTTTAGGTGGCATAAGCATTTATTGCTTTAGTGACTCATTTGTGTGATTCATCCATGTCATTAATGCATCATTAAATGGTTAATGACTCATGTAGTGAATCACACATATTGAATTAATGAAGCATGATTAATCATTTTATTTATTTATTTGATAAATCATTATGCTTCATATATTCAAGAGAGATCATTATCTCATTATCATTCTTATGCTCACCTTCTCTCTCTTCAAGCTCACTCTCTCTTCAATCCCTAATCCTACCCCTCATGTGTTGAGATCAAGGATTAGATAGACTAATTAATCCATAACCATTCTCTATATCACCTAGGTGACTTTGATTAGCAACTAAAGAAACCTAGTTACCTTAAGATTAGAGGCAAAACTTGGAGTAGAAGCTCTCGTGGTGGATCGTCTATTACATAGAGGAGGCCGACGAGGAGGTGGATAACGAAAAGACGAAGGACTAGGTTCACTAGGTATAATCTCTTCTCATAGTAGTTAACAACTCCTATGTATTTGTTAGTTATAGTTTAGCAAAGATTCTTCGGTTAGTCGATGCTAAGTTCCAACAAAATGATCGTTTTTCATATTTCCGCCTCCCCGCAACTCGTGGGGTGTTGTACATCGACTTACAGTTACTCTACCATATATAACCCTAGAGCCAACGATTTAACAGAAGCCTTTAATAAGACTCTGACCAAACTTCTCAAAAAGGCAGTCTTCAAAAATAAAAAGGGACCGACACACCAGGATGACGGAAGCACTATGGGCCTACCGAACCACATACAAGACTCCTACCAAATCTACACCATACCAGTTAGTATTTGGAACAGAAGTTGTGCTTCCTCTTGAAATTGAGATACCATCTCTTCGAGTCGCAATCCATGAGGGACTAACGACCGAGGAAAATGCCATGTTAAGGCTTGAAGAACACGAGACTTTAGATGATACTCGACTCAGAGCCCAGCAAAATCTAGAGCTTTATAGAACGAGAATGTCACGTGTGTTCCCGCCCAATTTCTGCGCCAATTGTTGGTGCGCAGCGCCAAATTGTTTGTGCACACGTCACATGTAACACACGTGGCCCAAGCGCCACATGTAATACACGTGACCCAAGCGCCAATCGTTGTGGGCAGCGCCACATGCAAATCATGTGGTGCAAGCACCTATCGTTGTACACAGCGCCACAGGCAACGCACGTGGCGCAAGCGGTAATTGTTGGGCGCAAGCGCATCTTTATAGTGAAGCGCATGCTTTAGGATCAGAGTCAAGGCTCTATTTGGAAAGAAATTTTATAATATCTTTCTAAATAGAAAGATTATCTTTTTAAACAAGAAAATCCTTGGATAAAAAATCCAACAGTATTAAGGATCCTGGTTGATCAGAAGATCAATTGAGATTTCTCAATAAGAGATTTTCTTCAACTTCCCTAACAATTCCCCTCCTATATAAATAGGAGT
The DNA here is from genome assembly GCA_030015575.1 of Agapanthus africanus. NCBI lineage: Eukaryota > Viridiplantae > Streptophyta > Magnoliopsida > Asparagales > Amaryllidaceae > Agapanthus > Agapanthus africanus. The sequence continues at coordinate 132,105,306 of CM057337.1, forward strand.
AGAAGGGGGATCAGGCCTATATAGATAAACACATAGAAAGAATCATCTATATAGACTGCAACCTCTTAAGGAGAAAAAGAAGATTTTTTTTTCAAAAACCCTAATCGACTAGGTAAAGTGAAGAGAAAAATACTCCTTTACCTCCCTTCCTCCATTTATGAAGTTTAAGCTTCTAAAGAACTAAAGTTCATTCTTTAGATCAAGGATCCATGAGTTAAATCTCTTCTTACCAATAGCTTAAGCTCTCGTGAGGGATTTAATCTCAAGATCTAAGATCTCGGAAGAACTTTAGTATTCTCTTCACCAAGAGATGAAAAGATCATCCAGAACGCATACCATCATTAAAAAAAAATAAAGCCAAAGTTCTGAAGATCATAAAAAAAGTTTTGATCTTTATGAATTTTGATGATTAAGAGATCCTTTTTACAGAAGGAAAGGTTCCATAAAACTCAAGTCTTGAAAACTTAAAAAGGTTAAGCTTTCTGATCCGAGAAGATAGAGCTTAAGCTCTCGAACTCTAAAGTTGCGCCACATGCAATGCACGTGTGCCAGCGCCAATATTATGTCTGCCAAGACATGCGCAGTGCCACGTGCAATGCACGTGCACTAGCGCCAAACCCACCAAATGTGCTAGCGCTGAGTTTCATTGCCCTGCGCCACAATGTTGCTGCACTTGCGCCGGCGCCAATGCAGCAACATCCTACTGAGCGCAATGCAAAGCAGGAGCGCTATGAGGAAACATAGGTGTGACATGTGCAACACACGTGCACCAGCTCCAAGCGTACATGAGCGCCAAACAAAACCTAAAACTTTGCAAAATTGGCTAAGTGTTGATGTTTAAGCTTCCCATATTATACCAATGAGAATAAAATTCTCAAGCCACCTAGGTAGATCTAGTTCTCAAATGAAACTAAGTGTCCGTAGGCAGAGCTTATGTTCTCCAAACCATCTGGGTAGACCATAGTTCTCAATGAGACTAAAGTGTCCTTAGATAAAACTTGAACATTTATGAAAGAACTTATGGACCTCACAATGTAAGAATGGAACCATAAGTTCACTCCTGTTGGCAAACCAAGACACCAATGTGGGCCCAGTTAAGCAATGCTTGACCAAAATATAAAATATATACGGATTTGGACTAATCCGCGCCCTACAGACGACGACCAAATTAGTCTCCACATACAATCCAAGGGCAAACCAAATAAGAAACCAAAAGAAACGAGACACAAAGAAACAACCTGGAGTGTAGAAAGTTGTTATCGTTCGCGATAACGTAATTAACTACATGGACTGGCGTCTGTAGGAAAAATACGTCCCCACAATCAATAAACCCCACACCCTCAGAAGGAATCTGAAGTCAACTACATCGGTCGCATCTATTCAAATCACCAATATATGGCGTTATAATCCCTTAATGTCTTCAGAGAGGTGAATGGATCAACCCATGCATCAGCCCTCTGATATTCAGGTAAGACGTTCTGACCCAATCGTCTCCGGTTTTCGGCGGTAAACAGGTTCTGACACGCATGGTAGGACCATTTTTCTCTTTCCACTCCACACCTTGTGTGTCGTGTCTTAGCGAACAAAATCGCAGTTTTTTATTCCCTTGGATTTCTAAGGAAGACTATAATAACCTGGAAAAGAGATATCCGTGGTTATAATACGATGTTAGAATGATAGGAGTATTTCCTGCTATAGAACAATGGGGTTGAGCCATACACTCACCAGCAGGAGCATCTCCAACTTCCTCACCTCCTTCCTCACCCGTAGCACCTTGCCCAGCAAGTGCACGCATCGTCACGGCTCTTATCAAGTTGATCGTGCACATGCCAAAGGGTTGATCGACACTGCCTTTCTCCTCAGCATCCAAGAGAACTTTGAAGTGTTTGAAGATGAGGGTAAACAACATGCCGAAGGGAAGGTTTTTGTTGGGTCCAAAGTTACTAGCAGAAGAAATGTGTTTGAGTAAGATTAAGGAAGATTTACTCGAATATTTTGCATGACGAGAAAGGTTAGGCAGTGTTCAAAAGAACGGTTTACACGGCCGTTTAAACGGCCATTTAAACGTAAACGGTGACAAAACGAACAATAAAGTTATTAAACGGTCAAAACGTTTACACGGTGATTATTCGGTCTAAATAATGATTAAACGGTGTTGTGTTTAAATTGTATTTATCCAATTTTAAACGGTGATTATATGATTTGATATTTTATTAATTTTGAAATTATTTGTAGCCCGTAGGCCTTTTGGGGTTGTTTATATTTATATGACAGTGAGTAGTGATATAAGACATTTATATGTTATTTTGGTGTTATATTTTTAGGCTTTAGCATGTATGCTCTAGTGTTTGCTTATGTTTACGGGGTTTCATATTGCATTGCGGTGTAATTTGTCTTTTGGTATTAGCTATTTTTTATTGCATAGCGAACGTTATATATTGTGTTTCAAAAAATTCCATTGACAAGAATGCATAGCCGGTGGGATTCGAACCCAAAATCTTCCAATTTTGTTCGGACGCCTTGCCATTTAGGCCACGTGTATATTTCAAATTTTCAATATCTATAATCCTACATATTTGTCATAATTTTATATATAATAATTATACTAAAATAATATAAAATATATATAGTCGTATAATCTGTATAAAGCGTTTAATCACCGAATAATCCGATTAAACGCTAAACACCTCCCGAACGAGTTTTACAACATTGAGGTTAGGAGTTTGTGACATCCTCGTAGAAAACTCCTATCACCGGATTTGCAAAGGATAACTTTTCCAAGAACATTCGCCATGACTTTGGCTTCGAATTTCATTTTATTACTAGCAGAGTCAAGAGGGTGAACCGGCACTTTATGAAGGAAATTCGATGCACTCACACCATTCCATTGCTTGGGATAAGAAGGGTAGGTGCCAATGTTGTATGGGTACACAATAGCACCACCGGGAGAAACACTAAGAAGTCTACAAAGGAGCGGTTCGTTTATCACAATATTTTTACTGACCACAAAGGATGACAAGGCAAGACCATTTGTGGTAGAGACGGTGGGTTTTGCAAAAAAGAGTTTGACAAGATGTGGGTAAAAGGGTTCATCGATTTCGGCAAAAACATTCCAACCTTGAGTACCAAACAAACCGAGAAGATTAAATTCGCTAAAACCTTGCAAAATAACCCCAAATCCAGACATTACCTTTTGATTTTGGATGGAATCAAAAGCTTTCTCACACGAGACACTCAAGAAGAGGCAGTTGTCGAAACGAGCATAGGAGGATGATCCTTCTCCACGGGCCTTCTTCATCGATTCATCACCACGGGGCATACTCCTTGGAGCCATCTTGAGAAATTAGGGCTTGGGAAAAGGAAAGAGATGGGAAGGACTAGGGTTTGAGAAGAGAGGATGAGAATAGGATTTGATTTGCAAAAGAAATTCTTGATTCTGGTGGAGAGAGGGTTGAGAAAAATTGAGGAGAAGAGGGGCTAGGGTTTGGGTTTTTCTTATGGGAGGAGCCGCTGGAGAGATGAAGAAAAGGAATGAAAAAAATTTAGGTCAGGGAAATAAATGGCCGCAACATGCCCAAAGCACACATCTGCCCCACTCCTCTCAGGCGTCTGCACGTCTGAACATGGATTAAACAGACGTCTAACCCTAGGCAAAAATTTAGAAAAATAAGATTTTCAAAACCAATTAGTTCTTAAATTCAAATCAAATAAACACTCATTCTTCAAAACCAAATTAAGCCTCATAAATCCAATGGAATCAAGATAGGGAATATTTAAAAACATATGTGCTAAACTGGAAAACAAATTCACAATAAATCCACACAAATCAATTCCGGTTCGAAAACGAATAATTAAAAGAAACCAAATAATCGTAAAACTATATATGGATATAACAATAAAAAATTGAGAATAAATTATAAACTAGTGATTGTTACCCCACATATCGATGAGCCAAGCAAATATACTCCTTGTTGTGCTCTTGCTCATCGCGATCTCAACTCTCTCAAATCTTTGATTTGTCCATATCTTCAAAACAAGGTATGCAAGGGGTTTTTGATATCCAAACTTTATTGGATCCAAACGGGTTAGATTATGGAATCTACATCATATTCATGTTTGAAAAGTTAATCCTTTTTAAAGGGCACGAATATACGAAATGTCCATGTGCACCATAAAAATGACAGGTGCGAGTGCGTGTACGCATGGTACTAGGTGTGTCAATGCAAGTATGAGATAAAGTAGATTTATAATGCGCGTGCTTTTCAAAAGATTGTCTTGAGCTAAATCTATATAGATATGTATGAGAGTGGACATGAGATTGAGCATGAGAAGTGTGTTTGACAAAGCTAGTCGAAGTGGGTTTTTGAAACTTTGAAAATTTAGAACCAACACTTCGTTTTTTTAAAACTTTCAACGATTTGCTAAGAGTAGAATCAAGAATATCCTTTTGTTTTGAAATCTTAGCAAGGGAAACACTCAAAACAGTGTTTTGTTCTTTGAGAGAAACATTTTCTGAAATCAAGGAGTCTTGAGAAATAATCGAGGATTTCAAGGACTCAATTTCATTTGTAAAATTTGAAATCAAATCACTATTTTCTTTCTATAAAACTTCACACGATAAAACCAATTTCTCGTTTTCTTTCTTGAGAGAAGAAACTTCAAAAACAAGGGATTCTTGAGAGTCACAAGAGGATTTCAACAAATCAATTTCACGTTTAAAACTTGAACTTAAATCATTGATTTCTTTTCTCAAAATATCACAAGACACAACCAAATTTTCATTTTCATTTTTTCAAAGCATTAATAATACTAGTTTGTGAAGCAAGCTTTGAAAGCAACTCATTTTTCTCAAATTCTAATTTATCAATAGAAGCCACTTGAGAATCATAAGAACAAGGTAATGCACTAAACTTAGCAATCAAATTTCCATTCAAAGTCTCGAAAGAATCGCAACACGAAGTTAATTCAGAAATTTGATTTTCAAGTAAACTATTTCTAGATGCAATCATGTTATAATTATCATGAAGATTTTGAAATGCATCAAGTAATTGATCATGAGTAAGTTTGCGGAAATCATAAAATGAGTTACTTACAATCCCATGATCAAAACACCCCGTTTTTGACTCCAAAGAGTTGGATGGTCTCATTTGATTAGCTTTTAGTTGAACCACATCCAAAGTCGCAATGGATGTCGTTTTCTTTAATTTCTCACTTTCTTTGCATAAGGCTCCCTCTCCATAGATATCATCTAAGGAGCACCACAAATCATGAACCGTCTTGCAAGAGGAAACATGGTTAAGAGCATCAATGTGTAAAGCACGGTGTAAAATTTTAAGCATTTTAATATTCAAAACAAATAACTCTTTCTTACGACTACTCCACTCGGATTTAGCTTTGATGGGAATAGAATAGTCGGATTCTACCATTTTCCAAAAACTTCTACCAAGAGATTCAAGAAAAGCAGTCATTTTAATTTTCCAAATGAAAAATTTAGAACCATCAAAATATAGAGGATTATTAATAAATGGTTCGTCATGATAAGAGTAAGAAGGTATATATAAATCCATAGGATCTACTCTAAGATGTAAAGCCTAACAAAGATAGCACCAAGCTCTGATACCAATTGAAAAAATAGTCTTAAAGGGGGTGAATAGAACTATGTGACCAAAATGCCCAATTAAAATTTTTTAATCGCACTTACTAATAGAAATCACAATTGTAAACACATAAGAGATCAAAGATATAGCATCAATCAAGCACAATGAGCATAGAATATTCTAACATGCAATTTCTAAGTAAGATAACTATAAAGAGAGAAATTGCAACACAAAGCAAACGCAAACACAAGCTCTTTTAGAAAGATTCGGTCATCGATAACGTCTCGGTCTCTACTCCTCTTTCTTTAGGCCCGCAAGCTCGTTCCCTTTATCTTCAACACGTCTCCTTCGAGGCTTGATTGGTAGAGATTTTACGATCAAAAATATAATTACCGCAATCAAGAAACGGCGTCGCTTTGCAGCTAGCCGGTGAGTGCGGGTCGATCCACAGAGACGGGTAAATTCCTTTTATGTGTTTTAACGAGTTGATTCTTTTTGTCGTTTTGGTTTTATAAAAATCTAGATCTAAAACTTAATTAACCTAATTTAAATTCTTGCTAGGGTTAGGCTTAGAGGAAGTTTTGGAGATTGATGTTTCCTCACCGCTTTCAATGCCGTATTTTAGATCCATTAGGTGTTATAGTAATTATTGATAAAGTGGATACGACTCTTTTGGGAAGATGTTTTCTTCCTCTATATTCGTATCCTTCCTTTATTGTTAATTACCCTAACCCCCATGGAAAACGCGCGCAACCGGCCCTTTATACTGCGGTTCACCGTTACCTCGAGAGGTAGGGTGCCGCAGGGAGCGGTTGTGCGCGCATGCATGGAGTTCTTAATGGGTTAGGCATTGAAAGGGGTGAGAGATCTCATCTCTCAACCCTTTCCCTAAGGCTAACCCTAACAAGCGAGGAGACTACTCGCTCATTAGGGGATGAAATAACATTATAATTAAATGAAATAAAAGACTTACTAATGGTGATGGCTCTCTCCAAGCGATAAAGAGCATATCTGAATGTCACTTCCAGAAATTCTGATTTTTTATTGATTGAAAAGAGTCATACAATTTTTAGATCTAAAATTACAATTTATAGAAAATAGGAAACCTAGGGTTACAGACTCTCGCGCATGCGCAATTACTGATTTGCCCACTTAAAATCACAACACCCACAACAGCGCACCGTCACAGAAAAACTGCGCCGACACGGGCATATAATGGCCGCGGATCCGCGGCATTTGTTGGCTTGGGCCGCGGATCCGCGGCCCTTTGGTGGGCTTGGCCCACTAAATTTCTGTGGATCATTGAGAGCTTCTTGGGCTTCCTATTTCTGCATATTAATTCTCTGTTTGGTTTCTGATTATTCTCCAGATGTTCAGTGAAGACTTGTACGTATCTTTTAACCGTTCACTTGACTTTTTTGGACCTTTGCACTGTTCTTCATCTCGGCTTGAGTAAGGTCTGTCTACTTGTTGGTCAAAAGTCGCTTTTCCTGTTGTTTTGTGTCTTTTTCACTGTACTTGATCCAGAGACCTGTATCCTGTAATATGCAACAAACGTGCGTCAAGAGTACCTGTTTATTTATAAAAGGGGTAAGAAAAGGGGAATAAAATATGCAATATTATAGTCTGAACAAATACCCCCAAACTTACCTTTTGCTCGTCCTCGAGCAAACTTATTATTTATTCACTAAAATCCTAACCGCACTTTCGCAGGGAAACGCGATTGCACTGAGCACGTGCAACAAGCCGTTAAACCTCTAGGTGTCCCTAGTAGGAGGAGTGTTGTCTCCTGAGGGTTTTCAGCGGATTACACCCACAAAATCCTATCAATTCGGCCCATTGACTTTTGTTATCCAATTAGGTCTTCTAACAAGGAATTCTATTATCTTATACTCGTGAATTATCCATCCATATTCTTCACGCTTCCTTATTGTGTAACTTAAGATCATATATGTTATGTAGACCTACTTAGCTTTCGGCATCTCTTAAGTCTTCCTTCTAGGGTTTCATCTCTACTTAGGAATTTTCTATCAACTCTATTAAAGATACAAATTTTATCTTTCATTCCTCTCTCTTATCTAAATTCCAATCACGTACCCCTACGTGTGTATAGATCATCCCTACACTTGGAAATTCAATTCAAGCAATCATGCCCTTGTCCATTGTCCAAAGTACTAATTAGTTGGTGAATGAAATTTGCTTACACACCCTTTATGCGACCGTTAATACTTCTTGAGGTACCAACGACCGATTACAAAATGCGTTTGCACTTTAAAGCGTACTTCCTAGTCCTTGCAACACCCAAGGCTTTAGCAGTGACTCCCAAACCAGTTGGTCTAAGGCACTAGGTGATGAAGCACCCTCGCTAAATATTTTTCTATTTTTGCAGCCTTAAGTAATCACAAAAACCAGTGTCCATTTTTTTTTATTCTTTATTCTCTTTTTTTTCTTTATTTTCATTGTACTAAGGACTTTAGACAAGAGCACTTCAAGGTCTCTTCTACTATTCCAAGTTTCAAGGTGCGTGATTGTGCAAATTGTAGGGTATACATTTTCAGAATCTAGGCTTAAGTTAGGAACTATTTTTCAAACTTATACTCTAATAAGAACATCAATACTCTTCTCTCATTTTGACTTAGCCCAAGAAGTGAACCCAAAATTTGTCTATTTCTAAATAAACTACAAGACATATACTTTCTACCGTTAAACTCTAAGGAATGTTATTTTTTAGGGTTTTTAATTCACTAAGTCTAAGATCTAGTTGTTCTTAGCTAGTTAACCTATTTGTCAAACTCAAGTCAATTAGCCAATATTGAATACAATTATTTTTATAATTTTTGAAATTTTTTAATTTTTTATGGGTTTTCAAATAAATATGCAAATGCAAAAATATGTACAAATGAATGCGAAGGAAGAAGACGTACCGAGCATACCCCCAAACTTGAACTTGACAGTGTCCTCACTGTCATGCTAAATCAAGAGGGTCAAAATACCGATACTCCCCTGTTTATTTATAAATTTTTTTTTTTTTATGTTAAGAAAAAAAAAACAAAGAATATATACAAAAAGGCCCTCCCCCAAACTTCATTTAAACCATGTTAGACATTACTGCCAAACTTTGCCTAGACCAAACGTCAACACCAACCAGTTGAAAAATTTATCAGTAAAGAATATTGGGTGGTGGAAAAATAAGTTGTGGTGGTCCGCAAAGAATTGGGAAAGATAGAAGTAGTGGTATGGGAGGTGTGGAGGTAAATATACAGGTGATGGTGATGCATCGATACGAGAATGTAAGTGATCAGCAATCAGTGGAGTGTTGGCATTCTCGTACCTTATTAAAAGAAATGGGGGTATTTCAACTTCTAAGGGAGGAAGTTGGCTCACCACAATACCCCCAAGATGTTCCCGTGTGTCCTCTATTGACATGGCATCATCCATCAATTGTGTATGATATTCAATTATGAGGGAACTGATCTCCTCGATGTCCGCCATAGTCCTATCGAAAACTTGCCGCCTATCTTGTAAGACCGTTAAGAGGGCATTCTCTTGCTCGAGGGCTAAAGAGGCCGATATGATAATGGGAAAGGTCTCATTCTCATCTATGTAAGCATATCTAAGGTGAGACGGCAAGGGAGTGAGTTCGAGTTTCGGAGGCGAAAGAATCATTGCGGAATCTACCTCGAACTCAAAGGACTCCAACACAGGTTCGAAATCACTGCAAACAACCGATTCGGATGGTTCGACTGACTCATCCAAAAATTCAAACGACTCATATTCGGGCTGTGAGTCATCATCATCCAAAAAAGTGAAGCATTCATAATCAACATCGGTTGTATCAACGGTAGTAGGCTCAAGGAGGGACGCACTAGTGGCGTCAAAACTGTTTTCATCAAATAGAAATCCTTCAAGCTCGCAGTCCTCCTGCGTGATTTCGTGAATAGAGCAAACTTCTCGTGTACTAGTTTTAGGCACGGGGGGCAGACTTCCCATCTTATAAATATTGAACTCACTAGACCTCTTCCCGAAGGATAGAGTCATGGAGCCATTGCGACAATTTATTACGGCATTGAAAGTGGCCAAAAATGGTCGACCAAGAATCACCGGAATTTGGTTTATTAGGTTAGCAACAGGTTGTGTATCCATAACGATAAAATCAACGGGGAATATGAATTCCCCGACTTTAATCAACACATCCTCTAGCTGACCCCTTGGATAGGTGATTGATCGATCAGCCATTTGGAGAGTGCAACGAGTGGGTTTCAACTCTCCAACCCCTAATTGTTCGTACACGGAGTAGGGAATCAGGTTAACACTAGCCCCAAGATCTAAAAGTGCTTGATTAATTTTCTTATCCCCAATTGTAATTGAAATCGTAGGACAGCCGGGGTCCTTTCGTTTTTGGGGTAAGGTTTGATGGTGGTTAATTGCATTGCTCACTGCACTAGCCACTAGCACTTTCTTGGGTACTTGAGATGCCTTTCTCTTCGAGGTGCATAAGCCCTTTAAGATTTTCGCGTATGAAGGGACTTGTTGGATAGCATCCAAGAGAGGTATATTTATGCTAACCTGCTTAAAGATCTCCACAATCTTCTCCACTTGTGTATTTGGTTTATTAGGACTCAACCTGTTTGGAAATGGTGCATTTTGAAAATTAGTTGAGTCAAATGTTTGTGGAGCAGACTGTGGATTAGGAACGGATCCCGGTGTAGATGTGTTCGTGTTGTTAGAAGTGGGTCCGTTAGAGCTAGAAGAAGTAGAGCCGTGTGAAGGGTGGAGAATAGGCTCTAAAGAAAAAGGTGAAGAAGGAAGTGAAGAAAATGAAGAAGGGGAAGAAGAACCACCGGCGGGGATGTCATCACTAGTTTCCATATTATTTTGCAACTCTCTTCCGGATCTCAACGTGGTCACTGCATTTACGTTGTGATTGTGATATGCGTTTTTTGGGTGGCCGGGATTGGGCATTGGTTGAGATGGAAGCTTTCCCTTTTCTCTCTCGCTCAACGCAGCAGTTAATTGTGCAATTTGTGCCTCAATAGATTTGATACTTTGATCGTGTGAGGCATTGTTATTCATTAAAGGGTGCACATAACTTTCAAGTCTTGCTGCGGATTCTGTAGTTTGCTTGAGAAATGCTTCAAGACTTTTCTCGAGCGAGCTAACCTTATCATCATTAGGTTGAACCAAATTGTTCGTTTGATTTGTATAAGGTTGTTGTTGGAAAGGTTGCTGGTTTTGAGTTTGTAAGGGTGCTTGTTGTTGTTGTGGAGGAGGTCTTTGAAAATTATTGTTCCCTTGGACTTGTTGATTTTGGTTCCAAGCGAAATTCGGGTGACTCCTCCACCCCTGATTGTATGTCGAAGAGTAAGGATCATTTCTTTGTCGTTGCTGAAATGCAGCATTGACTTGATCCTGTCCTTGAATAGGTGCATTATAAGGACACTCTTCGGTTAAATGCGATGGGTTCGAACAACAAGCACAAACAGTTCGTGTGGGTAGAGTAGGGGCAGGAGAAGACGATGAGATTTTGGTCTCAATGGCTTCTAGCTTTTTCATAAGTGAGGCCATCTCGACCTTCATAGCAATCGACATATCTATTTGATGTACGCCTGCCCTAGATTGACCAACTGAAGAAGATGATGTGGTCTTGGTACTCTCTCATTGAATTGTTTGCTCACTTAGGTCCTCAAGAAACTGCCAAGCTTCGTCGCTAGACTTGGAGAGAAAATGACCTTGACATATTGTTTCTAGCAACTGCTTCGTTGCTGCGTTCAATCCCTCGTATAATGTTTGGCAAAGTTGCTAATTTTCTATCCCATGATGAGGACATTGAACGAGTAGGTCCTTAAATCTCTCGAAGCACTTCCAAAATGGTTCGGAAGGAAGCTGTAAAAATTGTATGATTTCGTTTCTGATTCTAGCAGTTTTGTGGTGAGGATAGAACTTTTTCAGAAAAGCTCTCACAAACTCGTCCCAATTTCTAATGGAGTGTGATGCGGTGCTATATAGCCACTTCTCGGCTAGGTCACATAAGGTAAAAGGAATGACCCTTAGCCTTATTGCGTCATCACTTAATTGGGTTGTCTTCATCATGGCGCAAACGTTTTGGAATTTATTAATGAAAATATATGCATCTTCGGATTCCAAACCATGAAACTTAGGCAGCATATTGATGAAGTGTGGTTTTATTTCAAAATTATCCCCATTTGCCGGTGGGGGTGAAAGGCATATGGGTAAAGAAGTACGAACGGGGTAGAAGAGATCCTGGAGCGCAACTCGTGCGGACGCTACAACAGGCGGTAGATTTGGGTTATTCGCACCTGGCGGAGGTGGAATCATTCCCGTCGGCAAGGTATAGTTGGGGTCGTGTCCCGACATACCTTCGAAAGAATTTGAGGGCGGATGTAAGAAAGTGGAAGGAGTTTCGACTTCGGTGTCGAAAAGTTCGTTGGTCGGTACCAACGAAACACGGACTAATCGGGCGTTAGTATCTCTAGTCCAAAATGACATACACTAAAGGGTAGTGCAGTCAGAAAAAAAAGAAAAACAGAATGTGGGGGTAAGATAACGTCAGTGAGAAGAAGTGGTGGAAGTGAGTTTGCAAGTTTTCTTTAGCGGCAAGTTGCAAGTTTTTTTAAAAGATTTTTCTTTTTCTTTTTCTTTTATTTATGTGAAGGTTTTGCAAAAAAGGTTTTTGAAAACGGACTCGTGACTCCAATGTGTCAACCACACATGCACAATCAGGCCTAGATCTAGGGTCGCCTAGGTCTGCTAGACAGCTCCTAATTAGGGCTAGAAATAGACCTCAAACCGCCTCTTCACGGACAAATACGGCCAGGTAAGTGGGAAGGAACCACCACTACAGTGGGCCTAATTAAAAACCACTAGCCTAGACACCGCAATGTCGGTTAGGATAAACGGCCGATGCCTACCCTAGTCCTTTTCCTATTGAGCTCGCTGTCCTTAGGTCTGAGTCTAATCTTTTTTAATTAAAGGTGGTTGATGCAAAATGCTTAGGTGTTTTCTGGGGTCCTGGGAAGGGTGATGAAATCCCCACCCAATCTAGATTTGGTCAAATAGCCCCTTAGAGTCCGGTTAAATTATGCAAAACAAATAAAAATTCACTTGCAATCAGAATTTTTTAGCGCGGCGCAAAGAAACCTGCAGAGATCTGTTATTTAGAAGGGGGAGAAAGACTCTTTACGCAAAGAAATCCTGTAAAAAGATTTTTACAGAGAGATATATTGTAGGTTGCAGAGGAGAGAGAGAAAAATCAAACCAGACAAATTTGGAGCGCTGACGTGGCACCAAGAGCGCGGAAGCGCGGCGGTAACCCACTGTATGCGGCGGAAGAGCGGTGAAACAGAGGGGTTGGGCTCTGGAAAAAATTCTGCTGCTCCTTTGTTCCACTCCTCCTCTGTTGTTACGTTCACCTTTCTGATTTGACCTCTGTAAAATTCCAGATCTTCGCTATTCCTGCAAGATTCAAAAATAAACCCTTCAAACAGATCAAATTTGATAATTTTTATATTTTTTTGTATTTTCAGATTTTTATGATTTTTCAAATTTATATCAACCCGAAAATTCACAAAAAGAAAGATTACGCCGTCCCCAGCAACGGCGCCATTTGATTGGTAGAGATTTTACGATCAAAAATATAATTACCGCAATCAAGAAACGGCGTCGCTTTGCAGCTAGCCGGTGAGTGCGGGTCGATCCACAGAGACGGGTAAATTCCTTTTATGTGTTTTAACGAGTTGATTCTTTTTGTCGTTTTGGTTTTATAAAAATCTAGATCTAAAACTTAATTAACCTAATTTAAATTCTTGCTAGGGTTAGGCTTAGAGGAAGTTTTGGAGATTGATGTTTCCTCACCGCTTTCAATGCCGTATTTTAGATCCATTAGGTGTTATAGTAATTATCGATAAAGTGGATACGACTCTTTTGGGAAGATGTTTTCTTCCTCTATATTCGTATCCTTCATTTATTGTTAATTACCCTAACCCCCATGGAAAACGCGCGCAACCGGCCCTTTATACTGCGGTTCACCGTTACCTCGAGGGGTAGGGTGCCGCAGGGAGCGGTTGTGCGCGCATGCATGGAGTTCTTAATGGGTTAGGCATTGAAAGGGGTGAGAGATCTCATCTCTCAATCCTTTCCCTAAGGCTAACCCTAACAAGCGAGGAGACTACTCGCTCATTAGGGGATGAAATAACATTATAATTAAATGAAATAAAAGACTTACTAATGGTGATGGCTCCCTCCAAGCGATAAAGAGCATATCTGAATGTCACTTCCAGAAATTCTGATTTTTTATTGATTGAAAAGAGGCATACAATTTTTAGATCTAAAATTACAATTTATAGAAAATAGGAAACCTAGGGTTACAGACTCTCGCGCATGCGCAATTACTGATTTGCCCACTTAAAATCACAACACCCACAACAGCGCACCGTCACAGAAAAACTGCGCCGACACGGGCATATAATGGCCGCGGATCCGCGGCATTTGTTGGCTTGGGCCGCGGATCCGCGGCCCTTTGGTGGGCTTGGCCCACTAAATTTCTGTGGATCATTGAGAGCTTCTTGGGCTCCCTATTTCTGCATATTAATTCTCTGTTTGGTTTCTGATTATTCTCCAGATGTTCAGTGAAGACTTGTACGTATCTTTTAACCGTTCACTTGACTTTTTTGGACCTTTGCACTGTTCTTCATCTCGGCTTGAGTAAGGTCTGTCTACTTGTTGGTCAAAAGTCGCTTTTCCTGTTGTTTTGTGTCTTTTTCACTGTACTTGATCCAGAGACATGTATCCTGTAATATGCAACAAACGTGCGTCAAGAGTATCTGTTTATTTATAAATGGGGTAAGAAAAGGGGAATAAAATATACAATATTATAGTCTGAACAAGGCTACACGTTGCACTCTCGCAAACCAACACATCACTCGACAAACGAGTGACTCTTCTCTCTCAATACAAGCACACGTGGTCCAACTTGAGCACTTCTTCTCTCTACAAGGTCTTCTCTTTACAAGCTCACTCTTCTTTCTTACAAAACCACCCTTGTACTCAAGAGTCCTCACACAAAGAAGGAAGAGTAAAATATAAGCACAAATAATCTAAAAAGAGTCTCTCAAAGCTCGCTCTAAAACTCAAAGAGTATAGATAATCAAATAAAGCTCTTGATTGTTTTGAATGTAAGAGAGATGAATAAAATCAAAATCAAGCTTGCTCTCACGAGAAAGAAGAAAAATCACTTTGGAACTGTTGGGATAAATTTTGCAAGTGTTGGCTACCCAAAAACCCAAAAGAAACCATATATAAAGCACTCAAGAAAAACTATTCGTTATTGTTGATGTCAGCAATTTTGAACGTTGGCAAACGTCTGAAGTACAGAAGGGTAGACGTCTAAAGAACAAAGTATAATGGCCACATTTTAACTTTAGACATTTGTCAAAAAGACCTTCAGACGTTTGGCGATAGTTTTAAGGTAAAACAAGTAAAAGTACATAGTACATGTCTGAAGTGCTCTATGCCAGACGTCTGAAGAACAAAAGTCCATTTTAAAATCTTCATTACACATTTGACCATAGTCCATCAGACGTCTGACTAAAATCTGTTTTGAAAAATCCTTCATCAGACGTTCTGTCTTAAAATCCATTAGACGTCTAAAGAGCAAAAAACATTTCAGATATTTGTGACATTTGAAAAACAATAGTACACAGGCGTCTAATGCTCAATTAGGTAGACATGCTCAAGCACAAAATCTGATATTTTGGGTTTTTATAAAATAGAAAACTTCGAAATCAAAAAACCCGATGTTTATGCAATTTAAAACATTTGTGCATGCAAGTGTGAGTGTTCAAGAGCTCTGATTGACATACCCATATTCTATAGAGTACTTACAAGAATTCCTATGTCGATATCGCAAAACTCCGATTCTTGAATCCTTGACTCTTCATCTCGAGCTCTTGAATCTCGGCGCCTCGCTTGAACCTTGACGTTTCGCTTGAACTTCGGCACTTCCACTCACTTACGTCGGTTGATCATGAATCTCAACACTTTGATTTTTTATCTTTGACGCTACGATCTCAGACTTCAGCTTCTTTGCTTGACTACGCTTGATTTATGCAAATTTTGAAGCACTCGTCCGTATCCTCCAACCTCCGTTAGATATGCCGTTTAAGCTCGGTATCCGCCATCCTTCGGTAAAGAGCTTGTCGTGAAATATTCCTATAACACAATCTCACACGACTAAGCTCATATACAGTGTTATCAAGTAAAAGCAAAATGAAGTCTAAACACATGTATATAACTATTTACAATATCGATCAAATAGATCAAGAATAACCAAAATGGCGAAGTAAATACGATATCGTAAATAGCCATTCATATTTTGAATACATCATCAAAACTATAAGTCATCAAGAGAGCCATGTTCAGAAGATGTGAATAAGGTAATAGGATAGTAACAAATATGGAACAAAGAAGGGATTCAACAAATAGGATTCAAAGGCATAATAAAAGTTAGTTGATGTTTTGGTTGTGTATATGGACCAACATGGGCTACCACTAAAACCTGCCACATCCTGCTTCCCAAATGACTGTAGCGAGGACGTAACTAAGTCCACAACATAACTATACTGAGAGAGAGAAATTCAACTCAATGCAATTACGTTAAACGCAAGTATGCAGGCAATATAAAATAAGCAAGTGATAACGAAAAACTTTATTTCATTAACCAACCTTTATTATATAATGAGTCGACAAAAAAAGTTTTATTACACTGATATGAAAACAAGCCCTAAACAAGTGGGCAACAAGGTAAATAAAAGGGGTGTCATAGTAGAAGGTCGAGAGATCGGCGCAGTCTTCTTCCGTTGGTTCCACCTCCAAGGTTCCATCCTGATCAACTTCGTGTTCTAACGGACATTTGGTGAAAGGAAAGAAAGAAATATCCGTCAGCGAGTTAAACTCGAGTAGGATTCTTAAAAATAGGTAATTTTTAAGGTGATAGTGAGTACAGTGATCTCCTAATATGTGGGTGAAGGTATAAGTGTAACTGTGCTATAAGGTATGTGAAGTCAAGTGTAGATAAGGTATTGTCAACTAATAATGTTAGTTTATTTTAGTTTAGTTACATAAGGGTACCGACGTCCTCAGGATTATTCTGTTGTTGCCATGGAACAACAGCATTCGGAAGAGATAGCGTTTCGTTTCATCCCCGGAACCACGGTTATCAGGAAGGGGAATCTCGAAACTCTTAATACAGCCTCACGTAATCTAAACTACCCTACCCCATGTCTAGGTTTGTTGTATATAGGTTTGGTAAGGCATTGGCATGTGGATCCGCTGGGCATGGAAACAGGGGTTCACTTTTCATATCAAGATTCTTCGAGCATCGGATTCTTGCATCACCCCATGCCAAGATCCATGTGTCTAACCCTAATCATACAAGTATATGATGCAAAATAGTGTCGAAGGTTAAACTGTGTCTAGTCCTCTTTATGCGCAAT
Organism: Agapanthus africanus; assembly: GCA_030015575.1. Taxonomy (NCBI): domain Eukaryota; kingdom Viridiplantae; phylum Streptophyta; class Magnoliopsida; order Asparagales; family Amaryllidaceae; genus Agapanthus; species Agapanthus africanus. The sequence goes on from CM057337.1 coordinate 132,122,413, forward strand.
AGGGTTATAACATTCCACCATAGAATAGATAGATAGGGTCTTTAAAAGTATAGGGTATTTTAGTAAAATAGGATTTTCAAGTTCATGGTACTTAAGTAAAAGGGATTTAGGGAAGTCCGAGGTATTTTAATGTAAAAAGGACTTTTTAGAAAAGTCGAGGTACTCTATGAAAATACGACTTTTATGAAAATACGAGTTTTGGAAACCTTAGGGTGTTTTAGTGAAAAGTGGGTCCTATCTTATTAAGAGACGATAAAAATTAGTAACAAAATTATTATCTAAATTTAGGCAGCATCTCGACAATATTTCGATACAAGTTTGAGCAGCATAACGGCATGTCAGTGTTCATGGTGTAAAAACATATAAGGGGTAGGTCATTACCTCGTCTATAAGCGTACCAAAGATTCCAATGAAGCATGTGGGTCAAAAGTTAATTATCGTATCAAGAGTTTCATCGTGTTCCCATTTAATCTTAGATTAGCGAGCGAGCAAGAAAGTGGTGACCGTTTTAAGAGTTTGAGAAGGTAAAAGTAATAGAACAGAACTCATGTATGGAAGAGGCGATGAGAGCGGGAGGGAAAAGATCGAGAGTCCTACCTTTGAAGTGAGAAATCGAAAAGGTGCCGAGAAACGTCGAAGGTTGCTTTTCCACACCTTTCTCCTTGCTCGGATTTTCAGGGGATGCTTGGGCGGTACCGCTGCGTAGGGGATCGAACGAGGAAGACGAGGATATTTTTTCCAGAATTTTTTAGCGAGAAACGGAGAAAAACTCTAAATGGTGTCGCATATTCATAGGGTTTTAAAACCCTAATCCCGAGCCAACCGCCGTCGTTGTCCATTGTGTCGCCCTCCGCCGTCCGATCTCGTGATTGGGGGTTCCAAGATTCACCCACTTGGGCGTGAGCCACCCACGTGCGTTCATGCGCCTGTGCGTGCAAGCGCATAGACCCCACGAGGCAGCAGCGGCCACCGCCGTGGCATTCCTGGGTCGGGTCGGATTCGAGCCGGTTTTAAATTCTTTAATTTTTTTTCTTTTAAAAACATTTTTAAATTGTTTTTAAACTGTTTTAAATTAGGAAAATTCAGAAAAACATGGAAAACTTCTAGAAAATTCTATTTAAATGTTTTCTTTATTTTGTAACAACTTTTCCTAAAAAGATTTACTTTTTCATTCTTTAAAATATTTCATAAAATCCTTTTTCTTTTCTAAAAATTCAAAATAAATTCCCAAAAATTATATTACTCAGTTTTAAGTATAAAACAACCCTTTTCCAACAAAAGCAGCTTTAAATTAAATATATTGACATAAGGAAAATTATAAAAAGACTTTTATTACGTATTTAAAAATTGCAGACGTTACACTTTGTACTTAATAATAAGCACGATCAGATAGTTTAGACGTGCGAGTGGATATCTGAACAATAGTTTTAGTGAGTGCAAAACTTACACGTTGTTTGAACCATTAGAGGAATCCTTTGTGCCATTCTCTATCGACATTTCGCTGTTGAGATTTTCGTTTGGTTGAAAGAAGGTTACCTAAAGTGAATTCTCTACAAACGTAGAGATCCATCGGACCAAAGCTCCTTTTACTTCTCAATCAACGGCCTTAGGTACACATCAATTTCATTTACAGGCGAGGTATCCCCGGGGATTAACAAAGGCATTTGAGTGAAAGATCTTTTCATACTCATCCAAGGTGGAAGATTATACACCACAAGAGTAACGGGCGAGACACTATGAGATTTATCATGACTGAACGGCTCCATGCCATCGGCCGACAATCCGATTCTTGCTTTGCAGGGCTCTGAAGCAAATTCCGGATGTTGAGCATAAATCTCTGCCACCCCTCGCCATCAGTGGGATGTCATATCTTTCCATCTTTCGTGTGGCCATCTTCATGCCATGTCATCCACTTGGCGCTTTCTTAAGACCGGAATAATCTCTTGATTCTTTCTTTGACAGAGAAAAAGCGCAAAACCTTTGTAGTCTCTTTTTTATCTGTCTTGAAGGTAGATGCCTCGTTAACCGTTAACCGTTTAGGTACGACCCACCAGACTCATGACAGATTTTACACTCATTTAACTCCTTGTCTTCGCTCTTCAGGTATAACATACAGTTATTCGGGCATGAGTCGATTTTTTTGATAATTGAAACCCATATCTGTATCCATCTTCAACTCTTCATAATTTGCCGGCAGATCCGAATTTGGATAAGCTTTCTTCTCTAGCTGAAGAAATTAGTCATATGACTTGTCAGTCCACTGATTCTTGCATTTAATATAAAAGATGTGAACCGTCCAATCCAACTTCGACATTGTCGCACCCTCGTAAAGTGGTTTCTTTGCATCCTCCATGTAGTTGTAAAATTTTGCAGCTTCGGCACTCGGACCACCTCTGTCATCACTCGAACCTATGTCAACTTTGTCATCGGGGCCACCATGCAACTCGTCGATCAAATTACTCAAATTTGTTCAACGGACTATATCAATGAGAGGATCAAACCGCCTCCTAAGAAACTGGGACGCTTGCATCCCCGGTGTCCTTTCCTCTCCATGATGGTACCAAACTTCGTAACTTCGAAAGAAACCATTAGCGATTATGTGTCGTTCAACCTCCTATCGCGTTCTTGTGGCACCATTCTGGCATTTGCGACAAGCACAATGAATATAATCGCCAACCACTCTCTTTGAAAATTCAATAACTCTTTAATCTTTGTATCCAGACAAAAACTTGTCGGTGAGTATCCAAGACTTATCCATTATCCTCGAATATATTAAACCAAAAAAATGATTAATCAAGTATCGACATATGTTCTTTTTATTAAATATATCGGTGTTTTGACATGTTAAGTAAATGATTAATGTGACTTAGGTTAAAGGTTAAGTATAATTTGGCTATTTTAAGAATCAAGTTTGATTGATAGCTTAGATTTAAGAATCAATTATGATTGACAACCATCATACACTGTTTTGACATGTTAAATAAAATTTTGTTCTTAACAAGATTACATTGTTAACGATATTACAAGATTGTCAGGGGTAAGGCTTTTATTCCATTAAAAATGTATAACGCATACACCTATGCACTTATGCTTCCATTCATTTCGAGAAAATTTTGGCAGCACCTCCTGCCGTTCTTCGAGTACACTGTTATAAAAGAGAGAAATATCTCAATGCTATAAACACATTGAAATGGCCATCACGTCTAATTTGTACATGGAGAACAGGCAGAGAGGTATCGACGAAATCATCTCAAAATAATTGAAAGCACAAGTGCAGGGGGTGTAAGCGTTATATATTCTTAACCTGTCCACACTGGACAAATCTATCGGTTATAGTGCAACTAGTCTTCTCAATCGCATAAAATACTAGATAGTTGTCAGTAACGGACGATTAATGTTCGATGTTGATAACACTCGAGTAGTTTTATGTCACGAAGAAAATCGTAAACATCTAATTGATAAACGGGGTCTAAGGCGTGTTATTTAGTTTATTAATTATTTATCTTGAGTTTTTTCGATATTACGTGAGATTTCTCGATAACAGTGTCGAAATTTCCACACTCAAGATTCTCATTTGAAATTTATTTTTTTCATTTCAATATTAAGGTTTTGGTTACAAATTGCGGTTTTGGTTTCACATCAAAACTTACGATTAAGGATTTCAGTTCCAAGCACAGGGTTTTTTGTCTCACATCAAACCGAGTCTTGTAATATACATATACATACATACATATATACACATACTTGCATACACACACCTACAAACACATGCATAGATATACATACACGTATACAGGGTACTGGTAAGGTGCGATGGTGAGATGGGCAAGTTTAAAGTGAGATGGGAAATCTCAATCTTTGGATTGATTTCAATGGATGAGATTACACCTAATAACTCATTTCCCCTTCTCTCATTTCTTCTTTCCCCTTCATTCCTATTTATTATTGATTGCGCTAGTTTCAAATGTCATGAGAGTGGTGATACTGGAAATATAAGAGGCGATTGACCAATTGGGAGTATAGATAGGATAATCGAGGGAATTGGATTGGGATTAGGGATTTGAAAGGAGTGATACAGAATTTGGAAACAGATATGGATGAATTGGATTGGAGATGAGGGATTTGCCTTGGAAAGAACATGAAAAAAGAAAATATTTGTCAAAAGGGCGTATCTATAATCAAACTTTCCAATAGAGATTCCATTTGCCATACATTAACACCAAGCACAATCTTATAAGACAATTTTTTCCAGATATGATCATATTATAGAGGAAACATGGGTCTTATCGGGTTACTCAGGACAAAGTTAAGCATGGGAATGTGTTAATTGTGGGCAATCGTCGATGAGTTTGACTCTAAAATTGTAAAGCCGGATTTTAACATGGATAAAGCCTTTACAAGCTATTACATTTATCCTCAGATAATTCATTTTGTAAATGCGTATATGCTAAAATGAGCAATTTATGCCAAGCAAACCCTAAATGGAGCAATTGAGCATTGCAAAATCAGCATTATATAATAGATAGATAGCTAATACCCAAATTCCACACTATCCGATACCAAAAACTTCCACAATATCAAATACCCAAATTTATATCCAATTATCATTATTAAACAACCAATTTTAAAAAAAAAAATAACAAAAGATAAATATAAAAATTGGGACTCACGTAACGGCGAGGTGGCCTCGCGATGGCGGTCGTCGACGGGGTGGGCTTGGGATCGGCGGTCGACACGGCGAGTTGGGCTCGAGCTAGGGCAGCGGCGAGGTGGGATCGCGCGAGGATCGACGGCGAGGTGGGATCGGGCGGCCGTCGTCGACGGCGAGGTGGGATCAGGCGGCAGTTGCGACGGGGTGGGCTGTCACCCAACCAAAGCACAAATATTCTAGTAGTAAAAGAAAATAAATAAGTGAATATTTGACTTATATAAAAGGCACTTGATCACTATAAACAAAGTATCAAACTAACCTAAACAGAGAATCAAATCGTTGATAATTTGTCTTATTTTAGCTTTCATACCCATGTTTAGCATCCCCTCAAACTCATAGTGTGTAAATTCAAGAGTTTGAAGAAGTAATTGATGCTGGTTGAAATATTTAGCATTAGGAGAATTACATCGCTTGTGGGTGAAAATAAAATTGAGCTTGTCGCCGGAGAAAAATGTTGAGGTTTGTTGTTGGAGAAACCTAGAAAGGTGTCTAGGCTTGTGATGGGATAAAAGAGTCGAGAATAGCCATTGGAGAGGTGTTGGCACTTGACGCCGGAGAGAAACGTCTAACGGAGGAGACATCTAATGGAAGAGATTATGGGGAAAACCCGGCAGTGGAGTTGACCATAGAGTTTGACAGAGTAGACAACCGGAGATTTCAACGTAAGAGAGGATTGGATAATCCAACATAGAAAAAGAATAGGAAAAACTAACGTAGAAGACAAGTGGAGAAGTGTATGCTGTCATGGTGGAGATTGGTTTGGTGATATAGGTGAGGGAAGCGAATTAAAGATATTGGGAACTGGTGAACAAAAGAGGCAGTGGATGAAATCTTGGGCTTTCTTTTCAGGGAACGATGAAGAATAAAAAGGATTATAGCTCTGATGCCATGTAAAACGGAAAACTCGATAATTTTAGTAATATAAAAAACACTATTTATGTTAGTGCCATCACAAATCGTAGAATATAAAATCCCCTAAGCAGTGGAGAAAATAAGTCAAAAATTGATTGTAATAAAAGGATGGCAATCCTTACATATGAGTAAACAGATAACCCCAGTACGGATCCAATAAGAGTCAACAAGTTAGTTATATCATCCATAATTTCATAGATAATGTTGTAGTCAGATTTTAGACTTTCATCTTTAACCGATCGTATCAGTAACTCATTATGTCCGCAAAGTTGATTTACAACATGGTGCTTAGTGTAGTTATATTCTCTTAATTTATGGGTAGACTTTTAATAAGTTTATAAGGGATAATCAATTGATGGTCTCCATCAAGAAAAACTAGATCAATGAACAACAATGTCATTTTTATCTATTATATCCTGTTCAGCTATCTTGAGCTGCAACTTGACTTCCCAGGCTAGTGTGCTCGCCAATTTTATCTCCGCATATCATATCCGGTTACTGTATCAGGTGAATCCATGATTGATCGATTCATTTTGTCCGTTGGCTGTGGAGAACTACACCTGAAAATATCAGAGGTTGCTCGTCTCATAGACTGCATTGCTCTCTTCAACTCATCCAGAATCGGCGTTGAACGATTAGTGTTATTGTTTCTTTGATAACCTGCTATTTCTTACATTTCCTCTTGCTTATGATCTTAAGGCATTTAAAAAAATGGGAATCCGCGTACTCTAAACTATCATGACTCGAAGATTCAAAGTTTCTTGACTACGGTGCTAAATCAAAATTTATGATATTAACTGTGTTTTTGCATTCTTCTTCTTCTTATTTCCCCCTTTTTATCACGGAAAATGCAATATTTTTCCATGTAAGTTTGTTACATGCTAGAAAAGAAGTTCAAGTCCATTCTTTGGTTTGCTTCATGCAACATTTGTTGCTTATTGTTAATTTAAATATAAATATAGTTGTTTTGCTAAAGGGGCATAGTATTTTATGATTGTTGGAAACTTGGAATGCTTTAGAAACAGATGCAGAATTAAAATTACTTACTGTGCTGAAATTTGCACCTATATATATATATATATATATATATATATATATATATATATATATATATATATATATATATATTCCTCAAAAAAATGAATCTTTCACAACTGAGTTGTCTGCAACATTTGCTGCTGCTGTTTGCTACAATTTGCACCTAAATTACAGTTTTCATTTTTAATGTTACTACCGAGCTGTTGAAATTACTTATGTAGCTGAAGTATTTGCTAGTACATGTTTATTTCTATTGAAACAAACTGCCTCGTTGTGTATTACAATAATCTACTGCGATAATTATCGAGGTTATAGCATTTTCATACATGATATATAGTAACTTGGACTTTTCTTTTTATAAATCAGGGGAGAATCGCAGGCTTTGAAGAAAGACATCCCCAAGGATGAGAAGCACTAGGATCATTTATTTGTTTCTTCAGCTGATTCTAGTTAACTCGAAAACCCTTAAGAATGTTAGTTCTTGTTATTCAATTGGAACTTTTATACAGAACCGGTACACATGGACTTTTTTTTTGGACTTTCATTAGAACTGAAATCTAGATCTTTACTGTAACTTTTTATTTATGCAGTATCCTTTCATTTTATTTTATACTAGTATTTTGCATATGTGATGCACCTCTGTATTAAAATAAAAGTATGCATGATAGATGTAGATATTTTTGTTATTTTAATTAGTTTTCAAAGTATCATTTATCTTAACTAAAAGTCATTAAAAATATTTTTTAATCTTGTCTGTTTGATGCTAAGATGTATCAACATGCAAAAAAGGTTTTCAAAGTCTTCATCACATGTGCAAAAAATAGATGATGTGATTCAAGGATTTTTCTCGTTTTTTTTTCTTCTTATTATTAATTTCAAATAAATATGAGAGCGTCATATGGTGACCCTCCTTTTTGCATTATAATAACGAAGATATGTTATAAAGTATTAAATTTGTATGCCTCCATCCTATTTCATTTTTTATGTGGGATCCTGCTGTATTTATTTATACTATTTTCTAGTAAAATTAATTAATTAGTATTTATATTTTATTAGTTTATATAAAACAGATGGTGAAAATGACACTAGCTCACGGTTTAATGATCTATTTCACTCCCTGACGGGGGTTCTTTTCACCTTTATCTTATGGTACTACTTTTTTATCATTCAGTCAGGAGTATTTAGTCTTGTAAGGTGGTCCTTACTGATTCACACGGGATTCCACATGCCCCATGCTATTCGGGTCAGAGCGTAAGCTAGTGATGCTTTGGGCTATTGGACTCTCACCATCTAGAGTGCAACACTCCACTGCTTCGGCATAGTTTAAATTAATAATTAGCAATATAAATTATATTGGTATCATATTCTTGGAAATACAAATTGAGTAGGCATAAAAAAATTGGGAAAAATGGGTAAAGCTCCCTATTACCCTATTACCCAAAAGCAATATGCTCAAGTCCTTGGTAAAAAAGAACTTGTTACAAACTCCTTAGTACTCAAATCACATGTCCTCAAATCACTAGAGTATTCTAATATTGTATTTAGTGTGTGCCTGTATTCTAATATTTCCCATTCTACCCATTTTCTTTGTATTAAATAAAATCTCTATTTCTTCTTCCTCCTCCAAACTTTTTCATGGCTTCAACAATTTTCTAAAATAAATTTCTATGGCTTCAACAATATATTAACATTCTCTCTCACTTCCCTTCTTCTCTTGTGCCCTCCCAACCCTCACACACACAACACCCTTCCCCTCCCCCCCCCCCCCCCCAAAAAAAAAAAACAAAATAAAAATCTATTTCTTTAAAAAAATTCTAAGGCTTTTAAATGTTTTGTTTTCAATTTGGTTGACATTGAAGTAGAAAACTTAAAACTTTTGCAATACCCAAGTAGTTCAACAAATGAGAAATATTGTGATGAACCAATATTATGACCAAGAAATTGTTTGAGGAAATGCCTCAACTGTTTGTAATGGATGCATTTGTTTGAATACGGTGAAATTGACTGTGTCCAGAAAGTTTAAAAAAATTCCTGAGAGCTATCAATTATTTGTCGAATTTTGAAAATACATTTTCATATGGAATTGATAATTATAAGTAAAATATTAGTTTCAAGATTCTAATCTATTTATTTATAGTGAATGGCATGGTTTTATCAACCAGATTGCAAATCATTTAAATATTTAAAGCACTTAACCGCTATATGTAGCACTTAATAAATATTTATACCACCAAACAACTATATGGTGTACGTAAATTTTTGTAGTACTAAACAGTTATATATAGCACTTTAACACCTGTATATAGCATTTAACAAATACATGTAGCACAACACTTAAAAATAATAAATGAGCATGTTCACCGCCGGAAACAGAGACGAACTGGGATAGATCGTCTTGCGTGAATCTGGGGGCGAATGCTATTTGGATTTTTCCGTCCACCTCTCCGAAAATACCAAGTTGATTTATGGCATCATATATCGGAGGTTTGGACGGATGCGACCGTTGTAGCAGACTTTATCAAATTCCCCCTCGTTTGTGAGGGGTTTTTTATTGTGAGGACGCTCTTCTCTGCAGGCGCAATCCCCTGCAGTTAATTACGTTACCGCATTGTGATAACCAGTTTATCCTGCTCCGAAAGTTCACTTCGTGTCGTGTGTGTTTTTGTTTGTTTAGATCGTCCGTGGATTGTATACAGAGACTAGTTTCTGTCGTCGCCCGTAGGGCGCGGATCAGTCCAAATCTGTATATTTTAGATTTGGGTTTGGTTTATTTAAAGACCGTTAATCTGGTTTGAAATTATGATCGACTTAAACATATGAGTATTTGGGCCCAATTATTTTAGTTTAAGGAAATTGCAGTCCATTACAGCCGTGTTTGGGGCGAATATTAGTTTAGGGACATTTCGGTCCAACATTCCCATTTTAGGGAAACGCGTTAGTTAGGAACATTTCGGTCCATTATCGCCATGTTTGAGGCGAGGTTCTGAGGTGTGCACGTCAATTTGGAAGTGCATCAATGTATAACGAAAGGAGTTGTTAGTTGTCGGGACCCGCCACCTCTCTGAAAATGTTGAGGAATTACAACGACATATATCAGAGGTGTAGAAAGATGAACCCTTGAACCAAATCCCGTATTTGAGGGAAAAAGGAGTTGTGGTGGACCTAAGAATCGTTGGTCATATTTGAGACTAAGATTACCTTAGGAGATATGAAATGAATATCATTTTGGATATCATCAAGGAGAGATCATTAATCATGTTTGAGACTAAGATCGGCTCAATAATGTTTTTAAGGATCATGTTTACTTAAGATCCATCAAAAGAGTATTTGGGCTCAGATGTAAGAAACTTTATAGGCTTAGCTAATTTGAGCTTAGTCTGCCTACTCTTTTTCTTTTTTACTCAAAAAGTGCTAAGCACTCATTTGGACTCTGTCTATTCAGCTCTTTTCTTTTTATGAAAAATTGCTAAGCACTTATTTGACGTTCTGACACTCACATGGGTGTCATGTGAAGCATTTGATTATGGGCGTCGTCCAATGAGCGCTGAGCACTCTGCCACTTTGGCTGTTTATGGAGTGCTGAGCACTTTTCTCTCTTCTTTTCTTTTTTGATAGCGCCCACATGAGGAGCACGTGAGGCGCTGGGGCGCTATCCAATCAGTGCTAAGCACTTAACCGTTTTGGCTGTATGTGAAGTGCTAAGCACTTTTTATATGGCGCCAGCGTGAGGAGCACTTGAAGCGCTGGAGTGCTGCCCAATCAGTGCTAAGCATTTAGCCGTTTTGGCTATATGTGAAGTGCTAAGCACTTTTTATGTGGCCCCCGCGTGAGAAGCATGTGAGGCGCTGGTTTCTTTTATATGGAGATTTAATCTCTGTTGATATTTTTTTAGAGAACTTAAATCTCTGTTAATGGTATTTTTACTATTAACGATCACCAAAATCACTATTTTGAGGATCTGGGATCATGTTCTTTTTAAGAACTGAGTTCTTGATTTGAAGAAACTGAGTTTTTGGGGTATTATGGACTCCATATTCTTTCTCTTTTAAATTTGTTTTTCCCTGAATCTTTGATTCTCAAGAACAAGATCTTCCCGATGAGAATTAAATTCTCAACTTATGGAAGACTTGTCTTATGGATCTCAGATCCAGAGAAAAAACTAAGTTTTTTTAGAAGGGTTCGACCTTTAGATATGTTAGGTAAAGAAGATATTTTAATCTTGATGTTTTCTTTACCTAGGGTTTCGAGAATGGAGCTCTCTTTCTTTGAGAATTGAATTCTCTATTCTTTCTATCTGTAATCTCCCTCTGTTTTTTCTCTCTCCGTCTCTCTCTGTGCCTAAGAGACTTTAAGTCTCAGGTCCTTTATATAGGTAAGGCAAATTGTTGATTAGTTTTGAAAAAATCTCTCATTGAAAGATTCCAATTGATTTAATTGGTCTCAAAATTGATTTGGGGAATTTTATCCACCATTGGATTTTTGATCCAATTACTTCTGTTTTTACAGAATATGATTTTGGGTTTTTAACGAGATCGGGGAAATATTTTCCCTATATAGAATTTATTCTGTCAAACGGTAATTTTTAATCACCATTGGATTTTTTAATCCAATGGTTCTCTGTTTTACAGAGAACAATCTTTCTTATTTAGAAAGATTGAAGGAATATATTCCATAATAGAATTTTATTCTACAATTGGATTTTTGATCCAACCGAGAGTACCTTTCTTATTTCAGAAAAATTTGGGAAATGTTTTTTCCCAACAGAATTTAATTCTGTATTTTGATCATTTATCGTCTCCGTTGGATCTTTTGATCCAACGGCTCTATTTAACAGAGAGTATTGTAGAATTTAATTCTACCTGGGCGATGGCGCTCACGTGTCGTGCACGTGGGTGCCACTTAAGAATTTAATTCTTATTTATGATAGGCGCTCCTGTGCTTTGCACTTTGGCGCCCACGTGAGGAGCACGTGCAGCGCCACCATAGGATTAATCCTACAATATTGGCGCTGGCGCTGGCGCCCTCGTGAGGGGTACGTGAGGCTCTGCCTCAACAAAATTTTAACAGGTTTTAGCTATTTTATTATGTTTAAATATTAGGGGAATAGGCGCTCCTGTGCTTTGCACATTGGCGCCCACGTGAACTTCACGTGAGGTGCTACCTGAGATGATAGTTACATGATTTACATGTGGGTGCATATATTTAACACGTGGAGCTTTCCCTTTATTTTTATAAGGAAACAGCAAGCTCTGAGCCAAAAAAATTTGACGGGAACATAGCACTACAAGAAACTGTGACCTATTTCGACGAGAGTCTCCCATCAAAATAGGGCGTCGACTTCTGAAAATTTGTTGACTTTTTGTCAACACCTATTTCTACGTAAGTCTCACGTCGAATTAGGCACCCATGTTATCAGCTCATTCCCCCACCCCACAAATTACTTTCCCTAAATTCCCTAAATCCACCGAACCCCTCCTCCGAGCCCCTCCTCGTCTATCGAGCCCCCGCCTCTACCTACACCGACCCCCCAAATTACTTTCCCCCCAATTATTTTTGCTCGATTCACTACCCTGAGCCCCTCCTCCTCCACCAACCACCCCCGTCACCAAGCACCCCCTTCACAGAGCATCCCCTTCACCGGCCATCCCTCCTTCGACCGAATCTACATCCGAGCTTCCCTCCTCCACGAATATCGTCCACCGGATCAACATCGACGTGAAATCAGCGATGAATTAGGTGAATAAATTTTATAAAATTTTAATTTTTAAAGTTTATATTTTGTTGATTTTAATTAATTTCGTTATATTGGAAGATTTGTGTAGAAAATGTAAGGCTCTTAGGATTAATTTTTTTTTGGGTATGTAAGATTTGAAGGTTTGAGATTTTGAAATGTGAAGATTTAGAGACTTAATTATTTGGGATTGGTGATTTAAAGATTTGAAGACTAGGGATTTCTAAATTTGATGATTTAGAGATTTAAGATCCAGAGATTTTTGCAAAAATAGGTTTAGGGATTTAGGGCTTTGAAATTTGGGGATTTAGGGATTAAGGAGTTTATAGATTTAGTGATTCAAAAGTTTTGAAATGGTGGATTGAGAAAAATGGATAGGACTTTGAAATTTAGGAATTTAAGAGTTTAGAATCTTTAGATTTGAGAGTTATAATATAGAGATTTAAAAAGTTAAAGACTTATGAATCAAAGAGTTTGAGAATTTAATCATCAAAAGATTTTGATGGATAGCAATGGTGAAGATGGACATCGAGAGAAGAAGAAAGGAATAAAGAGGATAAGAGGAAGAAGACAAGGGTAAAATGGTCAAAACACGTCATTTTTGAATAATATCACCGTTTATTTAAACGTGTGCAGACGTTTCTATATTTAAGGGTGTTTAGTTGTAGTTGAAAGTGGTAGTTCATGATATTTTTCTGTAATTAAATTAGTTCGTGGTATCAAGTACACAAAAAGTGATAGTTCATGTGTATATTTTTGCAATTTAGGCATAAACTTAATATGAAAACCCTACTATTGAAGCCTGTACATGCGCATACATTGCCTTTATGTAATTATACTCGAACCTTATTTTTTTACGTAAATTATCTTCAAATGGCATAAGCACCTTTATTATGACAATCTTCTCAGATTATAAAACATTTTTCTTTATTCAACCAAAATTTAAAGGAAAACTTATAATGCCTCTAGCTTAATCCCTTATCACTCATATATACGTCGGTCTCTGGTACACCACTCTCCCCCTTAAAATTCTTGACTGCTAAACTTAGACTAACTCACCATACCTAGATTAAGTAACCAATTAAATATTAATTAAACCGAAAACCATGTTGTCCTGATCTACATAGTTAATAATCAATTAACCAATTAATCATTTAATCCTAATCTAGATGCTTGACTTACCTTGATGTAATGTTCGTTGTATGGATGCGTATTTATTTAAATGAATCCAGATGTTTCGTTATTAATATCAATTGTTTGACCAATTTACCATTCAAAATGAAAATTCCAAAACCTTAAACCAAATACTTCAATAACCAACGATATTGAAACAATAACCATCAAAACTAATCTAATTAAATGCATGATACTCGATAATGATAGGATCAATCGGGATACGGGGGATGAGGGATAGCCTTCTAAGAAACGGACAGGGGGTGTGAGAGGATCCACACGGGCTCCAATTCATGCTTTAGACCCGTCTATCAGTTATATACAAAATGGTTTCCATCGTGATATAAAACTACGTGATGCTTGTCAAAACATCAAGCCCAAATCATTTCCATTATACTCATGCAAACACATTGAGCAAACCATATTCATCATTACAACATCACAAACCCTAAGAGCAAATGTCATATATTAACATACAATTAAAAATATGCATGAACAAAAGGAAAAACAAACTAGGCAGTAGATCTCTTACAACAAATTAATCAAGCAATCATCCCAGTCTCTCTCCTTCTATCCATCCATTTTTCACATCTAAAAGATGTATAGAGAGCAAGACACAAGGCACAACACTCATCGACGCTCGATAATTTACTTTCACCTCAATTCAAATTTGGAAAATGCCTGCCGATGTAGCGCTGGCTAGTAACTGTAAGGTCCCTAGTGCTCGCGCCGCAAGACTCACGGCGACGGCGAAAGCGAAAACAAAAACAAAAACTTTTATGCAAGCACTAGCGACCAAAACTCTAGAATCGATTCCAAACACTAAACTAACATATAAGGTTAGGAGATTAGCTATCTTTGTAGCGTGCCCACGCAATTGCGGAGGACCCCTACACCGTTCCATGGACTCTAGTTCGGCTCCGAAGTCATCGGGAATGAGCTTGGTCATCGATCTTCCTCGTCGAAGATGATCCACCCGAGAGAACTCGATTTCAAACCCTTGCTTCACACCAAATAAACAAGTGAAACATCTCATAACCTAAAATTGTTAGGAATGGATTGTGAGTGATGTAGTGAAGATTATCTCTTTTGTTCTCTTTCTTTGTCTAATTTCCCTCTCCATTTTTGAAGCCATCCATAAGAGAAGAAGAAGAAGAGAAGAATATAATGTGTAGAGCATTATCCTTAAACATTAATCCCTCATTTTCTTTTGCTCTTATCCAAGATTTTCTAGAGCGAGTGGATGGGTGACTCATCTATCCACACTCATCTCTTAGCTTCTAAAAGAGAGTAGAAAAGAAGTGTATGTGCACACACACACACACATATACATATATACATACATACATCCTAATATGTATCAAAATATATATACACCCGTATTCGTACAAATACATGTATTCGTATCAAAATACAAATACTGTATTCATACAAATACACGTATTCAAATCAAGATACAAATACTCGTATTTATACAAATATCTGTATTCGTATAAATACCTGTATTCATATCAACATACAAATACCCATATTCATATAAAAATACGAATACCAAAAGAGAGATAATGAGAGAGATATAACACTACCTGCCAATGATCCGTCTATCTTTCAAACCTGCTAGTATTATCAAAATATCCGATTAAAATACGTGTATCAAGTATACGTATTTAATCGAACCCTCGTGCCTATCAAAATACGCACACTACATCGTTTCGCCTGAACAGGAAACCCGTTGTGTGGGACTCTAAAGACTCGACAATACGCCAGCAGTGGGTTTATGTAAGTCGATGTACAACACCCCAATACTTGTGGGGAGGCGGAATTTTCAAAAACGAACTTGTTTAGTGAACAAACATCGACTAACCGCTTGAATCGAAGCTAAACGATAACTAACTTAAAACATAGAGTTTCTATGCTACTATGTTTAGGGATTATACCTAACGAATCGTGTCCTTCGTCTTTGCGAACTCCACCTCCTCCTCGGCCTTCTCGAAGTAGTAGACGATCCACCCGAGAGCTTTACTCCAAGCTTAGCCTCTAAACTTGAGGCAACTAATCTTCTTTAAGTGCTAATCAAAGAAGCTAGGTGATATAGAGTGAGGGTTATGGTTTAATTAGTCTAACTAATCCTTGTACTCAACACATGAGAGGGGAGGATTAGGGTTTGAAGAGGGAGAGCTTGAGGAGAGAGAAGGT
Source organism: Agapanthus africanus (assembly GCA_030015575.1). NCBI lineage: Eukaryota > Viridiplantae > Streptophyta > Magnoliopsida > Asparagales > Amaryllidaceae > Agapanthus > Agapanthus africanus. Next base: position 132,138,174 of record CM057337.1, read on the forward strand.
GAGGATAATAGTGAAGTGAGAAGAATGAGTTATCATAATATATATCAAGCATTTCTTTTTAATAAGAAAAGAAAAGAAATTATTTTACAACCATGCTTGATAAATATCTTGTGGTGATTCATCTCCATGAGTCATTAAGCAATTATGAAGCATTAATGACATGGATGAATCATCCATATGACTCACTAATCTTATTCAATGTATATGCCACCTAAACCTCCTTAGTCACCATCTTCTAGAAGCTTCTCGCGTAATTACGAGAACGCCCCTCCTTTCCGCAAAAATACGGAAAAACTTTAGACTGTATAAATCCAATAACCGGATACCAGTAACTGGCTTAAACCAAAGCCGACTGGTAAAAAACTGTCCGAAAGTCGTACGTGCGTAAACACACGTATGCGTCCGAACCCTTGTCGTAAAACCATACGACCTCTATATCATTTCGCCTGGAGTAGGAAAACTCTCTGTGTGGGACTCTAGAGACTCGACTACTACGCTGGCAGTGGGTTTAACCACAGACCGCAAGCGGCACTAGCTGTACGTAACGGTCCCCAGGTAGATGTCGATAAGAAGGCCGATGAGGAAACCCATCCGAACTCCTACTGAGCCTGATGTGACAATCTCCGTACAGTCCGGTCCGTTCGTCTTAGACTATCGCATATCGGGCCTAGAGGGGCGGCAAGCGTCAGTCCCCTAATAGCGGTATAAGTCGTGTCGGAGCGAAGCCCATTACACCCTGAGAAACTACTGGAACCTACCAGCAAATCTCGCTTGCCCTGGCCAGGGACTTTGCGTAATGGCTCTCTGACACAGCGCGATATCAACCCCCAATACTGGGAGAGACGAATCCTGTCTAACCGCCACTGCCTCCAAGTGCTCGGGACTGCACCCAACTGCTACCTGTTTGTACGACTCCTTTGAGCCGTGGTAGGGAAGCAATCTAAGAACAGTGGGACACACTCGAGGCGAAGTAGCAGTGTCAAGTCTGCGGACTATGCTGTACTCATGTCACCTGGGAACTGTTCACTGACGACTGGTATAAAACCAACCAACAGTTCCCTGTGAGTCCTGTCCGGTGTACCCGTAACCTAACGAGCACCTGCATACTATCTCCAGTACGACGTACTGACGGCTGTGGGACAGACCATCTCCCCAACTGGGATGAGAAGCGTACACACTAGTCTACTCCGGAGTATCGATGCCCTGTCTCGATAATCCAACGACTAGGGACCTGAATAAGGATGTGCTTGTAGACTACCCAGCCCCCACTAGTGTGACTGCCATCACAACGCCGGTAGTCAAGCAAGATCCTAAGAGCTCTATCAATACGTATACTCACATATTAAGATAGAAAAACCAAGTAGCATACTACCATGTTTAGCAAGACTGTCATATACATGTGAATATCCCAAGCTTCCATTAAGTAATATACAAACTAGTATGATACAGTAATGGCCTTCTAGGGCATAAACACTAACAATCTCCCACTTGCACTAGGGCCATGTACTGGCGTATTGAAGACCGATGATCTCGAGTAGCCTCTCGAACTGAATCTGAGGTAGGGCCTTTGTGAATGGATCAGCAATGTTCTCTTCAGAAGCAACTCTCCGAACCTCGATCTCCTGACGATCAATGATCTCCCTGATCAGGTGATACCGTCTCAAGATGTGTCTGGACTTCTGATGGGACCTTGGTTCCTTTGCTAAAGCTATAGCTCCGTTGTTGTCGCAATACAGAGGTATTGGATCAACTATGGTAGGAACCACCTGAAGTTCTGTTAAGAACTTCTTCATCCAGACTGCTTCTTTTGCGGCATCGCAAGCAGCTATATACTCCGCTTCCATCGTCGAGTCAGCAACGGTGTCCTGCTTGGAGCTCTTCCAGCACACCGCCCCTCCATTGAGGGTAAAGACATAACCCGACATGGACTTGGAATCGTCCTTATCACTCTGGAAGCCGGAATTAGCAAAGGCCTCCAACCTGAGGTCTTTTCCGCCGTAAATCAAGAACATCTCCTTAGTCCTTCTCAGGTACTTAAGAATGTTCTTTACTGTTATCCAGTGCTTCTCCCCTGGGTCTGACTGATACCGGCTTACCACGCTCAGTGCGTAAGCTACATCTGGTCCGGTGCACAACATCGCATACATTATAGAGCCTACCGCAGAAGCGTAGGGTATAATAGACATGCGTTCCCTTTCCAAATCAGTCTTGGGAGACATCTCTTTGGAGAGGGTGATTCCGTGACAAGCCGGTAGATTACCGCGCTTAGAATCTTCCATACTGAATCTTTTCAGTACAGTGTCGATATACCTGGACTGCGAAAGTCCCAACATCCTCTTGGATCTATCACGATAGATCCGGATCCCCAGAATGTAAGAGGCATCACCCAGGTCTTTCATGGAGAACCTGTGTGACAAGAATCCTTTGACAGATTGTAGCATAGGAATGTCATTTCCTATCAATAGAATGTCATCCACGTACAAGACGAGGAATACGACACTTCTGGCTACAACTTTACTATATATGCACGGTTCATCTGGATTTTTGATAAAGTCATATTCTTTGACTGTCTCATCAAAACAGATGTTCCAACTCCGCGATGCCTGCTTTAGTCCATAAATGGACTTAAGCAGCTTGCATACTTTCCCGCTGCTCCCACTCTGATTGAAACCCTCTGGCTGATCCATATAGACGCTCTCTTCTAAATTTCCATTCAGAAAAGCCGTCTTTACGTCCATCTGCCAGATTTCATAATCATGGAAGGCAGCAATAGCAAGAAGGACCCGAATGGATTTGAGCATAGCCACTGGAGAAAAAGTTTCGTCATAGTCCAAACCAGGTCTTTGACGAAAACCCTTTGCAACAAGTCTAGCCTTATAGGTTTCCACTTGTCCATCTACACCAATCTTTTTCTTGAAGATCCATTTGCATCCTATGGTTTTTACCCCATCTGGAGCAAAGTCCAAAGTCCATACTTTGTTGGTGTACATGGACTCCATTTCGGTCCGCATTGCATCTAGCCATCGTACCGAGTCGCCGCTCTGGATGGCCTGCTGGAAGTCAGTAGGTTCATCATCATCTATGATGCAATCCTCTCTATCCCCATCTATGAGAAAACCGTAGTATCTCTCAGGCGGATGAGACGGTCTACTACTCCTGCGGAGGGGTGCGGGAATGTCCAGTTCTTCTTGAACTATCGGTTCTACCAAACTTTCAGTAGCAGTTTGTGGTTCTGGAATTTCTTCCAGTTCTATTTCGCTCCCACTTATTTCCTTTTCTAAAAACTGATATTCTAGAAAATGGGCATTACGAGAAACAAACACCTTTTGTTCCTCTGCGTAATAGAATAGATACCCCTTGGAGTTCTTTGGATATCCCACAAACTGACACTTTACTGATCGTGCCTCGAGCTTGTCCACATGCTGCTTTTTAACAAAAGCTGGACATCCCCATATTTTCAGATACTGAAGATAGGGTTTCTTCCCACTCCACATCTGATATGGCGTGGTAGGCACAGTCTTGGTAGGAACCATGTTCAAAAGATATGCCGCTGATTCTAGCGCATAACCCCAGAAAGATCGCGGTAACTCAGCATTACTCATCATGGATTGTACCATATCCAATAGGGTTCGATTCCGTCTCTCCGATACACCGTTATGCTGTGGAGTGTATGGAGGAGTAAGCTGAGAGAGAATTCCTTTCTCTTTTAAGTAACCTAGGAACTCGGCACTCAAGTATTCACCACCTCGATCAGATCTAAGTGTCTTGATACTTTTGCCGGTTTGGTTTTCTACTTCATTCTTATACTCTTGGAATTTCTCAAAAGCCTCGGATTTATGTTTCATCAGATAAATGAATCCGTATCTTGAGTAATCATCCGTGAAAGTAATGAAATAGGAAAAACCACCTCTTGCATGTGTAGACAATGGACCACATACATCGCTGTGTATGAGTCCTAAGAGCTCGCTCGCTCTTACTCCTTGTCCAGTGAATGGAGTCTTTGTCATCTTTCCTTTGAGACAAGATTGACAAGTGTCATAAGTTTGATATTCGAACGAGTCCAAATATCCTTCTCTATGCAACTTAGTCAACCTTCTCTCATTGATGTGACCCAGTCTACAATGCCATAAGAAAGCTTTATTTAAATCTGGAGACTTTCTTTTTAGTGTGTTCTGGACATTGAAAATTTGGAGTTGGTTTAAAACATATATACCGTTATTTAGAGTACCGGACCCAATCAAACCATGATTAAGGTGGATGTTAACAACATCTCTTACAAACGTGAAATCATAACCTTTATTTGATAACAAGGAAACTGATATGATATTACACGTTAAGCTTGGTACAAAATAACAGTTATGTAAAACCAAAATGTGTCCACTCTTCAATCCTAGGTGATAATCCCCGACGGACGCAGCTCCTACGCTAGCTCCGTTAGCAACCTTTAGGGTCATATCACCTTCCTTCAGCACTCTACGGTTTCTCAGTGCCTGCAATGAATTGCAAATATGAGATCCTGATCCGGTATCCAATATCCAGGAAGTAAAGTTGATTGACAGACAATTCTCAATTACAAACACACCTGAAGTCGAAGCCACAGCTTGCTTCGGTTCCTGGTTCTTGGCGTTCCACGCCTTGCAATCCTTCTTCCAGTGCCCTTTCCTGTGACAATGGAAGCACTCATCCTGGCCCACTACCGGTACCGCAAACTTTTTCTTTCCCTTCCCTCCCACCTTACTAACACCTCCTCTAGGTCTGGGGACGGCCTTCTTCTTCCTTCCTTTGGCCCTAGCCTTGGACCCGGAAGAAGATGGACCGCCAACAAACATAGCGGGTGTTTCCCTTGCCTTCTGCAAGGTGCCCTCTGCACTCCTTAACATGTTCAGGAGTTCCGGAAGTTCAACTTCTTTTCTTTGAAGGTTGAAGTTCAGGATAAACTGGGCGTAGGTGGGAGGAAGGGACTGGAGAATAAGGTCTGTATAGAGCTCATTATCCAAAGTCGTCCCAAGGTCTGCGAGCTCTTCAATATAGCCGATCATCTTTAGGACATGTTCTCCTACCGATGACCCGACAGCCAACCTCGCTCGAAACAAGTTCTTAGAGGTCTCGTATCTTGCTATACGAGATTGCTCTCCATAAAGTTCCTTTGTATGGAGAAATATGCCATCAAGGGTCATATCCTCGTGCCTCCTCTGATGTTCATTGTTCATTGAGGCAAGCACGATGCACTTGGCTTTCGCGCAATCTAAATCCCAGGTTTTGCGGATTTCCTTATCCGCATTGCTGGATTTAGGACCAGGGACAGCAGGTGCCGTAGCGGTGAGGACGTACCCCAATTTGTCATAGGTCAAAGCCATTTTGACATTCCGCAGCCAATCTTTATAGTTTGGCCCTGTCAGTATATTTTTCTCTAAAAGTAACTTAAGTCCAGTCATTTTCAGGGTCGCTGCAATTAGGAGAGAGAGAAGAAAACTCTTTAGCATGATGCTCTTGCAAGTTTAGAGTGGTTTTTAGTTTATCTAAACTGGATGGCTCCCACTGTTTCTCGAATCCTTCCTCAAACCATAAAAGAAGAATTAGCCAGGACTATTCTCACCGTACAATACTTGCTTAACCGTTCAGCCAGGCCAGTGTCGATACTTCGAGGGAGGTTTTCCAACGCTTTCGCGAAGTTCCTTAATTAAATAACCTCTTTTCTCTGGGGGCGTAACCCCGCTGACACTTTTCTGGACACCTACTTGGTTTATAGCATTGATCGTTAAGTGACGAATATCCTGATAAGTAGCATATACTCACAGTAGGATCGGGATCCAAATATCATCGTATGATAATGTTGAAGGAATCCTACCAACATTCATCAAACTCCAAATGGTATGCATCTCTTTGCAAATTTCAGTTTCTTTAGAAATTCCCGATATATATTTTTGCCCCATGCTCTTATGACCTTGGCGTTGGTCAAAATATCATAAGTCACATGTCAAGTTCTACCCATCATTATCTTGTTAATTTGAACCCATCCGTACATATCCTTGACGTTGGCCAAAATGATCATACGACTGTCCCAAACTAACTCATCTATCTATGCAACAAATGAATACCCAGCAGCAACTAAACACTATGCCTTGGCGTTGGTCAAAATACATAGCTTGAATACTACTGAATACCCAGATGAAATGACGGAGGGCTACGAATGGTTTTGGCGAAACCGTGAACGTAGTGAACTTGATATAACCGAAGGAACCTGATAGCTTTTTAAAAGGAGTGGTTAAAGCTCCGCATTTAAAAATATCTATTTTTAAAATTAACCGAGTGGTTTCTTTTAAATTGTTCCAACGGTTAAACTTTTGGTTTATTTTCTTTGCATTATAAATAATGCGTCCCATCATTAACCTATCATTGCAGAAAACAACAAAAATACAACGTCCTCTTATGCCATCCGCATTCGCCACGGGGTCCCGTCATCACCCGTTAGGTTACTTAACTAACGACAGAGCGGGGGCTGGGCTAGCGCGGGTGTAAAACATAAGTGACGTCTAAATAGCTATCATATATAGATATTGTACATTCGTCAGACGCAATAATAAGCATTCCAGATCACAGATGAACTTTATTGGATTTGCAAGCAATCCGTGTTTGTTTTGAGCCTGCAATAAAAAACGGATTACACAGTTGTGATGAATAGCCATTACCCCCACCCAAGACCCCAACGGGTACGGCAAACTACCCGCCCGGCAGTTTGTGCACCCCACCTTGGGTCTGTCCTAGGAGCAAAAACAGTAAAATGAAATAATACAACGGTGGCTACAACCGCAACCTGGATGTGCCCCGCAAAATAATATTACAACAAATTACATTTACATCAAATGAATTAAATAATAACCCATCACATAACCCCGGCTATACATCACAACAGTCCAACACAGTTCATATGCACAAACAAATAAAAATCCATTACAGAAATGTGCAACCCCCTGCCAACCGACATACTAGCAGTTAGGGGAGGTTTACGAACACATTACACAAACACAGATATAATCCAATAAGCAAATACTGTATAATTTCGATCGATTAAACACATTTAATATTGCTCCAATACTTCTCTGTAAACTTGAAACCTGAGCAAAATTAAAAAATACCAGAAAATCCCAAATATCACAGAGAACCATCACAAGAAAAATGGGTCCCTGAATCGTCAATTCGGCGGCGGAAGCGCGATGGGATCGGTGCTATCCGCCGCGGTTCCGCGGCGCCGTAGGCGATTCAGGGGACCAAATTTTTTGTGTGTTCTACTACTGTCATTTTAAGCTTTCTGAACATCCCTGAAAAAAATTTGGACTTCATTTATAAATCGACAGAAACTTGATATTTTAGGGTTTTCCGGTTTCGTTTTTTCCGTTCGAAATTCATACAAATTTGCAAAAAAGTTATTTATTGTTTAGCGAGGCTCTGATACAACTGTAAGTCGATGTACAACACCCCAATACTTGTGGGGAGGCGGAATTTTCAAAAACGAACTTGTTTAGTGAACAAACATCGACTAACCGCTTGAATCGAAGCTAAACGATAACTAACTTAAAACATAGAGTTTCTATGCTACTATGTTTAGGGATTATACCTAACGAATCGTGTCCTTCGTCTTTGCGAACTCCACCTCCTCCTCGGCCTTCTCGAAGTAGTAGACGATCCACCCGAGAGCTTTACTCCAAGCTTAGCCTCTAAACTTGAGGCAACTAATCTTCTTTAAGTGCTAATCAAAGAAGCTAGGTGATATAGAGTGAGGGTTATGGTTTAATTAGTCTAACTAATCCTTGTACTCAACACATGAGAGGGGAGGATTAGGGTTTGAAGAGGGAGAGCTTGAGGAGAGAGAAGGTGAGGATAATAGTGAAGTGAGAAGAATGAGTTATCATAATATATATCAAGCATTTCTTTTTAATAAGAAAAGAAAAGAAATTATTTTACAACCATGCTTGATAAATATCTTGTGGTGATTCATCTCCATGAGTCATTAAGCAATTATGAAGCATTAATGACATGGATGAATCATCCATATGACTCACTAATCTTATTCAATGTATATGCCACCTAAACCTCCTTAGTCACCATCTTCTAGAAGCTTCTCGCGTAATTACGAGAACGCCCCTCCTTTCCGCAAAAATACGGAAAAACTTTAGACTGTATAAATCCAATAACCGGATACCAGTAACTGGCTTAAACCAAAGCCGACTGGTAAAAAACTGTCCGAAAGTCGTACGTGCGTAAACACACGTATGCGTCCGAACCCTTGTCGTAAAACCATACGACCTCTATATCATTTCGCCTGGAGTAGGAAAACTCTCTGTGTGGGACTCTAGAGACTCGACTACTACGCTGGCAGTGGGTTTAACCACAGACCGCAAGCGGCACTAGCTGTACGTAACGGTCCCCAGGTAGATGTCGATAAGAAGGCCGATGAGGAAACCCATCCGAACTCCTACTGAGCCTGATGTGACAATCTCCGTACAGTCCGGTCCGTTCATCTTAGACTATCGCATATCGGTCCTAGAGGGGCGGCAAGCGTCAGTCCCCTAATAGCGGTATAAGTCGTGTCGGAGCGAAGCCCATTACACCCTGAGAAACTACTGGAACCTACCAGCAAATCTCGCTTGCCCTGGCCAGGGACTTTGCGTAATGGCTCTCTGACACAGCGCGATATCAACCCCCAATACTGGGAGAGACGAATCCTGTCTAACCGCCACTGCCTCTAAGTGCTCGGGACTGCACCCAACTGCTACCTGTTTGCACGACTCCTTTGAGCCGTGGTAGGGAAGCAATCTAAGAACAGTGGGACACACTCGAGGCGAAGTAGCAGTGTCAAGTCTGCGGACTATGCTGTACTCATGTCACCTGGGAACTGTTCACTGACGACTGGTATAAAACCAACCAACAGTTCCCTGTGAGTCCTGTCCGGTGTACCCGTAACCTAACGAGCACCTGCATACTATCTCCAGTACGACGTACTGACGGCTGTGGGACAGACCATCTCCCCAACTGGGATGAGAAGCGTACACACTAGTCTACTCCGGAGTATCGATGCCCTGTCTCGATAATCCAACGACTAGGGACCTGAATAAGGATGTGCTTGTAGACTACCCAGCCCCCACTAGTGTGACTGCCATCACAACGCCGGTAGTCAAGCAAGATCCTAAGAGCTCTATCAATACGTATACTCACATATTAAGATAGAAAAACCAAGTAGCATACTACCATGTTTAGCAAGACTGTCATATACATGTGAATATCCCAAGCTTCCATTAAGTAATATACAAACTAGTATGATACAGTAATGGCCTTCTAGGGCATAAACACTAACAGTTTAACCATAAAATGTCAGCGTCACTAGCTGTACGTAACGGCTACATATGTATTGAATGAAAGAAAGGTTGACAAGCAAGCTCATCCGAATCCCTACCGAGCCTGTAAGTGACAATCTCTGTACAGTCATGTCTCTTCGACTAAGAGTGTCGCATACCGGGTTTAGGGGTGGATAACATTAGACCCCTAATAATTCGATAAGTTATGTCGATGTCAAGCTCATCACTCACCGAGAAATTACTGATCTACAATCAGTAAATCTCATCAACCCTTACCAAGGATTTATGGTGATGGACAACCGAATACAGTGCGGCATCAACTCCCTATACTGAGAAAGACAAATCCCTTCCGGTCGCTCACTGCCTTCATGTGCCTCGGGACCGTACCCAACTACAACAACAAAAAAAAGAAATCTCACATCTTAATTTAAACAAGCATTTTATCAATTTATCAAATATTTGGTTGCATAAACACAATAAATAAATAAATTATAACATAGATCGAACCAAGGATAAAAAAATTCATAACATAGATCCATTACAGTCACAAAAACTTTACATTGTCTAAACCATTACAATTACATGAAAGAAAATCAAGATTACAACAAAGATTATCAAAATACTTGCACAATGGATGGACGTTATTGGATATTTTCCAACCGAGTGAGTAGACATATGCCTAGATTTTGCCACTTAAGCCATCCTTACAAATCTAAAATGCCATAAAGAAGAAGAATTATGGATGGTTGTAATTGTAATTTGAGGCAGACAGTAGGCAACCACTTAATGGATATAGAGGACAATATTGGAAAAGAAAAAATAATAATAGGGTCATGCGCATTACATGTGATTCTTTCCATTGATCTTAAAGTTTAACAAAATAAAAATAGAGGGGGGTTAAGAGGTAATGCAGATAAGGTAGAGTGGGTATTGGTTTAGGAAAAAAGCTTAAATAGGCTTTTAGGAATAGGCAAAACTAGATGGGTGTTTTAAGAAATAAGCCATATCATAACCCTAACTTTCGTTAAACATTCGTCTTTACTATGGTACTTGCACTGTTTGTTTGAGATAATGGCTTGTTATTGATGTTGTTATATGTTCGACATAGACTTGCATAATCTTGTCCCTTTCACACAGCACAACTCATTTCCATTGTATTGATTTGGTTGGTAGTTTTTAGATCAGCATCGAATATAGCCAAAGAATTTTTTATAATCGATCCCTATATGATTATAAATTGAGAATAATGGAGAAAAGAGACCATAGGAGGGGATTTCCTCCTATGGCGTCGAAAAATATCCCTTTCATCATTTTTTCCGACGATCGGCACCCACCATCTTCATCGTTATTATCTAAGATGTGGGTACGTCAAATTTCATGCGATTCTACAAGCTTTTCACGAGCGGAAAAAATGATGTATGCAGTTAAATTTGAGCACATATGGAAAGATATTGATCAGAAACAACCAGTGAAAACAAAAGGGTCGATAAATTTTGGATAAAAATATACAATTTTCCGTTGTCGGGATTGGAAGCCGAGTCCGTCCGGGTGAAAGACAGATATCCTAACCGGACAAGACAACAATGTATTGTCATGACAAAGACATAATTAATTATATTATATATATATATATATCTTTTCTTCCTCCTTTCAAGCTTTTTTGCTGTCCAGAACCACCATCTCAGGGCCTCACTCATCCAAAATATCCGTGTCTCTCTCTTTTCTTTAAAACCTATGCTTTTTTTTAAAAACTAGAATCGAAAAGAAAAGAAGGGAACATAGAAGCTTAAATTAAAATTACTAGGTTTTTTTGGTTGGGGCAATGCACTTGAATGTGTACTAGATATTAAATGGTGATTATCCATCCTATTGATTAGTCGTGGCAAATGAAGCGAGCCAGAGCGATTCGCGAAGCGGATACTCACTTCGCGTATCGACCGACTCGTTTCGCGAATCGAGGCGAGTTGAGTTCGTCTCGCTTAGCCGACGAGGCGAAGTGAGACGAGTTCAGCAGCAGCGAAGGCTGGACATGCTCTCCTTGCCGCCTCCCCTAAGCGAATCGCAAGACGAGACGAGGCGACTCGCCCGACTCTTGATTTTTTTATTTTAAAAAAAAAACCTTTCTTAAAACGTCTCAAACCCTTTCTTGAGACGGCTCAGTCTTTTTAAGTCGGTTCAAAATATAACAGGAAAGTTTGATTCTTCTCTGTTTTTTTAGACGACTCAGGCTTTATTTGAACCGGCTCAAAATATGACAGTTGGGAATTTTTTAAATAGTTTTGACCTGATCTCTTTCCTATTTTGTAGGATTCTTTCCCATCTATTAAAAGCAATTACGTGTTGAACGAAATTTTTATCAGAATCGTTATAAAAAATAAATCAAATTTCAATTAAATAACACAATTTATTTCTTTTACATTAAAGACCGAACTCACTCGGGCTACCTACGTATCCCTCCCAAATATTGAGCTCAATAAGAGAGAATCAGGTTTATGCGGTTCTTTTTCTACTATTACAGTTCATTCTCACTACTCGTCACCCCAAGTGTGGTTTCTCCTTCGGTGTTGGTCCCGTTCAATCCTGTATGCTCTTCAGGTAGATAATCCGAATCCAAACTGTAATAACCGGTTACCCTGTGTACATATTATCCGTATTTTAATAATATTTTCCCTAATTCAATCCCTATTATTATTCCCTGTTAACTATTTTTCTATACCCTAATATTTTTAATTCCTAACCAAACATTTTTCCTTATCTTTTTCCATGGCCCAAAACCCAAATCCAATAACCCAATTCTTTTACCCTCAACCGCCATATTTCTTTTTGAAATTCCCTCATTCAAACCCCACTTAATTCACAATTATTCCCCTTGATACCTAAATATATCATATTAATTCCTATTTAATTATATTAAATCTCTCTCTCCCCCTTAAAAACACACACACTCTCTCTCTCTCCTGCTCATCCTCTCTCCCCCCTCTCCCTCACAAACTCTCTCTCTCTCTCTTCTCGATCTCTCTCCTCCTTTCTCCCGCTCACTCACCGATGTACCCACAACACCCTCCACGAGACCATGCCACCGTCATCGTCATCGCCTTCGCCCTTATCAACTCTGATCAACTCCTTCGCCGTCGAGCCCTACTTCAACCTCCACCCCTCTTCAACCCCCACCACCCCCGTGACCCACCTTGTCGCCGCGACCACCGGAGCCGCCTGTAAGTGTCACGCCCCGCTTCCCAGAGTGCGCTAAGATAGGCACGTGACAGAGCTAACCATGCTACCTGTGGATAGGAAATATCCCTCCACAGTCACATTACGGCTGTAGAGATATCAAGAATAATAATAAACAACTATCTAATACATGTCCATGAGCCAGAATAACGAGTCAAGAATAAAATAATGCGGAAGCAAAAGAGATCCAATACAATAATAACTGGAATGTACGTCCCATAATGCGGGCTCACATCAGGAATGAAAATACTGAAAGGAAACTAAACTAAACTAATAACAGGTCCTCACTGCTCGGTCTGTTGATCAAAGTACTCCTGGACAACCTGCGATAAGGGTAAGGGATCTGGGTCATGCAAAACCCAGACGTCAGTGCGTCATAATATCAATAATTCAAGGCAAGCGGGATATAATGAATATATGCAGGCATGAAGTATGAACAGTAACAAGTAAAACGTAACATGAATATAAATCAGTGAACATGATATAAACAGGTGAAGTGCAGTGAGTAGTCTAAACTATTCTATAAGGTGATTTACTCTAAAAGTATTCGAAATCAATGAATGTAATCCTCATCGTAACTCATCGGTCTATGCCCCGTTCATTCTCCACTGGACCACGGTACAATATATAATAGACTGTGAGTCTATATCCCGTTCATACCCCACGGGACCACGGTACAGGATGTAATAGCCCTTTGAGTTACGTTCAGTTACAATCTTGATTTCCCCATACCCCTAAGGTTACGTGTGTAAGTCAGGTATTGATAAATCTGAGACTAATGCCAACACAGGATCAAGCAGGTACATGTTTGTCTGTATAGACAACAGGAAATGTCCGTAGGGACAACAGGTCAAGATTGTCGGCAATAGTAACAAGATCAGGTAATATGTCACGCTGTGGTACATCAGGCCATGTCAGGTGGTGTACATGTATTAAGTCATGTCAAGTAGTGCACAGGTATTAAGTCATGTCAGTAGTAGTGTATCAGGTCATGTCATGTAGTGTACAAGTGTCGAGTGGGTGCTCATAATCAAACTGTAATAAGTATGGGTACACAAAATCAAGTGTGGAGTACTAATATAACAATAAAATGGAATAATGTGATATGGTATGCAAATAGATATAAATTCAAAGATATGGATGTACACCTATCGATTAGGGTTACATTTATAGTTCCAATACTAATTAGGATGCACTTTATTAGACATGGGGTGTTAATATCACAGTATTATGTATTAATGTGATCTATGGATGCAATTATATATATTTTAAATGAGATGGATGCAAACGGGTATCCGAAAAACAGTAAAGCAGTAAAATGGTATTGTGGGATGTACAACTAAGCAATATGTGATATAAATATTGATATGGATGCAGTATATTGTAATGTAACAAGATAGGTTTTCATGACCTAGATCTGAAATGATATGAATCGATGCAAACGGAACATCGAAAAGTTATAAAACTAAATGTAACGACCGTGTTTTCTAATACCTAATAAAATATATTTTATTTAGATTTCTACTATCAAATAATTATTTATGTGTTCCGTTAATAGAAGAATAATTTTTAAAGTAATATTAATAATTTTCAAGGCATCGAAATATGATTAAAGGAATTTTCTAAAATCTATTTATTGTTTTATAGGCTTAAAATGTTTTAGTAAGATTTTATAACGCCTTAAAATAATCTATATATTTTTATTATCAATAAAAGTAATTAATTCGTAATTAAAAATATTTTAAAGGATAAACTAGATATTCTATAATTTTAGTAACTAGTTAAAACCATAGGAACGGTTATATTACTTAGTTTTAGCCCAAAACTATTTTTATACTAAAGATAATAATAACATATATTTTCTGAAATTTTTCCATAATTTTCCCGTGTTTTTAACTATTTTTAACAATTTTTTTAAAGCCAAATCCAATTTTGAAATAATAAACAGAATATTATTTTATATATATAAAAAAATATAATAAAATAATTTAAAATCCCTTTGATCTGGACCGTTGGATCCAAGATCCAACGGCCCAGATCACACCGGCGCACCCACGTGGTGGGGACCACGCGAAAACGCGTGGTCTCCACACGCGCGACACGTGGCAGGCAGCGGGTCTCTTGGCGGAGCGATCTCAGCCGTTGGATCTCAATCCAACGGCTGAGAAAAGAGGTGGTGGGCGCAATCATTAACAGGATGATTCGGCAATGATTAGCAGCGCAGATTTTCGTGTATATTTAACGGAAATTTTGGATTTTTATGGTTGGTGAAAACGCTATAAATAAGCACCTTCAAACACTGATTTCTCACACCACCGAACTCCAAAAATTTTGAAAAAAATATCGTGCCTTCGTATCGACGACGCCGACGCTACGGCTCTACCCAATCACCGAGGAAAAATCGGGGCGCGGAGCTATTGAGGATTTTGTACACGCCTACATTTTCAACCCTTCGGCATCCGACTCAAACAAAAGGTAGGATCCGTCTCTCTCTCCCATTTTCCTGTCACCTTCTTCTTTTTCAATAACCTAGTTCCAACTTATAATCATCAACCCCTATTTAAAATATTGTTATAATATTTGTGCATACCTATTCCTTATACCTTCAATAATGATAATGTTAACCCATATTTTAAAACGGTGTTTAAATTTCCTCTGTACACAAAAGTATATTGCACACCCATCATATCTGAAATCTGATATACTTAATGTCATAACCAATGAATTGTCATTTCACCTCTGACATACCCATACTATAAAAATGATCTCGAAATAGAGTACTTCCACAAAATACTCTCGTTTAATTAAAATATTATATTTGTTTAAAATATCCATAAGAGATAAGAGATGTGAAATAAATATTTTAGATATGACATACGTATATTTTACTTACACTTTTTCATCAACTACTATAATATTGTTAAACCTCCTTCAACCTTTTTAAAGAAGAAAATACTAAATTTAAATAACGATATCTTTTCAAAAGGAATATTTAGTATCTTATTAAAAGGTAAATTTAAAATAACACCGATCTAGGGCAAAGAAAGGGTTGTAGGCATCGGTCGTTTATCTAAACCAGACTTTGTGGTGCCTAGGCTAGACAAGTGGGAAAGGTAACTTTAAAAGGCCCGTCTCACGGTAATTCGTGAGCGGATCCCTCCTTTCCTTACTTGTGCTTACCTGGCTACAATTGGCGGTGAAGAGGCGATTTGAGGACCTCACAATTTGTCCTTTTGGAACAGTTAGGAGCAACTAGATTTTCAAATAAAACCCTCTTGCAAAAGATTTTCAAATAAACACCACAACCTTTTATCGAAAGGATATTTTCTGTAAAACATTATGCTTTTCCAAAATAATAAATATCTCAAATATCATGGTTTTTGTTAGAAGTAATAAAAGATAATTAAATACTATTATTTCTTTTTAATTAAGTTTTCCCTAAGATGAGACGAAGTACTTTACGAACCCTAGAAAATAAAACGAGTGGTTGTGGAAGGCCATATTAAACGAGATCAATACACTTTCTAAAATTTCCAGTTTATGACAACATGACACATACAAAACATGATACGGTTAGGGTTAGAATGCGCGGACCTAGGTATGGAATACTTTATGAAGATCCCTGCAGGCAGGGTGAACAGTCCAAAGTGTGGACGACTATACAAATATGAAGATCCCGATATTCCGGGTGAACAGTCCAAAATGTGGACGACTATACAATGTGGAAATTCCATGCCTAGAGGTATACGCACTAACTCTAATTCGTCAAAACCTTTATACTGAATCACGGGGATGGGTAGTTTGATTAGGCAAGGATAATTCGGAACTCGGATTCCCCTACTACTCGATCATGATCCCGGGAAGTGAAACGGTACATTTCACTTCCTCAGTTGTTGTTCCGTGGCCACAACGGAATAATCGCGAGTATCCGGACCCTTATTTAACAAACTAAAACGTTTACAATACCTATTGATACTCAACGCTAAACCCACATCATGTGCTATACCTACCTGTTACCTTATCCGTCTTTCTTCATAAGACACGAGTTATTCAGTATCTTGGATGTGGATATTTTACCAGTTTAGACTTGTTATTTATTATGGAACTGAAGGGTGGTAATACCTGTGCACTTGAGTGATATTCACGCTAGACAAAGCTTCATCGTAGTCATGGGACACCTTTCGGGAATGTTCACGCTACCACATTGATTTCCATTTCAGGCACGAGCATCAGCTCATACTGCTTCCAGCTAGTCATGGGATACCTCAAGGACACGAGTATGTTCACCCGTCAATTCCATCCATACACACCTTGTTTAACCTAATCCAACTCTTAGACTGAATATCCGTTTGACTTGACTTGAACCTTTACCAAACATATACAACCTACTCATATTCATATATCTAATTTGTATATAACCTCATACCTTTATACACATGTACATCATATTCATTATATACACCTGTTCGTTTCTATACCTTTACTTTCTTATAAGGCAATCCTACCCGAGTATAACTCGCCGACGGATCTTCCTTTTCTTCATCTATCTTTGGAATGTCCGACAGATAAGAATGAGTATTACAGCGAAGATCGAGGTGTGAAGCCAACTTATGAAAATTATGCAGACTGGACGATGGAAGATTAGCTAGTTTTAAATTTTTGTTGTTGCCCACATGTTTAGGGCTTTTTGTTTCTCCATTGATGTAATTAAACTACTCAGTTTATTTTACTCTTTCTTTTGGGATATAATAAAGTTTGGTTAATGGAAATAAAATACCTTTCGCTTTTATTATTTTGTTTTGGTACACATCCTGCATGTTAAATGTAACACCCGAGTTCATTTATACCAATTCCAGTTTCAGTATTTTACTTATTCATGGTATATTCCTGATTTAGCGTGTCTGGGTGCGAATAGTACTTTACATGTTACTGGGCATTCGACCCGAACCGCTTGCTTGAACCTGTTTGACTCTTATTATATATTGCCTTGACTTATTGCATGGATTAGTGCATTTAATAATTTAGTATATACTGGTATCTGTCTTGTATCGCATCTTTTGCATATAACATTACGAATCACGTAAAGTAATTTAAAATTGCATTTCATAGCCTGCTTGATACCCTAACCCTGTGGTAGCGTTCTTGCATCGTGTTCTCGTCCCGTTCAGTAAAACAGACGTGTTTGGATGGCTACGCGCACGTACGTGCGTCCGTTCTTGGGGGTATGCATTTTATTACATAATCCTTCATTTTAAGTTTTGGAACTCACAAATAATTTTCGTATCTCAAATCCAAAATTTTGGACCCGACCGGGACGTATTTCGGAATTATTTTGTATCCCGCCAAATTCTATTAATTCTTAAATTCCTTAATTCATTAAACATTTTTTCTTAACAACTCAGATTGCCCTCACAACTAAATAAAATATTTCTAACAATTAAATCTCTTTAAATATTTCTAAATAAAATCTTATCCCTAAACAATTCTTTTCCCTCAGCCAATCAAACTCTCCATTTCATTTGCCGGCCCCACCACAAATCTTTCTCTCTCTCGCTTTTCTCTTTCTCTCTCTCATTTTCTTTACTCTCTCTCCTTCTCTCTCTCTATTTCTTTCTTTCCTTCACCACTAATCGACAATCTTCTCTCTCCTCCTCTCTCTCTCTCCTCTCATTTCTTCCTCTCTCTCCTCTCACGCCCGCCTCTCTCTCCTCTCGCGGTGCGCGAGAGTCCCGTCACCTCCCTCGTCTGCTACGATCACCTCCCTCCGTTTCTTCTTCTCCTTCTTCTTCTTCTTCTCGTCTTCAAACTTGAGCACCCCACGAGAACCCTAGCCGTCGTAGTCGCCACCTCCATCCTCAATCCCGTCACCACCTCTTTCCCATCTCCTCATCCTCGTCGCCGTCGCCATCTTCTTCCTCTTTCTCCTTTACCCTAGCCCGCATCTCTCAGAACCCCCCACGACTGCCAGAACCCATCACCATCGCCGCGACCTCCTTCGTCGACCTCGTCACCGCCACCATCACCTTTTCTTTCCTCTCTTCTCCTCCATCTCCCTGCAACCGAGCACTCTCCCCGTTGAGAACCCTAGAACCCTGCGTCCCCACCTGCATCCACCTCACACCGACGCCCTAACCTGCGCCAGCTCGTCGCCGTCTCATCGTCGGCGGCATCCTCTTCATCACAACTCTCTCCCTTCCCTCTCCTCTTCTGCCTACGGCCCCCAGCCACCAGAAATCCTGCACACCCATACACCCGAAACCAAAACCAAGTACTGCACACCTTTGCACCGCCGGAAAACCCATCACCGTCGCCCCTAGCCAACTCCTCTGACCCCTTGGCGACTCCAGTGCACCGGGGGGTAGTTCTCTTCTTCTTCCCAATCTCTTATCCTTTTCTTTCCTTTCTATTCTTCCCTCTTTGTAAACTCTTAATCTTGTTCTCTGTTGTTTCTGGTTCGCCGAAAACTGACGTGCCGTCGACAATCCCGACGACCCAGCGAGCATACCTGGCCCGTGTGATCACACTGTGCGTGATTTGGATCCGTTACGTGTACCGTGCGCGCATCGCGACGTTTTCCGCCGATGTGAGACGTTCCGTATTCCCGTTCCTGATCCGATCAAGGCAAGTTAATCTTGCTACATGCTAGTTAAATCATTTTATACCTATTCTAATATATATAATACCTGTAGTTTAAATATAGTACCCCATGCAGCATTTTATAATATTTTGATGTTCCGTTTGCATCTGTTTGTGTTATTTTAATATCTAGAACATGGAAACATAGATTGTTGCATGTTAGATTCCGTTATACTCCATCCATACCAGTATTTCCATCACGTATTGCTTAGCGGTACATCCCATGTCACCATGTGATAGTTTTATAACTTTGGATACCGTCTGCATCCATTTCATTTAGAATATATATATCATTATACCCATAGATCGCTTGAATTTTATAACACTGTAATATTGATACCCATGTTTTATAAATTGCACCCTATTTAGATTGGGAACTATAAACGTAACCCCATTTATATTTTAGATCACATAATTACAATTGTTTATAGCCGCATTACCCTTGTTGTAGTTTTACCCTATCGGACGACCGATTGCATACGTTTAGCCTTATTCACATTCAGTTACACCTATAAATTGTTTTGATGCATATTAATATGATTTCATCATTCACATGTGTTATACTGCATCCCTGAAATGTTAAAAGTATTCCTTAAGCCAAACTGATAACTGTACTTCTAATAATTTAACCTGTACCTATTTGCATGTCATATTACTTATGCCAGTTTATTGTCCTGATGGTATCCATGCTCGATTATTTATAACCCTGATTATGCTAGCCGTTTATGAGCACACACATGATATCTTTTACACCTTGACCTGACTCGCTACACACATATTGTTTGACCCGACATGGTACCGTACACTACTTGACCTGACCTGGTGTACCATGGCTTGACCCGTTACTTGATCTCGTGTCTAATACCAACAAACCTGACATGTAGTCCTCACGGACCGCTCCTGTTGTCGATCCAGACAAACCTGCTCTTACCTGACCCTGTGTTGGCATTAGTTCTTGATTACTGAATACCTGACTTGAACACTTATAACTTGGGGGTATGGGGAAATCAATGATGAAACCTGACTTGTAACTCGATAGTGTACTACCTTTACTGATCAGTTTTAGAGGCTAGGCCAGCCTTGGGATGATGCTGCTGACATCATCCATCTATACATATTTCCTGTTTTAGTGCCTAGCGGCATGTCTCGGATTCAGCCCGAGAATCTTGACCGTGGTCTCGGGTATGCACGGGATACTATTGAGTTACATCGATGATTCATCAAATTGATTTCAAAGACTTGAGAGTAGATAACCCAATAGAACAGTTTAGTTTACTCACTGCACACTACCCTTCACTACCCTGATTTACATTACTGTTATATCTGCCTTTCATTCATGATTATATTTGCATTGCCTGTTACCCTGTTTATATTTTATTGCTTGATGACATGACGCGCTGACGTCTGGGTTTTGCATGGCCTAGATCCTTCTACCTTGTTGCAGACTGATCAGGAGTATTGCCGCTGTTAGACGAGCGGTGAAGTTCCTGACGGTATGTAATTTCACTTCCAGGTGTTTCATTTATTGTATCTTTTGGCTTCCGCATATTGTTATTTCTTGACTCTTTTACTCTGGCTTATGGATATGTACTAGATAGGTAGTTTACTTTCCTGTTCTTGATATATCTACAGCCGTAATGTGACTGTGGAAGGATGTTTCATATCCACAGGCAGCATGGTTGGCTATGTCACATGCCCATCTTAGCGTACTCTGGGAAGCGGGGCGTGACATTAAATATTCATACGCTTAACGTAACTGTATTGAATAGACCACCTTCAATACAGTTAGGTTGCGGACCATGCCATGTCATCCTTCTCCTTCTTTTGGGAAGCGGGGCGTGACAGGTTTTTGTGGTGGCCCATGCAGGTCCTCTTGTGTACTAAAATGAAACCGTTAACTGACTTATTATATTTTTGAATCTTATCCATCTATACCGATATCATAGTTTTCCTATGTCCCTTGTCCCTTCCTTGACATTCTGTACCCTGACCATGACATTTCCTTCTGGTCATGGCAAATCTTTCCAACGAGGATGACATGTCCGATATTACTTTTGAATCTACATCTGGAGATTCAGACGACGAAGTCGTAGACTCTCAGGCAGTTATTTCTGACAGCGACTCGAAAGACGAAGAAGTCGATACTGGAACTCCGGCGCCTATAATGGCCAATAACTCCGAAGATGAAGAAGAAGATCCTATAGAAGATGAGCATATACAGGAGGGGCCAGAAAAAGAGGCACCTGCGGCGGAAGAGAATCTTATGGAATATGATCCGGATGAGGATACTCCTGTAGAAGGAGAAGACCCTATAGAGGTGGAATCAGAGAGCGAGGCTCCTGCCAAGAATGAGTCGAAGGACGAAGCTTCGAGTGAGGAGGAACTCAAGGCCGAAGAAACGCAGGCAGTTGTCCCCGCAAGGCGCCGTGGGAATAACCGTACCTTTCTTAGTGCGAGGGCCTATCACCACTTGTTGAACTCCCGTAATCGAGACTAATAAGTCTTTTCCCTTTCCTTGGCCGAATAAAACGATGTAAGAACATTAAGGGCATGTCCTTACTTTTCGTTTGTACTTTCCATATTGAAGTCGGACAATAAAATCTCAGTTTCGAACAAAAATCTCTCTTATGTCTCTTGCTCTTCTTATTAGTCTCTCTCTTGCATTGATTGTTGTTCTTCCATCCAAGCTATTATCTTGTCTCATCCCTCAGCCTGTTTGTAACGTAACCTATTCTGATCATCAATGGCTGGACGACACCATCACCGTAACCGAAGGGGAAATGGAGTCAATGAAGCCGCTACTCAGCAAGCAGCTATGCTACAAATGATGCAAGGACTATTGGAGCAATAGCTGCAGCAGACAACTGCCCTTCATAAGAGCTACGAGAAAGTAGGCAGCAGTAAGCAGAGATTTTAAGTAAGGCACTAACCCCAGTTCCACAAGGTTCGGCGGGAGTGAAGCAGTTCAGATCACTCCACCCTAAGACTTTTTCAGGGAAGGAAACTCCTTTAGAAGCTGAAGAATAGCTTAAGGGAACAGTCAATGATCTCAGTGCCGCCTAAATTCTGAAGGACGCGTAGGTGAACATCGCTGAGCTACAACTTACGGATAATGTCAAGATATGGTGGGAGGCAGAGGAAAGTAGATCGAAGGAGCCCATCGACTGGGAAAGGTTCAAATAGCGTTTTGATACCCAGTACTTTCCATTCGTGGCACACTTAAAAATGGAACGGGAGTTTATACAGTTCCAACAAGGGAGCATGTGGGATAAGTCGGTGGACGAGTACGCTTCGGAGTTCGCAAGGTTAAGTCGGTTCGTGCATCATCTGGTGGCAACCCCAGAACTTTATGCTAAGAGATTCCGACAAGGATTGGACCTGAAGACACAGTCCTCCATGTCTTCTGCTACCTTATCAACTTATGATGAAATTTTAGAGGCGGCATGAAACTTTGAAGACCTTCAGAGACGCATAAGGAAGGATGGCCCTTTGTCTGGTATTAAACGACCAACCAATCAAATTCTTGAGGGATCATCTTCCAGATTCTACGGGAGACAACCACCTAAGAGACCAGCAGTACCAATTATCTTCGGAAAAATAGCCGTTGTATGCAACCACTGTGGTAGGACCGGACACTACATGAGAGACTGTCGCATTTTGAACAAACTTTGCATAGTCTGTGGGTCTCTGGATCATGCCATTGGGGACTGTCCTCAGAGAGGGAGACAATCAGGCCCCGTCAACAAACCGGCTAATTATGGGGCACCAACACAAGGAAACCGGCCACTTTCTGCCACTAAACCAAACCGGTCAAGGGGCAACACCAAAAGGACCACCCTTACCATCACAAGAGCGTGTTTTTCAGCAAGCGCAGAGCAATGGACCCAAAAACGCCAGACTTTCACCATGACAGCCAAGAAGGCTGGTACCACGTGGCAAGACAGCAGAGATACTCTTTTCTTCTTCAACCTTTCTTTCGATACCATTCTTATTTATCTTTCGATGCAAATCTTAGTTGGACTCACCATAATTCCTCTAGTTTTCATAATTTCGACTAGTTGCCCTTATGTTATATCTTACAAGTTTTCCATCAATTCACAACCTTCCTTCAACTTCCAAACTTTTCTATCTGGAAACAACTACTGATTTTACATTTCCAATTCCTTATACCTAAACCCTTCAGAGATTTTACATGCATCAAATGATACACCAACTCGTGGGAGCGACACATGCAGCAAAGAGGATTCCTGACAGCGTTACTGATTTTCGTGCCTAGTAATGGCTACTCCTTTGAAAATTTTAAATATGAAATTATTCAAAGGAGGGTAGATCGTAACTATCACAACCATTCTTGTCATTCTTAGCAAACCGAGAAGTTTTAAACATCCACAACGATTTTCGGAGGAATAACTTGGTGATGTGATGTATCAGCGCGGCGATATAGTCGCATACGCGTCAAGACAACTAACGACTTGTGGACGAAATTATCATGTTCAGATTTAGAACTGGCAATGGTAAATTTTCATCTTGAAGATATAGAAACACTACTCTAAGAAGAACATGGGAACACGGATGGTTGAAACACATGAAGCGGATGAGAGAAGTCAAGTTTTATATGGGAGAAGTGCCGATTGGTTGGGACGACCCTGAAGATGGAGAATTTGTAAGATTGACATAATTGTAGAAAAAAAAAGGTGGA
Source organism: Agapanthus africanus (assembly GCA_030015575.1). Classification (NCBI taxonomy): domain Eukaryota; kingdom Viridiplantae; phylum Streptophyta; class Magnoliopsida; order Asparagales; family Amaryllidaceae; genus Agapanthus; species Agapanthus africanus. The sequence goes on from CM057337.1 coordinate 132,162,093, forward strand.
GATGGTGATACAATGCAGTGAGCGAGGAAAGCTTAGCCCACGACTCATCGGCCGTTTAACATCTCGGAAGGAGACGGTGGGTTTGTGTATAACCTAGTTCTGCTATTTTTTCTTGGAGGGCGTGCATAATGCTTTTATCCCTCACAGCTGAGAGGGTATGCTGGCAACCCTAGCCATACTTTTGATCATTCCGAGATCACGAAAAAGTTAGCATAACCTACGAGCAGCAACTGGTCTGAATACTAGAAGGATGAAATCTTGAGCGACCAGACAATCCAGCTGGCCAGAGCTATATGAAGGAAGAACTACTAGGCAGACATACACGGAAGCGAGGAAACGGGACGAGAGAGCGAGACCCAAAATATTTAGCCACGATAATCCCTTCTTAGTGATTTCTTTCTTCTCTTGACCTACCTTCTGAAATTTCGAGGACGAAATTATTTTAAGGAGGGTAGATTGTAACGACCGTGTTTTCTAATACCTAATAAAATATATTTTATTTAGATTTCTACTATCAAATAATTATTTATGTGTTCCGTTAATAGAAGAATAATTTTTAAAGTAATATTAATAATTTTCAAGGCATCGAAATATGATTAAAGGAATTTTCTAAAATCTATTTTTTGTTTTATAGGCTTAAAATATTTTGGTAAGATTTTATAACTCCTTAAAATAATCTACATATTTTTATTATCAATAAAAGTAATTAATTCGTAATTAAAAATATTTTAAAGGATAAATAACTAGCTAAAACCATAGGAACGGTTATATTACTTAGTTTTAGCCCAAAACTATTTTTATACTAAAGATAATAATAAAATATATTTTCTGAAATTTTTCCATAATTTTCCCATGTTTTTAAATATTTTTAACAATTTTTTTAAAGCCAAATCCAATTTTTAAATAATAAACAGAATATTATTTTATATATAAATAATAAAATAAAATAATTTAAAATCCCTTTGATCTGGACCATTGGATCCAAAATCCAATGGCCCAGATCACACCGGCGCACCCACGTGGTGGGGACCACACGAAAACGCGTGGTCTCCACACGTGCGACACGTGGCAGGCAGCGGGTCTCTTGGCGGAGCGATCTCAGCCGTTGGATCTCAATCCAACGGCTGAGAAAAGAGGCGGCGGGCGCAATCATTAACAGAATGATTCGGCAATGATTGGCAGCGCAGATTTTCATGTATATTTAACGGAAATTTTGGATTTTTATGGTTGGTGAAAACGCTATAAATAGGAACCTTCAAACACTGATTTCTCATACCACTGAACTCCAAAAATTCTGAAAAAAATACCGGTGCCTTCATATCGACGATGCCGATGCTACGGCTCTACCCAATCACCGAGGAAAAATCGGGGTATGGAGCTATTGAGGATTTTGTACACGCCTACGTTTTCAACCCTTCGGCATCCGACTCAAACAAAAGGTAGGATCCGTCTCTCTCCCCCCTTTTCCTGTCACCTTCTTCTTTCTCAATAACCTAGTTCCAACTTATAATCATCAACCCCTATTTAAAATGTTGTTATAATATTTGTGCATACCTATTCCTTGTACCTTCAATAATGATAATGTTAACCCATATTTTAAAACGGTGTTTAAATTTCCTCTGTACACAAAAGTATATTGCACACCCATCATACCTGGAATCTGATATACTTAATGTCATAACCCATGAATTGTCATTTCACCTCTGACATACCCATACTATAAAAATGATCTCGAAATAGGATACTTCCACAAAATACCCTCGTTTAATTAAAATATTATATTTGTTTAAAATATCCATAAGAGATAAGAGATGTGAAATAAATATTTTAGATACGACATACGTATATTTTACTTACACTTTTTCATCAACTACTATAATATTGTTAAACCTCCTTCAACCTTTTTAAAGAAGAAAATACTAAATTTAAATAATGATATCTTTTCAAAAGAAATATTTAGTATCTTATTAAAAGGTAATTTTAAAATAACACCGATCTAGGGCAAAGGAAGGGTTGTAGGCATCGGTCGTTTATCTAAACCAGAGTTTGTGGTGCCTAGGTTAGACAAGTGGGAAAGGTAACTTTAAAAGGCCCGTCTCACGGTGATTCGTGAGCGGATCCCTCCTTTCCTTACTTGTGCTTACCTGGCCACAATTGGCGGTGAAGAGGCGATTTGAGAACCTCACAACTTATCCTTTTGGAATAGTTAGGAGCAACTAGATTTTCAAATAAAAACCTCTTGCAAAAGATTTTCAAATAAACACCACAACCTTTTATCAAAAGGATATTTTCTGTAAAACATTATGCTTTTCCAGAATAATAAATATCTCAAATATCATGGTTTTTGTTAGAAGTAATAAAAGATAATTAAACACCATTATTTCTTTTTAACTAAGTTTTCCCTAAGATGAGACGAAGTACTTTACGAACCCTAGAAAATAAAACGAACGGTTGTGGAAGGCCATATTAAACGAGATCAATACACTTTCTAAAATTTCCAGTTTATGACAACATGACACATACAAAACATGATACGGTTAGGGTTAGAATGCGCGGACCTAGGTATGAAATACTTTATAAAGATCCCTCCAGGCAGGGTGAACAGTCCAAAGTGTGGACGACTATACAAATATGAAGATCCTGATATTCCGGGTGAACAGTCCAAAATGTGGACGACTATACAATGTGGAAATTCCATGCCTAGAGGTATACGCACTAACTCTAATTCGTCAAAACCTTTATACTGAATCACGGGGATGGGTAGTTTGATTAGGCAAGGATAATTCGGAACTCGGATTCCTCTACTACTCGATCATGATCCCGGGAAGTGAAACGGTACATTTCACTTCCTCAGTTGTTGTTCCGTGGCCACAACGGAATAATCACGAGTATCCAGACCTTTGTTTAACAAACTAAAACGTTTACAATACCTATTGATACTCAACACTAAACCCACATCATGTGCTATACCTACCTGTTACCTTATCTGTCTTTCTTCATGAGACACGAGTTATTCAGTATCTTGGATGTGGATATTTTACCAGTTTAAACTTGTTGTTTATTATGGAACTGAAGGGTGGTAATACCTGTGCACTTGAGTGATATTCACGCTAGACAAAGCTTCATCGTAGTCATGGGATACCTTTCGGGGATGTTCACGCTACCATATTGATTGCCATTTCAGGCACGAGCACCAGCTCATACTGCTTCCAGCTAGTCATGGGATACCTCAAGGACACGAGTATGTTCACTCGTCAATTCCATCCATACACACCTTTTTTAACCTGATCCAACTCTTAGACTGAATATCCGTTTGACTTGACTTGAACCTTTACCAAACATATACAACCTACTCATATTCACATATCTAATTTGTATATAACCTCATACCTTTATACACATGTACATCATATTCATTATATACACATGTTCGTTTCTATACCTTTACTTTCTTATGAGGCAATCCTACCCGAGTATAACTCGCTGACGGACCTTCTTTTTCTTCTTCTATCTTTGGAATGTCCGTCAGATAAGAATGAGTATTACAGCGAAGATCAAGGTGTGAAGCCAACTTATGAAAATTATGCAGACTGGACGATGGAAGATTAGCTAGTTTTAAATTTTTGTTGTTGCCCACATGTTTAGGGCTTTTTGTTTCTCCATTGATGTAATTAAACTACTCAGTTTATTTTACTCTTTCTTTTGGGATGTAATAAAGTTTGGTTAATGGAAATAAAATACCTTTCGCTTTTATTATTTTATTTTGGTACACATCCTGCATGTTAAATATTTATACGCTTAACGTAATTGTATTGAATAGACCACCTTCAATACAGTTAGGTTGCGGACCATGCCACGTCATCCTTCTCCTTATTTTGGGAAGCGGGGCGTGACACTAAACATGGGGTGCACGATTTTAAATACAGGTATGATATTTATTTAAATAGGCATATAATGAGTTATATAGCATGTAGCAAGATTAACTTGCCTAGACGGATCAAGAAACGGATGTGTACGGAACGTCTCACGTCGGTGAAAAGTCGCGACGCGCGCACGGTACACGGAACGGTTTCAAACAACGCACAAGGGTGATCATGCAAGCAAGGCACGTTCGCTGGGTCGTCTGGATCTTCGGCGTCGTCACGGCTCCGGCGATCTCAGGAAATTCAGAATACTATATCAAGAACAGAAAAATAAAGGGGAAGAAGAAGAAGAGGAAGAAGAAAAGAGAGGAGGGAAGCTCACTGGGGTTGCACTGTGGTCAAGGAAACGAGAGGGCGACGACAAGATCAACTGCGGCGATCTTCGCCAGCGGTGGAGCGGATGTGTAGGGGTGAAGGTTCAGGTTTCTTGTGTGTGCAGGGGCTCGGGGAGAGGAGAAAATGGCAGAGGAAGGTGAGGACGAGGAGAGGATGAAGACGAGGTGGTGGAGAGAAAGAGTGGTCGACGACGAGGCGAGCGCGGGGGCTAGGGTTCGCTGGGTTCTCGCGCAGAAAGAAATGAGAAGAGAGGAAGAAGAGTTATAATATATATAGGGAGAGAGAGAGATAATCTGAGAGAGGGGAGAGAGAGAATGAGATCGAGAGGGGTGAGAGAGGAGAGAGACAGAGAGAATGAGAGAGATCGAGAGGAGAGAGAGAGATTATGAACAGTATGGAGATATAAACTTTTATTTTTGTGAGGGGAGAGAGAAAGTGATAGCGCGGGTGAGAGAGAGAAGTGTGGGGCCCAAGGAAATGAAAGAAAGAGAGGGAGTTGGTAAATGGTTTTGATTTTAATTTTTATAAAAGATTTGTTTGTTAAAAAATATTATCAGTTAACGAGATTTTAAATGTAGAAATTTAAAATAAATATTAAATAAATTTGAATTTAGGCGGTATACAAAATATTCCAAAACACGCCCGGGTCGGATCTAAAATTTCAGATTTAAAATATGAAAAATATATACGACTTTCAAAATTCAAAATGAATGCTCAGGTAACGAAAATGCATACCCCCAAGAACGGATGCACGTACGCGCGCGTAGCCATCCAAACACGTCCGTTTCACTGAACGGGACGAGAACAAGATGCGCGGATGCTACCACGGGGTTAGGGGTATCATGCAGACCATGTTAAATAATTTTAAATTATTCTACGTGACTTAAAATGTTATCTGGTAAAAGATGCAATGTCCGATAAAATGCCAGTACGCACTAAACATGAAATGCACAGTCTATGTAAAAAGTCAGGGTAATTCATAAATATGAATCAAACGCGTTCAAGCAAGTGGGTCTGGTCGAATGCAATGTAAAATGTAAAATACTATTCGCACCCAAAACACGATAAATCGAGAAATACCACAAATAAGAAAATACGAGAACTGGAATTGGTATAAATGAACTAGGTTGTTATATTATACCCAACTACAAAAAGAATTTCGTCCTCGAAATTCCAAGAACAAGAAAGGATAAACAATCAAGAAACTACAAGAATAGATGTGGAAACTTCTGTCGGATTTCATCTTCTCGTTCCCAAGTTGATTCTCCATGCGAGCGATTTCCTTAAGAAAAAAGTACAAGAGGGATAACCTTGTTCTTAAGAACCTTATCCCTTCGATTCACAATCGACATCGATCGTTCCTCAAAGGTTAAAGCTTCTCTTACAGTCAGTTCTGAATGGTCCAACACGTGTGTTTCATCTCGAACATACTTACGGAGTTGATATACATGAAATACATTATGAACATTCGCCAAAGATTGCGGTAACGCCACTCGATACGCCACTTCTCCAACACGCTCCAAAATTTCGAAAGGCTCTACGAATCGAGGACTGGGCTTTTCTCGACTCCCAAAACAAATCACTCCTCTAGTCGGTGATATCTTCAAGAACACCAAATCACCAACCGCGAACTCTAGAGGTCTTCTCGATGTATCGGCCTAACTCTTCTGCCGATCTTGTGCTGCCTTCATATGATTCCGGATAGTATTAATTTTCTCCACTGTTTGCACGATCAAATCCGGTCCCAACAATCTTCGCTCTCCAATATCATCCCAACAAACGGGTGAGCGACACTTGTGACCATACAACGCTTCAAATGAAGCCATCTGAATAATCGCCTGAAAACTGTTATTGTAAGAAAACTCTACCAAGTGTAGATGATCCTCCCATGAACCCTTGAAATCTAACATGCAAGCTCTCAACATGTCTTCAAGAGTTTGGATCGTTCTCTCCGACTGGCCATCTGTTTGAGGATGATAAGCTGTGCTAAACTTCAATCGAGTCCCCAAACTTTCCTGTAAGCTTCTCCAGAATTGCGACAAAAATCGGGTATCACGATCAGAAACGATGCTCACAGGTACTCTATGCAATCTTACAATTTCCTGCATTACCATTCTGCTAACGTTTCCGTTGACTGACCAACTCGAAATGGTATGAAATGAGCTGCCTTGGTCAATCGATCAACAATCACCCAAACTGCATTGTTGTCCTTTGGACCCCGCGGTAGAGCCGTCACGAAATCCATGGTTATATGTTCCCACTTCCATTGAGGAATCGGAAGTGGTTGCAATAAACCAGCAACCTTTTAATGTTCAGCCTTAACTTGCTGACACACCAAACACTTCGCTACAAATCGGGCAATCTCCTGTTTCATGCCTTCCCACCAGAAATGCTGTCGTAGATCTCGGTACATCTTCGTGCCTCCTGGATGTACGGAATATGCCGAACTGTGTGCCTCCTTCATAACTTCTTCGCGAATGTCTCCCTTTGGCACACACAAACGACTACCATATCGCAACGAACTATCTTCATGAATCAACAAGTCCGTTCGAAGTCCAGCTTCAACTTGTTCTCGAAACTTCTGCAATCTTGGGTCCTGCAATTGCACTGCTTTAATATTCTCGATCAACGACAATTGTACTTGCAGCTGCATCAACTGTCCCGAAGAATGCAGTAGCACAATCTCCAAATCGAATCTCCGAAAGTCTTCAATAAGTTCCTTTTGTGCAGTCAACATTTGAATTGCTGGAAACCGACTAAGCGCATCCGGCACAACATTAACTTTCCCCGGATGGTACTTAAGATCAAGATCGTAGTCAGCCATAAGCTCCAACCATCTACGCTGCCTCATATTAAGCTCTTTCTGTGTGAACACGTACTTTAGGATTTTGTGATCGGTGAATACTTCGACCGTTTCGCCCAATAAGTAGTGTCTCCAAATCTTCAAAGCGAAAATCACAGCTGCTAGCTCTAAATCATAAGTTGGGTAATTCTTCTCATGGGTCTTCAACTGTCTCGATGCGTAAGCTATAACCTTCCCATGCTGCATCAAAACACATCCCAATCCTTTACCAGATGCATCGCTGTGAATCACCAATCCTCCGAAACTGTCTGGTACGGTAAAAATAGGATCGGTTATCAGTCTCTGCTTCAACTCCTCAAAAGCTGACGCACACTTATCCGTCCACACAAATGGTACTTCCTTGCGCATAAGCTTGGTCAAAGGCTCGGCCAAACGAGCAAAATTCTCCACGAACCTTCTGTAATATCCGGCAAGTCCAAGAAAGCTCCTGATCTCTGCAACGTTCTTCGGAATCGGCCAATCTCGAACTGCTGTAATCTTTTCAGGATCAATGGCGATTCCATCTCCGGACATGACATGCCCCAAAAACTTCACTTCTTCAAGCCAAAACTCGCACTTGCTCATCTTTGCATACAATCTTTCTTGCCTCAATGTCTGCAGTGCGATCTTCAAGTGTTCTGCATGCTCTTCAATACTCTTTGAGTAGACCAGAATATCATCAATGAACACCACTATAAACTAGTCCAAGAATGGTAAAAAGATTCGGTTCATCAAGTCCATAAATATCGCTGGTGCATTCGTTACTCCGAAGGGCATCACTAAATACTCGTAATGCCCATACCGAGTTCTGAACGCCGTCTTGCAAATATCTTCTGATTTAACTCGGACCTGATGATATCCGGATCGCAAATCTAGCTTCGAGAATACCCTTGCGCCACTAAGCTGCTCGAATAATTCGCCAATGCGAGGGATCGGGTACTTGTTCTTAATAGTCACCCGGTTTAATTCTCGATAATCAATGCACATTCTCCTCGTGCCATCTTTCTTCTTGACTAGAAGAACTGGAGCTCCCCAAGGTGAATTGCTGCTGCGAATCCAACCCTTCTCAAGTAATTCGGTAACTTGTTTCTTGATTTCTTCCAACTCCACTGGTGCCATTGGATAGTACGCCTTAGAGATTGGCGCTGCACCAGGAATAAGATCGATCGCGAACTCCACATCTCGTTTTGGTGATAAACCCGAGATGTCTTCAAACACGTCCATGAACTCTCGAACTACAGCTGGCGCTTCTTCTTTATCAACTTCCATTGACGAAAGAACATTGTTTGTTGGCCTAGCCCTAAACTCGACTGGCCCGACAGAACTGCTTCCTCCAGTAAAGATAAACTTCGGATGTCCGGGAATCTGGAAAATCACTTTCTTTGCCCTACAGTCAATGTGAGCGTGGAATGTGCCGAGAAAATCCATTCCCAAGACAACTTCATAGCTGCCGGTATCAATCACCAAGAAATCTGCAAAAAGCTCCCGTCCGCCAACAACAACAGAACAATCCTTACATTCTCTACTAGCTATGATCTTCTCATTCCCAGTGTGTATGTCCCAACAACTAGATAAGCTCGTGCAAGGAATCTAGTGTGTAGCAATAAACTTGGACGACATAAAACAATGGGATGCACCAGAATCGAATAACGCAAATGCGGGAAAACCATGAACAAGTAGGATACCTGAAACAACTTCTTCTGAAGCCTTAGCTTCCTCAGCTGTCAGGGTAAATGCTCGAGCTTGATTGGGTCCCTGAGTCAGCTGCTTCTGTCCCTAAAACTGCTTCTGCGGTTGCCTCTGAACATCATCCTTAAGATGAAGCTTCGACGGACAAGTATCAACGGTATGATCCGCTGATCCACAAACAAGGCAAAGTCCAAGTCTCTTTCGACAATCTTTCCAGAAATGACCCGATCTTTGGCAGAAGTCGTAAAATGCTCTTCCTTTCTGCACGGTTGCGACAGGCTTCTTCATAGGTACAACACCACGCCTATTCACCGGAATACCTCTGCGTGTACGCGCTTGGTTTGGTGTAAACGCTGGCTTTCATACTGCCACTGCTTGCTGCTGCGTACCCCCAGTCTTCATAGATAGGTTCTGCTGCTCTCGAGCCGCTGTAAACACTTGTGAGAAAGTGGTCAAACCCAGAGATATAATATGCCTCTAGATGTCCACATCCAAACTGCGCATGAACCTTCTTGCCCTATCAGCATCATTGGCAACCAAAGGTCCAGCGAATCTACTGAGCCGTGTCCACTCAGCCGCATGTACATCCACGGGTACGCCGTTCTGCTTCAAACTAATAAACTTTTCTTCCATTTCTTCCCATGCAGTCTGCGAGAAGAACTTCTTCAAGAAACTCTTCGAAAAATCCGCCCAACTGATCGGCTTGGGCAAGCGGGTCTCTTCCACAAGCCACCATTTACGGGCATAGTCCACCAACTGGATGCGTACCACATCCACTCTCTTGTCCTCTGGAATCTGTGCCGCAATGAGCAAATTCTCCGTATCAACCAGCCACTGCTCCGCTGGCAACGGCTCTTCCAGACCAGTAAAGACGGACGGACCAAGTCTCCTGAAATCCGCCATGGTACCCACACGATCAACTGGTCTGGCCACAACATTGTTTACGGACTGCTGGACGGTCCGCAAACCTTCCTGAAAAGCTTCGGCTTGCTGCTGGTTCAGGTCGGTCTGCCATTTCTGGTTCTCCAGCATCCCACGAATTACTCCAAGCAAAGCGGCTTCATCGACACGTCTCTGGTACGTTTTCAGATTTCTGTCTGCCATGTTCCTGAAACCAAAACACCAAAAGGATTAGTATGATAACAAGATTCAAACTATAGATCAAGGATAGGGATCAAGACTAGAACTCCAAGTTACTTGAATAGAATACCGCATTGTAACCATGCCGCGGTACATAGATACAATCATATAAGTCTACCCAAGTTGCCTAAATTTAAGAGATAAACAATAGGAAACCAAAGTTTCAAGTCGAGATGCAAAGAGGTTTGCATATCGTCAAGGTAAGAATCAGGAGGAAGTAAAGATTCAAAATGGCAAGATGGCAAAGTGGCAGGACATGTTCCTAATCTCGAGTATTCTGATTCGTGTATTGGGTCCAATACACAACTACAAAAGAATCAAACCCGATTAACCTAGATCCTGTGGCTCTGATACCAAAGGAACCCTGTCACGCCCCGCTTCCCAGAGTGCGCTAAGATAGGCACATGACAGAGCTAACCATGCTACCTGTGGATAGGAAATATCCCTCCACAGTCACATTACGGCTGTAGTGATATCAAGAACAATAATAAACAACTATCTAATACATGTCCATGAGCCAGAATAACGAGTCAAGAATAAAATAATGCGGAAGCAAAAGAGATCCAATACAATAATAACTGGAATGTACGTCCCATAATGCGGGCTCACATCAGGAATGAAAATACTGAAAGAAAACTAAACTAAACTAATAACAGGTCCTCACTGCTCGGTCTGTTGATCAAAGTACTCCTGGACAGCCTGCGATAAGGGTAAGGGATCTGGGCCATGCAAAACCCAGACGTCAGTGCGTCATAATATCAATAATTCAAGGCAAGCAGGATATAATGAATATATGCAGGCATGAAGTATGAACAGTAACAAGTAAAACTTAACATGAATATAAATCAGTGAACAGGATATAAACAGGTGAAATGCAGTGAGTAGTCTAAACTATACTATAAGGTGATTTACTCTAAAATTATTCGAAATCAATGAATGTAATCCTCATCGTAACTCATCGGTCTATGCCCCGTTCATTCTCCACGGGACCACGGTACAATATATAATAGACTGTGAGTCTATATCCCATTCATACCCCACGGGACCACGGTACAGTATGTAATAGCCCTTTGAGTTACGTTCAGTTACAATCTTGATTTTCCCATACCCTTAAGGTTATGTGTGTAAGTCAGGTATTGATAAATCTGAGACTAATGCCAACACAGGATCAAGCAGGTACATGTTTGTCTGTATAGACAACAGGAAATGTCCGTAGGGACAACAGGTCAAGATTGTCGGCATTAGTAACAAGATCAGGTAATATGTCACGCTATGGTACATCAGGCCATGTCAGGTGGTGTATATGTATTAAGTCATGTCAAGTAGTGCACAGGTATCAAGTCATGTCAGTAGTAGTGTATCAGGTCATTTCAGGTAGTGTACAAGTGTCGAGTGGGTGCTCATAATCAAACTGTAATAAGTATGGGTACACAAAATCAAGTGTGGAGTACTAATATAACAATAAAATGGAATAATGTGATATGGTATGCAAATAGATATAAATTCAAAGATATGGATGTACACCTATCGATTAGGGTTACATTTATAGTTCCAATACTAATTAGGATGCACTTTATTAGACATGGGGTGTTAATATCACAATATTATGTATTAATGTGATCTATGAATGCAATTATATATATTTTAAATGAGATGGATGCAAACGGGTATCCGAAAAACAGTAAAGCTGTAAAATGGTATTGTGGGATGTATAACTAAGCAATATGCGATATAAATATTGATATTGATGCAGTATATTGTAATCTAGTATGTAACAAGATAGGTTTTCATGACCTAGATCTGAAATGATATGAATGGATGCAAACGAAATATCGAAAAGTTATAAAACTAAACATGGGGTGCAAGAGTTTAAATACAGGTATGATATTTATTTAAATAGGTATATAATGAGTTATATAGCATGTAACAAGATTAACTTGCCTAGACGGATCAAGAAATGGATGTGTACAGAATGTCTCATGTCGGTGAAAAGTCGCGACGCGCGCACGGTACACGGAACGGTTCCAAACAACGCACAAGGGTGATCATGCAAGCAAGGCACGTTCGCTGGGTCGTCCGGATCATCGGCGTTGTCACAGCTTCGGCGATCTCAGGAAATTCAGAATACTATATCAAGAATAGAAAAAGAAAGAGGAGGAAGAAGAGGAGGAAGAAGAAGAGAGAGAAGGGAAGCTCACCGGGGTTGCACTGTGGTCAGGGAAACGAGAGGGCGACGACGAGATCAACTGCGGCGATCTTCGCTGGCGGTGGAGCGGGTGTGCAGGGGTGAAGGTTCAGGTTTCTTGTGTGTGCAGGGGCTCGGGGAGAGGAGAAAATAGCGGAGGAAGGAGATGATGAAGATGAGGTGGTGGAGAGAAGGAGAGGTCGACGACGAGGCGAGCACGAGGGCTAGGGTTCGCTGGGTTCTCGCGCAGAAAGAAATGAGAAGAGAGGAAGAAGAGTTATAATATATATAGGGAGAGAGAGAGAGAGATAATCAGAGAGAGAGAGGAGAGAGAGAATGAGATTTAGAGGAGAGAGAGAGGATCTGAGAGAGACAGAGAGAATGAGAGATCGAGAGGGGAGAGAGAGATTATGAACAGTAAGGAGATATAAACTTGTATTTTTGTGAGGGGAGAGAGAAAGAGATAGCGCGGGTGAGAGAGAGAGAAGTGTGGGGCCCAGGGAAAGGAAAGAAAGAGAGAGGGAGTTGGTAAATGGTTTTGATTTTAATTTTTATAAAAGATTTGTTTGTTAAAAAACATTATCAGTTAACGAGATTTTAAATGTAGAAATTTAAAATAAATATTAAATAAATTTGAATTTAGGCGGGATACAAAATATTCCAAAACACGCCCGGGTCGGGTCTAAAATTTCAGATTTAAAATATGAAAAATATATGCGACTTTCAAAATTCAAAATGAATGCTCAGGTAACGAAAATGCATACCCCCAACAACGGATGCACGTACGTGCGCGTAGCCATCCAAACACGTCCGTTTCACTGAACGGGACGAGAACAAGATGCGCGTATGCTACCACGGGGTTCGGGGTATCATGCAGACCATGTTAAGTAATTTTAAATTATTCTACATGACTTAAAATGTTATCTGGTAAAAGATGCAATGTCAGATAAAATGCCAGTATGCACTAAACATGAAAATGCACAGTCTACGTAACAAGTCAGGGTAATTCATAAATATGAATCAAACAGGTTCAAGCAAGTGGGTCGGATCGAATGCAATGTAAAATGTAAAATACTATTTGCACCCAAAACACGATAAATCGAGAAATACCACAAATAAGAAAATACGAGAACTGGAATTGGTATAAATGAACTAGGTTGTTACAGTAAGTCAACGTTACACACCCTACTAGATGCGGGAAGGCGGAATAGGTAAAACAATCATTTTGTTCAAAGTAATATCGACTATCAAACGGATCTTTGCTAAATCCTAACTAACAAACTATCTAGAAGTAGTCAACTACTATGATAGATGATTATACCTCAAGATACTAGTCCTTCTTTTTCTTGTTGTTTTCCTCCTCGTCGGCCTCCTCGATGTAATAGAAGATCCACCCGAGAGTTCCTTTTTCAAGCTTTAACCTCTAACTTGAGGTAACAAGTGGCTAGGGTTGTTAATCCAAGTGACCTAGAGGATATAGAGATTGATTAAGGATCTATTAGTCTTGCTACCCCTATGGTTCTCAACTCATGAGAGGATTAGGGTTAGGATGAAGAAGATGAGAGCTTGAGGAGAGAGAATGTATTTGTGATAATGAATTGAACTTAAGTCAATATGATAATATTATGAAGCATGAAAATATCTAAGCAATAATATATTAAATCATCAACCATGCTTCATTAATTACCTTGAGATGAATCACCTCATGACTCATGGTGCATTTAATGAAAATAATACATCATCTCTCCACTTCATTAAGTTTAATTCACAAATGAATTAAAACAAAATGAGTCACCTTTCTACTAGAAGCTTCCCGACTAATTACGAGAATACCTCTCCCATCCGTATTCACGAAAAACAAGGATATACTGAGACTGCATAAATCTAATAATCCAATACTAGAATCTTGTTTAAACCAAAGCCTGCTAGTATAATCTGTCCGAACATCATACGTGCACAAGTACACGTATATGTCCGAACCCTGTCGTAAAACCATACGACCTCTATATCGTTTTGCTTGAAGCAGGGAAACCCTCTGTGTGGGACTCTAAACACTCGACACTAAGCTGGCAGTAGGTTTAACCACAGGCCGCAAGCGGTACTAGCTGTACGTAACGGTCCCCAGGTAGATGTCGATAAGAAGGTCGATGAGGAAACCCATCAGAACTCCTACTGAGCCTGATGTGACAATCTCCGTACAGTCCGGTCTGTACGTTTAAGACTATCGCATATCGGCCCTAGGGGGCGGCAAGCGTCAGTCCTCTAAAAGCGGTATAAGTCGTGTCGGAGTGAAGCCTATTACACCTTGAGAAACTACTGGAACACCTACAGTAAATCTCGCTTGCCCTGGCCAGGGACCTTGCGTAATGGCTCTCCAAACACAGCGCGATATCAACCCCCAATACCGGGAGAGACGAATCCTATCTAACCGCCACTGCCTCCAAGTGCTTTGGGACTGCACCCAACCACTACCTGTTTACACGACTCAGTCGAGCCATGGTAGGGTAGCAATCTAAGAACAGTAGGAACACACTCGAGGCGAAGTAGCAGTGTCAAGTATACGGACTATGCTGTACTCATGTCACCTGGGAACTGTTAACTGACGACGGATATAATACCAACCAACAGTTCCCTGCGAATCCTGTCCGATGTACTCGTAACCTAACGAGCACCTGCATACTATCTCTAGTACGACGTACTGATGGCTGCGGCACAGACCATCTCCCCTGCTGGGACGAGAAGTGTACACACTAGTCTACTCCGGAGTATCGATACCCTGTCTCGATAATCCTACGACTAGGGACCTGAAAAATGACGTGCTTATAGACTACCCAACCCCCACTAGTGTGAATGCCATCACAACGCTGGTAGTCAAGCAAGATCCTAAGGGCTCTGTCAATATGTATTCGCGATATGCTAAAAGAAACATATACACATATTAAGACAGATATAAACCAAGTAGCATACTACTATGTTGAGCAAGACTGTTAATACAACTGTGAATATCCCAAACTTCTATTAAGTAATATACAAGCTAGTATGATACAATAATGGCCCCTAGGGTATATACACTAACACCGCCATCACCTCCGGCTCCCCACCATCGCCTCCGACGACCCTCCCCAAGCCCCTCACCTTATCACCTCCAACCACGACAAGCTCTTCGCCATTGCTGCTTTCGCCGAGCCCCTCCCTTACCGCCGACGACCTTTTGACATCCTTGAACCGCCGGAGCTGCTTTCTCCGACGCCAGTGCACCTCCAACCCCACCGTGAGGCCCTGACCTCGTCTCAGCCAACTCCAACCCAAGCTTGCTGTCGTTGCCGATCAAAAACCCCGTAGCTGAGACCAGGGTTGTGGTCGCCGTGCATACGTTGTTCCATGCTGTTGATCATCGTTCACCACTGTCGCGTCGCCAATCGTCGTCGTCGGGCAAGTTTCTAAGGCTTACTTTCATGCTATAATACTTCTATTTCGATATATGATCCAATGGTATCGCGTGATTAGTGTTAGACCATATTTAATTTAAATTGATTTGGAACTGAGTATTAATCGAGTCCAACACCTCGTGTTAATATCGTATAGAAGTTCGTAAGTTATTTTTCTTGTGAATTGAACGGACATGATGGGTATTCCGACAATAAACGACTGCTTAGTTTAGGTGTTCGATACGTAGTTTGTGTGAAAACCCTATCTAGTGTGGCGGAATATATGGCTCCTAGATTACTTTAGAGACAAAGGATAACATGTAAAAAGTTGGTTTGAAAACACGGACTGTAACACCATAAAATGTCAACCACTTTTAGATCTGCCAAATCTGAAATTTTCCGTACACCTAACTTGTGAAAATCATAGTAATTTGGATACATACTGGAACGTTGTGTTTGAGGGCTCCTATCAAAGCCGAATCAACAATCTAGAAACCTAGATAATTCATATTTCGTTCCTGTTCTAAAACGACGACGAAAACTATTTGTGAGTGCAGCTCTGGACTGCAGTCCAGAGCAACACTGATTGTTGACACCTGGATTAAAAGGTTTTACAGCTCTGTGTGAAAATGATATTATGCAGAATCCTATACCGTTGTGAATATTATTCTGTTAGATAACTATTGGAGGTAGTTTCATTCATCTTTACCGTTGTTTTCTATTTTAATCATATTTTAAATCGTCGATACATACTGCATTCCCAAGGAGGGACAAAACGTATACCCTAATCTTAAACAATGAATATCTTTCAGCACACAGTGGATATTGTTGATTCGTCTGATGCGTAAAACCTAATTAATATACCTAAATATTATCCAACTTTACTGTTGCCCAATTATGATCCCAACAGGGTGAAAACTGTGTTACGAAACGGACTTTCAGTTCAGGAACTGAATTTCCAGCAGGGAGCACTTAAAAAGAAATGACCGTAACTCGCAAATCCGGAACCCGATTATTTTGAAACCAATTTATTTGAATTTATAATTAAGTTTAGTTTTTTCCCTTTTTGCATTATTTTGCTTAATTCTAATCGTACGATTTAATGTGAAATTTTTTAGTTCCTAAGACGCGTAATGACTTGTTGCATATAACTTGCTTAGCGGCATAATTCTCATATTTACCCAACTGTGATACCTTTAGCGATAGTGATCACCCTTATTAATTCTCGATGTATAAAGTATTATCGAACGTGAGTGGTATCGGTTTAGTTGTGTCGAGTACGCCAGTGAAAAGTGAACGATTCATGATAGTGAACAGTACAGTGAAATAGTGAATAAAGCAGTGTTATTGGTGCGTACTTGTACACAACTAGTCCATGCTTATAGATAGTGAAACCTTGGAAAAAAGGGAAAATCGAAGTGGAAAGGAACTTGTATTTAGCGAGCTTAGCGATTTAGAGGATGATCATTCGAACGATGACTCTTATATATATTAGGTTTGGACTTAGTGGTCCGGCTGACGGGGTTATGTCCCGGGCAACAGTGGGTCTTAGTCTCGAGTACGCACGAGACCCTCATTAAACATGATCACTCCTTTCCGCAAACTCGATTTCAAAATTGACTTAGAGACCAGTAGGAACATAGGTCATACATTGCACTGATTATTGACATATTGATTACCTGCATTTATTGTCCCCACCGTTATTAATTTTATTTCTTGCCTCATTATTGTTATCATAATATTGTTATTGCGTCACCCTAATGACCTGAGTATGCATGCTCAGAGCTTCGAGAGGACACAGTTCAGGAGTCAGACCTACCATTCAAGCTCGCAGAGATCTAGACGGTCGTACCTTCAGTACTTTTACCGCTTTCCATAAATCAACCTTGTATTCGCACTTGGTTGGTAGTTTCATTTTCTTTCGAACTACTGTAAACTGTGAACAATGAAAGTTGGTTTAATAAACTAGTGATGTGTTTCCTTTAATTCTATGCTGTGTTTACAGATTACCATGCAATGCTATAAGTCAATGTGTGACTACGGCGGGATTGTTCCCTAACCGTAGGAGCATGGCTGGCCTAGTCGCCTCCCGTATCCCGTATTTTTGGAAGCGGGGCGTGACACAAACTGATTACATTTTGTTTCCTGACAGCTGCTATTTTCCAATCTTGTGAACAAATCATCCACTCCATAATATCGTATGCTAAACTGCATCTCTTCTCGCTTAATATCCTACCACCTATACTAAAAGTACTTTCCGACGTTACTATGGACATTGGAATGGTTAGTAAATCATGAGCCATATTAGAAAACACTGGGTACAGATGTCTTTGGGTTTTCCACCAGGTTAAAACATCAATCTCATTTATAGTATAATCTACGTCTAACCCGGTTTGTAAATATATTGTTAATTCATTTAAAGATGACAATGATGAGGCCATGGAGTCTTGTGTCCTTTTTGAATGTTGAATAAGTGCAAAACTGGAGTCGTAGCACGTGAACTGGTTGCGGCCGGTGATCTACTACTTCTACCAGCAGAAGATCGTGCAACATACAAATCGAACGCTTCATTTAAAATACTATTAAAGGTATTAACATAAGCGTCAATATCTATACTATACCTCATGCATCCATGGAACCCATTTAAAAGAGTCTCCAAACCTTCTAATTTAATTATAGGGTCCATTACCGAACACAAACAGTAAACAATTGGAATTGCAGCGTAATATTTAGAACTCTTAGCAAGCATAGCAAGTATAACGGGATGAAATATCTCATTATTAATATGATTAGAAAAAACATTGAGCCATATTATACAATTCAGAGACAATAATATGAGAAGTAGGGGATATAAGTAGCAGAAAAACGTTCGGTTGCTATTTTAAAAGTCAAGAAAATCTTTGAAAAGTTCTGCAACCGCCCAATGATGTTCTGTTAAGTGTTTTTCTATAGGCCATTGCTCATTCCACATGCTACTAAAAATTCTGCTGGTCTTTATGAAAGTATGTCTTAGCACCTCTACTGGGTTTATACAAGAATTAAGTATGCAATTTAAAAAAATCTAGAGTGTTAGGTTATACTAACCTAGAATCGAACTAGAGAATTAGGGTTTTGAATAAAGCAAATAAGTTCTACACTAAGTGAAGAGAGTTTACAAGCTTTGTAGACCGGTCCTTCACTTCTAAAGCTCAAAATAGTAGTCCCTAGAACCCTTCCTTGACTCCATTTGAAGAAAGGAACGAGCTTTGCTTGTTGTCTTCGAGGCCGAAGATGATCCACCTTGAAGTCTCTCTAACTCAAGCTCACTCTTCACTAATCTAAATATTAATAAAGCAAACAACCTAAACTAATGGGCTAGAAAAGTGAAGGTTGATGAAGTAGGAATTTTGCTCACTTCTTTTTCTTCTTTCTCTTTTCTTTTCTCACCTCAAGAAAATCTAGAGAGGAAGAGAATGAGATGGGAGATGAACTTAGATGAGAGAGAATGAACCACGAGGTGAGTAATAAGATGAGTGGGAAAATATCTATGAATAAAAACAAAAACCAAGAGGTGAGTCATGGCTTCTCAAGGCTTCCACAAGTATCTAAGAAAATGACTCATTCTCTTATTTTCTTTAATTCATAAATCATCCCATCATCTTCTACTCTTTAATCATGTATGATTCTCATACATCCTAGTTCTATGTATCATCAACCATGATATATATATATACCGCGCGCTGCGCGCGCACACACATATATATACATAAAGAGAAGAAAATCTTAAGTGAGCTTGATATTAGTTAATATATGTATATATCAAATATAAATATATATATATCAAATTATTAAATCAACACTTGATTTAATAATCCGGTTATATCATGTATAACCGACTAATAACAAATATATATGTATATCAAATTATTAAATCAACACTTGATTCAATAATCCGGTTCTAGCACATACAACCGGCGAGTATTCAATATCAGTTAATATATATATATATAACATATATATATATATATATCAAATTATTAAATCAACTCTTGATTCAATAATCTGGCTATATCAAATATAATCCGGCTATTATCAAATATATATACACAACATATACATAAATCATTGAATCAACACTTGATTCAATAATCCGGTTATATCACATATAACCTGACTGGTATCAAATATCGCTAGATTAAAATACGGTATCACATACTCATATTTAATCAAGCACCCACACATATCTCCATATGTGCCCTACTTGTTTTCGCTTGAGCTAGGAGACGAGCTGTTAAACAGGGCCGAGGAAGTTCAGTGCCGTGATAGCTCGGAGACGAGCTGGGAGGGCTGAGGAAGCTCAGTGTGCAGGAGGGCTCTGATGTGAGCCGTCGTTTGTTTACAGGACTCTTCAAGTAATCCTCGGAGGTCGAGCCTAAGCAGCAGGAAGGTAGCCCGGGTGACGCCTCCAATGTGCAGTCATCGCCCTATTTCTGCGTGCATCGGGACGTGTCTTCTGCCACGTGTCATGATCTGGGGAGCTCCAACTTACGAGCATCATCATTATCCCCCCACTCTCATCCCGACCTATTTATGGGTCGGGTTGAGAGTGGTCCGATCGGTTACCCGGGCTCAATTCGTATTTGAAGACCTCGTCCGCATGGATTCCCGAGGCAATTAGGCGTATCTTTTAAAGTGGGAGCGCCGATTCGATCGTACGTTTGTTGAGGCGCCAAGCCACACGACCGACGCCGGTTGGCTGACGTGACGGGTCACCGCTGTCCCCTGCGCTCGAAGGGATGCGCCCAATAGTCGTGCGACACGTGGGACGTCGCCGGCCGTCGAGCGTGAAGTGCTGATTTGGGGGAAAACGATCCGCGCTGTCGGATGCGTTTGCCAAATGCTATAAATAGAGGTAGGATCCCCCCAGGGTCCACACTTCACTATCATTTCCCGTCGGTGCGAGAGTTAGCTCGGCGCTCTTCCCTTTAGGTCGGATCTCTCGTGCTCTTTCTTCGGTGGACTTCTTCTTTGACCCACGTTAGATGTCTTCCTCTGAGGAGTCCGTTGAGATAGTCATGGTAGAGTCTAGGGAGTCTTCTGCCGCTTCTCCTCTGCTTCTTCCTCTGAGTCGGGTTCCCCCCAGGGAGTTAGGGTCACATGTACTTCCCGTGGTCATGCGACGAGGACGGTTCCCAACGCGCGTATCAGGAGTGCTCGCGACGCGCCCTCCCTCCTGAGGAATGTGAACGAGCTCACCACAATCCGGGCTCGCTTCCACATTCCCCCTAGCTATTCGCTTCGCTTGGCTAGGGAGGGAGGTGGGCGGACCAGGTGCGGGGCAAGGAGATCGCCTTGTACCTGGATTCCTTTTGGGCTGGAATGCTTCTGCCCTTCTCCCCTGATGTTAGCGCTGCGCTGCATTATTTTCAACTAGCTCAGGGCCAGCTAGTACCGAACTCGTAGAGGATTCTCCTCGGGTTCCTGGTCCGGTTGAGGCTCAAAGAAATCCAATTCAGCTTGACCCTTCTCCTTTCCTCCCTTTGCTATAAAAATCATCCCGACACCCGTAAGGACGAGCCGAGCTGGGTATATGTTTCCTTTAGAAAACATAGGAGAGGGACGGCCGGGTCGGGGGTCATAGCAGTTCCTTCTTCCATCCACGAATGGAAGGAGAAGTTCCTATTTGTCGGGCCACCTGAGGGTGAGGATTGGCCTGTGCCCGTTCAGTGGCACATGGTCGGCTGCCCGCGGGTGGGGCGGTCGTCCTCTCCTGAAGCAAGGGCTGTGTCGGCGTGGGAGCCTATCCGACGGTCCGACGTTTTGCTTTCCAAGCAGGCCCTTAGTTGGGCCGGGCTCAGCCCCGCTCAGTTCATGGTAAGTTAGGAGCCTAGGCGATTTGTTTAGACTTGCATGTTTTTCTTCTGCTTTTTCCGGCATCACTAACTCCCTTTTTTGCAGAACCAATGGACCAATATAAATTTCTAGCTGCCATGGCCGAGAAGAAGGGGAGGAAGGCCGGTGGCGCCGGCCCGTTACGCCCCTCTACAAGTCCGGCCTCATCGGTAGCCGCATCGGTGGCCGCATCGGCTAGGCGTTCCACCACGCCCCTAGCTATGGAGACCAGCCACGGGGAGAGCCATAAACATGCTTGGGAGTTAGAGCCCCGGGTTTTGGAGGTGGCAGATGAGGCCGACCCCCAAAGCCCCCCTCAAGCGGCACAAAAGGATGGTATCCCGACCTCCGTCTTCCCCTGTCTTGGTGCAAGATGGGGACCTTTGCTTTGAGGTGACCTCGGGGCTTTCTGTCGCCGATAGATTGCTCTCGGAGATAGAACGATCGGCCAGTGGAAAAATCCCCCAGGGGACCCTCAAGGCCCAAATTACGGCCATAGCTCAGGAGGCTGTACAGGTTAGTGTCCGCCTGCCATTCTGGTTTTCATTAAGCCTCTTTTTTTTTGTCGGATCGGATAAATTTTTAACCCCACATTTTGTTTTCCTCAGGTCCTCCAGCACCGCGCCCTCGTTGCCAACATGGAGCACGAAGAAATTGCCCCTGCGATGCAGATAGCGGGCGAGTCTTCCTCGCAGGAGGAGAGCCTGAGCCGGGAACTGCGTCAGGCAAGGGAGAGGATCGCCTTCCTCGAAGATCGGGTGGCCGCCAAGGAGGGGGTGAACTCCAACTGCATGGAGTCCATCCGAATTTTGAAGGAGTCCAACAGGGTCATCGAGGCCAAGTCGGAGGAGGCTAGGGTGCTCAACGCCACTCTGAAGAAGAAGCGGGACACCCTCAAGAGGGAGAATGAGGTGGCGAAGGAAGGGATGAAGCGCGCCGACCTCCGGGCCGCAAAGACGGTGGAGAGCTATAAGACATCGGATCAATTCTACACCGACCTTGCTGACGCCTCGGCCTTCGTCTAGCATCAGACCCTCGACGCCGTCAAGGCGTTGATGCCGGAGTTTCCCGACGGTGGGATTCGGCTCGAGTACCCCTAGAGGATAAGATGCAAGGGGACGCCTCTGGAAGTGCCCCCGGAGGGGAAGGTTCCTGGTGGGAGCGTTAGGGATAAGGAGATCACCCCAGTTCCCAGTGCCGAAGCCCTCGTTGGGGGCGCCGACCCTAAGGCCGCCACCCCGGCTACCGATGCCGGCGTGGAACATATCAAGGTCCTCCCCGGTCCCGAGGCCTGAGCCTTTCTGCCTTCTCCCTTTTTTTGTTTTGGAATTTTGTAAGGCTTCGGGCAATTTTGTAAGGCTGGGGAGTCTATAATACCTTTGTAAAAACTCTCGAGTTGTGAATAAAGCCGTTTTGCAAATTTTTGTGTGGCAATGTTTACATTTGTGTGAACCTGTTAGCGTTTTCCTCGCCTGATGAGCCACATGCTAGGTCGGCAAACAGTCCTTTAGTGGACGATCACGCGTCGAGTGAAGTCCAATTATCTGTCTTAAGTGTGCAAAGTCCGGTGTAAGGTTGGTGTCCTTATGGCCCCGGAGTCAAGGTGGCGATCGCTCACTTAACATACTTCGGTTGGCTCCTTCGAGTAGAAAGGCATAGATTTTCCTATTCTTTCAAGTCGGACCGGTGACCACTTTTCGAGTTTAGTCCGGATTGGTCAGTGTTTGCCGAGGTTGAGGGCTTCTGATCCTTGGCGTCGGCGGGTAATAAATCACCAGCCAGGGATGGGTCGAGCAGGGAAGCTGCTCGGTGGCCTCTTGAGGAGGGCTTTAGATCCTTAGCGTCGGTGGGTAGTAAACTACCAGCCATGGATTGACCAAGCAGTGAAGCTGCTCGGTGGCCTCTTGAGGAGGAATTTGATCCTTGGTGTCGGTGGGTAGTAAACTACCAGCCATGGATTGACAGAGCAAGGAGGATGCTCGGTGGCTTCTTGAGGAGGGTTTTGATCCTTGGCGTCGGTGGGTAGTACACTACCAGCCAAGGATTGACAGAGCAGTGAAGCTACTCGGTGGCCTCTTGAGGAGGGCTTTGATTCTTAGCGTCGGTGGGTAATAAACTACTAGCTATGGATTGACCGAGCAAGGAGGATTCTTGGTGGCCTTTAGAGGAGGGCTTTGATCCTTGGCGTCAGTGGGTAGTGAACTACCAGCCATGGATTAACTGAGCAGTGGAGCTGCTCGGTGGCTTCTTGAGGAGGGCTTTGATCTTTGGTGTCGGTAGGTAGTAAACTACCAGTCATGGATTGACCTAGCAAGGAAGCTGCTCGGTTTCGCGAGGCGTCGCGCGTCTTCCCTCGATGCGTGAAAATCCGGTAGAGTGACTGTCACGGGCGACACGTGGCAGAAATGCATAGGTGGGGCGAGGTGTTCCAAGATCTGCGTCATTCTGACAGCAGTTGGCCAAGAAATACGGGATGCCCGCCATGTGGTGGTACGGTATTGGAAGAGCCGAGAAAATCCTAGGATTCGTGCCCACGCGCGCGCAAATTTAGGCCCTTGGGGGATTCTGTAGAGGCTATAAATAGAGGAGGAGATGGGTTTCTTTCAGCATCGCTCTCCTGAGATGGCCGGGTGTATCTACGCGATTGAAGCGATCGTCACTTCCGATGACGTCTACCTGTACGACTAGTCGGTTTCCGAGGAGACATACCAGGGCGTTGTCCAGTGTATCGAGGACCACTTCGGCCGTCTACTTCCTCGTTGGTCGTCCCTCTTCCAATTGCTGATGTACGCAATTTGAAGGAGGTCCCCAGGGCTGTACAACCCCCTCTTAGAGGAGCTGCTGGATGAGGCGCTCAACAAGGTGCATACGCTCTATGTCCTCGGCCTCATCTCGAAGAACAGGCACGACCGATCTTTGGCCCTTATTTTGGAGTGCTTCCAAAAGAGGCAGATCGTAAGCTCCTGCTCGACAGATGGGGGGCCCGGTGCTTCCGTGGCATCCCGGGTACGTGGGCAGCATCGCCAAGAACGGGCTGAAGAGGCCAGGGCTCGGCTGGCGGAGATCTCCACGGAGTACCACCAACAGTGCTACCTTGACCCCGTACCCCCTCTGTTGTAATTTTAATTTTCATGTAAGGCTGAGGAGCTCACAATACCTTTGATAAATAAAGTCCTCTTTTTGCAATGTATTATTGCTTCCTTTCTGGGTGTGTTTGAGTATTTTTACGAAATGAACTCTGTGACCTTTGAACTAAGGAAGAGGGAAACACATAGGAGGAATTTCTTCTAATTCAAAAGACTTAGAAAAATATACATCGCTTTGGTAAAGAAGAAATTTATATTCATAGATACAATTTTCAAAGGTACAACTTGAGCTTCTCGGCGTTGTAGAGCCGTGGAAATTTGCGACCCGTCGCGTCTTGCAAGCGATAGGCTCCACCGGGCAATACTTCGGAGATGAGGAATGGGCCGTCCCACTTTTGGGAAAACTTGTGTAACTTGCCCTGGTCAACGAACTCGTTCCGCCTTAGGACCAAATCTCCGGTCTTGAAGGCACAATGCTTGATTCGAGCGTTGTAGTAGCAGGCGGTTTGCTGTTGATAAGCAGCAACTTTGATCTATGCCCGGTCTCGTTTCTCCAACAAGATGTCCAGATTAGTGCGGAGAGCCGAGGTGTTTGCTTCGTCGTCGAAGTGTTCGACCCTGTAACTGGGCAGCCCGATCTCTGCTGGGACCATCGCCTCGGTGCCATAGCAGTGGCTGAAGGGGGTCTCTCTAGTGGGGGTCTTCTTTGATGCGCAAGGCCCATAAAACCCGGGGTAATTCATTGACCTAACTGCCCTGCCGTCCTTCCAGGCGAGCTCGAAGAACTCAAATGACGTCCCGGTTAGCGACCTCGGCCTGGCCGTTGTACTGGGGATGCGCGACTGCGGCAAACTTCATCAGTATATGGTATTCGTTGCAGAATCCTTTAACTTTGTCGTTTTCGAAATTCGTCCCTTGGTCGGTAACGATACACCTCGGGATCCTGAACCGGAATATTATGTTGTTTTGCATGAACTTGATGGTCGAGGTGGCATCCGGTTTCCTGATGGGGATGGCCTCGACCCACTTCATAAACTAGTTCACCGCGACGAGGATGTATTTGTGTCTGCCCGTACCGGTAGGGAGTTGGCCTATCATGTCCATTCCCCGCCGGGAAAACGGCCATAGGGAAGTCAGGGCCGTCAGCGCGGTAGCCGGAAGACGGGGTATAATACCATGGAGTTGGCAGCTCTTGCATCTTCTGACGAGCTTCTAAGCGTCCTGATGGATGGTCGGCCAATAGTATCCTTGGAGTAGCGTCTTCTGGACTAAGATGTGGGCCCCTTGATGTGCTCCGCCGACCTCTTCATGAACCTCACGGAGGACATAGTCGGCCTCATAGAGGTCGACACACCGAAGCAGAGGTTGAGTGAAGGCTTTCTCGTAGAGGTTTCCAATTCTCCAAACGAAATGGCGGGCTTTGGATCGGAGGCGGCGGGCTTCCCCTCGATCTTCTGGGAGCATACCTTCCTTAAGGAATTCTACTATAGGCTTCCTCCAATTCCGGTCTTCTTCCCGGGCAGCGTAAACTTGAAGTGTTGTCGCTCTGTCTTCCACTCTAGGCCGTGGCAAGACCTTGAAGAGGATATTTCTCTTGTTGTTGGCCGTATAGGTGGAAGCAAGTTTTCTCAGAGCGTCGGCCTGGGTGTTTAGGTGCCGGGGGATCTACTCTATTTGAACTTCGTCGAAGTCTTTTCGCAGTCTCCTTACCTCGGCTAAATATTTCACAATCAGAGGCTCCCATGCCTTGAAACGGCCGGTCACCAGGGCAGAGTCACTATGAATTCGGGTCGTCTTCAGCCCCACTCCGGAGGCGATTCGTAGCCCAGCTAACAAAGCCTCGTACTTCGCGGCGTTGTTTGAGGCCTTGAATCCGAGCTTCAGAGAATACTCCATCTCTGCCTCGTTCGGGCCTCGAATGATGAGGTCGGCACTACAGCCATCCTCAGTTGATGATCCATCGACGTAAAGGATCCAATCAAGGACCGAGACGGGCCTCTCTTCGATCGAGGGTTGAGATCCGGAGGCCGGCACTGACACTGCCTCCTTGCTGGGGATAATGCATTCGACAATAAAATCGACTAGGACTTGTGATTTGATACCCTTCCTTGGGCGGTACTTGATGTTGAATTGATATAATTCCCACCACCACTTCTCCAAGCGACCAGAAGACTCGGGGGAGGTGAGAATAGCCCCTAAAGGATGCTCGGTGAGAATGAGGATGGTGTGTGCCTGGAAGTAGTGTCGTAGTTTCCTCGAGGTCATGATAAGCGCCAAGACGATCTTTTCTATGGCCGGTTACCTTGTTTCCGCGTCTTTAAAAATGTGGCTTACGTAGTAGACCAGCTTTTAGACTCCTTCGACTTCTCAGACAAGCACCGAGCTGGCAGCCTGATCGGACACAGCTAGATACAGTGATAGCTCGTCTCCCTCAATCGGTCGGGTGAGCATTGAGGGAGTCGCCAGGTGTACTTTCAGTTGCTCAAAAGCGATCTGACACTCATCCGACCATTCGAACCTTGGGATTTTCCTCAGGGCTTTGAAGAATGGGAGGAACTTTTCCTCGGACCTTGACATGAAACAACTCAGAGCGGCCACTCTCCCCGTGAGCCGCATGATTTCGACGTTGGTCTTTGGCGCGGCCATGTTAAGGATGGCGCTGATTTTCTCCGGGTTAGCCTCGATTCCGCGGTGGGTAACCATGAATCCGAGGAACTTCCCACTAGTGACCCAGAACACGCACTTAGCGGGATTCAGCTTCATTTTGTATTTGCGGAGGATTTCGAAAGTCTCGCCAAGATCTTTGGTGTGCTCATCTGACGAGGTCGATTTAACGAGCATGTCGTCGACGTAGACCTCCATGTTTCTCCCGATCTGTGGTTTGAACATCTTGTTAACCAAGAGTTAGTGTAGGGTGTTTTTCGTCACCCCATTGAGATGGGAATGCGCGCGCTTGTCAGGCGTACTACAGATTCCCCTGCCTAGGGTAGATCGGGGTTTATTGATTGTGGGGATCCGAATCTCAGGCAGCTGCGGACTAAGCTGCCGTTAATTACCCCTCGCCTTTGGAGTAAGGGAACCTCCGATTGACGGTTTAAGCTGGTCATGCGAACTCAATGTGCAGTGTACATGTGTTTTGTTTTGGAAGGGGCTTGGATATATCAGGAGCCACGCAGAGTTTTTACGGAGGTCCCGCTACCTGGATAGCGGGCTGGGGGTCAAGGGGGCTAGCAGCCCCCCGGCCCAAAATTTTTTTAGAGAGACGGTGTTGTGGAGTGTTTGAGTATCTATATATATATATATACATGTATACATATACATATATATATATATAAGGGGAAAAGAGCCTAAAGGACGCGTGGGGCCAGCGCCTCGCATGCCTAGCGTGCGAGCCCTGTGCGCTTAAGCGCCAGCGCACCACGTGTCTGACACGTGGGCGCTGGGCGCTTGAGCGCTGGACGCTTAGGTGCTGTGCGTTCAAGCGCTAGTGCACCACGTGTCTGACACGTGGGCGCTGTGCGCCCAAGCGCTAGCGCACCACGTGTCCGACACGTGGCCGCTGTGCGCTCAGGCGCTGTGCGCGTGAGCGCACCACGTGTTCGACATGTGTCGCCACGTGTCCGACGCTGTGCGCTAAAGCGCGAGGGCACCACGTGTCCGACATGTGTCGCCACGTGTCCGGCACGTGGGCGCTGGGCACTTGAGCGCTTGGGGCGCTAGGCGCTTGGGCGCCGGTGAGGAAAAGGGGATTTTAGCCCTAGAAATAGGATTTAAAATCCCAAAAGAGGATTTAGGGTGGAGTTAAACTCCTAAGATGTTTTGGAGTTGATGAAAGGGGTTTTTCTTTGGAGCCCTGGGTCTTCCCAAAAATGGGGTTTTCGGAGATGGGCCTCCTTCTTCCTCCTCTGTTGGCAGGATTTTGAAGATCAAGAGATGTGAGATTTTAAAAATCTCTTCTTTTTGAGATCTGATGGAAGATCTAAGCTCCCCTTTGTGGGTTTTGTGGTAAAAAAACTCTTTAGTTTTGAAAAAGGAAGAGTAAAACTCTTGATTTAATTCAAAAGAAAGAAGAAGGTTTTAGAACCTTGAGTAAGGAGAAAGAGGCACAGGCCCTAATTTTTTGGGGAATGAAAAGTGTCTCTTTATTCATCATTATGTTGCCTTATATAGGCTTACATATTTACAGATAGCCCCTTGGGCTTTACAAAATGATATTTTGCCCATCCCATGGCTCATGTGCCATTTCTTTTTGCACATAAGCCATGGGCTTTACAAAAATTCGGCTTTATGCCCATTTTGTTTACATTCATGCATAAAAAAATTACATAAAAATTATTTATTACATGATTTCATTTTAACATGGGGGAGGGCCGGCCGCTTCATGTTCGGACTCGACCTGGGCATGGGCCCACTTGGCTTGGGGTTGACTTTGACTTTGACTTGGTCAACCGGGGTGCAATTTTCGACTTCAATAAAGTGCCCCCCATCAATAAATGCACACCACATATGTGAGTCGTGTGCATGAAATTGATGGGTCTTCTTTCGCGTAGAGGCGATTTGCTTTGGTTCCCACTTTTTGGGATGCACTGCCCTTTTTACGACATGAACGGTCGACGTTTGCGTCTCCGAGGCGGAGTGTCCGTGGTAGACGTTTCCCTGGCCCGGAGCGATTTGGTTCCCGATTTGTAGGAAGCCTGCACTGCCCTTTTTACAATATGGACGGTCGACGCTATGATCCGGAGCGATTTGGTTCCCGATTTGTAGGAAGCCTGCACTGCCCTTTTTACGACATGGACGGTCGACGCTATGATCCGGAGCGATTTGGTTCCCGATTTGTAGGAAGCCAGCACTACCCTTTTTGCGACATGGACGGTCGACGCTCTGATCCGGAGCGATTTGATTCCCGATTTGTGGGAAGCCAGCATTGCCCTTTTTGCGACATGGACGGTCGACGCTCTGATCCGGAGCGATTTGGTTCCTGATTTGTGGGAAGCCTGCACTGCCCTTTTTGCGACATGGACGGTCGACGCTCTGATCCGGAGCGATTTGGTTCCCGATTTGTGGGAAGCCTGCACTGCCCTTTTTACGACATGGACGGTCGGCGCTCTGATCCAGAGCAATTTGGTTCCCAATTTATGGGAAGCCTGCACTGCCCTTTTTACGACATGGACGGTCGACGCTCTGATCCGGAGCGATTTGGTTCCCGATTTGCGGGAAGCCTGCACTGCCCTTTTTGCGACATGGACGGTCGACGCTCTATTTGACTTGCTCTGCCTCTTGCAGTGTCAGGGGTGATCTTGACTTGCTCCGCTTCTTGCGGTGTCGAGATTGGATTCTGACTTGCTCCGCCTTCTGCGGTGTCGGGGTTGAAGTTGACTTGTTGATTGTGATCTGGGTTGACATCAGCATCGCTACACTGGAATATGGTACCAGGAGCGAATCATCATCTGTCTTTGAGAGGATTTGGGGGTTGGTTTTGGTTTGGCATCTGCATTGCTGCACTGGAATAATGCCAGGAGCAACTCATCATTTATCCCGGTAGGATTTGGGAATTGGCTTTTTGGGTCGGCATCTGCATTGCTGCACTGGAGTAATGCTAGGAGCAACTCATCATTTGCCCCGGGAGGATTTGGAAATTGGTGGCTTAGGAGACAGGTTTAGATCCCTATCACCTAAGGCTTGTCAATTTTATGGGCCATAAGGGTCCCATAAAAGCATTTTCTCCCTACGAGTCGAAAGGATCTCGTAGGTGTATTTTCTCCTTAGGAGTCGTAGGGACTTCTAAGGGTGTTGCTCCTTTGTGAGTCGTAAGGATTTTACGCGGGAATTTTCTCCTCACAAAGTTGAGAGGATTTTGCGAGTGCATTTCATCTCTTTATTTTTATGAGTTCGTGCCGTTTCGGGTTTTCACAAACTCGCCGGCAGTCCTGCTGTTTTTACTCACGGAGCCCTTTCGGGTTTTCATCCGTGCCCATTTTGCTTGTGGACAAACCATTTTTTTTATATTTTTGGTGGGACTTTGAATGTGGTCTCACCGGTAGGACTTGGGAGAGATTGGGATTATTTTACACCCGTGGATTGTATACGGTTTTACAGGATGTATGATCCAGACCGTAGGGCCGGAAAAATTTTGGAACTTTATTGGCGTCTGCATCGCTGCACTGGAATATGGCACCAGGAGCGACTCATCATTCGCCGTTGGGGTATGGGATTTAGAATTTGGTTGGCTCTGCATCGCTGCACTGGAATATGGTACCAGGAGCGACTCATCATTCGCCACTTGGGGATTTGAGTTTTGGTTGGCGTCTGCATCGCTGCACTGGAATATGGTACCAGGAATGACTCATCATTCACCGTTGGGGTATGAGATTTGGAATTTGGTTGGCGTCTGCATCGCTGCACTAGAATATGGTACCAGGAGCGACTCATCATTTGCCACTTGGGGATTTGAGTTTTGGTTGGCGTCTGCATCACTGCACTGGAATATGGTACCAGGAGCGACCCATCATTCGTCGTTGGGATTTGAACTTGGAATTTGGTTGGCGTCTGCATCGCTGCATTGGAATATGGTACCAGGAGCGACTCATCATTCGCCACTTGGGGATTTGAGTTTTGGTTGGCATCTGCATCGCTGCACTGGAATATGGTATCAGGAGCGACTCATCATTCGCCGTTGGGGTATGGGATTTGGAATTTGGTTGGCGTCTGCATCGCTGCACTGGAATATGGTACCAGGAGTGACTTATCATTCACCACTTGGGGATTTGAGCTTTGGTTGGCGTCTGCATCGCTGCACTGGAATATGGTACCAGGAGCGACTCATCATTCACCGTTCGGATTTGAACTTGGAATTTGGTTGGCGTTTGCATAGCTGCACTGGAATATGGTACCAGGAATGACTCATCATTCGCCATTGCCTTTTGGGAAGCGATGGCTTAGGAGACAGGTTTAGATTCTTATCACCTAAGGCTTTTCAATTTTATGGGCCGTAAGGGTCCCATAAAAGCATTTTCTCCATACGAGTCGTAAGGATCCCGTAGGTGCATTTTTTCCTTAGGAGTCGTGAGGACCCCCAAGTGTGTTTTTCCTTTGTGAGTCGTAAGGATCCCACGAAGGTTTGTTCTCCTCATGCATCGTGAGGACACATGAGTGGGTCTTCCCAATGGAGCATAATTCCAAGGGCGGAGACCAGCCGCGTAACTGGTGATTACGGTGGGGCATGGGTATGATGAGAATTATTTGAGCCCGTAGATTGTATACGGTAGTCAATTTAGGGACTAGCCGTAGGGCTGGGAGAATTTTAGGAATTTGAATTTTGGTTGGCGTCTGTATCGCTGCACTGGAATATGGTATCAGGAGCGACTCATCATTCGCCACTTTTTTGTTTGTTTTTTTTTGTTTTTGTTTTTGTTGTTTTTTTGTTTTACCGCGATTGCTCTATCATTTCAGCTTTTCTTATCGCGAAGATCGTGATTGCCCTATCATTTCGGTTTTTATTCGCGGTTACCCCATCATTTCGGCTTTATTTTCATCTTTATTTTACTCGCTGATTTTTATGCGAGTTGCCCCATCATTTCGGCTTTTCTTTATTTTTCTTTTATTTACACATTTTTTGTTTATTTACATATATATATATATATATATATATTTACATTCCCAGTTTAACGACTTAGAGGTCGATTGTTCCCAGTTTAGTGACGTGGTGTTCCTTCTTGCTTATCCCAGCTCCTTGAATTTTGATCTTGGCGGAGCTGTGTTGATGACCGTAGCTCTGTGGCTTGCCGATACATCCGAGGATTGCGAGGTTTTTTCAAGCTTGTATTGGTCCTCTGCCCAGTCTTTGAAAACACAGCAGTCTTTAATGGTATGACTCACCACTCTATGGTATGGGCAGTATACGGGATTGCCGGTCATATTCATTTCATGTGGCCTCTTCGAAATAGGCAATTGTAGACCGTTGTTCAAGGCTTCCTCGAATATATTGCGAACCTCATGCCTCCTGAAGAAGTACACCTTCTTCTTTCTCTCCATTAGAGTAGGTGCCCTTACTGATGCTGGTCCTTGAGGCCGATCAGTCTTTGGTTCATCCTTTTCAGATAATGGCACATGTCTGGGAGGATTAGGTTCCCGAAAGGCTTCGGTCTCCATTTGTATGAAATCGGCGGTCGTAGCTTGACTGTTTGCTAACACGCCTTTAGACAGTTCTATCTCTCCCGTCTTGTATTGCCTTTTGACCCAATCTTTGAAGACGAAGCAGTCCTCAATGGCATGACCTATCACCGTGTGATAGGGGCAATATTTTGGGTCCTCGGTCATATTCGCTTCTTGCGGTCTCTTTGATTCTGGCAGTTGCAGACCGTTTCTTAGGGCGTCCCTGAATATCTTGTAGACTTTTTCCCTTTTGAAGGAATAGACTTTTTCCAGTTTCTCTTTCAGAGGCGATTCCCCCCGGCGTATGTATCGGAGGGACTGGAGGCTGATTGCGGCCGTCTTTCGCGAAGGCACTCCGCTCTTAGGTTGAACGGGGTATCAGTTGGCTGCCTCCAGGTATCAATCCTTGGCTCATGAACCAAAATTTGATTCTGCTGTAATTGCAATCGGGCGACTTGGGTCGAGAGATCTGCCGCGACGTTTGCCAATTCATCGACCTTGGACTGTACCTTGGCTAACTTCTCGTCCCTATCCTGAAGCTGCCTCTGAAGCCATCGGAATAACGCTTATTCTGTAGTTCCGGCTATCATAACCGGGTCATCTTTATTGCCTGAGCTTAATTCCGCAGGAACCACGGGCTCCTCTGGCTTATCGGCCTGAGCGGGCTCTTCATCACTTAGATCGAGCCGATACTAGGTAGCGTCAATCATATCATCACCATGGCTGTGAAGAAGAGGAGGATTCGTTTCTTCATGTCCGACCATGTAGACAGTGTGAACCACATACCCAGCCATCTCTTTATCTTTGGCGGCTGATTTTGCGGAGCGGTTTGGGCTTTGGAAATTCATAAATTTTAACATGGCCAGAGCCCTAGCCCTTTTGTTGGCTTTGTATCTGAGCCGCTTCTGCCTCAGCTTCTCTGCCTTGAGCGCTTGGCAGGCTTCTGCTCTTCGGGAAGCCGCCATAGGCTGAGTGATGGGGAGGCTTGAGAAGACGCCAAATCGAGGAGTTGTCAGAGGCGCCGCTGGAGCTTACCCGAGATGCCTTGTTGCTTTGTTGGTGTTGATGGCCTTGCCCCCAGCTGGGGCCAAGGAAAATCGTTCAAACGCCAACTTGCGTTTGTGTTGGGGCGCCCTCGTGATCATGACATTCGGCCTTTTCCCCTTTAAGACCGGTTTGTCTGTTACCAGAGCTTAGGGAGCTGGGACGGCGTTGGCTGACACGAACATAATAGAGCCAAATGGTAGTGGCTCCTCCTCCCATTATCGCCCGAGACTGGCCGGAAGGACCTTCCTGGAGCCCATCTTCATCGTGTAGGAGACGGGAGTTGTGTCGAGAGCTGAAATTGTCCTCAGAGACATTTTGTTGCGTCTGGAGATTGCAGTCGAAAGTCGTTAACCTGCAAACAGAAGCATGATTTCGGTATAGGCAAGCGATATGTATATTGATTGAGTTCGCATGAAAGTTTAACCCGAAATATGGGAGGAGAGATAGGTCCCACCGGGCGTGCCAGAATCTGTAGGGTGTTTTTCGTCACCCCATTGAGATGGGAATACGCGTGCGCTTGTCAGCCATATTACAGATTCCCCTGCCTAGGGTAGGCTGGGGTTTATTGATTGTGGGGATCTGAATCTCCGGCAGCCGCGGACTAAGCTGCCGTTAATTACCCATTGCCTTTGGAGCGAGGGAACCTCCGATTGACGGGTTAAACTGGTCATACGAACTCAATGTGCAGTGTACGTGTGTTTTGTTTTGGAGGGGGCTTGGATATATCAGGAGCCACGCAGAGTTTTTACGGGGGTCCCGCTACCCGGATAGCGGGCTGGGGGTCAAGGGGGCTAGCAGCGCCCCGGCCCAAAATTTTTTTAGAGGGACGGTGTTGTAGAGTGTGTGAGTATCTATATATATATACATGTATACATATATATAAAAAAGGAGAAAAGCGCCCAAAGGACGCATGGGGCCAGCGCCTCGCGTGCCTAGCGCGCGAGCGCTGTGCGTTTAAGCGCTAGCGCACCACATGTCCGACACATGGGCGCTGGGCACTGGGCGCTTGAGCGCTTAGGCGCTGGGCGCTCAAGCGCTAGCGCACCACGTGTCTGACATGTGGGCATTGTGCACTTAGGCGCTGTGCGCTCAAGCCTAGCGCACCACGTGTCCGACACGTGGGCGCTGGGCGCCTGAGCGCTATGCGCCTGAGCGCTAGCGCACCATGTGTCCGACACGTGGATGCTAGGCGCTCGAGCGCTGGGCGCTCGAGCGCTGGGCGCTCCACGTGTCCGGCACATGGGCGCTTGAGCGCTTGGGGCGCTAGGCGCCCGGGCGCTTGGGTGCCGGCGAGGAAAAGGGGATTTTAGCCCCAGAAATAGGATTTAAAATCCCAAAAGAGGATTTAGGGTGGAGTTAAACTCCTAAGATGTTTTAGAGTTGATGAAGGGGGTTTTTCTTTGGAGCCCTGGGTCTTCCCAAAAATAGGGTTTTCGGAGATGGGCCTCCTTCTTCCTCCTCTGTTGGCAGGATCTTGAAGATCAAGAGATGTGAGATTTTAAAAATCTCTTCTTTTTGAGATCTGATGGAAGATCTAAGCTCCTCTTTATGGGTTTTGTGCTAAAAAACTCTTTAGTATTGAAAAAGGAAGAGTAAAACTCTTGATTTAATTCAAAAGAAAGAAGAAGGTTTTAGAACCTTGAGGAAGGAGAAAGAGACACATGCCCTAATTTTTTGGGGAATGAAAAGTGTCTCTTTATTCATCATGTTGCCTTATATAGGCTTACATATTTACATATAGCCTCTTAGGCTTTACAAAATGACATTTTGCCCATCCTATGGCTCATGTGCCATCTCTTTTTGCACATAAGCTATGGGCTTTATAAAAGTTCGGCTTTATGCCCATTTTGTTTACATTCATGCATAAAAAATTACATAAAAATTATTTATTACATGATTTCATTTTGGCATGGGGAGGGCCGGCCGCTTCATGTTCGGACTCGACCTGGGCATGGGCCCACTTGGCTTGGGGTTGACTTTGACATTGACTTAGTCAACCGGGGTGCAATTTTCGACTTCAACAGTTGGTATGTAGCTCAAGCGTTTTTTTAGGCCGAAGGGCATCACCTTATAGCAATATACCCCCCCGGTTTGTTATGAATGCGGTGAGCTCTTCGTCTGCCGGATTCATACGTATCTGGTTATAGCCGGAGAAAGCATCCATGAAGCTGAGTAACTCATAGCCCGCCGAACTGTCGACGAGCTGATCTATCCGAGAAAGGGGATAGTTGTCCTTCGGGCAAGCCTTATTGAGATCTGTGAAGTCGACGCACATTCGCCACTTTCCGCTCGTCTTTTTAACTATTACTACATTCGCCAGCCATTCTGAGTAGGCCACGTTTCGAATGAAGTTGGATGCGAGCAACCTGTCAACTTCGTCCCCGATCGCCTTTTGTTTGATTGGAGCGAGGCTTCATTTCTTCGGACCGTCGGGTCGACCCCGAGCTTATATGATATTACTTGGGGGTTGATCTCGGGCATGTTAGCGGGCGCCCAAGCAAACACGTCCGAGTTTCCTCTGAGGAAGTGGACCATGTCGTCGCGCCGGGCCCGCATTAAGAGTGACCAGATTTGGACGGTTCATTCATTGTCCCCTTCGATGAAGGGGACCTCTGTTAGCGGCTCCCCCGGGGCTCCTCGGATTTCTTTTTGTTTGTCTCGAGTATCCAAGGACCCCCAGAAATCACCCGTGCCCTCAAGGTCGTCGCTTTGTTCCTCAGGCATAGATGTCACTGTGAAGCAAATCTTTGCGGATTGCCAGTTCCCGTAGGCCCGGCCTATTCCGTCTTGGTCGAGTGGAAACTTGATCGCGAAGTGGTAGGTCGAGATCTGGGCTCGAAGGGAGTTTAGCGTCGGGCGAGGAGGATATTGTAGGTCGATAGAATTCTAGCGACGATGAACTCCACTGGTACGGTTCGCGTATGGCCCGCCTCCCCGATATTAAGTAGGAGGGTGACCACTCCTTCTGCCAGGATGGAGTGGTTAGCAAACCCCGACAGAATGTGGGCGGTCGGCCCAAGGTCCAACGGGCCGAGCCCCATACGTAAAAAGTAGTCGTAGAAAAGGATGTCTGTCGAGCTCTCCGAGTCGATCAGTATCCTTTGAACCTCATAGCGGCGGACCTGTGTGCTGTAATCACCAGGGGATCGTTGTGAGGCAAGGATATCCCGTGGAGGTCCTCGTCAGTGAAGGTGAGGGCTCGGCTGCTTTGCTATTCTTCTGGGGCTGTTTGCTAGTCCCCTCAACCGGCAGGAGGCGTCGAATCTCGTCGGCTCCAGGTGCACTCCCTGTTAACACGGCCATGATTTGGCCGATCGTCAGCTCACCGGGAGGGGGATGGTTCTCTTGCTCCCAGTCGGCTTGTCGCTTTTCCCGCAAGTATTTTGCCAGGTGCCCCGAGCGAATTAACTCCTCGATATAGTCGCGGAGTTGTTTGCATTTCTTGGTGGGGGTGTCCCTGCGACCTATGGAAGGTGCAGTAAGGGCCCCGTGTCCGTTTGGCCGCCCTATTAGTGACCGGAGGGAGTTTGAAAAATTGCTCGCCCTTTTCCTCCTCCAACAGCTCTGTCTGGTAGATGTTGAGCGGGTTATACTTCTGGAACTTCGGGGAGTATGGTTTTGGCCAATCGGTCTTCTTCTTCTCTTCTCTACCCCTCTTCTTTTGATCGACCTGGTCGCTTCGGGGTAGGTTCGCATTTACCTCGGACTCGAGCTGGATTTCTCGCTCGGTCCAGGCCTTCACCTCGGCCATGGTCTTCGGTTGCGCTAATGCAAAAGAGCGGAGCCACTCCTTGTGCCTAAGACCCGACCTAAGGGCCATGATGACAGTCCTGTCTCGGTGCTCTAGGATGTCAAGAAGAGTATTGTAGAAGTGGGTGACATATCCTTTGAAGGATTCCTTGTCCCCACTCTTTATAGTGAAGGGTAATCGACCGTCCGCTTCTGCCGTCCGTTCCCGACGAAATGCCAGAGGAACTAGGCGGCCAGCTCATCGAAGGTAGAGATGGAGCGTGGCGTGAGTCCTCGGAACCAATCTCGTCCGGTGCGGATGAGAGTGGCGGGGAACGCTCGGCATTGGGCGGTGTCAGAGTTGTCCTGGAAGCTCATCCCCGCCGTGAATGCGTCTAGGTGGTCTTTTAGGTCGGACTTTCTGTCGAAGAGGACCACCTTTGGAGGCTTACTTCTGGAGGAGACGCGTACAGCGAGCAGTTCTTCAATGAAGGGCTTCGTAAGCGAGTCGGCGACATACCTGGCCCCCTCATTTGAAGGACGACTCTCCCGATGTATACCTTCGATCTTCTTTTCAAAGTCATCGAGGTGGTCGTGGTATCCCGAGGATTCGGCGTATTCGGAGTTATGGCTCCTCCCGTTGGCGGCCTGCGCCTGGCCGTGGCTCCGATTCCATTTTATGAGGTTCCTCAAGTCCCCTGGTGATGTCGTCCTCGAGCTACCGTGGTGAGTGCCATCCGCGCGACCCTGTTGAGGGAGAGGGTGTCGGCCATGCCTGGGTGCAGGCGAGCTGACTGACACCTCCTTGGGAGGGACAGGTGCACGATGGGCCTCGAGGCGGGGTGCTCTTGCATGAGACCTCCGTGTGGAGCTGTGAGGTGCCCAGCGGGTCATTGAATTGGTCGCCATGGGGGATCGGGGGCCGCCGGAAATAGCAAGGCGTTGTTCCGTCGTTCCAGCATGGGCAACGTCGTTTCCCCCTCTGCGGAGGTCACGGTCCTGAAGTGGGGGACGTCGACCTGTGTGGCTGGACTAGCTGTCTGGACACGGACAAGGGCATCCACGGTGGACGCAAACCTGTCGATCCGTGCATACATGGCATGAACGGCGTTGGAGGGAGGTGGGGATTCGTCTACGCCTCCGTTGTGGGGAAGACGGCGGCTAGTGCTGGGATCGTCGCGATGATCACTCGCCATCAGTTTGAGATCAGAAAATCAACTTTCGATGAGTGGAACTTTTGGTTCCCACAGATGGCGCCAACTGATGGAGCTCTGGATCTCCTTCAGATATTGTCTTCTGGCGATCTGCCGATGGCGTAAATGAATGGCTGAGATTGGGTTTGAGAGCTGTCTCTTAAGGCGTGTGGATCTCAATGGGTTTGGTTTAGTGAGAAGTCGAGCTACCTGCAAAGAAGTCCCGGGGTGGTTGTGTTGGCTACAGTGCTCTCAAGTCAATTATTGGATCACAGGCACGTGATTGCAATGATTGAGGGAGGACCTATACCGGTAGAATAATCTTACTCGAGATGATAGTATACTATCTGGTTTGTCTTTATCATCGTGTACATGCTTCAGATGACATTATAGATCCCTATTACATGTTGATAGAGCCCATAAGATTCTTGCTTGACTACCAGCATTATGATGGCAATCATATACGTGGAAGCTGGGTAGTCTATAAGCACATCCTTAAAATGTCCCTAGTCGTGAGAGTTTCGAGATTGGGCATCGATACTCCGAGAGTAGACTAGTGTATACTGATCGAGACCCCGACGAGGGGTGGTGGCCGGTCTCACAAGCCATTAGTGTTAGTTTGTTCACCTAAGATGTATACAGGTGCTCATTGGGTTATGAGTGCAACGAGCGGATTCGCCGGGAACATGCTAGTTGGTATTATACCTATTGTCAGATAACAGTTCCCTGGTGACATGTGTACAGGTTATTCTATCGACCTAAGATCGTCATTTGTCTCGTGTGAGTTTCCACTGTGCTTTGATTACTACCTTACCACGGCTCAAAGGAGTCGTGCAAACAGGTTTTAGTTGGGTACAGTCCCGAGCCACGTGGAGGCAGTGAGCGGATCGTCGGGGGATTCGTCTCTCCAAGTATTGGGGGTTGATGTCGCGGTTGTACATGGGTGGCCATCACCAGAAATGCTTGGCCAAGGTAGTCGAGAATTACCGATCTAGGATCGGTAGTTTCTCAGGTGGTGATGGGCTTCATACCGACACTAAATGTCGCGTTATTAGGAGTCTGACTTTATCCACCCCCTAGACTCGATATGCGATACTCATAGACGAACGGACCGGACTGTACGGATATTTTCACTGTCAGGCTCTGTAGGGGTTTCAGGATGAGTTCGCTCGTCGGCCTCCCTTTCGCTCAATACCTGGGTAGTCGTTACGTACAGCTAGTGCCGCTGACGTGCTTATAGTTAAACACACTGCCAGCGTATTGACGAGTCTTTAGAGTCCCACACAGAAGGTTTCCCTACTTCGGGAGAAACGATGTAGAGGTCATATGATTTTACGGCAGGGTTCGATCACATACGTGTACTTGTGCACGCATGATATTCGGACGGACAATACTAGCGGGCTTTGATTTAAGATGGATCCTAGTATTATATTGTTGGATTGTTTTCGTCTCTTTGTATTCGTATTCTTCGAAATACGGATGCGGGTATGTATATACGGTTGAGGGATATTCTTGTAATTTATTACAAGATTACTTTTTGAAGATTACACCTCATCATGGTGTAGACCTTTTTGGATTAAAAGGTTATTGAGGTGTAAGATGAGGTGTTTATTGTATTTTTGTGGCATGGCTAATTAGTGACCCATGGTTACTATTCTAGCATGCTTAGGGTTTTTGTTTGTTGTGAGATTATGTTGACTTGAGATATATTTTGTTGACTACGATATTTTGGAGACATGGACATTTATGTGATGGCTCCATTATTTCTTATCACACTCACACAAAAAACAAAAAAAAACACAAGCCATTATTCATTTCTTTTTCTTTCTCTTGAATTGCTCTCAACAGCTCATTCTCATAGTATCTTCTTCTTCCTCTAGCTCCACCCAAACCCTTTCATGAATTGAGAATTCTTGGGTGTCTTGAGACAAATTAATCCTTCATCACTCTCTACTTCATCTACGGTATTTAGAGTAGCGATCAAAGTGCCCTAGTTGTCTCGGATATGAGGTTGGAGCTTGTTGCATAGACTTTCGGGTGGATCATTTTTTATGGAGGGAGACCGGAGATCAAGCTTGATCAAGGAAGCCCCTAGGAGCTTGGGATGATGGTTGAAGACCGAAGGACACGGATCTATTCGGTAGAACCATTCTAACTCCTTTGTATGTTTTGTTATCTAGAGCTTATGGGTAGATTCGGGTAATTGGTTGTGATAGCGCCGAGTTTTATAATTTTTGTTCCGCATTTGGTCACGGATTGATGGCCGTGGCGCTGCCGTAACCCAACATGGTATCAGAACCACTCCATAAGCCTTAGTTAACTCTTTGCGACATTAGAAATCCGCAGTTTTTGTCGTGCAAAAACTGCCGACAAAAACAGTTCCGAAAACTGAAAGTTTAAGATGTTTGCACACCCCGTGGGTTCATGGTTTGAACTGAGAAGCCGCGGGGTGGTGCATGGGCACCTCGGGAAATCCCCGGGAGGGCGACTGAATAGCTGGGCCCACTCCCCAAGACCACCACAATGTGTTCTTGGCGGTGGGGACCCGAAACTGCCCTACCCTGGGCAGTTTCGGGTCTGCTTCACCCCCTGGCCACCTCGTGGTGGCCTTGGGGATGGGGTACCCCCTTTAGGCCCCCCAACTCGAAGTTGATTTCGTAACTCCCCGCGAAGGTTCGGGCGTGTTTCATTTTGATTCGGACTTCTGAATTGGCTTTAAACGGCCGGTTTTTAGAACTTTAGCTCACTGTTTTTTTCATGGTTTTGGAAATTGGTTTAGTTTGCTAATTGCGTATGGAATTCTAATGTCGTAGTTTTTAGTACATACATTACTATCTGCGACCGTGAATATCATTCGAGCGGTACAACTTGTCTAATTGCTATATGTTCTTTTAGACGAGTTTACGAATGTGACATTCACGTTGATGTTTTGTGTTGTGCTGTAGTTGTGGCGGGATCGTCGTGGTGGATAGTTTGGGTGCAATGGTAGTACGTTTGGATTTATTTGTATATATGATATTGCGGGGCGAGCGTCCGATATGTGGACTACCGTCACTGCCCGTTTGTATATTGTTTGTTTGGGGCACGACCGGGTTGAGGTCGATGTCACCCTTGTACTTATTTTCTTTTCTGTACTAGGATTACCCTGCTGTGGGGTGCACGAACAGCCAGGTTCTAGAGGACAACGGGCCTTCATCTTATGGCTTTGAGATAGAGGGGGCCTCACTCTAGAATTGGCGGGCTATTTGCCGCACTCGTAGGGGGTACAGGTTGATCCAAGAAGGGGTGCTCAAGTTACCGGATTCCATGAAGTGTCGGGTGGCCCATTCACTTTGATGAAGGGGCTACCTCACTTATGGTTTTGAAGGCTAACTTACCGCGCTCGTAAGGGTCTAGGTTTTCATTGCACAGGCTATCCACACGACCAGGGGAACGTCGGGTTTCACTTGCGGCTCAAAGGAAACCCGGGGCTCCCAGATTATCAGTATTGTTCTGTGATGCTTATCGCTATTCTGTGATGTTGCATATATCATGCCTGGAACGATTATTATATATTTATATATATACTAGTAGATGTTGTATATGTTTTTCACCCGCGCTAGTCCAGCCCCCGCTCTGTCGTTAGTTAAGTAACCTAACGGGTGATGACGGGGCCCGGTGGCGAATGCGGATGGCATAAACGTACATCATATTTTTGTTCTTTTCTGGTGTGATTAATTGATGGGACTGTGTTGATTCTGATCAATGCAAGGAAAACAAATCTATATGATGTTGTTGGAACAATTTTCAAAAGCTGTTATTACAAGGACGTTTTCTTTTGTTTTGCACAGCGGTATTCGGTTATGAATATCCAGCACCTCATTCGACGAGGCAAGAGCCGAGATCCCTTCACCGGGAGTGACCTCTTGGGCAAAAGTTTTCGTCAGGGTAATAACTTCACTATAGTCGATTACTTTTTTCTTTTGC
This sequence comes from Agapanthus africanus, assembly GCA_030015575.1. NCBI lineage: Eukaryota > Viridiplantae > Streptophyta > Magnoliopsida > Asparagales > Amaryllidaceae > Agapanthus > Agapanthus africanus. The sequence goes on from CM057337.1 coordinate 132,204,679, forward strand.
ATTGAGATATTCAGTTGGAATATCCCGCACCTCATTCGACGAGGATAGAGCCGAGATCTCTTCACCGGGAGTGGCCTCTTTGGCAAAGGTTTTCGCTACTATATATTTGTAAAATGCTATCGATTTCTTCAACGATATCAAGTTCATTACGTTAAAGGTTTATCGCCAAAAACCATTCGTAGCCCTCCGTCATTTCAGACGGGTAGCACTTAGTATTCATGTTATGTTTGTTGACCTTCATTAAGGCATAGTGTATGGTAGCTGTTTGTTACTTTTCTGTTGCATAGATAGATGCGTTGGTTTGGGACAGTCGTACAGTATTGTTGACCTTCGTCAAGGGTGAGTATGGATGGGTTCAAATTAACATGGACAATGATGGGTAGAACTTGACATGTGACTTATGATTTGTTGACCTTCGTCAAGGTCATAAGAGCATGGGGTAAAAATCATATCGGGAGTTTCAAACATACAGGAAACTTGCCAGGCATGCGCATACCTTCTGGAGTGTGATAACTTGAGTGGATTCCATCAGGTTATCATGCGATGATAGTTGGATCCCGATTCCCACTGATGAGTTGGTTTATTCCTCGGGTGATTTTAGATGATCCCGACTAATTCTTCTTTTGGGTTTGGGGGAGAATTTGAGGATACAGTGGGAGACATCCTGATTAGATAAAGTGATTAATCATTCTGATCAAGGTTAGAGTGCACGGTGAGTGTTTTCTCTCTCTCTCTCTCTCTCTTTGGCAGCAACCATAGCCCTACCCTAGACTAGAACTCATAAACCAAGTTAACCGAACCTTCTTAAAACACACTGGCTTTTGGATTGTCAGAGTTACATACTTCATTGCCACTCCTACTTTTACCCTTTGCTTTTCTCCAGAACATTCCGTATCACTACGAAGATCCACGGTTATTGGATATGACCATCGTATAGTTACATACGAACTCGAAGAAACTTGTTTCAGATTCGAGAATGGTTTCCGGTTATGGAGAAATTGAATAGGACTATTCGGTTGTCTTTTCTTTTTATCTCCTCTCACGTTGTGAGGGCTCCTAAGATTAGGAGAGGGTACACCTATTACGCTTATTGGATATTCTTCTTCCAAATCTTAGGCTGGTGCCGAAGGACAGGGAAGGAAGAAAACCAATTAGCCTAAGTGTGGTGTACAGAAGGTAATAAGTTAAGATAAATAAAGGGATTAGAAAGAGGGCAAAGTAAAATACGACTGCTATCATTTACCACAAAACCGCGTATATCATCGACACTCCTACTTCACCTTTGCATTTCTCCGGAACACCCCGTATCACTACGAAAATTCACATTTATTGGATACGCCATCGTATAGTTACATACGAACTCGAAGGAATTTGTTCCAGTTCGAGAATGGTTTCTGGTTCAGGAGAAATAAAATAAGGATTATTCAGTTGTCTTTTTCCTTTTACCTTCTCTCAGGTTTCGAGGGCTCTTAAGATTAGGAGGGTACACCTATTACGCTTATTGGATAGTCTTCTTCCAAAGCTTAGGCTGGTGCCAAAAGGTAGCGATAGAAGAAAACCATTTAGCCTAAGTACGGTGTACAGAAGGTAATAAGTAAAGACAAATAAAGGGATTGGAGAGATGACAATGAAATATACGGTTACAGTCATGAATCTGGATAGTGAAAAATGCATTACTAGGAATACCCGGATACGCTTTCGAAACATTTTCATGTTTCAGTTTCACTGTGAGTTGTTAATTGAAAACTGATTTCCCAATTAGATTCTTACTCCAGGATATGTATTTACCAGATTTCATTTTCACATCTGTATGGTTTTACAGATGATGAGTGGGAGTAAATTATTGGGAATTAGGTGATTATATCCTCTTTATATCGGAATTCGTTGTAATAGGTGATATTTGAGGAAATTACCTGGGTTTTGCCTGACGGCAAATATTTGGTTTTGAATATCCGTAGTTATGCACCAGTTTCAAACTGATATATCTGTACGTTTATTTTATAAAGTGAGATATAACTTTTTGAAATTATGTCTATGACATTTACCTATATCAGTTGATGATTTGGTAAGGAGCATTAAACAGCGGTGTAATTCTTTTTAACCATAGTACAGTTTTCAACCTACGATGAACAGGATTTAAGTTATTGAACTCAGGGGACTTATACAAAGTATTGTATGTTGTCCGGTGTCCATTAGGACAAAAGGGTTGGTACTCGTACTATATTTTGTTTACTTGTAACTTCTTTAGTTTTTAGACAAGTATTTCATAGAAATATAAGGTCCAAGTTTTGAGAAGTTATACGTACAAGAATAAAGTAGAGAACTATATGTTGCAAGTATCGGGATTCTTTAAGGTGATCGAAGATGTAGATACTTGTGTTTGGTATTCAGTTGATAGTAATGGTTTTGAGAACTTGCTTCTCTTTCAAGTTACTCATATCTGGATGCATTCCTAGTTGAGTAATGCTGATCGGCCTCTCTCCGTTTAGTTGACTGTTCCCCTCCGAAAGACGGCCAAGACGACGTAGGGACGTCTTGCCTGAGATTCGGGGCAGATGCTATTTGGTTTTATCCGTCCACCTCTACGAAGATGCCAAGTTGATTTATGGCACCGTGCATCGGAGGTTTAGACAGATGCGGCCGATGTAGCAAACTTCGTCAGATTCCCCCTCGCTTGAGGGATTTTTGATTGTGGGGACGCTCTTCCCTGCAGGCGCAAGCCCCTGCAGTTAATTACGCTACCGCATCGCGGTAACAACTTTCTCCTTCTCCAGAATTTCACTTCGTGTCGTGGGTGTTTGTTTTGTTTGTGGTTGTCCGTGGATCGTATACGGAGACTAATTTATGTCGTCGCCCGTAGGACGTGGATTAGTCCAAATCCGTATTTTCTTAGATTTGGGTTTGGGGTTTTGGTTTAAGGATACGTTAGCCGTGTTTGAGGCTAAGATCAACTTAAACGTTTGTTAAGGATACGTTAGCCTAATCTCCAGGCTAAGATCAACTTAACGGGATCGTTTGGATCCGACAAGAGAGCAATTAGCTCTATTGTTACAGTTTAGGGACATAGTGGTCCAACATTCCCATTTTGGGGATGGATATTAGTTTAAGGACACGTTAGCCATGTTTGAGGCTGAGATCAACTTAAACGTTTGTTAAGGATACGTTAGCCTAATCTCCAGACTAAGATCAACTTAACGGGATCGTTTGGATCCGATAAGAGAGCAATTGGCTCTATTGTTCCAGTTTAGGGACATAGTGGTACATTGCCTGTTTAAGGACGTGGTGGTCCATTACATGTATGGCCGTCGGGACCCATCACCTCTCTGACGACGTTGAAGGATTACAACGACAGGTGTCAGAGGAGTTCAGAGATGTACCCTTGAACCAGGTGTAAATTGATTTAAGAGAGCAGCCGTGCTCAGTCAATTTAATTTGAGGACTTACGGCCAGAATTGGGCTAAGTCCAGTTGAGAACGTTCAACATTTTATTTATCTTTGACCTATTAGGCCTATGCTAGGGCTTTGCCCCTGTTTAATAATGCACTGCATTTTATTTTGGCCTGTGAGGCCTATTTGATTTGGGCTCTGTCCCTTTATTTTTATGATGCAGAGCATCTGTTTTGGTCTGACAGACCTTTGTTTGGGCTCTGCCCTTTTTAAAATGATGCATGGCATTTTATTAGGCCTGTCAGGCCCTTTTTAATTGGGCTTGGCCCTTCTGTAAATAATGCAGTGCATTAATTAAACTGGCAGAGTGTCACGTGGCCTGTCAGGCGCTTTGCGCCAATCAATGAGCGCAAGCACATGTGGAGGTGACACGTGTCACGCTCTGATGAGCGCAAGCGCATTGCGCTGCGCCAGTGCGCTGCGTTGTGCGCTGCTGACACGTGGCGCGCTCTGGTGAGTTGCGCCAATTCAGAGAGCAATGCTCTATTTTTAGAAGCGCATAGCGCAGATCGTTATGGGGCTGACACGTGGCGCTCTCTGGTGGCTTGCGCCAACCCGAGAGCGCAACAGTGCAGATTTACAAGTGCAAGGCACTGTTTTAATATCTTGATCCAATTTTGGATTCAAGAAAAGAATTTTTAAGATTCCAGAACCAATGGTTCATAAAAAAGGCAATGCCTTTGTTATTATTATTTTTTTATTGAAGATCCTTGATCTTGTTCTTAGATCAATGATCTTTTCAGAAGAAATTCTTCTTTTTTATTCAAAGGGTTTACCTTTTTCTCTTTTTGAGTTCTTCTCAAAATTTTCTTTAGAGGAGTTCTCTCTCTGTTGATGATTTCTGTGTTGGGGTCTAGGGGGCCTTTTTATAGTGCCAATGATTTGTTGAATTGGTTAGAGAGATGTTTCTCTGAGTGATTTGGGGATTTTTCTCCACCGTTGGATTTTTGATCCAAGGACTTCTGTTTTACAGAGGCAATCTTCTTGTTTTTAACAAGATTGAGAAAGATCTTTCAGAATTTTAATTCTGTTTGGCGCAAGCGCACCTGCTCTTGACACGTGTCGCGCAGCGCAGCTGTGCTAGCGCAACTGCGCTGTCACGTGTCGCGCAGCGCAGAGCGCAAGTCAGCTGAAACGTTGCTTCTTTCATAGAGCCTTGCTCTGATTGAGTGCGCTGCCTTAAGCACTGCGCTCCCTGCGCCGGCGTGTCTGATTTTGACACGTGGCGCTATGCGCGCAGCGTAGGGGATCTGAAGCGTTGCTTCATTTATTTTAATTTTAATTCTCACTTTAATTTTCAAAATAGAGCCTTGCTCTGATTGGGGGAAACAGAAGCGTTGCTTCGTTTCCCGCCTTGGAATTTGAACAGAGCTTTGCTCTGATTGGGGTAAACATTGACATGCACTGGAGACAGCTGCATGATTTGAATTTGGTTCCAATTAAATTAGTGCTTCCGTTTCTATATTTTATATAGAATGGTTCATATCTGTCACGCACTGCTTCCCGGTATACGGCGAAGGGGACGCGACTAGGCCGCTATGTATCTACTCTGAAGTAAATACGCTAAGCGTATCTAAGCAATATAAAAGAATATACACAAGAGACAAATGTAATGAAACAACAACTTTATTTATTAACATTCTTTTGTACAATGCATGGAAAAGTAAATACATCTGAATGAAAGCAATGCCTAAACAATGTCATAACAGAAATGGAAGGTATTGAAATGAAATGGAAAATGTACAAGTGAAACTACAGCTCGGGATTTTCAGTAAACTGGTCCAAGTCTTAAGGGCTGGGCTCGATCTCTGGAAGGTCCGAAACACCTGACGACATTCAAAGAAAAAAAGAGAATGTCATCAGCGAACAAATCGCTCGGCAAGTCACAAACATAAGGGAGAAGTAGAATAGACAGAGAGTAAGAGAGAGATTGTAGCTTTTAAAGTTATCTTATATTGTTATAATGTTATATTTAGTATTAACGCTGTTGTTTGTATCTTGGTACAGAAGGATGCCAGTGTATACAAGAGAAGTCTCTATATGCCAGAGACTAGAGGCAAATGGAAGTACAAGGCTCCGTTAGAAAGCCCAGAACAATGGCGTGGTATTCAGGTTAGGTGTCTTAAATGTTGCAGTCTCGTGTCACTTCTAACACCTTCCGTACCAATCTACCCCTTAAACCCCGCGATGTCTTGATTGTATTGTTTGTATTGTATTGCAACGTTGATTGTCTTGTAATATAGACTGTATAATTGGATGACTTGCCGAAACCATGATATCAGTAAATGGATGTAACTGGAGAATCATGGATGTAACTGGAGAATATGTAAATAGAAGTATATCCATGGTTCGGTTCAGTCAACACAGATTGAATAGCTTGAACGGATTGATTATATAGATTCATGGAATCATACTAAATTGTAGTATTGTAGATTGTACTTGAATCATATTCAAGTCAGATTGTTTATAATGAGACTCGGTCTGAGTCAGAAAATTAGAAAAGAAATTGTAATCCTGAATTAGATTTTGGTGTTATCGGTAACCGCTGCACATAGGCGGCAGAATTTGTGTCTTTTTCAAAGACGATTATCATGTTGATAACACCGTTTGTTAAGTTGTCTACCTTAGAATAGGCAAGCACCCACTTCTCAGGCTCTCTAAGGCTCAAGAGATTGGTCCCGCTTAAACCTATATTTAATAGGGTCCTTATTGTAATTTATAAAACTTGAGGGGGTTTTATGTAAAAATAATTTTGTGTACTTTTAAAAATATATCCCAAGTATTTAATTATCGTCTTTAGAGTTTTCATAGTTGTAGATTTTATATTTGTGACATTTCTAGTGAATAAACCTATTTTTCATAATACATGGTATTTAATTGTAAAGTGTTGGACTTGTATGGAATTTCATGGTATTTTTATGTAAAGTGATTCTTATGATTTAGAAAAATTGGAATATTTATAATATATCAAAAATAGATATTTTGATGATATATATATATATATATATATTTATAAAATTAATTCTAATTTATTATTTTCTAGAAATCTCATTTTCTTAAGATATTTGTATTTTAAATCTCTCGAGACCGAATGCTCCTTGCGGAGGTCTGCATCTCGCACTACTAAGCCCAGGGATCTGCGATAATCCGCACCATCCCAGTCGGGTTCTCCAAAATTGTCACGACCCGAAATTTGGCACGTGACGGCACTTAAACCACGTAACGTCTACAGGCGTAACGCAATTCAAGTAAGCCGAAAACCCAGAAATCTAAACCATCAAAAGTAGTAAGTGATAAGAACACTGTTAAAACTTTTGGAAATCTCAATGTAAAAATCTTTAACTTAAGTTTCTTTCTTAAAAATTTCGGCAGTAGCTCCTTTGTAAAAACTAGCCCCGAAACGGGTACAACATAGAATATAAATAAAACATCCCCAAACAGGAGAAAATCTCATCCAAAGACGGAAACAACCACCACAAGAAGATATACGACGCCGTAGCGAAGGAATGGACGATATAAATAAAAACAGCATAAAAGAAATCCAGAGTCACAAAATAATATACAATATCGTCCTCACATCTTATCTCTAAGTCAATACATGAAAGTGGTAGATGGAGAGTACTAGATACAATAAGGTATACAATAAGTATCATCGGATAACCGTAAAACCCACCTATAGAAAAACTGCTCACAGTCAGCCGTGGCGGTATCCGCTACAAAAGATGATACGATAAGAAGATGCCCTGCCGCGACTACTCTGAGGGTCCAACCTGCAAAACATTGTGGCACAACGGGGGTGAGTTGCCAACTCGTGAATCGTAAATAACATCATGCAGGTAATCGCAGGTATGCACATACTGCGATAATCTATCACATGCAAACTGATAGTATAATATGACAATATGTATATGTAACAGTCATGAAAGGTACTCTATCAGGTACTACAAATACATGAAGCAATGCATAACAAATAAATGCTGAGTATGGGATAAAACATAACGTCATCAATGAATCATCATCGTGGAAAATCCTGGTGTCTATCAACGACACCCCAAATCCCAATACCTCAGGCACCGCATTCTCAGATCGGCCCTCATATCCTGTAAATCTCATGGAACCTAAGTGCTCAATATCGACACCCGAAAATATCATGAAAACTAGTGTCCAGTATCGACACGTAAATACTCATCTCTCAGGCGCCGTCACCAGGATCGGCCCTCATGTCCGTACATCTCATATAACCTGAGTGTCCACATCGACACCCGTAATCCACATATCATGTCCGTACATAAATCCGGTCGGTATCCCCCAGATAACCGCCGAGTCCAAATACTATCACCGGTAGGTACTAGCCTTCCTGCCAGGCTCATCGTCTATACCACGAAAATCACCTCTTGCCCCGGGGAACCATACCGGGTCCACCATATACCCGCAGACGGTGCCTATCGCTCCTTGAATCGGGTTTCTAACACAAATCTCAGAACCGAGAAAACTCATGGTGGACGCACTGAAATATCATATCAAGAAAAACCGGGTTTTCAAACAATACATAAATTCTTGAAATACCCCCACGGTTCTCAAATCCATAAATCACATGAAATCCATATTTCAATGCGTAAATCCATGAAAACATGGTATATGCAACATAGAACAGTAATATGAGCATATCAAGAGAAAACCGTTATTTAAATGCATCAAGTTATTAAATATTTCATGCGGTTCTCAATTCCTTCGAAATCAAGTGCAGCATCATATGAGGTGTACATGTAATTATAGCAAGATATGTGTATCTACATGTAAGCAGGTATGTATGATGCATTTCATAAGTACAATAACACAATAATCAACGTCTCAATATCAAATGACAATACAATACCACTTAGGGGTATATATAACTATAGTAAGGTATATGAGTGTACATGTAAGTATGTATGCATGATGTACATGTAGCTGTAGGAAAGTATGTGGGTGTACATGTAAGTATGTATGCATGGTTTACATGTAGTTATAGGAAGGTATATGTGTAAGCATGTAGGTGTAGCATGTATACTACATTTCATATGCGCAAAGGAATAAGAATCAATGTCTCAATTGTCCCTAACTAATACAATATCATGTATGTATATGCGTTAGCTATATCTCATATGCATAATGGAATAAGAATCAATGTCTCAATTGTCCCTAACTAATACAATATCACGTATGTATATGTAGCTATAGCAAAGTATGTGGGTGTACATGTAAGTATGTATGCACGATGTACCTGTAGTTATAGCAAGATATGTGTATATACCTATCAATAATGATGCAATACCATATAGGTATATGTGTTGTGCATATCATGGCAATTACCAACGGTGTGGGTGTAGCATACAATTAGTGCTCGTGCAACATGAACCGTCAATAATAGTGTTGTGTCTCATTAATACTATGCCCATATGCAATAGGAAAATGAGGTATGCAGCAATGGTACACATGCACAATCAATGTCCATATACTTATAACTAATAATCATGTCACCGAATCTAGACCAGACGCATAACGCCATGCGGCGATTCCCCTGTAGATATTAAATCTACTCACCGATGAGCTCAAGCTAAGTAAATCCGACCAACTGCTTCCCTTTTCTTCGCAGCGTCCGAAGTCCCAACTCGCGATCCTAAAATTTCACAAATACAACACATAAGACTAAATATCCTGCGCCGACACAAAGGCAACGAAACGCAAGGATAACATCCACAAGATATACACACTGTGCATTTAGTGCACAAAACACGTACGATATCGGCACAACCCTAGCTAGAATGACACAACCACCAAGCCTAGACCCTGATCGTACCGATCGCGCAATCACAACAAAATATATATCGTGAAAGATAATAAATATAACATCACAACGCCAGTTGAAACCCACGCCTAATTTATCCAAAAACATATTAAGCATATTTTAATCATTTTAGCTCAAATCTAGAATTTTAAATAATTCTAGTAGCCACAATCATCACCTAATAGCTTACCTAAATCACACAAACCTTTACTACAATTTTAATCTCACCCATATAAGATTTAGTAAAAATTAGTTTTCAATTGAGCTTAATTAGATAATTAGGAAAATAACAAATAACGATCTCACAACTAAGTTAAGTTTTCCTTATTTAAACAACTCACTTAACTATTACAAAACTCAAAACCCTAACTTGATCTTCAAAAACCTTTTCTAGAAATTCTAAACATGCTAATTAAAGCTTTATTTAAATATCTAATAAGCTAGTTTAATGTATTAAAACAATAACTAAGTTTAGGGTTAGGATTTTATACCTCCACTTGATTCACAAACTTGCAACTAGATCATCAAAATAACCTCCAAAATGCTAACTTTCATAAAGATCCAAGCTTGATTAAGGCTAAAGAAATATGGGTATGGATTTGTTTTTGAGTTTGTGGGATTATTTGTTGATTTTTGATGAATTTTAGAAGCTTGAAGGAGTGGAAATGGGTGGAGAAAAAGATGGGGTAGCCAGGGGGGTCAGCCAACATAGAAGAAACGGGGAATGTGTGGAAGTGTGTGAAAAAATCTTGGTCAAAACAACATTAAAGCTTAATTAAAACACTTATCTTTATGCCACCTCAAATCCTTTTAACTAAAACCTTCATTAACCTTCAAAATATCTAGAAATTTTTCCAAGATATTTTGGAAAAGTCAAAGATACTTAATCTTGTGATTAAGTTAGCATGGATTCACATTAGCATAATTAACCCAAACCAAATAATAATTACCACTAATTAAGTGCATAATTAAAAACTTATAATAATATTTTAATTAAGAAAAAATATTTAAGTGAACTAAAATTTATAAGTGACTAACTAAATACCGCAACTAGCAATTTCCTAGTTAAATCAGGTGCGGTTAAGTTTATACAGAAAAGTGATCACTTCTGGGTTTTTACGGAAAACACAGTTTATTTTACCTATTAACGGAAAACTCGCCTAAACGATTTCTAAAACGTTACAAAAATGGGTTGTAGCGGTGCTTTACAAAGATTTATAAAAATACTTAATCTTATAGAAAACGGTTTTAATAGTTAGTGGTATTTATATGTAAAGTTTCGTTTTCCCGTATTCTATGTTCCCGAAAGGTATTGTGTTATGTTGCGTATGAGTGTTGTGAGGAGGTAGGTCATTATCTCGTGATCTAATTAAAGTTATAGCAAATTTAATGATGTTTTAAAGTAGAAAGTAAACTACATGGTATTTTAGTGAAAAGAGCGATAAAAATTACAAGATGAAATGTTTTGCTATGAAATTTGTTCAACATGTTTTGTTAATGATTAGTAGTCAAGATGTAAGAGTTTAACATACTTGTGTTAAGGAAAATTAAACTTTATAAAGAAAACCGAATCGGAAGTCGGATTTAACTCCGCTTCCGTCGGGTTTTAGTAAAAGAAGTTTTAAGAATAGAGAACAGAAGAGAGAGGTGGGACTTAAGGGTTTAGATTTAAGAGAAGAGGGAGAGGAATCGGTAGGAGGTGTCGGTGCATCGTTTCGTCGCCGGGAGCTCCTAGGGTCGTCGTCGGAAGATCGCCGGAGTTTCGCCCTTTGCTAACTCCACTTGTACACGAAATTCTAGAGAGTTTTCTTGAGAGTTTGGACAGAATTTTGAGTGAGGGGTGTGTGTTTAGGGGTGGTATTTATAGGGTAATGCTAGGGTTAGGGTAGGTGAAAGGTTGTATGAAAATTGTATTAATTTGTAATAAAAATAGGGTTTATTGGGGTTTTAATTGGTTTTAAAAGGCTATGTTAAATTATAGGGAAATTAAAGTGTACAGGGGGTTAGAGGAGGCCAAAAAACACACTTTTGTTGTTGGCAACTCGGCGATCCGGCCGAGTCCGGCCGGCGGCGGCGGGCCGAGTCGGCCGAGTCGCCGGCCGAAGTCGGCCGAGTCGGGCCGGGGCTCGCTGCCATGTGTCCCTCGTCGCTTGGTATAGTCCCTGGGTTAGTTTGTTTTATACGTGTAGTGGGATTTTTACGAGTTATGCATGTGTAGGCTCTTGGACTTCTAAAAATTCAAAACAAAACAATATTAAAAATAATGTGAGGGATGGGATTTAAACTCTGGTGCTTTGGTTTAGCAGTGCAAGGTCTTACTAATGAGCTATAAGCTCCTTCTTGCTATTAAAAAGCAAAACAAACTTATATTTTGTGCTCAGGCAAAAATACCCCTTTCTGTATTCTTTTGAAAAAATTGTACAGAAAATTGTACAGAAAGTTTAAGGTTGTTACAATATCTTAACGATGTTAAGGTATATGGAGTTTTCCGGCTTATGCTTAAAACCAGACTCTGGATAACTCAAGGCACGTTTCAGTAATGGCAGTTTGTGGGTTATCCTGGGCTATGACGAGGGTTAACTTTCTACCAGCTGGAAGATCAATAGTGATATTGTTCTTGACTCGCCACAGTTTTAGCAAAATGGAATTTTTCAGAAAATAGTAGTGGGAGTATGGTGGAACTGGAAGTGATTCCAGAAGCACAAACGATTACTGAAAATTTAATAGAACCTAAAAATTTAATCGGGTTTGACATTCCATTAGCCACTCCGCAGATATGGTAGGTAACCTTAGGCACCCGAGAGATACTTCGGTCTTCTCAGAAATGGTGACAGGGAGGTTCTTGTTCATCCAGACTTTTCATTACTACTGTTCTAGACTATAAGACCCAGCAGGAGGATGAGTATAGCGTCGTTCTAAACTAGGTTTAGAAGTGCACGTGTATATGTGTAACACCCGAGCCCAATAATACTATTTATATTACTAGTTGAGGATTATATATTGCTCATTCCAATTTTCCTGATTTTCTGGTGTTTGTTGCTAAATTTTACCCGGTTAAGTCATTTTGGCACATAACAAATTTTAACTCCGAAAATGAAATTTAAGATGTCCATGTTAGCCTATTCATCGCCACTAGTCGCGTGGTAGCGTCCGCGTGTCGAGATTCCGTTCCGTTTGGCTAAACGGGCCAGTTTGGGCGACTACGCGCGTGTGCAAGTGTCCGACTTGGGGGCATGCATTTTAATCACTAAACACCTATTTTCAAAATTTGGAACCCGCTTAAAATCCTATAATTTGAATTTGGAACATTTGGGCGCAACCCGGGCGCGATTTGGAAATGTTTCATTTCGCGCCAAAAATGGCCCGTTTCAATTTAATATGTAAAACTAAAATATATATATACGAATTATCCTTAACCACTAAATCTCTCCAGGATCATCTCAAATTTTCATATATTTAATCTCGTGGCCAATCACGAGCTCCTATTGAGCTCGTGGGCCCCGCCTCCCTTCCCTCATCTCTGTCTCTCTCCTCATTCTTTCTCTCTCTCTATCTCACCAAATATCCCTTTCTCTCTCTAATCTCTCTCTCTCTTCCTCTATATATATTCGTAGCCATGCAGCCGCCCCTCGCCATCCCATTCCTTCACGAGAAACCCCCTCAACCCTAACCCTAGCTCACCGCAGTCTCACCGCCGGCCTCCTCGCGACCTCGCCGTCGCCGCCCTCACCACCACGACCTCCACCGCACCCACCTACCCTCTTCCTCCCGTTCTCCCGACGATTCCCGCGCCTGCACCCAACCCAGACCTCGCCTCCAACCCCTGCAGACCTCGCCGACGACCCCCACGACTCCCTCTCACCCTCCTCGTCACAACCTCGTCGTCGCCTCCCTTCCCCACTCGCCGCAGCACCCCTTTCCAGCGACCCCGAGCCCTTTCAGCCGTTTCCAGCACCCTCGCCGCACCTCCTGTTCACCGCCGGCGCGTCCATCGCCGTCGGGCCCGTCATAGTTACCCCTGTTTCTCCTCTGTAAGCATCACTTTACTTCCTTTGGTGCAAAATCCCGTTGATCTTGTATGTTTATCTTATTGCTAACTTGTTGCCGATAACTTTTGCCGGAATCCGACCGTGCCGTTTGACGAACCCGACGCTGTAGCGAAGTCCCCTGGTCCGTGTGATCCCGTTGATCTCTGTTGGGACTCGATCCGTAGCCCGTGCTTCCATATCGCAGTTTCTGCCGACATCGCATCCGTGTTTCGGTTTGCGGAACCGCCGAGGCAAGTATCCGAATACTTGCTTTAACATGCTACAACTTAATCATCATATTATAACCACACAACTATTATAACATCGATACCTTTTATAACTTAGAATTGCTAGTCACAATTATCCGTAACTTTAAATCAATGAAATCATTGCTCGTATTAACCGGTCTGCTATTAATTCATACTTAACTGATCAAACCAAGTAGATCATCCCCACTTCATTTGTTAAAATCACTCATGAGACAATTATTATGCTTAGTTCAAATTCATGTAACTCCATTACGTATATTATCGATACTGTTTCGTCTTGTGGCTATTGCACCTCAAAGGTGCGTGAACCGGATTAATAAGAGAATACGAAACATCACTGTGTTTACCTAGATTAATATTGTTATTTACTGTTTCCTGCTACTGTTCATTATTGATTGCATACCTGTTGCGAGCACACACCTGATTGCATTACATACTGACCGATCTTGATACACATGACACATGTACTGATACACCGGACATGACACCCTGTGCATATCGACTCGACCTGTTGAAAGTAACCTGACCTGTTACCTGATTTCATGCCTAATGCCGACAAACCTGACCATTCCCGCTGTCTATCCAGACAGACCTACTCTTACTGGATCTTGCGTTGGCATTAGTCCTTGACAACTGAATACCTGACCTGACATACATAGCTTGGGGGTATGGGGAAATCAAAGGTGAAACCGACTTGTAACTCAACAGTTCGATACTTGTTCTGATCAGTCTTACGGGCTTGGCCAGCTCCGGAGTGTTGATGCTGACATCACTCATCTATCCTACTACCTTTTACTGCTTAGCGGCACGTCTCGGATTCAGCCCCGAGGATCATGACCGTGGTCCCGGGCATGCACGGGATACTATTGAGTTACATCGACGATTCATCAATTGGTTTCAAAGACTATAGAGTAGAAAACCTGATAGGACAGTTTAGTCACCAGTGCACATTACCCTGCTTGTTATTTCTTATTGCTGCTTCATTCATGTTCATACTTGCATTTCTCATTACCATGTTTATGCTATATACTTGATATCATGACGCGCTGACGTCTGGGTTTTGCATGGCCCAGATTCCGTACCTTTGTCGTCGACCGAGCAGGAGTACGTCAGCCAGCAGGCTGAACAGTGAGTCCTTAGGGTTAGTTTATTTATTGCTTTTCATTTTCAGATGTGAGCCCGCATTATGGGACGTACTGTTTATTCATTGTATTGGATCATTAGCTTCCGCACTTATTGTTTATTGATTCTTGTTATTATGGATTTGGACATGTATTAGTTTAGTTTATTTTACTGTTCTTGATATCTCTACAACCGTAATGTGACTGTGGACGGATGCGTCCTACCCGCAGGTAGCATGGTTGGCTATGTCACGTGCCCAAGCTTGCGTACTCTGGGAAGCGGGGCGTGACATGGTTTTATGGTATCAGAGCCATAGGTTAATTGGGTTGATTCTTTGTAGTTGGGTATTGCACCCGATACACGGATCATAATACCCGTGATTAGGAAACATGTCCTGCCACCTTGACCGTTTTACCGTCCTTGAATCATTCTTCCAGATCATGTCGACATGCAAACTTACTTTGCATTGTCAACTCGAAAACCTAATTTCTTGTTATCTCTAGGACTTAGGCGACTTAGGTGGAGTTAAGTAATTGCGGCTATGATACCGCGGCATAGCTACAATGCAGTACTCTATTTAAGTATCTTGGAGTTCTAGCTTTGGTTTATATATCGAATCTATCATCATGCTAATGTTGTTTGTTTTGATTTCAGGACCATGGCAGATAAGAATTTCAAGACGTATCAGAGGCGTGTGGACGAAGCCGCCATGTTAGGAGTGATACGTGGGATGTTAGAAAATCAGAAGAGGCAAACTGAGCTGATCCAGCAGCAAGCAGATTCATTTCAGGAGGGTTTGCAGGCTATTCAGCAGTCTGTAAACACCGCTGTAGCGAAGCCAGTCGACCGAGTAGGGACCGTGGCAGATTTCAGACGGTTGGGTCCTACTACTTTCACTGGCTTGGAGGAGCCGTTGCCAGCCGAGCAGTGGCTAGTAGACACAGAGAATTTATTGATTGCGGCACAGATCCCAGAAGACAAGAGAGTTGATGTGGTGCGCATTCAGCTGGTGGATTACGCCCGAGAGTGGTGGCTTGTGGAGGAGACCCGCTTGTCCAAGCCAATCAGTTGGGCGGATTTCTCTAAAAGTTTCTTGGAAAAGTTCTTCCCGCGGACTGCACGGGAGGAAATGGAGGAGGAATTTATTGGACTGAGACAAAATGGAGCAGCTGTGGATGTACATGCAGCGGAGTGGACGAGACTCAGCCGTTTCGCTGGACCCTTAGTCGCCAAGGAGGCAGACAGGGCGTGAAGGTTCTTGCGCAGTTTGGATGTGGACATCCAGAGGCAGATTGTCTCCCTGGGTTTGACCACTTTCTCACAGGTTCTTACGGCAGCCAGAGAGCAGCAGAGTTTATCAGGATCGAAAGGGAACCTTCACCAGACAGCAGTTGCGGCTAGGAAGCCTGCATTTGTACCTAACCGAGATCATGGGCGCAGAGGTATTCCAGTGGACCGTCGAGGTGTAGCGCCAATGAAGAAGCCTGTGATCGTTGATCGAAGGAAGAGCGTGATTTGTGATTACTGCCGATTACCTGGGCACGTGCAAAAGGATTGTCGTAGGAGACTGGGACTTTGTCTGGTTTGTGGAGCAGCCGATCACGCAGTTGGTGCTTGTCCGTCGAAGCTTCGCACTAGAGAGGATATACGGAAGACTCCGCAGAGACCGTTCCAAGGGCAGAAGCAGTTGACACAAGGACCCAACCAGGGTCGAGCTTTCACCTTGACAGCTGAGGAAGCCAAGACATCAGGAGAAGTGGTTTCAGGTACTGTACTCGTTCGTGGTTTTCCCGCATTGGCATTATTTGATTCCGGAGCATCCCACTGTTTTATGTCATCCAAATTTATAACTACACACTCGATCACCTGCACGACCCTGTCTAGTTTTTGGGACATACACACTGGGAATGGGAAAATCATAGCTAGTAAGGAATGTAGAGATTGTACTGTTGTTGTTTGTGGACGGGAGCTTTTTGCAGATTTCTTGGTGATTGATACGGGCAGCTATGAAGTCATCTTGGGAATGGATTTTCTTGGCACTTTCCACGCACACATTGATTGTAGGGCAAGGAAAGTAATTTTCCAGATTCCCGAGCACCCTGAGTTTACTTTCATTGGAGGAAGCAGTTCTGTCGGGCCAGTCGAGTTTAGGGCTAGGCCGACGAACAATATTCTTGCGGCTATGGTAGTGGATAGTAATGAAGAGCCGGCAGTTGTTCGCGACTTTATGGATGTGTTTGAAGATATTTCGGGCTTACCGCCGAAGCGAGATGTGGAGTTTGCGATTGACCTCATTCCTGGTGCAGCGCCAGTGTCAAAATCTTATTATCCGATGGCACCGGTGGAATTAGAAGAAGTTAAGAAACAAGTTGGCGAATTACTCGAGAAGGGATGGATTCGAAGCAGCAACTCGCCTTGGGGAGCTCCAGTTCTTTTAGTAAAGAAGAAGGATGGCACGAGAAGGATGTGCATTGATTATCGAGAATTGAACCGGGTGACTATTAAGAACAAGTACCCGATCCCTCGCATTGGAGAACTCTTTGAGCAGCTTAGTGGAGCGAGGGTATTCTCGAAACTGGACTTGCGATCAGGATATCATCAGGTCCGAGTGAAGGCAGAAGACATTTGCAAGACGGCGTTTCGGACTCGGTATGGGCATTTCGAGTACTTAGTGATGCCCTTCGGGGTGACTAATGCGCCGGCAATATTTATGGACTTGATGAACAGGATCTTTTCACCGTTCTTGGACCAGTTTATTGTGGTATTCATTGACGATATTCTGGTGTACTCGAAGAGTCCGGAGGAGCATGCTGAGCACTTAAGGATCGCACTGCAAACGCTGAGACAGGAGAAATTATTCGCGAAGATGAGTAAGTGCGAATTCTGGCCGGAGGAAGTGAAGTTTCTGGGGCATGTTGTGTCGGGCAATGGAATCGCCGTTGATCCCGAGAAGATTGCGGCAGTTCGAGATTGGCCTGTTCCAAAGAATGTTACAGAGATAAGAAGTTTTCTTGGGCTCGCCGGTTACTACAGAAGATTTGTGGAGAACTTCGCTCGTTTAGCTGAGCCGTTAACCAAGCTTACGCGTAAGGAGGTACCGTTTGTTTGGACGGATGGATGTGCATTGGCCTTCGAGACGTTGAAGCAAAAGTTGATAACCGCCCCGATCCTGACCGTACCGGATAATTCAGGAGGACTGGTGATTCACAGCGACGCATCTGGAAAGGGATTGGGATGTGTTTTAATGCAAAACGGGAAAGTCGTCGCTTACGCATCGAGACAGCTGAAGACTCATGAGAAGAACTATCCGACTCACGACTTGGAGCTTGCAGCCGTGATCTTCGCCCTGAAGATTTGGAGACACTACCTTCTGGGCGAGAGAGTTGAAGTCTTTACGGATCACAAGAGTTTGAAATATGTGTTCACTCAGAAGGAGTTGAACATGAGGCAACGCAGATGGTTGGAGCTGATGGCCGACTACGACCTTGATCTTAAATACCATCCGGGAAAAGTTAACGTCGTGCCAGATGCGCTAAGTCGGTTACCAGCAATTCAATTATTGACTGCACAGAGAGAGATCATTGAGGAGTTTCGGAGATTTGACTTGGAGGTTGTGCTACCACATGCTACAGGACAGTTGATGCAGTTGCAAGTACAATCGTCCTTAGTTGAGAAGATTAAAGCGACACAATCGCAGGATCCCAGACTGCAAAAGTTTCGAGAGCAGGTTGAAGCCGGACTGCGAACCGATTTACTGATCCATGAAGATGGTTCGTTGAGATATGGTAGCCGTGTGTGTGCGCCAAAAGGAGATGTGCGTGAAGAGCTTATGAAGGAGGCACACAGTTCAGCTTACTCTGTACATCCAGGAGGGACAAAGATGTACCGAGATATTCGACAGCACTTCTGGTGGGAAGGTATGAAACGGGAAATTGCTCGCTTCGTGGCTAGGTGCTTGGTGTGTCAACAAGTCAAGGCTGAACACCAAAGGGTTGCTGGTTTGTTGCAACCACTTCCGATTCCTCAATGGAAGTGGGAACATATAACCATGGATTTCGTGACGGCTTTACCGCGGAGTCCAAAGGGCAACAATGCAGTATGGGTGATTGTCGATCGGTTGACCAAGGCAGCTCACTTTATTCCTTTTCGGGTTGGTCAATCGACAGAGACTTTGGCAGAGCGATATATGCAGGAGATTGTCAGATTGCATGGAGTACCGGTAAGCATCGTGTCCGATCGGGACACTCGGTTCTTGTCGCACTTTTGGAGGAGTTTACAAGAAAGTTTGGGGACTCGATTGAAGTTCAGCACAGCTTATCATCCTCAGACTGATGGACAATCGGAGAGAACGATCCAGACCCTTGAAGATATGTTGAGAGCTTGCATGTTGGACTTTAAAGGTTCTTTGGAAGACCATCTACACCTGGTGGAGTTTTCATACAACAATAGCTTCCAAGCAACTATTCAGACCGTTTGAAGCGTTGTATGGTCGTAAGTGCCGTTCACCTGTATGTTGGGATGATGTGGGTGAACGAAGGTTACTAGGGCCAGACTTGGTGGTACAGACAGTTGAGAAGGTGAATACGATCAGGAAGCATATGAAGGCAGCTCAAGACAGACAGAAGAGTTGGGCTGACACGTCAAGAAGACCTCTGGAGTTCGCCGTGGGTGATTTGGTTCCTGAAGATATCACCGACTAGAGGGGTGATTCGCTTTGGAAGTCGGGGAAAGCTAAGTCCCCGATTCGTTGGACCCTTCGAGATATTGGAGCGTGTCGGAGAGGTATCGTACCGGTTGGCGTTACCACCGTCATTAGCAGGAGTTCACGATGTGTTTCATGTGTCTCAACTACGGAGGTATGTTCGTGATGAGACTCATGTCTTGGATCATTCGGAGTTGACCGTTCCGGAGGACCTGACTTTTGAGGAGCGACCAGTCGAAATCAAGGATCGGAGAGAAAAGGTTCTTAAGAACAAGGTTATCCCTCTTGTGCTAGTTTCTTGGGGTAACCGATCGCATGGAGAATCTACTTGGGAGCGAGAAGACGAGATCCGGCAGAATTTCCCTCACCTTTTCCAGTAGTTAGCTATCTTGTATTCTTGGAATTTCGAGGATGAAATTCTTTTTGTAGTTGGGTATGATGTAACACCCGAGCCCAATAATACTATTTATATTACTAGTTGAGGGTTATATATTGCTCATTCCAATTTTCCTGATTTTCTGGTGTTTGTTGCTAAATTTTACCCGGTTAAGTCATTTTGGCACATAACAAATTTTAACTCCGAAAATGAAATTTAAGATGTCCATGTTAGCCTATTCATCGCCACTAGTCGCGTGGTAGCGTCTGCGTGTCGAGATTCCGTTCCGTTTGGCTAAACGGGCCAGTTTGGGCGACTACGCGCGCGTGCAAGTGTCCGACTTGGGGGCATGCATTTTAATCACTAAACACCTATTTTCAAAATTTGGAACCCGCTTAAAATCCTATAATTTGAATTTGGAATATTTGGGCGCAACCCGGGCGCGATTTGGAAATGTTTCATTTCGCGCCAAAAAGGGCCCGTTTCAATTTAATATGTAAAACTAAAATATATATATACGAATTATCCTTAACCACTAAATCTCTCCAGGATCATCTCAAATTTTCATATATTTAATCTCGTGGCCAATCACGAGCTCCTATTGAGCTCGTGGGCCCCGCCTCCCTTCCCTCATCTCTGTCTCTCTCCTCATTCTTTCTCTCTCTCTATCTCACCAAATATCCCTTTCTCTCTCTAATCTCTCTCTCTCTTCCTCTATATATATTCGTAGCCATGCAGCCGCCCCTCGCCATCCCATTCCTTCACGAGAAACCCCCTCAACCCTAACCCTAGCTCACCGCAGTCTCACCGCCGGCCTCCTCGCGACCTCGCCGTCGCCGCCCTCACCACCACGACCTCCACCGCACCCACCTACCCTCTTCCTCCCGTTCTCCCGATGATTCCCGCGTCTGCACCCAACCCAGACCTCGCCTCCAACCCCTGCAGACCTCGCCGACGACCCCCACGACTCCCTCTCACCCTCCTCGTCACAACCTCGTCGTCGCCTCCCTTCCCCACTCGCCGCAGCACCCCTTTCCAGCGACCCCGAGCCCTTTCAGCCGTTTCCAGCACCCTCGCCGCACCTCCTGTTCACCGCCGGCGCGTCCATCGCCGTCGGGCCCGTCATAGTTACCCCTGTTTCTCCTCTGTAAGCATCACTTTACTTCCTTTGGTGCAAAATCCCGTTGATCTTGTATGTTTATCTTATTGCTAACTTGTTGCCGATAACTTTTGCCGGAATCCGACCGTGCCGTTTGACGAACCCGACGCTGTAGCGAAGTCCCCTGGTCCGTGTGATCCCGTTGATCTCTGTTGGGACTCGATCCGTAGCCCGTGCTTCCATATCGCAGTTTCTGCCGACATCGCATCCGTGTTTCGGTTTGCGGAACCGCCGAGGCAAGTATCCGAATACTTGCTTTAACATGCTACAACTTAATCATCATATTATAACCATACAACTATTATAACATCGATACCTTTTATAACTTAGAATTGCTAGTCACAATTATCCGTAACTTTAAATCAATGAAATCATTGCTCGTATTAACCGGTCTGCTATTAATTCATACTTAACTGATCAAACCAAGTAGATCATCCCCACTTCATTTGTTAAAATCACTCATGAGACAATTATTATGCTTAGTTCAAATTCATGTAACTCCATTACGTATATTATCGATACTGTTTCGTCTTGTGGCTATTGCACCTCAAAGGTGCGTGAACCGGATTAATAAGAGAATACGAAACATCACTGTGTTTACCTAGATTAATATTGTTATTTACTGTTTCCTGCTACTGTTCATTATTGATTGCATACCTGTTGCGAGCACACACCTGATTGCATTACATACTGACCGATCTTGATACACATGACACATGTACTGATACACCGGACATGACACCCTGTGCATATCGACTCGACCTGTTGAAAGTAACCTGACCTGTTACCTGATTTCATGCCTAATGCCGACAAACCTGACCATTCCCGCTGTCTATCCAGACAGACCTACTCTTACTGGATCTTGCGTTGGCATTAGTCCTTGACAACTGAATACCTGACCTGACATACATAGCTTGGGGGTATGGGGAAATCAAAGGTGAAACCGACTTGTAACTCAACAGTTCGATACTTGTTCTGATCAGTCTTATGGGCTTGGCCAGCTCCGGAGTGTTGATGCTGACATCACTCATCTATCCTACTACCTTTTACTGCTTAGCGGCACGTCTCGGATTCAGCCCCGAGGATCATGACCGTGGTCCCGGGCATGCACGGGATACTATTGAGTTACATCGACGATTCATCAATTGGTTTCAAAGACTATAGAGTAGAAAACCTGATAGGACAGTTTAGTCACCAGTGCACATTACCCTGCTTGTTATTTCTTATTGCTGCTTCATTCATGTTCATACTTGCATTTCTCATTACCATGTTTATGCTATATACTTGATATCATGACGCGCTGACGTCTGGGTTTTGCATGGCCCAGATTCCGTACCTTTGTCGTCGACCGAGCAGGAGTACGTCAGCCAGCAGGCTGAACAGTGAGTCCTTAGGGTTAGTTTATTTATTGCTTTTCATTTTCAGATGTGAGCCCGCATTATGGGACGTACTGTTTATTCATTGTATTGGATCATTAGCTTCCGCACTTATTGTTTATTGATTCTTGTTATTATGGATTTGGACATGTATTAGTTTAGTTTATTTTACTGTTCTTGATATCTCTACAACCGTAATGTGACTGTGGACGGATGCGTCCTACCCGCAGGTAGCATGGTTGGCTATGTCACGTGCCCAAGCTTGCGTACTCTGGGAAGCGGGGCGTGACAATATGACTCTGCCAGAAGGTTGTTATAGTTAGTGGGAGCAGCAGAAGCATAGTGGACAAGTAGCTTATGTCTATTTATAGACTAAAGCAAATATAGCGGAGATAGATCATCTATTTTTGATGTGACAGTTATAGGCTTTGACTTCATCAGAATAGAAGATGGATCTGTTAAGAAGGTAATAAGGTGTGATGTCTTGATATTTAGATGACATGCACTTTATACGAAATGAAATTTCTATACTACGGTCGGTTATACTGTGGTTGTCACACAGTGGTTTCTCCACATTAAATATGGATAATATATCGGGCATTCTGGTAACTAGATCTATAGTTTTAGATCTAGATTTGGATAGTTTCCCAATCTGGGTACTTTGACACTATTTTAAAGGTGTTTTAGAATGGACGACTCCTGGCATGGTGGTGTGCCTGCAGGTGATGGAGTCACCCTCTCTAAAGGTGTCTTACAGACTAAAGTGGAGAGGAATGTGCATGATTGGCATATCACTTGCTTAGGCAATTGAGTCTATCATGTGATGTCAAGTACCACACCAGATGTTGTTTTTGCACTAACTGCAATAAATATATATATTAATCCAATCCTGGAGAAACGTTCGGAAGCAGTTTATGAACATAAGTGGATGTTCTAGGGATTTGGTAACGGCAGCCTCCTTCGCGAGACGGTTATCATTCTAGGCTTTTAAGGTGACCTGGATGACGGAGTGACTGTCAAAGTTATAGTTTTCCCTCTATCGAGGGGCAGTAGTTTGGGCAGGTGGTCCAAGCGGATACTGAGGGAGGCATGGCGCAGGATACTGATTAAATTCAGTTGACGATACGGTCTAAGAAGTTTGCTGGATTTGGAGCTCATTTGTGAACTGGGCCCCATCAGATATCCAGACATATTCTAAGACAGGTATTGCTCATTTCGGGAGATGGTTTTCTCCGCGAACTTGAGATAAAGAGAGACATAGAAAGAAACATTGGAGCGGATCCACTCATTGAGGCTATTTCTCGAACGCAGTAGTTTTATAAACAAGATTTGTGAAACTGATTAGTAGAGAAGTTGGGTGTTCGGTATCACACGGGCTGTAAGTATGCTACACCGCAATAATTGGACTTAAGTGCAAGTGGGAGATTGTTGGCTATAATGCCCTCAAGTCAATTATTGGATCGCAGGCACGTGATTGCAATGATTGAGGGAGGACCTATACCAGTAGAACAGTCTTACTCGAGATGATAGTATGCTATCTGGTTTGTCTTTATCATCATGCTTCAGGTGACATTACAGATCACTATTACATGTTGATAGAGCCCATAGGATTCTTGCTTGACTACCAGCATTATGATGGCGATCATATGCGTTGGAGCTGGGTAGTCTATAAGCACATCCTTAAAATGTCCCTAATCGTGGGAGTTTCGAAACTGGGCATCGATACTCCGAAAACAGACTAGTGTATACTGATCGAGACCCCGACGAGGGGCGGTGGCCGGTCTCACAAGTCATTGGTGTTAGTTTGTTCACCTAAAATATATACAGGTGCTCATTGGGTTATGAGTACACCGGACGGACTCGCCGGGAACATGCTAGTTTGTATTATACCTATTGTCAGATAGCAGTTCCCTGGTGACATATGTACAGGTTAGTTTATCGACCTGAGATCGTCATTTGTCTCGTGTGAGTTCCCATTGTGCTTTGATTACTACCCTACAACGGCTTAAAGGAGTCGTGCAAACAGGTTTTAGTTGGGTACAGTCCCGAGCCACATGGAGGCAGTGAGTGGATCGTTGGGGGATTCATATCTCCCGGTATTGGGGGTTGATGTCGCGGTTGTGCATGGGCGGCCATCACCAGAAATCCTTGGCCGAGGTAGTCGAGAATTACCGATCTAGGATCGGTAGTTTCTCAGGCGGTGATGGGCTTCATACCGACATTAAATGTCGCGTTATTAGGGGTCTGACTTTATCTACCCCCCTAAACTCAATATGCGATACTCATAGACGAACGGACCGGACTGTACGGATATTGTCACTGTCAGGCTTGGTCGGGGTTTCAGGATGAGTTTGCTCGTCGGCCTCCATTTCGCTCAATACCTGAGTAGCCGTTACGTACAGCTAGTGCCGCTAACGTGCTTGTGGTTAAATACACCGCCAGCGTATTGATGAGTCTTTAGAGTCCCACACAGAGGGTTTCCCTGCTTCGGGCGAAACAATGTAGAGGCTGTATGGTTTTACGGCAGGGTTCGATCACATACGTGTACTTGTGCACGCATGATATTCGGACGGATAATACTAGCTGGTTTTGGTTTAAGTCAAATCCTAGTATTATATTGTTGGATTATTTTCGTCTCTTTATATTCGTATTTTTCGGAATACGGATGCAAGTATGTATATACGGTTGAGGGGTATTCTTGTAATTTATTACGAGATTACTTTTAGAAAATTACACATCATCATGGTTTAGACCTTTTTGGATTAAAAGGTTATTGAGGCGTAGGATGAGGTCTTTATTGCATTTTTGTGGCATGGCTAATTAGTGACCCATGGTTACTATTCTCGCATGCTTAGGGTTTTTGTTTATTGTGAGATTATGTTGACTTGAGATATTTTCTGTTGACACGCCCCGCTTCCCATAGTACGTTAAGATAGGCACCTGACATAGCCAACCATGCTACATGTGGGTAGGAAGTATCCATCCACAGTCACATTACGGCTGTAGAGATATCAAGAACAAAATATAACTATCTAATACATGTCCATAAGCCAAGATAAAATAAGTCGAGAATAATAAAAAAAATGCGGAAGCAAAAGATCCAATACAAATAACTGGAATGTATGTCCCATAATGCGGGCTCGCATCAGGAATAAAATGCAGAAAGTAAAAGAACTAACTACTACTGAAACCTCACTGCTCAGCCTGCTGACTGAAGTACTCCTGCTCGGACTGCAGCAAAGGTACGGAATCTGGGCCATGCAAAACCCAGACGTCAGCGCGTCATGTCATCAAGCAATAAAATATAAACAAGGTAACAGGTAATGCAAATATAATCATGAAAGATAAAGCAGGTGTAACAGCATTATAAATCAGGGCAGTGAAGGGTAGTGTGCAGTGAGTAAACTAAACTGGTCTATTGGGTTATCTACTCTCAAGTCTTTAAAATCAATTTGATAAATCATCGATATAACTCAACAGTATCCCGTGCATGCCCAGGACCACGGTCTAAGACTCTCGGGTTGAAACCGAGACGTGCCGCTAGGCACAAAAAGGAAAAGGGTACAGACCAACGATATCAGCAGCATCATCACGAGGCGGGCCTAGCCTCAAAAAACTGATCAGTAAAAGCAAGCAACTGTCGAGTTACAAGTCAGGATTTCAATCTTGATTTCCCCATACCCCCAAGTTATGTGTGTCAAGTCAGGTATTCAGTTATCAAGAACTAACGCCAACACAGGATCAGGTAGGAGCAAGTTTGTCTGGATAGACAACAGGAACGGTCCGTGAGGACTACAAGTCAGGTTTGTTGGCATCAGACACAAGATTAGGTAACAGGTCAAGCCATGATACATCAGGTCAAGTCAAGTAGTGTACGGTACCATGTCGGGTCAAGTAATATGTGTGTAGCAAGTCATGTCCGGGTGTAAAAGATATCATGTGGGTGCTCACAATCAACTAGCATAAGTATGGTTATAAATAAACAAGCATGGCACTATCAGAATAATAAACATGCACAGTAACATGATAGCAATAGGTGCAGATTAAACTACTTAGTTGTACGGTTATTAGTTTGGTTTAAGGAGTAGTTTTAACATTTCAGGAATGCAGTGTTACACACGTGGATGATAAAATCATATTAATATGTATTAAAACAGTCTATAGGTGCAATTGAATGTGAATAAGGCTAAATGTATGCAATCGGTCGTACGATAAGGTAAAACTACAAAAGGGTAATATGGCTATAAAACAATTATGATTATATGATCTAACATATAAATGTGATTATGTAGGTTTAGTAAACTAAATGCAATAGTTACGTTTCAAGTTCTAGATCTGAAATACTATGAACAGATGCAAACGGAACATCGAAATGTTATAAAATGATGCATGGGGTGCTAAATTTAAACTATAGGTATGATATATATTAGAATAGGTATATAATGGTTTAAATAGCATGTAGCAAGATTAACTTGCCTCGACGGATCGCGATACGGAAAACGGAACGTCTCGCGTCGGCGGGAAAAGTCGCGACGGGCGCACGGTACACGGAATGAGTCCAATTGACGAACAGTGGAATCACACGGGTCAGGGGTCCTCGCTGGGTTGTCGAGATCGTCGACGGTGCAACCGGATTCCGGCTATCAAAAAAATAGTGAACAAGAGTTCAAGAAAGACAAAGAAAGAGTAGAGAAGAGAAGAGAAGAGGAAAGAAGAAGAAGAAGGAGAGATTGCTTACTGGGTGGTGCGCAGGGTCAGGGAGACGAGGTGGTGGTGTCGAGATCACCGGCGGTGAGGTGTCGGCGATCGAGGTCGGTGAAGGGAGGAGTTATGGTTGTTAGGGTTTTTCTCGGGTGTGTGTGCAGGGAGCGAGGCTCGGGAGAAGGAAAAGAAGAGGAAGAAGAGAAGATGGAGGCGACGAGGGTGCGGAAAGGCCGACGAGGTGATGAGGTCGAGGAAAGAGGAGGAAGTTGTAGATCTTCAAGGGTTAGGGTTTCGTTTCCTCTGGGTTGTGTCGCGCTCGGGAGAAAATATAGAAGAAGGAGAAGAAGAAAGTGGGCAGTGACGATAAGGATAGAGGGCGGTGTTGGGACCTATACCCACCGCGAGAAGAGAGAGAGAGAGAGAGAAAAGAGAGAGGAGAGAGAGAGAGGCTTGAGAGAGAGAGAAAGAGAAAAAAAGGAGAGAGAAGCAGAGGGAGAAAGATCTCGTGGGGCCACCACGCGAAAGAAAGAAGATGATTGGTGGGGAAAAATTTTGTTTAGGGATAAAATTTTTAGAAAGATTTATTTCTGGCGAAAAGATTTCCAACTACATATTTTCTATGCAGCTGAATATGTTAAAGTAAAATAAAATATTAAATAATCAAATTTGGCGGGATACAAAATATTTCAGAATTGCGCCCGGGTCGGGTCCAAAAATTTGAATTTGAAATATGAAAAATATTAGCAAGTTCCAAAATTTGAAATGAAGGATTTTGTAATGAAAAAGCATACCCAAGAACGGACGCACGCACGTGCGCGTAGATGTCCAAACACGTCCGTTTCACTGAACGGGACGAGAACTCGATGCAAGGACGCTACCATAGGGTTAGGGGTATCAAGCAGGCCATGACATGTATTTTTTAAATTATTTTAAGAGACTTAAATTGTTATATGCAGAATATGACATGTTGGTGTAAACTATAACTAGTAATAGCCAACGCATGATAA
Source organism: Agapanthus africanus (assembly GCA_030015575.1). Taxonomy (NCBI): domain Eukaryota; kingdom Viridiplantae; phylum Streptophyta; class Magnoliopsida; order Asparagales; family Amaryllidaceae; genus Agapanthus; species Agapanthus africanus. Next base: position 132,232,696 of record CM057337.1, read on the forward strand.
ATGAAATAAATACCACAACAACCCATACGGTAACAGAAATTTGTAGAACTGGACTCGGTTGTTACATCTGTTGACTAAGATATTTTGGAGACATGGACATTTATGTGATGGCTCTATTATTTCTTATCACACTCACACAACAAAAAAAACATAAGCCATTATTCATTTCTTTTTCTCTCTCTTGAGTAGCTCTCAACACCTCATTCTCATAGTATCTTCTTCTTCTTTTAGCTCCACCCAAACCCTCTCATGAGTTGAGAATTCTTGGGTGTCATGAGACAAATTAATCCTTCATCACTCTCTACTTCATCTACGGTATTTAGAGTGGCGATCTAGGTGCCCTAATTGCCTCGGATATGAGGTTGGAGCTCATTGCATAGACTCTCGGGTGGATCATCTTCGATAAAGGGAGACCGGAGATCAAGCTTGATCAAGAAAGTCTCTAGGAGCTTGGGATGATGGTTGAAGACCGAAGGACACGGATCTATTCGGTAGAACCATTTTAACTCCTTTGTATATTTTGTTATCTAGGGCTTATGGGTAAATCCGGGTAATTGGTTGTGGTAGCGCCAAGTGTTATAATTTTTGTTCCGCATTTGGTCACGGATTGATGGCCGGGGCGCTGCCGTAACCCAACAGGTTGTACCACCGTGGACCTTCCGACGATCAAGTGAGTCGAGGTATTTGGGCAGAGTAGCGGCCTATTGGATAAGAATTGCCTTACCTGAGTCGTCTGAGAGAGGGGTTTATATAGCGGTAGCCATAGGCTAGCAGGCGCGAGATTTTCGCCGGCCGTTACGCCCCTAGCGTTGCGCCCATGAGAATGGCGGGATCCACCATTAATGATGGGATACGCTTGTTAATGGAGGATGCGACGGCATGGAACGCGGGATCGTGGGACTGCGGATATCTCGCGTTTGGCGAGATTCGCGGAGCCGTGGCGGAGACGCCTGTGATCTGCGTTCTGGGTTGCCCAATAGAACCGAGGAATCTTAGCTCGACGGGAGCTCGGAGGCGACCGGGAGGCCGAGGAAGTTCGGTGCCGTGAGGAAGTTCGGTGCGTGCAGGAGGGCTCGGAGGTGAGCCGTCGGTCGTTTATAGGACTCTTCAGGGAATTTTCGGAGGTCGGGTCCAAGCAGGAAGGTAGCTCGGGCGACGCCTCCAATGTGGAGTCCTCGCCCTGTTTCTGTGTGCATCGGGATGCGTCTTCTACCACGTGTTATGATCTGAGGAGCTCCCACTTACGAGCATCATCAGTTTGTGTGATTCTAAATGGGTTTCGGGTATGGGTTTGAAATCCAAAAGGATATAAATTTAGATCTTTTTCTCAAATAAATACAATAACAACAATATTTAAACCAATATAATATACGGAAATATCAAGAAGTCCAAACTAAACACGAAACCCAAACACACACAGACACTCCCCGCCCCCTCTTTCTCTGCCTCAAAAGAGGGTTTAAGGTTATAAAAAAGGAAGACGAGAAAACTAGGGATTTTGAGACTCGAAGGATCATTAATGGCGCTGACCAACTTCATACTAACGGTGGCCGCCGTGAGCGCCGCCGTGCTCCTCCTCCGCAGCGACGTGAAGCAATCTGCCACCATCTTCCGACGCAACATGCGCCACATCCGCACCTGGCTCGAAGAGGAGTCCAAAACCGCTGCCAAGTAATTCTCATCTCTTTAATCCCAAATCCTTGTTTCTTTTACTCTGTAATTGCTCGAATTTTCAATCATCAGAGCTCTCGCTTATTTTTCGTGTTCTAGGATTTGGGGATTCGATTAGAAATTAGGTATCAATAGGTTTCACATGTTCTTAAAATTGGATTCTTGATCAATTTCGTGTTCTCAACATGGATTGAAGTGATTAATAAGTCAATGAATATTTAGAAACTTCCTTAGTAATTACCATTAGTTATTGTTCATCATGCTGAGCCAACAGATACCTGCTGTGGAGAAAGATTGATATATGGTATGGAAGTGAATACTCCACTCGATTGGAAAGTTCGTAATGTTAGTTGAGTCCCAGTTCCCCAATCGATTGACCCGCAGTTCTCTAGGTATTTTACTGAGATTCTCCTCACGAGCCTTTCACAACGTCTGTGAGCTTGTTAATGTTTGTAAAGGATTTTGAAGTGATAAATAGTACCCAATACTCATTATGTTAAGCCAATGAATATCTAGGGATTTTCTTGCTGTTAAGTATAGTATATAGTAGTATACTTAAATAGCACGGAGCCAATACGGATACGAGAAAAAATACAAGTTGGTTTCGCCAATTCACAATTTTTTAAAATTCCGGGATATGTCATTTCGTTTGTTTATATATATATATATATATATATATATATATATATATATATATATATATAAGCATCGTGGTTCTCTTCCTACTAAAACTTGCCAGCCTAGCTGTTAATGTCTGTCCACTGCGATGCTGTAGGGGAAAAAAGTGGCGGCTATTATGAGATAATAGCACCCATGCTATTCACTCATCTTGGTCACACATCCTACGTGCAGAATACACCAATACCAAAATACCTCTGATTTATACAAATCTCGACCATTGATTGAGATTTTGGATGAACCCGGACCGTTAGATCTAATAGTATGGTTGTTATTATGGCTCTAATAGCAGCCACTCCGGATCCATGCTGTAGATGTATAATCTTAATAAGTGCACCTAAGTAGAGCCTGATTCCATTTTTTGGAAACAGAGTACAGAATGTTAAGCCTTGATTGGTTACTGGAGGCTGGAGCATAATATTACCATTTGATGTATATTCGTGTTTCTTGCATGATATGGGAAAATTATTGGGAATATTAACATGGAGAGGTTGGAGCTCTTTTTACTCGTTGCATGTGTATTATGATACTTCAGAACAGTAGGCATCAAATTCAGAGGGTCCCATATATGTTATTGATCTTATCCTTATTCTATGATGCTAAATTTTTAGTATTTTTGTCTTTGCACTATTCACCCATTTGTTTTATCATTTGAGAATAATGGAGGAAAGATGCCATAGGATGGAATTTCCTCCTATGGCGTTGAAAAAATACACCCTTCCTCATTTTTTCGACAATCGGCATCCACCATCTTCATCGTTATCATCTAAGATGTGGGTACACCAAATTTCATATGATTCTACAACTTTTTCACCGTTGATTTAGCAATGTAAAAAGTTCTATTGTCGGTAAACCGTTAATATGGAGATCCTAGTGATACTGACCGCTTACGAATAAAATAAGAAAACGCTATAATCAAGGGGGCATTCTTATCTATGGATTGAACGATTGAAGTTGAAGCTGGAGAAATGGTTGAATTTGCCAGCGTGTGAAAAGAATAGCCTTAGATTTTCAAAATGAGAATATATGTTAAGAGTTAAATATATGGCGGTGTGGTTGACGGATTGGTAATACATATTGATGGAAAAGGGGCTCCAATGTTTTTAGCAAGGAGGGGGTCATAAGCGGATTTGGGGTCTGCTATGGGGAGAAGAATAGGACGGGTTGATATTTTTTAATCTGAGCCGTCGTTTCCATTGGCTCAAAATCCCCACCGCACATTCCTAAGTTGTGGGCCCCGCTTGAGAAAACTCTCGCGAGATCTTATATCTCGTGAGAAATAAGAAATCTTAGGCTACGTACTCTCTTCTTCTTTCCGTTTCTGTTTTTTTTTCCGAGCTCCTTTTTGTCCCCAACCTTATAATTTCATCCAATCCCTATTTCCATGCTTAAAATAAATGAGATCAGATCCCTGATCTACAAATCTAAATTTAATCGAAAAGAAAACTAGGTTTTTTGAGACTCGAAGGATCATAAATCGCTCCGACCAACTTCATCCTAACGGTGGCCGCCGTGAGCGCCCCGTGCTCCTCCGCAGCGACATGAAGCAATCTGCCACCATCTTCCGACGCAACATGCGCCACATCCGCACCTGGCTCGAAGAGGAGTCCAAAACCGCTGCCAAGTTATTCTCATCTCTTTAATCCCAAATTTTTGTTTCTTTTACTCTGTAATTGCTCGAATTTTCAATCATCAGAGCTCTCGCTTATTTTTCGTGTTCTAGGATTTGGGGATTCGATTAGAAATTAGGTATCAATAGGGTTTCACATGTTCTTAAAATTGGATTCTTGATCAATTTCGTGTTCTCAACATGGATTGAAGTGATTAATAAGCCGATGAATATTTAGAAACTTCCTTAGTAATTACCATTAGTTATTGTTCATCATGTTGAGCCAACAGATACCTGCTGTGGAGAAAGATTGATATATGGTATGGAAGTGAATACTCCACTCGATTGGAAAGTTCTTAATGTTAGTTGAGTCCCAGTTCCCCAATTGATTGACCCGCAGTTCTCTAGGTATTTTACTGAGATTCTCCTCACAAGCCTTTCACAACGTCTATGATCTTGTTAATGTTTGTAGGGATTTTCTTGCTGTTAAGTATAGCATATAGTAGTATACTTAAATAGCATGGAGCCAATACGGATACGAGAAAAAATACAAGTTGGTTTCGCCAAGTCACAATTTTTTAAAATTCCGGGATGTCATTTCGTTTGTTTATATATATATATATATATATATATATATATATATAAGCATCGTGGTTCTCTTCCTACTAAAATTTGCCAGCCTAGCTGTTAATGTCTGTCCACTGCGATGCTGTAGGGGAAAAAAGTGGCGGCTATTATGAGATAATAGTACCCATGCTATTCGCTCATCTTGGTCACACATCCTACGTGCAGGATACACCAATACCAAAATATCTATGATTTATACAAATCTCGACCATTGATTGCGATTTTGAATGAATCTGGACCGTTAGATCTAATAGCATGGTTGTTATTATGGCTCTAATAGCAGCCACTCCGGATCCATGCTGTAGATGTGTAATCTTAATAAGTGCACCTAAGTAGAGCCTAATTCCATTTTTTGGAAACAAAGTACAGGATGTAGAATGTTAAGCTTTGATTGGTTACTGGAGGCTGGAGCATAATATTACCATTTGATGTATATTCGTGTTTCTTGCATGATATGGGAAAATTATTGGGAATATTAACATGGAGCGGTTTGAGCTCTTTTTACTCGTTGCATGTGTACTATGATACTTCAGAACAGTAGGCATCAAATTCAGAGGGTCCCATATATGTTATTGATCTTATCCTTATTCTATGATGCTAAATTTTTAGTATTTTTGTCTTTGCACTATTCACCCATTTGTATTATCATTTGAGAATAATGGAGGAAAGATGCCATAGGATGGAATTTCCTCCTATGGCATTAAAAAAATACATCCTTCCTCATTTTTTCCGACGATCAGCATCCACCATCTTCATCGTTATCATCTAAGATGTGGGTACACCAAATTTCATATGATTCTACAACTTTTTCACCGTTGATTTAATAATGTAAAAAGTTCTATTGTCGGTAAACCGTTAATATGGAGATCCTAGCAACGCTGACCGCTTACGAATAAAATAAAAAAACGCTATAATCGAGGGGGCATTCATCTATGGATTGAACGATTGAAGTTGAAACTGGAGAAATGGTTGAATTTTCCAGTGTGTGAAAAGAATAGCCTTAGATTTTCAAAATGAGAATATATGTTAGAGATAAATATATGGCGGTGTGGTTGACGGATTGGTAATACATATTGATGGAAAAGGGGCTCCGATGTTTTTAGCAAGGAGGGGGTGTCATAAGCGGATTCGGGGTCTGCTATGGGGAGAAGAATAGCACGGGTTGATATTTTTTAATCTGAGCCGTCGTTTCCATTGGCTCAAAATCCCCACCGCACATTCCTAAGTTGTGGGCCCCGCTTGAGAAAACTCTCGCGAGATCTTATATCTCGTGAGAAATAAGAAATCTTAGTCTACGTACCCTCTTCTTCTTTCCGTTTCTGTTTTTTTTCCGAGCTCCTTTTTGTCCCCAACCTTATAATTTCATCCAATCCCTATTTCCGTGCCTAAAATAAATGAGATCAAATTCCTGATCTACAAATCTAAATTTAATCGAAAAGAAAACTAGGGTTTTTGAGACTCGAAAGATCATTAATGGCTCTGACCAACTTCATCCTAACGGTGGCCGCCGTGAGCGCCGCCGTGCTCCTCCTCCGCAGCGACGTGAAGCAATCTGCCACCATCTTACGACGCAACATGCGCCACATCCGCACCTGGCTCGAAGAGGAGTCCAAAACCGCTGCCAAGTAATTCTCATCTCTTTAATCCCAAATTCTTGTTTCTTTTACTCTGTAATTGCTCGAATTTTCAATCATCAGAGCTTTCGCTTATTTTTCGTGTTCTAGGATTTGGGGATTCGATTAGAAATTAGGGCTAATGTTGGCAGCAATTTAACAATCATCAAGCTTCATGAAACCACTGCCAATTAGGGCTAATGTTGGTTACCGCAACTGTTTTGGTCCGTCCTTGATGCGAGTATATTTTTGCAGTGGGTCTTTTGATAAGACTTAAGCTAGTACGAGGGGGTCATTTGTAAAATGGAGCAACTAAAGGGCTTTTTGTGATATTTCTTTAACACAAGGGCTTCTGTGTAAATCGTAGAATCCCAACTTACTTATAAACAGACAGTTAGGAGAAGAGAGTTTTAAGCTTAAATTGAATCAATTTCTTTGAGCTTCCTTTGTAAAGTTGTGGGATCTTTTCAAAACCCTCAATACCTCAATAAAATAGTTACCGTCTTTCTTGAGTTGTATCAATGGTATCAAAGCCTATGGTCCATGGGTCCAATGCGAGGTCTAGGGGTATCTTCCTCCACATCTTCGTAGTCGCCACTCAGCCGAGCTCCCGATCCCACAACCACACTACTACCAGCCACTTTTGGCCAGCAACATATCAAGTGTTCGAGGAAATGCCCAAGTGAATTCAGAGCTCTCGGTCCGAAACTTCGTTGTGCGATCGACGCCGACATATTATGGCGATGATAGACGAGGTTATTTTCCTCAACATCTTCGTGGTCGTCATTTGACGGAGCCATCGGTTGTCCAAAGTTTCGCAGCGAGATCGGGCGAAAGGTTTCAGCCTTTTGGTGCCAAGGCTAGTCCCGAGGGGTGGAATCATGTTGATGAAAAATTTGCCTTGATAGCCCACACCTTACAGCAAGTGTCCGCACAACTTCAATGGATGATCGATGGGGACGGCATGGTTGAATCGAATTCTTTGAATCGCCAAGAATATCTTAGGATCTCAACCCCGTTCAGCTGCGCGCCTAATGTTCGAGGAAATTCCCTAGCACCTGTGCCTTCCAAAACCAGTGCCTCAACTCGCCTTCAACGTGCTCAACAAAATGGCCCATCGGTTCAGCGACAACAGATTACCACAGAAGTTCCATCGGCTGAACTGCAGCGGCCCATACATCAAGGGAAAGCACTAAAAGATGGTGCGACGTCACATGCTAATCAAGTTCTTGAAGATGGTGTACAGTTGAGCAAAGCGGTCCCATCAAGTGCAGCTCCAAGCGTCAAAGTGGCACATGCAATTCACTCCAATAAAAAGGATCAGCACAAGGCATCTGAAGCTTCAAACTTGGGACGTTAAATGGAGATATCGAATGCGAAGCAGATTTCAGAGCTGATCGACGAAGTTGCAATTTGAAACAAACAATACTACAATGTATTGTGTGATTGGATAGAGCGATGGTTTGATGTCGAGGTACCAAAAGTACTAGTCTCAAATATGCTCAACTCTTCACCCTGTGTACATTCTCATGACAAGTTAGGAGAGTTAGTGAACAAAGAATGGTTTAGGAATGCACCAATCCTCGATGATGCCTCAGGCTTGGGGTTCCTGAGGAAAAAGAGAGCACTGGCAATGGGTCTTGTGTTTACCCCATCGCAAGAAATTACACTTGTAAGTGCAACTACGAACCAATTCTTAAATGGTTCCGTTGGTGGGAGGAGTATAGTCGTGGAGTTGGAGTGAACAAGAGGTCGTCTGGCTATGCTTCGGTGCTTGCCTATCTCAAGGCCGATACATAAAGAGGAATCATCACTGGCATTTTTCCTTCGAAATGCAAAGTCACCATGAAGAAATTGGCTATCATTGGTGCCACAGCACATCATAAATGCATCAAGGTGATTATTTTGATGGCAAGGGTTATGTATTGGTACGGGGAGAGAGGAAAAATATTTGAGGCCGCTAATTATAGGGCATCTAATGAAATACTCGATGTCAGGTGAGTGAGGCAATTCCCAAAGAATCAATTTTGCAGCCATGAAGACTTGTTGAGGAAATCACATTCAAGGTGCAGGTTGTCAACACTATTGAGAGAACAGAGAGTAATATTGCAAGTTTTAATTATTGGCATGATGATATACCTGCAAGTTATGTACGGGAGCTAGACCTTGTGGCTGCAAAGAAGAATATCAAGGTCATGGTGCCAATTTGTTCTCTTGATAATCTACACGAGCATATTGTGAGGCTTAATGAAGCTTATGACTACTTTATTGCAATTACAAAAGAGAGAATTGACTTCATAATAAGAGTCAAGGGAAATGTTGTTGCAAACTTTGATGCTTCATGTTTATTCGCTAGGTTACCAAAGCTTATTGATGACATCCTCCATGTTTACTTAAAACAAAATGATTATGTTAATATCATGCTTGATGAGTCGGTGTTATGGACCATGAAGAATTCATTTGGTCAGAGAATGTTACCATCACTTCACATGGGAGGGTTGTTTGGATTAAGAGAGCATGGTGCTCACTATATTGAAGATTCTATTGCCATACATACCAATTGTCCAGCTAGAGTTCTCATTTACAGAGAAGTCATGAATGCATATGCGTTATTGTGGGATGGACACAACAGGGAATGGATTCAAGTGTGGCTGATAGCTTGGAGAATTCGAAGGCTTATAGCTATATTTTGGAGAGGCGTAGAAGTGCAAGAATGGCTTATAGCATGGAAAGATCAATGGCTCATTGATTGTCGTGGAGAGTGTAACTCTTGGTGTTCAACTTGCCTCCAATGGATACTACATTCAAAAAAATTTGATGGGGCTGTCCCTTTTTTGTTTTTAACCTTGAGGACAAGGTCAATGTCGGGGGGAGGATTGATGCGAGTATAATTTTGCAGTGGGTCTTTTGGTAAGACTTAAGCTAGTACCGGGGGTCATTTGTAAAATGGAGTTAACTAAAGGGCTTTTTATGATATTTCTTTAACACAAGGGCTTGTGTGTAAATCGTAGAATCCCAACTTACTTATAAACAGACAGTGAGGAGATGAGAGTTTTAAGCTTAAATTGAATCAATTTCTTTGAGCCTCCTTTGTAAAGTTGTGGGATCTCTTCAAAACCCTCAATACCTCAATAAAATTGCCGTCTTTCTTGAGTTGTATCACGCCCACTAAGAGCATGTTCAACTTCAACACCAAGACACTCAGTCTCTCCAACACCGATTCTAGTGAAGTCCATATCTTCAAGCTTCATGACCAGTTGTCTGGTATATACCTTACCATCTTGATCACAACCATTCCACCTCTTCATAGAATCCTTTAGATTTTTAGAGCATGCTGGATTGAAGTATCTAGTTGATAAAGAACTTTTCTGCTTTTACGTGGTGTTAGAGGATTAGGCGATATTTTATTACTCTAAGCTCAGAGTAGGTCTTTCCATTGTGGGGTCTGCTATGGAGCACAAGGCTCTTATGATAGCATCAAGTCCATGTAATAACATTGGAAGTGGAAGCTAGTGGAGATCGCCCAATCTCTCTCTCTCTCACACACACACATGGGAAATGTTTGGGAAAAAAAATCTAAACCATAAAAAATTGACATAAAAGAAAGGAGAAAGAAGAAAATAGGAATGAGGGGATACAAGGAGGAAAAGGAGAGATTGTTGTGTGTTGCTAAAATATCTTTAATTAAGCATACAAAAACAATACGAAAATGCTGTTGTAGAGTGTCAGTTACCATTGCAGTTGATCGCCTGGGCTGGTGTGATGTTGCTGCCATCCTATGTAGTTGCATCGTCTTAATATAAAGGGATAGAACAAAGGGACACATTAGAGTTTTCAGGCTTAGGAATAAGGAGTAAATTGTCGAGAAGCTGCATCCTTTTTGTAAGTTATTCGGATCGGACCCAGCTAATGGCACATAAATTTGATTTATTAAAAATAATCCAATTCAATTAGTTTGATTGGCCCATTGAAAGATTACATCAAGCTTTCTTAGGATGACCAAAATGCCGACTGCAGATTGTGCTACCTAGATGTGTCGGTGACGTTAAGATTCTTCTGCTCAGTCTTGGTAGGTTTTTAGAAAACTACTTCAAACATGTAATTACTGCCAAATTCCTAGCGAAGGAAACTATATACAAGGAAGAGAGCCCTGCGATAACCGTAAAAGGCTAAAGTGACCTTCATTATCAAGATTCCTATACAAAATAGTACTTTGATGATTCCTTGGTCTCACTATCTAGTGTCATCCTCTTATCGATGACCCAAAAAGATTTTTCCCAATTTGAGTTGATGAATGTTTAATTATCATAGGTATATCTTCATTTACTTTCTCAAATTGCGTGAATTTATCTAAGTCAACAGTCTTAATAGCGGTCGTTCAAAAGATAGAAAATAAATGAATAATTGTAGTTACAATTCTTTATATACTAGTAACATGTTATGTTGTAATTTGTCTCGAATTTTAAGTCCGCTCATACATGGTTTCAAGATTGATTCACCGCAGCAGGTGGCCTCTATCTCTTTTTGAAAGGACAGATCCGAAACTCAAACAAAATACTGTATTCTATCAACCATAGTACACCAGAGGTTTACCAACAATAATTGAAGTACACCAGAGGTTTACCAACAATAATTGAAGCATCACTGTAAACAGACCTACTGCTCATTGTATCGTTCGAACCTGATGGCTTTATTGTATGTAGCGATGCTCACGTCAAGATCTAAACTGTGTGACGAAGAAACATGGTAAGATAAATTCTTGCATCTCTAGGCTGTGGAAACCGTATGAGTTGAATTATCATGCGCATGATTTGGAACTGTAGTGGGTGGGTGATGTGGAGGGAGGCAGGGTTTGCAGGTGCTTGTCATGTGTGTTAAGCGAGGATTTGGTCACAATCTCATGGCCTATCATGCTGAGTATATGGCATGGTGAGTAATGTGGAAAATACGGAGTAGGGAAAATATATAGCACTTCATTCAACCAGAAATTCCTTATTTATCAATTTTATTTCTCATAAATGAATAATGAGGTATTAGTGGTCCACCTTACATCCGGTATACATACCAATGAAATTAATGAGCAGAATTTGGCTCCAAAGCTTTGGAATGGAGTCATCTCTCTCAATATGTCTTTCCGACACTGAAACACATGCATACACGCATGTGTATGCATGTATATTTGTGTCCTACTATTAACAATTTTATTGCATCTCTTGTGTCACCTTTGTTCGTGTCTTGTATCCATGTCTATGCTTCATTGTTACTGCCAACTGTAAATCTATTTTACATGCTCTACAAGATTTGTAGAGAAGCGAAATTTTAAAAACCGAATTTTGTGAGCATGCAAGGAAGACTTTTAACCAAGATCTACCACAAAAACCTAACTAGCTATACTACAAAGGTAATTATTCTACTCTGTTAGAATTTTATATCTATCGGATTCGTGTTCTTCGGGTCTTGAATTCTCTCTTTAAGCTCCTTTTTGGGTCTTTGGTGTAGTTTGATCGCCAGTCTCCTGAATCCTAGATGATCCATCTGAAAGTCCTAAGTTCAAGCTTCAACTTTCACAATCAAAGAAACTTACTAACTAGATTGCTAATCTAGCTGGTCAAGAATGAGAGAAGAAGATAAGTGGTGGGGTTCTATCTCAAAAATCCTTGTTTCTCAACTCATGAGAGTGATAGGATTTTTTTTATGAAGAGAAGAGAGCAAAGAAGCAAGAGAAGATGGCAACTCAAGAAAAATGATGAACTCAAGAAAAAGTTCTAGCAACCATGAAGAATGGCTACTACAACATAATATCTAGCCCTTTTCTTTTCTTTTAAAATCTTGCCATACTTTTATAGTGATCACAATAAATGTCCAAACCATGTTTCATCCCATGCCTCCTTTACACCTCATTTTCTATTATCAATAAATAGAAAATCACACATAATGAGGTGTCCCCTTCTGGAATGTATTTTGTATAAATACAAATTTTTTTCTACCGTATATACATACTCGTATCGTATCAAAATACGAATACCCAAGAGATAGAATAACACCACTAAAAATAATACTAGTATTAAATCAATATCTGATTTAATGAATCGGCTTAATCCTAAGCCTGCTAGTATTAAAAACCGTTCGATTAAATTCCGCGCAACTAGTACACGCAGTCAATCGGAACCCTGCACGTATAAATATACGGCCTCCATATCGTTTCGTCTGAACCAGAGAAACCTTCTGTGTGGGACTCTAAAGACTCGACAGTACGCTGGCAGTGGGTTTAACCACAAGCGCGTCAGCGGTACTAGCTGTACGTAACAGCTACCCAGATACCTGTCGAAAAAGAAGGCCGACGAGCAAACTCATCTGAACCTATACTGAGCCTAACCGTGACAATATCCGTACAGTTCGGTCTAATCGTCTGAGAGTACCGCATACCGGGTTTAGGGGGCGGTCAACGTCAGACCCATACCAACTCTGATAAGTCGTGCTGGTGTGGCTCAATACCATCCGAGTAATTACCGATCTAACTATCAGTAATTCTCAACTGCCTTGGTCAGGGGCTTATGGCGTTGACCAACCAAACACAGTGCGATATCGACTCCCTATACCAGAAGAGACGAATCCCTAACAATCACTCACTGCCCTCATGTGGCTCGGGACTGTACCGAACTAAAACCTGTGTGCACGACTTCTTTGAGTCGTGATAGAGTAGTAGTCAAAACACAGTGGGAACTCACACGAGTCAAATGATGATCTTAGGTCTACAAACTACCTGTACACATGCCACACGAGAACTGCTATCTGACGTTAGGTATAATGCCATCCAGCAGTTCTCGGCGAGTCCGTCCAGTGTACCCACCCAAAGTGAGCACCTATATACAATTTTAGGTGAAACACATCAATAGCTGTGAGACTAACCATCGCCCCTCGTCAGGGTCTAGAAATGTATACACCGGTCTACTCTAGAATATCGATGCCCTATCTCGATATTCCTACGACCGAGAACACTTTTAAGGATATGTTTATAGACTATCCAGCCATCACAAGTATGACCGCTATCACAACGCTGGTAGTCAAGCATATCTTACGGGCTTTATCAACATGTATAAGTAGTATGTAATAACAAGTTGAACACGCACATGTTAAGATACAATTAAACCAGATAACATACTATCATTTCGAGCAAGATCGTCTTATATGTATACATATCCATAGTATCCATTACAAATAATGGCCTCTAGGGCATATATAGCCTACAATCTCCCACTTGCACTAGGGCCAATTATTTGCATAACGCATCCCCAACATCTCAAACAGCCGCTCGAACTGTGCTTGAGATAAGGCCTTCGTGAATGGATTCACTGTGTTGTCTTTTGTGTCCACTCTCCGAACCTCGATCTTCTTGTGATCCACGATCTCCCTGCAATCCATAATCTATCTGATCAGGTGATACCGCCTCAAGATATGTCTGGATTTCTGATGGGATCTTGGTTCCTTCGCTAAGGCTACAACCTCATTGTTATCGCAATACAAGGATATTGGATTGGCAATGAACGGAACCATCTAAAGTTCAGAAATGAACTTTCTCATCCAGACTGTCTCTTTTGCGGCATCGTTAGCAGCTATATATTCAGCTTCCATCGTTGAGTGCGACGGTGTCTTACTTGGAACTCTTCCAACACACCGCCCTTCCATTGAGGGTGAACACACAACCCGAGACGGATTTAAAGTTATCCTTGTCATTTTGGAAGCTTGAGTCGGTAAAAATCTCGATCTGGAGGTCCCTATTACCGTACACCAAGAACATCTCTTTAGTCCTTTTCAGGTACTTGAGAATGTTCTTTACTGCTATCCAGTGTTTCTCATCCGGGTTTGACTGGTACCTATTTACTACACTAAGTGCGTAAGCTATGTCTGGTCTGGTACATAACATCGCATACATTATAGATTCTACCGCCGAAAATAAATTCTACCGCCGAAGCGTAGGGTATAATGCTCATACGAGCCCCCTTTTCATCAGATTTTGGAGACATCTCTTTAGATAGGGTGATCCCGTGACAAGCGGGTAAATTAACATGCTTGAAATCTTTCATATTAAAGCTCTTCTGTATGCTATTATTGTATCTGGACTGTGAAACTCCCAACATTCTTTTAGACCTATCACGATAGATCTTAATCCCCAGAATATAGAAGGCATCACTCAAGCCTTTCATGAAGAACTTCTGTGACAAGAAAAGCTTGACTGATTGTAGCATTGAGATTTCATTCCCTATCAGGAGTATGTCGTCCATGTACAGTACGAGTAGGCGCAAATTGACATCTGTTTGAAGAAACATCTTATCTCATATAGCAAGCAAGAGATGGGCGAAGACTACTGCTCCTCTTACAATCTTCCTATAAATGCATCGTTCATCTATATTTTTAATAAAGTCAAATTCTTTGACCGTCTCATCAAAGCATTTTTTCAACTCCGTAATACTTGCTTTAATCCATAAATGGATTTAAACAACTTGCACACTTTTCCACTGTCCCCACTGTCTAAAAAACCCTATGACTGATCCATGTAAACACTCTCTTTTAAATTTCCATTTAGAAAAGCTATTTTCACGTCCATCTGCCAGATGTCATAGTCATGGAAGGCAGCATTGGCAAGCATGATTCGAATGAATTTAAGCATAGTTACTAGAGAAAAGGTTTCATTATAGTCCAATCCTGGTTTTTGACGAAAACCTTTTGCAACAAGTCTAGCTTTGTAGGTTTCCACTTGTCCATCTGCACCCATCTTTTTCTTGAAGATCCATTTGCATCCATCGGGTTTTACCCCAGGAGGAGCAACTTCTAAAGTCCACTTTGTTTGTGTACATGAATTCCATTTCGGATCTCATAGCATCCAGCCACTTCACCAAGTCTTTACTCGTGATAGCCTGTTGAAAATCGTAGGTTCATAATTATTGATAATGTAATCCTTTCGATCCCAGTCTACGAGAAACCCATAGTATCTCTCAGGCGGATGAGAATGCCTACTAGATCTGTGGAGCGGCGTCGGTTCGTTGGGCTCTATTGAAAGCTGAGGTTCTACTAAGTCCTTTATGATTCTGGAATTTCTTCCAGTTTTACTACGCTTCCACTAATTTCTTTTGCAAGAAATTCGCTCTCTAAAAAGACTATGTGGCGAGCGACGGACACCTTTTGTTCTTTAGTGTGGTAAACTAGTTATCCCCTTGAATTCTTGGGGTATCCCATAAACTTGCATAAAACCGATCGTGCCTCGAGCTTGTCCGGATTCTGCTTTTTGACAAAAGCTGGACACCCCTATATTTTAAGATACTTGAGATATGGTCTCTTCCCACTTCATATCTCATATGGAGTGGTAGGCACAGATTTAGTTGGAACCCTATTCAACAGGTAAGCTGCTGATTCCAGTGCAAAACCCCAGAAGGAAAGTGGTAACTCAGTACTATTCATCATGGAACGCACCATATCGAGCAGCGTACGATTCCTTCTCTCTGATACACCGTTATGCTGGGGTGTATACGGGGGAGTAAGCTGAGAGAGAATTTCATTCTTTTTTAAGCATTCAAGGAACCTGGTACTTAAGTATTCTCCACCCCGATCAGATCGAAATATCTTGATATTTTTAGTTGTTTGTTTCTCCACTTCATTTTTATACTTCTTGAATTTCTCAAAGACTTCGGATTTATACTTCATTAAGAATACATGTCCATACCTTGAGAAATCATCAGTAAAAGTGATGAAATAGGAGTAACCGTTTCGTGTATGTGTAGACATCGGACCACATACATCCCTGTGTATAAATCCTAAGAGCTCAGTGACTCTTTCTCCGTGTCCTGTGAACGAAAATTTGGTCATCTTTCCTTCGATACATGATTGACAAGTTGCATACATATTCAAACAGATCTAAATATTCATCTTTATACAACTTAGTCAATCTTGTTTCATTAATATGACCATGTTTACAATATCATAAGAAGGCTTGGTTTGAATCTGAAGCCTTTCTTTTGAATGTGTTTTGGATGTTGAAAACTTGATGTTGATTGATTACGTATATATCGTTTTCCAGTGTGCCAGACCCAATCAGTTCTTGACTTAGGTGAATGTTCATGATATTTCTTTTAATTGTAAAATTATATCCTTCATTAGATAATAAAGATACCGATATAATATTACATAGCATACTGGGTATACAATAACAGCTATACAACACCAAAATGTGCCCACTTGTCAACCCCATATGATAATCCCCTACCGCAATAGCATCAACGTTTGCTCCGTTGCCAACCCTGATGGTCATATCATCTGTCTTCAGTACTCTACGGTTTCTCAGAGCTTGCAAAGAATTACAGATATGAAAACCAAAACCGGTATCTAGTACCCATGATGTAGAGTTTACTGAAAAACAGTTTTCGATTACGAACACACCTGAAGCAGAAGCATTAGCTTGCTTCGTGTCCTTGCTCTTGGTTTTGAAAGCCTTGCAATCCTTCTTTCAGTGCCCCTTCTTGTGACAGTAGTAGCACTCACTCTTTTCCGCTTTAACTCTCCCCGACTTGTTCATTCCTTGCACTTTTTTGACACCTCCTTTCGGCTTGGTGGTGGCCTTCTTTTTCCTCTTAGCTTTCGCTTTGGATTTAGAAGAGTAAGATTCCTCAATAATAAGAACACGTGTCTTCTCCTTTTTCAAGGAGCTCTCCGCTACCCTCAACATGTTGAGGAGCTTTGAAAGGTCAGCTTCCATGCCGTGCATGTTAAAATTCAGCACGAACTGAGAGAAGGTGTGAGGAAGGGATTGCAGAATCAAATCAATATACAACTCGTTCTCTAACACGCATCTCAGATTTGCGAGTTCCTTAATGAAATTGATCATCTTTAAGACTCTCCTACAGGTGATCCGGGAGCTAATCTCATCTGGAATAACCTCCTTGAGGTATCGTACCTTGCGATACGAGAATGCTCTCCATACAAATCCTTGCAAAGGAGAAAAATGGATTTGATGCCTATATTCTCGTGATGCTTCTGGAGTTCATTATTCATGGACGCCAGCACGATACACTTAGATTTCTCGCAATCCAGGTCCCACGTTTTGCGGACCTCGATGTCCGCAACTGAGGAGTCTGGTCCTGGAACAGGGGAGCAGTACTGGTGAGGACGTATGCTAGTTTGTCATAAATAAGTGCAATGTTGACGTTCCTCAGCCAATCTTTATAGTTTGGCCCAGCCAGCGTATTTTTTTCAAACAATAATTTAAGTCCCGTCATGGTTGTTGCCAGAGAGAGAAAAGAAACACTTATCGTATGCTCTTGCAAGATTAAATTGGTTTATTATCTTATCTAACCAGGATGGCTTCCACTGTTTTCTCGAATTCTCCATCAAATCTTAAAGGAGAACTTGTCGGGATTATTTACACTTTACAAGTTCGCTAAACCGTTCAGCCAGGTGGGTGTTGGTACTTCGAAAGAGGTTCCCCGTACTCTTTCACGGACCTAATTAAAATAAATCTCGTTTCGGCAGAGGCGTAGCCCCGTTAACACATTTTAAACACTTAATAGGTAGCTAATTGTGAAGTGAAAAGTATCTTCCAATAGTAACCCTACTCATCAGTGGGATCGGGATCCAACTATCATTGTGTGATGACATAGATGGAAGCCACTCTAGTCACCACACTCCAGAAGGTATGTTAAATCTGCAAGTTTTTTTGTGTTTGAAACTCCTGATATGATTTTTGCCCCAAGCTCTTATGATCTTGACGAATGCCAACAAATCATAAGATGTAAGTCAAGTTCTTCCCGTCGTTGATCTGACTAATTTAGACCCATCCGTACTCGCCGTTGACGAAGGCCAATAAGGCTGTAGGACTCTCCTAAACCAATGCATTTATCCATGCTACAAACAAGCAACACACCGCTACCATTCACTATGCCTTAATGAAGGCCAACAAATATAATATGAATACGATGTGCTCTCATTTGAAACGACGGAGGGCTACGGCTGGTTTTTGGCGAAAGCCTTGAACGTAATGACTTGATATCGTTGAAGGAATGATAGCTTTGAAAAGAAGTGGTTCAAACTCTGCCATTTAAACGGGTGTTTTGAAAAGGACCGAGTGGGTTTTCAAAATGTTTCAACATCCTTTTAGATTTCTTATCTTACATTAATGAGGATTAATGCGGTCTCATCAATTAATTCCTATCACATCATAAAAGAACGAAAATAAAATGTACGTATATACCATCCGCATTCGTCACGGGGCCCGTCATGCACTGTTAGGTTAACTAACGGAAAAGTGGGGGCAGGACTAGTGTGGGTGCAAAACATATACAATATCTACTAGTGTATATATATAACCATTCGTCTCAGGCATGATATAAGCAACATCACAGAAAACCAGTAAGCAACAAGAATAGCGGATAATTTTGGAGTCCTAAGTTTCATTTGAGTCATAAATGAAACTCGACGTTTCCTGTCGTGTGGATAGCTTGTGCAATGAAAAGCCTAGACCCCTACGAGCACGGTAAGCCATCCGTCAATCCCAGAAATGAGGCAACCCAATCAACAAAGTGAGTGGGCCACCCAGCGCTTCACGGAATCCGGTAACTTGTGACCCCACTGTGGGTCATCCTATACCCCTACGAGTGCGGCGAGTAGCTCGCCAATTCTAGAGTAAGGCATCCCGGTCTCAACGCCATGAGATGAGACCCCGTTGCCCTTTAGAATCCGGCTACTCGAGCACTCCTCCGCGGGGTAATCCTAATACAGAAAAAGAAAAATGTATACAACGGTGACATCGACCTCAACCCGGCCGTGCCTCGATAAAAGAATATACAAACGGGCGGAAACGACAGTGCACATGTCGGACGCTCGTCCCGCAATAATGAATATACAAATAAATCAATACTGTACTACAACCATTGCACAATAGGCCATCCACTACAACAAATTATCTAAAATATCAGTGCAATCACAGAACATCAACGCGAATATCATATTCGTAAACCCGTCTGATTGGACATATAACAATCAGTCGGGTTATACTGCTCAATGATATTCATGGGCGCAGAAACAAATGCACAGAAAAGCAAGAATTTAGAATTTCGATCGATTAAAACTTTCCGCTTTTACCCCCATGTACAAACTAGTACACAAACAAGTCTGGGCAAAAACCAATATACACAAAAACCACATCTCCATAAACATGAACCCCAGAAAAAATTTAGGGCAACACAACCATAATTAGGCCGCGGATCCGCGACCAAATGACCTATTTGGCCGCGGATTAGTGGTCTAATTTAATAATCGTTTGCTCGGAATTTTTTCTTGGCTTTAGAAAAGCCTGCACATAGTTTTAAGACGACTGAAAATATTTTTTGTACACTTTTTAAAATTCGAACGACGAGTATGTTTTGGAGATGCGATTCGGATAATTTCCGTCGATCATAGTTCTAAACATGTGCAAACTAGCTAGTTAAGTTTTATGGACCGGCTCTGATACCAATGTAAGTTTATTTTACATGCTTTATAAGGTTTGTAGAGAAGTGGAAATTCAAAGACCGAATTTTATAAGCATGCAAGAAAGACTTTTTAACCAAGATCTACGACATAACCCTAACTAGCTATACTATAAAGGTAATTATTCTACTGTGTTGGAATTTTATACCTATCGGATTTGTGTCCTTTGGGTCTTGAATCATCTTCTTAAGCTCTTTTTGGGGTCTTTGGTTTGATCGCCAGTCTCCTGGATCCTAGATGATCCACCCGAAGGTCTTAGGTTCAAGCTTCAACTTTCACAATAAAAGAAACTTAACTAATTAGATTGCTAATCTAACTAGTCAAGGATGAGAGGAGAAGATTGGTGGTGGGTTTCTTTTTCAAAAATCCTTGTTTCTCAACTCATGAGAGTGATGGGATTTTTTTTGTGAAGAGAAGAGAGCAAAGAGGCAAGAGAAGATGGCAACTCAAGAAATATGATGAACTTAATAAAAATTTCTAGCAACCATGAAGAATGGCTACTACAACATAATATCTAGCCCTTTTCTTTTCTTTTAAAATCTTGCCATACTTCTATAGTGATCACAATAAATGTCCAAACCATGCTTCATCCCATGCCTTCTTTACACCTCATTTTCTATTTATCAATAAATAGAAAATCACACATAATGAGGTGTCCCCTTCTAGAATATATTTTCTATAAATACAAAATATTTTCTACCGTATATACATACCGGTATTTGTATCAAAATACGAATACCCAAGAGATAGAATAATACTGCTAAAAATAATACTAGCATTAAATCAAATGAACCGGCTTAATCCTAACCACGCTAGTGTTAAAAACCGTCTGATTAAATTCCGCGCAACTAGTACACACAGTCAATCGGAACCCTGCACGTATAAACATACGGCCTCCACATCGTTTCGCCTGAACCAGAGAAACCTTCTGTGTGGGACTCTAAAGACTCGACAGTACGCTGGCAGTGGGTTTAACCACAAGCGCGCCAGCGGTACTAGCTGTACATAACAGCTACCCAGGTACCTGTCGAAAAAGAAGGCCGACGAGTAAACTCATCTGAACCCTTACTGAGCTTAACCGTGACAATATCCATACAGTTCGGTCTGTTCATCTGAGAGTACCGCATACCGGATCTAGGGGCGGTCAACGTCAGACCCCTACTAACCCTGATTGGTCGTGCTGGTGTGGCTCAATACCATCCGAGTAATTACCAATCTAACTATCAGTAATTCTCAATTGCCCTGGTCATGGGTTTATGGCGCTGACTAATTAAACACAGTGCGATATCAACTCCCTATGTCGGGAGAGACGAATCTCTAACAGTCACTCACTGCCTCCATGTGGTTCGGGACTGTACCGAACTAAAACATGTGTGTATGACTCCTTTGAGCCGTGGTAGGGTAGTAGTCAAAGCATAGTGGGAACTCACACGAGACAAATGATGATCTTAAGTCTACTGACTACCTATACACATGCCACACGAGAACTGCCATCTGACGTTAGGTACAATACCATCCAGCAGTTCTCGACGAGTCCGTCCAGTGTACCCACCCACAGTCAGCACCTGTATACAATCTTAGGTGAAATACACTAATGACTGTGTAATTAACCATCGCCCCTTGTCGGGGTCTAGAAATGTATATACTAGTCTACTCTGGAATATCGATGCCCTGTCTCGATATTCCTACGATCGGGAACACTTTTAAGGATATGCTTATAGACTATCCAGCCCTCACATGTATGACCTCCATCACAACGCCGGTAGTCAAGCATATTCTACGGGATTTATCAACATATATAAGTAGTACATAATAACAAGTAGAACATACGCACATGCTAATTTGATACTCTAGTAGAACCTCACTTTCATAAAGGCACTGGACCATCATTGGCTTGACTCAAACGTTGTAGGCAGGTAAAATAAAAATCGAACCCGTAAAGACTCAAGAGCAGAAGTGTGGGTCCCATATTAAGAAAAGTAAGTCAAAAATGCCCCCGTTCCCCGGACCTCGCACCCGCGTCCAGACCATGGCCCGGCATTCCACGGCCTACAGGCCCCGTCGTCAGGCATGCCCGTCATTCGTTGTTCGCGGCGCTATCGTCCATCGTCCGACATGCCCGTCGTTCGCATCCCAGCGTCCGCGGTCCTGTCGTCCGGCATGCCCGTTGTTCGCATCCCAGCGTCCGCGGCCCCGTCGTCCGTCGTACGGCATGCCCGTCGTCCGTCGTCCGGCATGCCCGTTGTCCGCGGCGCCTCCGTCAGTGGGCTATCCGTCGTCTAGCCCAATTTCTTTATAAATAGAGCCTCCATTGGCTCATTTTCGGAAGATGTGGGAATTTTTGGCACAGAAGCTCTGCGCCTTTGCCATCTCTCTCCCTTTCGGCCATTGTCTTTTTTTTTGGAGTTTTGAGACTTCGCGAAGGTGGAAGCCATTGCTCACTCGCTTAGACCCTTCCATTGAAGACTCTTCTCGAAACTTTTCACTATCAAGACTTTAAAGACCAAAACTTGAAGATTCGAAGGTTCAAAATATCGAAGAATTGAAGCCAAGATTCTGTCGATCAGTCGAAACCTTGTACGCATTTCGTTGAGGTTCTGTCCGACGCTTCTTTCGTGCCGTACGGTCAAAAGGGAACATTGCGTTTACGAAGGATCCTACCGCCACATTGAATCCCCACATCTTTATATCTTTTTATTCTTTTCGCATACATTTATATATTTGTGAAAAGAAAATTGCTTTTAACCGTTTAATGTAAATGAATACGAAAGCCCCGATTTCCACCGGAAATAAGATGACTCCGCTGGGGAGATGCTTTTCTGAGGAAGAGCTAGTGTCGCAATACGACACCCATCAAGAAGGCGGCGTCGTTACGACGTACGTGATGAAAATCGACTGAAAAGCCTTCGAGCAAAACTTGAGGGAAAGGAGATCGGTGAGTAGCCCCAAGCGCTCGCCTGAGGCTAACCTTCGTGCTGCCTCGGTCGCCCCCAACGTCGATGATGCAACGGCCTTCCTGTCAAAGGTCCGTTGCCTCTCATCCGAAGAAAAGATAGAAGGTCGACACTCTCGCCGAAGTTTAAAAGCGAAGAGAGAGATTTGGCGCCCTGCGTCAAGTCTGGATGCCCGTCGGCTCGAAAGTCGATGGAATTGAAGCTGAACCAACTGTAGGCCGTTCCTTGGCTGAGTGCACCGCCGTTACCTGGCTGATGGTACGGCCGGCACCTTTTCTGTGCCGAAGACCTCCGTGAAAGAGGAATGGACTCCTATTGTCTCTCGCCGCATGATAAAGCGGAAGAGATGTGAAGCTGAACCTGCGGCCCGTCAAGCCGAAATACTGCCTTGTCCAAGGCTGAGATCCAAAATCGTGACTCCTATCACTACGGCTAATGAAGGAAACCCACACCGAAGAAAAGGCATCCGACGCAAGCAGGAAT
Organism: Agapanthus africanus; assembly: GCA_030015575.1. Taxonomy (NCBI): domain Eukaryota; kingdom Viridiplantae; phylum Streptophyta; class Magnoliopsida; order Asparagales; family Amaryllidaceae; genus Agapanthus; species Agapanthus africanus. The sequence goes on from CM057337.1 coordinate 132,255,846, forward strand.
CCTTCTTCCAGCTCAAAGAGAAAGTTCCCCCGTTGCTTCCTGTCGTATCCGGAATGAAGAGAAAAGTTGAGGCGAAGCCAACGCCTCCTTCAACCATCAAGACCTGAAGTACTGAAGTACGCGTAAGAGTTATCGCTGATGACCGGGCCACCACCCATCCAACATTTAAGCCCTTCGCCGGCAATGTATGCTGCCATGGCCCAATCATAACTGTGGGCCACATGCAGTGTTGCCCCCATTGCCTTTTATCTGTTCCCTCATGGCGTGTTCCGATGGACGAGCCAATACAATCAGGTTGAATCTCCGTTTTCGACCGATGGTCCGTAGGCTCGACCTCGTCCCTGGCCAACCGAGAATGACAAAGAAGAACAAAGGGTCCGGCGAGTCGACCCATGCATCCGTGCACATGGTTGACTGCCAAGAACCTCCCCGCAAGTTGAGACCGGGTGGAATTTCTCCTATGGAATTCTCCACCTTCTATGGATCCAGACCTCCTGCCATAAGAACCAGAGACCAGTTGGTTCAAAGGGCCAAACATTTCTTGTCCCGTTGACATCTCGACGATGAACTGTCCGCGTATGCGACTGACAGTACAATGAGCTCCCACTAGCGCCGAGAAGTGGAAGTATAGATGGCGGGGACAGACCCTGAGGATCAAGGGGACGATGACGTCGGAAATAACAATCAAGTTACTCTTGATGTCTTAAATTTTGCACCAAGTTCAGAGATCCCAACAAGAGGTCCGAGAACAGAACGCTTCCATCAAGGCTATGAAAGTGATGATGCAATGTCATCAGCAGATGCGGCTTACTATGCAGCAGCGGGGATGCCAGCGGTTCCTCTGCTCGGAGTCCTTCCACCACCACCAACCGCGGCCAGTCTACGGATGCTGGCAGGATCAAACACAGGGGTAGTGTCCCAATTCACTCAGTGCCATCCTCGAGCGCTGCCATTTCACCTCCAGCACGAGTTGTCGAGTCGGGGAACCAGCAATCGCAGAGACATCATACCCCTATCTAGAGTGAAATCAACCTTGGAGTCGGTCCCGCAATTGTTCCACCACTGAACGATCCGCAGGTGCCCCAATTCCATATGGAGGCGTCTAGTGTCGGTCGCGTCCAGCCAAGCCTAGTTCATGCTGAGGAAGGTCTGATTGGGAGCCCGCAAGAATCTAACCCTGAGTATGCAAGTGAGCAAATACACCGCGACTCAGGGAACCAGTCTGACCATGACGAGTCCTCTGTCAAAGCCGAGCTCGCTGAAATGCGGGCGATGATGGCAGCGATTGAAAGCGATGACTGTGGGTTTGCCAAACCGTACCCGGCGGAATGAGATGATATCCTTATCCATCGAAATACAAACCGATCAGCTTCCAATCCTATAAAGGAATCGGCTCGGCTCAGTAACATGTCCACTAGTTTGAGGCGGACACTGGACGGGGAATGACCTGCTGCTAGTCAAATTGTTCGTTGGGACCCTCAAAGACGGATCTTTCGATTGGGTGAAGGTTCTCACCCTACGGAGTCTTCGTGGATTACAACACAACAACTGTTCCTAGAGAGGTTCTACGAGATCGAGGCCCGTAAAACCTATTCGAGTTTGAAGGGAGAAACTTATCGCTCCGGCGAGAAGATTCGAACTTTTATCGATAGGTTTCACGGTATCGCCCAACAGTTCAAGGGTGAGATCTCGTTCAATGTCTCTATGGATGTGTTGGGAAAACTTCCCGAACTACATCCGGAGGTACTTGGACGCAAACAGGGCGAGCTCATAGGCTGAGCTCATTCAGATGGCTGAAGCCTCGGAGGATACGACCACGCAATTGGGAGACCTCCCAAACTCCAAGTCGAGCATTGACAGAAAGCCAGGTGGCACCGCAAGCAAATGGACCAGGGGAAAGACCTAAGAAGCAATGGCAATCAATGTCCCTCCCTAAGATCCTAACAAAAAATGATAAGCCGTCAGGAAGGACGGCAAGCCGGTCTACAACCAAGTGCCTCCTTCACATGGACACGGACAAGCGGCTCCGCGCATAAAGCCGCGAAGGGACATTCCATTGTCTTTTAAGGTTGAAGCTGTTCCAGCCCTCGTTGACGCATTAATCAAAGGAGGGTTCATTCAGCTACCCACGCCCTTGCGTCCTGAAGAAGTTGACCGCAAGGGTGATCCCAACTATTGCATTTTCCATAGGTATGTGCAGCATCCTACACGGGATTACTACGTTCTCGAAAACAAATCCAGACACTAGGAGATGCTGGGGTGGTACAATTGGATGATCAGCAACGCTAAGTCTCGGCGAACTTCACGTTCGCTCAATTCAGTAACTTCCCTCCCGAGGCCGTCAAAGACGAAGTAGTCCCGATCCCAATGGTCGAGTGGGAGGTTCCTTGGGTTCGTAGTACCAGCTACTGGAATCCGCGTCAACCCTCACAAAGTCAGGTCCGTCATAGAGACGCTGTCCTCGAGAAATTTACAAGAGCTCCGGGGCTTCCAAGGGCGTTTGGCATACATCCAAAGATTCATCAATAATTTGTCGAGCAAATGCCATCCATTCTCCAGATTGATGTGCAAAAATGATTCCTTCATCTGGGATGAAGCACGTAAGAAGGCGTTCGAAGATGTTATAGTCTATCTTATGAAGCCGCTGGTCTTGGTGCCACCAACCTCCGGGAAATCCATCCCGCTCTATGTGCATGCAGCGAGTCACTCTTTGGGCGCGATACTGGCACAACACAACGAACATGGACACGAGCAAGCCGTCTACCTCCTTAGCCGCACAATGGTCGGAGCAGAGTCCCGATACACCCCAGTAGAGAAAGAATGCCTGGCACTAGTATTCGCGGTCCAAAAGATACGACATTACCTAGTGGGTCAAACAATTAAAGTGATTTCCAATGTTAACCCATTGAGAATCCTTATGACCAAGCCAGGCGCTTTGAACTCGAGATTAACGAAGTGGGCTATCTTGTTGTCGCAGTACGACTTTGAGTTTGTCCCGCGAAAGGCGGTTAAGGGTTACGCCATTTTCGAGTTCTTAGCCGACCTTCCAATTTCAGGGTACTCAAAACTACACGACGAGATATCCGATGAAGTTTATGAGGCCAACCTCACCACGGAGCCAAGGTCGTGGAAGCTATGGTTCGATGGCGCATCAAGAGTTGGCCTAAGAACACAATGGTAGCTGGCGTGGGTATAGTCTTCCTTACGTCCGAAAACAAGGTCATACTCCGATCATTTTCCTTGACTGAACCTTGCTCTAATAATGTGGCCGGGTATAATGCCGTACTCATCTGTGTGGCCTTAGCTAAAGAGCTGGGGGTAGAAAGATTGGAGGTAAAAGGCGACTCTCAGTTGATTGTGAAGCAAATCAACGAAGAGTACGAGGTCCGTCACGAAGGTCTTCTACAATGCTACCGAGCTGCGAAAGAAATGATCGATGCTTTCAAGATCTTCAGTCTCGAACATATTATGCGGAATGAGAACCCGCGAGCAGATGCATTGGTAGGTCTTGCGGCTGTCCTTTCCCTACCCTGTGAAAAGAGGCAAATCGTACATGTTGCTAGCCATCATCTGCACTGCCCAAAACTCGACCCTCGAGAATTGAAGGTAGTAGCAGCCTTCTCTACGTCATCTTCTGTAGGGAAAGATTGACGCTTCTCCATTATAGACTTCGCCCTCCATGGTATCGTCCCTGAGGACCCAAAGGAGACCGCGTCAATAAAACAAAGATCGACGCGTTTATATTACGATATATTACTTTGATGTCTAGCCGGATCAGAAGCCAAAGTCGTCCTGAAAGAAGCCCACGATGGAACTTGTGGAGCCCATCAGCCTGGCCCTAAGTTGCAAGACCGGTTGAGGCGTCTCGGCTACTATTGGCCAACCATGGTAGCCGATGCAATGGAATATGCCAAAAGGTGTCTGGCGTGCTAGTACCATATCGATTTCATTCACCAAGCCCTGGAGTTCTTGCATCCGACGACGTCTTCATGGCCATTCGAGATGTGGGGTATGGATATCGTCGGTCCCATCAGCCTTCCGTCAACTAGGGGACACCGTTTTATCTTAGCGACGATCGATTACTTTTCCAAATGGGCAGAAGCGATACTGCTTAAGGAAGTCAAGACTAGTCAGTTGACCAGCTTCCTGAGACACCACATCTTGTACAGATTCGGGGTCCCGACATGCATTGTGCATGATAACGGTCCTCAGTTTATCAGCCAAGCATTCGAGGGGTTCTGTGTAAAGTTCGGAATTCAAAGTGTGGCCTTGACTCCTTATAATCTGGCTGCTAATGGGCTGGCGAAGACCTTCAACAAGACTATCATCAAGATAGCAAGAAGTTCGTTTCTGGTAATAAGCGAGACTGGGACGACAAACTTGGTGAGTGTCTTTGGACGTATCGCACGACGGTACGGACTCCTACAGGGAACATGCCATTCGCGCTAACCTACGGATGCGAGGCGGTGATCCCGTTGGAGATACAGATGCTATCGTATCGCACGACAATGGCAGCCCAGGAGACGAACGATGATAATATCCGGCTCCGCCTTCAAGAGTTGGAAGTGCTCGATGAGAAGCGTCTAGCTGCGCGGCAATGCATAGAACTGTACTAAGCTAAGATCTTTAGGGCCTTCAATAAAAAGGTGCGGATGAGAGCCTTCTAGAAAGATGACTTGGTATTAGCCATGCAGATACCCATTATCCCAACCCACAAGTCAAAAGGGTAAATAGGAACCGAAGTGGTGAGGACCGTTCGTTATTGACACGGTCCTGTCAAATGGGGCGTATTAGCTTATTGATGTACTCTATCAATGGCCGATTCCTGAAGCGGTATTATCCTTGACGCAGGGGTATTATGTCGCATAATAAGAAGCGGGAAAATAAAGTGCTGACAATCATAGGCATAGAATGAAATGTACTCGATAAGAGATATAGTAAGTGTAGTAAAAAGAACATGTAAAATTACGCTAATTAAAAGTCTCGACAAAAAGGCCATACATAGCCAAAAAGTACATAAGCGTAGGACAGAAGTAAGGCAATGCATAACCGACTCCAACATGGCAGTGGCTCACTGGATATGCTCAGTATAGCGTCGCTCACCCTCGATGGTCGCCCGCCGATCTAACTCTTCTTCACCAAGGTGATGTGAGGTGACCTCGTCGATCTTCACATCAGTGCTCGTCATGGTCTTGGTACTCTTCGACATCAACCGTCCGCAAGCGCCGGCCGAGCTTACCCAACTCACCCTCCGCAGCAGCAAACTCTTGTCGAAACCTCATAATGGTGCTCATAGTCTCAGCGTGGTTGTACGTCATTTCGTCTCGATCAACCGAGATAGCTATCGCCCTGACTTCTGCATCTATCCGCACAACTAAATCGTGATATCTCCGATCCGTCTCCTGTTGTGCAACGCGAAGCGCATCGCGTTCAACTCCAATCAAGGTAGATGGTCCACCGGAGTGTAGGCCCGTCACTGACTGTAACATGGACATCAGCTGGGCCAGGTAACCGTGAAGTATAGTCACGACTTCTGGCCCCCTATATCCGCTTATGATATTGACGAAGCCAAAAAGGAACACCTCGATCTGCTGTGGCACCTGTACCGCTGAGGGTCTCGCAGAGGTAAGATCCTATCCTATGCTCTGGTACAAGGAATGACAGGCAAAAGTTGCCGCAGCTGTGCTATACTCTGGCACCCTCAAGACCAGGTCATCGATAGGAGTCTCGATAGGCACAAACTCGGGTACAGATGGCTCCGCGATTGACGGATCTGGAATCCATGCAAAACGGGAGTGTTATAAAAATAATAAGGGTAAAGTACTAAAAATGTAAAGCAATACAAGTACATACCTGTAGTGAGCATGCTAGGTTCTGAAGGCTGAGTAGGATCCAAAGCGCTGCCCAGTGATGATAGGCCTAGGGGTGGTGAAACCATGCCATCATCCATGACCTCCACGGCAGCGTGATCAAATCAAGGCATCTCGCGAACGGGATGTGGGAATGCATCAGAGGAGCAGCAGGATCTCCAACCTTCATCTGCGAAGAACTCATCAATACGTCCGCTTGCGCCTTCTGAGACGGACCCATGGATCCAGTCTCTAGTGGCGCCGCGACGTCTATCGTGTCCTCAAGGGCCGCACGAAACTCAGAAGAAGGCCTTCCCTGAATTAGGACAAAGAAGTGTATTGGCCCGCTATAAAACGAAAAAAGACTAAATTGAACAGATAAGTATACTTATCCAATCCAGGCGACGGGTGCGTCGTGGTATCTCCATAAACGACCTGAGCACTGCAAGATGCAGGGGGTGCGACACTGGTCCTCTCTCTTAGATGCGACGCGTGTTGATCCATGGGGAACATATTGGCGAAGTCCCACAACGCTCGGAGAGAAGCACCGTCCTGATCGGTACGTACGCTGTCGTTCGACGGGATGGTGAGATAAGGATCTGCCAAAGAGATTCGTTCAGTTAAACCCATAAAGTGCGAGAAAGGAAATAAAATGGTAAATCAAACAGAGAAGATTTACCTTCTAGGTTGTAAGATGGATCGCCAAAGTTGAAATCTGTAAGCTCAACAGATCTCCGACGGGCTGCTGTACTAAGTGCCTTTCGCTCTCAGGTATAACAGATGCGACACGATACGACTGAGATATCTCCATAGGAGAAAGAGTCGACCTCTCGGAATCTGCGGTCTGAAGCCCTCCAGAGGGGCCTCCTACAGTCTGCTTCCGCACCACCCGATGGGAAAGCATAGCACTCTCTTCAAACACCTCATGTGAAGATCTCTTTGAATGATCGGCAGTAGTACCCTAATCTGTATCTAGGATGACAGAAGCCGATCCTTTGGACTTGCTCCTTCCCCGTCCTCTCACGTGTCTCTTTCGCTTGTGGCCAGGTGGTGATTGCTGCTTTTTTCTTTTCAGATCGGTAGTCCAGAGACGGAGGAAGGTCTGCCTAAAATCAAACCGACGATCCAATATATTGACCTGATCGTACTGCTGGCAGAAAGATGTGCTTTCACCAAGCGCGGCTCATAGAACGGGAGATCAAACCTACCAGAGGAACACCCGCTGATGAAATATCGCCAAGCGCGAGCTCAATCGATAAGGCTCCCTTCATAGGAGAACTGTACGTTCGGACTCCCAATATAGAGCTGGTCGTATCCGAACTGTCTTGCAAATTGTATAGGTAGATATGGCTCAATAAAACAACGATCTCCGACCGCCATATAAGGTGTGACGGACGGATGCATATAAGTCAGTACAGGAGATTCGACGGGAATACCAAGAATTCGCTCCTACTGTCAGCACCGCCAAGGATCTCAATGGGCGATCGAGGTATGCACCGATGTATCAGGTAGTTTTGAGGATGGTTAAGATGGACCCTGATGGCCTTCATGTCATCCAAACTCCAGCGCGTCTTGCTGTAGAGCTCGAGCAAAGCTAGACCCTCTTCAACATTCATATATGGCCGCGCGGGAATCAATTCCCAGCAATGGAAGGCAAACCAAGATATCAAATATGTAAACGGTAGGCTGACTCTAACATTTGGGCTATCCCGAGGATCCACCATCCGTGACCTCGAACTGGTAGTCTTACCGGTAGACGGGGTAGATACGACCCGCAGGCTGCCCGCTGGCAGCGACCAGCCGCCTGGAGGCGGCAATGTGGCGGCGGTGTGACTCCGGCGGTCCTCCGTCGGCGGTGGCGACCCCTTCTCCGTCTTCTTCGATGCAGAAAGAAAATTCGTTAGAAAGAAAAATGAGTTTATTTCTTTACCCGTCGGTAGATCGACATGAAAATTCAAATTGTCTTCATGATCGGAAAATTCTTCGTCTTTAAGATTGATTGCATCATCCGTTTCTCGCCGTGGTTTGTAAGAATTTTTTTTATGAAGATGTATGCATTATGAGGAGAAAGAACCCTATTTTTATTCTTTAAATAGGATCTGGATTTAAATTGATTTCATATCTCAAGAAATCAAATTTAAATAATTCTTGGATTTTAATTAATTTCATATCTTACGAGATCAAATTCAAATCATTTAGTTGCCTAATTTAGTTTAAGTAATTAGTTTTAAATAATAAATTAATTTCCTAATTTAAATTTTAGGGGATTAGTTTAACCAACTAATATCCCATGTTACACAATTACTTCTCATTATGATTTGGATTTAATCCTCCACCAAATCTACTACGTGCACCACACGTGCAGTGACACCAAATATATTATGTAGCACGTATACTGACACCAAATTGACTACGTGCATCGCACGTGTACCAGTATCAAATGTTGCACGCTACGCACGTGTGCAAATACTTAATGTGATACATGCAGCATACGTAAGCCGCAAAAACAGGCCCTTTTGAAAGTTGAGAGCTTACTCTCCTTTCTTGTGAATGAAACGTGGTTCAAGGGTACATCTCTCCACACTTTTGATTTACGTCGCTGTAATCTCTCAGCGCCTTCGGAGAGGTGGTGGGTTCCAATGACCAGCGCCCTCTCTTCACACTTTGGACATCGTAAGACGATTATTTTGCGAGCCGAACTCCTTATTAGTTAGGGAGTTTGACCAAGTTAATCGTAAAACTAAATCCGTTGATTTAAAATTAGGGAATAACAGTTTTTACACCCATCGCCAAGCGGCACCCTATCCCACAACCAGAGTTTCTATCAAGGTTAACTCCAACGATACATGAAAACCCCCCATCGAAGTGATATAGGTTACACTTATATCTCCAGTAAACACCACAGTGTTTTAAGCCCCCAAGTGGTGTCCTTCCTCTTTGACAATGTGTCCATTAAAAGGCTACCACTGCACCTGAACTGGCGCACATATTGACATGTTGCCGCCGTGTTCGTCCCCTCTTTTTTGCCAGTGCAACTATTGAAAGGTTATCACTGCACTTAGACCCAACACGCATATTGAAATGTTGCCGTCATATTCAAAACCTCTTTTTGGTCAGTGCACCTACTGAAAGATTATCACTGCACCTGAACCGGCGTGCATATTAAAATGTTATCGCCGTGTTCGATACCCCTGTTTTTTTTGGGTCGACGCACTTATTGAAAGGTTACCGCTATATCTGAACCGACGCACCTATTGAAAGGTTACCGCTGTGTTCGACACTCTTTTTGGTCAGTGCGCCGATTGAAAGGTTACTACTGCACCTGAACCGGCACACATATTGAAACATTACCGTCTTATTTGACATCTCTTTCTTTAGTGCGTCCATTGAAAGGTTACCACTATAACTGAACTAGCGCGTCTATTGAAAGGTTACCGCTGTGTTCGACTTTCTGTTTTGATTTTGCGTGCCTATTAGAAAATTATCGCTGTACCTATTTCAGCGCGTCTGTTGGAAGGTCGCCGCTGAATGGGACATGGTTTAAGGATACGTCTCTCTACATTTTTGATATACGTCGCTGTGATCTTTCAGCGTCTTCGAAGAGATGGTGGGGCCCAAAGACCAACGTTCCCACTTTCCAAATCTTTGGATATTGCGGGACGGTTCACCTGGTGCAACCTTTTCTTTTGTCGGCCCGCCTCTGTTCAAAATTCTCGAATATCCAACCACGGATTTCACAACTTTGAAGGGGGTCTTGTAGGCGGGTAAAATAAAAATTAAGCTCGTAAAGACTCAAGAACAGAAGTGTGGGCCCCACATTAAGAAAACTAAGTCAAGAACGCGTCCGTGTCCCGGGCCCTGGACCCCGCACCCGCGCCCAGACTGCGGCCCGGCATTTCATGGCCCATAGGCATCCTCGTCCGTCGTCCGGCATGCCTGTCGTCCGTGGCCCCCGTTGTCCGTCGTCCGGCATGCCCGTTGTTCCCGGCCCCATAGTCCACGGCTCGTCGTCCCAGGCCTCGTCGTCCTTTGTCCGGCATGCCCGTCGTCCGTGGCCCAGTCGTCCGGCATGCCTGTCGTCCGTCATCCGCGGTCCCGCTGTCCGTGGGCTATCCGCCGTCTAGCCCAATTTCCCTATAAATAGATCTCTCAGTGGCTCATTTTCGGAAGAGGTGGGAACTTTTGGCACGGAAACTCTGTCTCTGCCATTTTTCTCTTACTTTCGGTCATTGTCTTTTTTCTGGAGTTTTGGGACTTCGCGAAAGTGGAAACCATTGCTCTCTCGCTTAAACTGCTCCATTGAAGACTCTTCTTGAAGCTCTTCAAGATCAAGACTTTAAAGACCAAGACTTGAAGATTCGAAGGTTCAAGACATCGAAGACTTGAAGTTAAGATCCAGTCGATCAGTCGAAACCTTGTAGCGTATTTCGCTGAGGTTCTGTCCGACGCTTCTTTCGTGCCGTATGGTCGAAGAGAATCTTGTGTTTACAAAGGATCCTACCGCCACATCGAATCCGGGATATCTATATCTTTTTCTTCTTTTTGCATACATTTACATTCTTGTAAAAAGATAAAATTGCTTGTAACCGTTTAATGGAAATGAACACGAAAGTTCCGATTTCCACCGGAAATAAACGTTGGATTGGATAGTCATGTTGAAAGCTCAACACTGCCTTTATTTTCTTAACGACTTAATAGTTTCATAAATCACCAAATCAAACACTTGGATATCAAAAGTTGTGATTCCAACCACATCCTATGTCCTGTATCTCCTAAGTTCTGGCACTCAACTTTAATACATCCTAGTATGAAGGCTGAATAAGATAAATTATGTGAGTATCACAAATAATTTGAATTTTGTTCTAGGTTAATTTATTACTTTGTTCAGAACGATCTTTCTCCTTTTATACAAGTCAAATATACTTTTATTCATCATCTTATTCAGGATATCCTCCTTTTCCATTTTGTGCAGTTATTCTAAGATTGTGTTAAGATTGTGTTTTACTCCTACTTGTATAAATAATAACTTGATATGGATAAGATCATCAGATTCTATACTCTTACATGGTATCAGAACGAAATTGCTTATATTTTCTTTCTCCTTAAATCCTGGTGCATATCTCCACAAAGACCACAACTAAAGTAGCTCATATTTTTTTCTTCTCCTTCCTCCCCAAAAAATCCAGATGCATACCTCTATAATTAAATCATTCGTTGTGTCTCATGTGCACCAGTTCTCACTATCTTTATTCGCTACCCTTTCCTTTATTCACCAAACCAATCTCCACATGATGATCCAGACTTCTACATGTCGTCTCCTACGTTGGGGTTCTTAGTCATCTTCTATGTTGAGTTCATCAATTGTCTCGACTCTTTTGTGTTGAGTTCTTCCAGTTGTCTCCTACGTTAGGCTTTTCAGACATCTCCTTCGTGACACCTCCATTTCGCTTCTCCTTTAGACGTTTTTTCGATGACAAGCGCAGACGTATCTCTTTGGTGACGAATGTCTTCTTTACTAGGAACCGGCCTCAATTTTTTCCCACGACAAGTCTCGTTATTTCTCCAATGACAAGCTATGAATTTCATCTTCGATCACAATCGATGTACCTCCAGATGCTAAATATTTCCAAGTGCATCGATTTTCTTTCAAAATTCACTGTTCTTGATTCTTAAGTTTAAGGGAGGTGTTGAAGACAACAATCTAAAATTAAAATAAGACAGATTATTTACGAAATCATAGATGGTTTAACTATCTTGTTTATACTAATTGGCTCTTATTAAGGCTTATTTGTTTGCTCATATATAGAGATTATTGTCTTTTTATTATAGTTATCTTTGACTTTTATTCTTCTCTATTTAGAATATTAATTTTCCACTTGTAATCTACCACTGCATAAGTAGGAATATTGACTTGTTCATATCAAGATATACTATTTATTTTCACTGTCGGGCGTCGAAACAAAGTGTCGAGATGAACTCATATAAAACTAGAAACCTTGATTGTCTTATTCATACCAAGATGTAATATTTGTACAAGTAGGAGCATGGCACAATCTTGGTATAACTACACAACACTGGGAAAGAGGATCAAATTAAATTAAACCTTAAGAGATAATCAAATCGTTCATGACATTCATCGGATAACTTGTCTTATTTTAGCTCTCATACTTGTATGTTTAGCATCCCCTCAAACCCGTAGTAGGTCAAATCGAGAGTTTGAAGAAGAAATTGACGCATTAGGAGAAATACGTCACTTGTGGTTGAAAATAAATTTGAGTTTGTCGCTGGAGAAATATGTCGAGGTTTGTTGTTGGAGAAAGGCGTCTAGGCTTGTCATGGAATAAAAGAGTCGAGGGAGAGGTATTAGCACGACGCCAGAGAGAAACGTCTAACACATGAGACATCTAATGGAAGAGGCTATTGAAAAACCTGACAGTGAAGATGACCATAGTGCTTGACAGAGTAGACAACCGGAGATTTTGACGTAGGAGAGGATTGGAGAATCCAACATAAAAGAAGAATGAAAAATACCAACGTAGAAGACAACAGGTGGAGAGATCTATGCTAGCATGGTGGAGATTGATTTGGTGAATATAGGCGAGGGAAGTGAATTAAAGATAATGGGAACTGGTGAACAAAAGAGAGGCAGTGGATGGTTAATCTTGGGCTCTCTTTTTAGAGGATGATGAAGAATAAAAAAGATTAAAAAACAGAAAATTGATAATTTTATTAATATAAAAAACACTATTTATGCTAGTGCCATCACAAAAGTAGAATATAAAAACTCCTAAATAGTGAAGAAAACAAGTCAAAAATTGATTGTAATAAAAGGATGGCAATCCTTACACATGAGTAAACAAATAACCCCGGTACGAATTCAACAAGTGTAAACAAGTTAGTTATATCAGCCATAATTTCATAGATAATGTCTTAATTAGATTTTAGACTCTTATCTTTAACAGATGTATTGGTAACTCATTATGTCCACAAAGTTGATTAACACCATGGTTCTTAGGGTGGTTATATTCTCTTTATGGAATTATGGGTAAAATTTAAATAAGATTTTAAGGGAATATCAATTAATTGATGGTCCCCATGAAGAAAAACTAGATCAATGAACAACCCTGTGATTTTCATCACTTCTATCCCATTCAGCTAGCTTGAGATGCAACTTGACCTCTCATGCTAGTGCGCTTGCCAATTTTATCTCCTCGTATCAAATCTGGTTATTGTATCAGACGCTTTATTTCATGCTGGTAAACCCAAGATTATTCGCTTTATTTTATTGTTTGTTGTGGAGTAGTATACCTGAAAGTATGAGACGCTGCTTGTCTCATAGACTGCATTGCCCTCTTAAACTCGCTCATCCAGAATTGGCGTTGAACTTTTGATAACCTGTTATCTTTTACATTTCCTATCGCTTATGATCTCAAGACATTTAAAATTACTGAAAAAATGGGTATCCGCGTACCCTAAACCATCATGACTTTAAGTTTCACAGTATCTTGTCTAGCGTCTAGATCAAACTTTATGGCATCAGCTGTGTTTTTGCCGCTGCCTTCTTCTTTCTCTTTTTTTTTGCTCATTTGTATGGGCCTTTTCTCCTCCTTTTTAGCACGGAAAATGCAAATATTTTTCCATGCAGGTTTGTTACAGACTAAAAAAGAAGTTCAAGTCCATTCTTTGGTTTGTTTCATGCAACATTTGAGGTTTATTGTCAATTTAAATATAAATATAGTTGTTTTGGTAAAGGGGAATAGTATTTTATGATTGTTGGAAACTTGGAATGCTTTAAAAACAGATGCAAAATTAAAAATACTTAACGTGCTGAAATTTGCACCTATATATTCCTCTAAAAAGGAGAAACTTTTACAGCTAAGTAGGCCGCAACATTTGCTGCTGTTGCTTCCTACAATTTGCACCTAAATTACAGGTTTCATTTTTAATAATGTTACTAACGAAATGTTCAAATTACTAATATATATAGCTGAAGTATTTGCTAGTACAGGTGTATTTTTATTGAAACAAGCTGCTCGTTGTGCATTACAATAATCTTCTACGATAATTATCGAGCATATATCAGTTTCGGACATGATATTAACTTGGAATTTCTTATTTTTTTAAGATCTGCTGAGGGAGCAGCACCAAAGGAGCTGGAATCGCAGGCCATAAAGAAAGACATCCCCAAGGATGAGAAGCACTAGGATCGGTTTTTTGTTGTTGTTTTGTTTCTTTAGCTGATTGTAGTTAACTTGAAGACCCATAAGAATTTTTATGATTTGTCAAAAGATGGGACAAGGCATAATTTTTTTAGTATTCTTGCAATTAAGATATCAGGTGACTAAATTGAAAAAGAACATTTTGGTCTCCTACACAACATACGACATTGGAGCGGTTTCATAAGAAAGAAAAATGTATTATTTAACTCATTACTTTAGCCTATGTCTTGGATAATCTGTTCTTACGGGAAAACACATGCTTGCCTGTATGTATGCATGACAAAATTGCAAGCAAAACATGGAGACAGATTCGTGCATGGTATGCTTGATCTAGTGATTCAGATCACGCATGACTGGTTCAGAATCTTGAAATAAAACTCTGCTACGACAACTGTCGATTTAATTAGTATATTTCATCTTAATATGATATGATCTGCTTGACTATAGATCAATCTCCACTCAAAATTGATTGGTGGAGAAATGACTGAGTTTTTTCAATGCATGCATAAATATGAGAAAGACACACTCATCACAAGCAGAAGAATGCGCATAGTTACATGATTGGATTGATCCCCACAAGCTCTGACATGCATAGAATTCAAGAAGGTAACTAAATTAAAAGTTGGAAGCTTTTGCCATCTTTCTTCACATGGTTCTTGAAAGTACGGACATGGCCAACAAGCACACAAGCGCACATGAAACCAAGGATCTGGATTTTCTGCTCTGTGAGCAAGGTCATTGAGACCGCCCTTGCTTAAGGGTTCTCGGCCTTCGGACCGTCGGGAATGGGATTATAACAGGGGCCTGTGATTTGTGTGGGATCAGAAAGAGATCCAATAGCTGAGAGTGCCTCAGAGCAGGATTCTTGTAAAAAAATAAATAAGCAGAGTATCTTAATCGTGAAACGAAAGGATCCTTTAATCAAACATATATCTATCATCTATGGGTCAGGCTCTCATCACTTGGTCGGGGCTTGGCTCACAAACCATTTCCAAACAACTCTGACACTATTCTGCTCTCTCAACATTAAATTTCCTTCTTCTTTCCTTCAAGTTGAAGACAAATCGGCAATGGCAGTGGTTTTAATTTGATTAATATGTTATGGAATTCTGAGCCTTAATTAATGCCTTTGCGGGCTTCCAATCCAACAGCTCTCTAAACTATATATGGGGTATTTTAAAAAGTGGTGCAATTTTAACTCATTACATCTCTAGAAATGTTGTGAGATTTAGTTTAAATTTTAATCATGCATACTTAGACTAAAAACCCTAATATTCTCAACCCTTACAATTCAAGATGTTTGCATAAATTGAGACCAAATGGAAACGCTACATAGGATTTGAATTGTCCTATGAGATTTGGATTTACCGGAGAGAAAGCCACCTGGACTTGGAAAACAATCTTTTATTCAAATAATAGTGAGGTATCACCCGTAAGACTGTAAATGATGGTAAAGAAAAGAAAGTTTCGGACCTCACTAAAACACCATAAAAAGAAGGGGAAAAACATTCATGTGCATGCGCACGTTCGAGACACGTTGAAAGGAATTGGCCTTGAAAACGTGTGCAGGTCCCTCGGGAAAAAAAATGAAAATTTATCTCAAGCTATATGTGTGTGTGTGTGTGTATATATATATATATATATATATATATATATATTTGAAGGAAAAGTTCAGGACAAGGCACCTAACTCAATAAAATAAATATAAAAAATAAAATCTTTATAAGATAAAATATGTGTGCATCGAAATAAACCATAAGTGTTTGAACTAATATTTAATGATTTTATTTAAGGGGATATTATCCTTCACATAATGCAATCACAAAATATAAGTTCTACACCACACAATAATAAAATCCTTGATACATCATATAAAAATTACAGACGCCGCCAAAGAAAATGCTACTATTATTTATATCAATGTCGACGGAAGATGAAGCTCCTTCTTTATTTATGTTCTTATCCAATAGACGGATATTATTAATAGTATTTCCATCAATAATAACGCCGTAAGAAGTAGCAATATCTATAATGACGTCATCATCATAATCAGCAAGAGATTTAGTAGAGCAAGTTTCAGTATAGCGTTTTGAACCTGATTTCTGCTTAGCATTCTTGAGCGAAGAGGAGGATCCGCGCGACAGAAAGAAATGTTTACTAAAAGCAGTATTAATGATCAATTTTCTCATATGGGTTTTCCTGATGTGAGATGGTATGAATTCAGGAGGGATCAGAAATCTCTTTCCAAGTCTAACTTTTTCGAAAAAAGAACTTTTGCACAACTGAATTATCAGAGTTAATAGGTTTAGATGACGAGTTTTGTAATACAGATTTACCATTTTTCTCTTAATGTGGAGAATTAACCTATGAGTTAACAGTATTGGCCTTTAGATTGTTAATATTGGAAAAAAGATTAACACAATTCGTGGTCCCCATGCAACAGGAATAGGAAAGGAATTTTACCATCTCTAGATTACATGCATCCAAAATTAATTAATTTTTCCTACCCTATATCACCAAGTTTTTAAAAGACTTTTAAATGTTAAAAATTCATACACCCTGATCTCTTTCTCACCACTCTTGACATTCATATCTAAATCTATTTTTTAAGAAGACAACACAAAATTTTTATTTAGATCATAATATTCAAATCATGTAGAATTGATTTTAACCATACAATATCAATATCAGTTCTATATTCAAATATATCGTATGTGCAATAAACTAATCAGTTTAATAAAGAATGATACAAGGTATCCCATGCAGCAAGAAAAAAAAAGTTCATCAACTTGTGTGGTGGTGCTCCATTATTAAAGCACACCACACCATGATTCAATTGGATGCAAACATATTTAGATAAACATGGCCCACGTTAGGAAACAATATTACCCTACCAACCAAAAGGACTAATAAAGCCTCATTAAGCAAATCTCATTACCAATGCTCAGCCTAAAACTCTATTCAATCTTTCATAGACTATATCCATAGATTATTCAAATTAAAAAGGAGATGGGGCAATATATTTTTCTTCCCAAATTACCCTTCTGAAAACCGCGCAACTAGATATTTGAATAAAATTGAACAAAGACTATGGAATTCGTAGATGGCAAAATTTTTATAAGATGACCAGCATTTCAGCATCGGAAGGAGACGACCTCCCGAGACTAGGTGATGATGGAAGAGGGAGGCTTTTACATTTTTAATTTTTTTGGAGGGTTAATTTCACTAAGTCCTATATAAGTTTACCCAAATCTTAGAATACTTCCCTGTATTTTTAAATGAGCAGATAACTGCCAGCTACAACAGTAATGACGTTAAAAATAACCCCAAAATTCTTTTTTTCCTTTTCCTTTTCTTTTTTTTTTTCACAAAAAACAAATATTATCTTCTCCCTTTATCCTAAACCTAACTTATTTGAATCTTTGGTTGTGATGGAGGTGTGAATTGGGAGTACGAAGAAAATGATGGTGGTATTGATGGTTAGCGATGGAGATTTGAAAAAAGAAAGCGGCGGCGGTGGTTGAAGTTTGAAGGAGGAAGATGGTGATTGGGGGGTTGGGGGAGGAAGAAGGCGGCGGCGGCGGTTGATGGTGAGGATTTGGAAGAAGGTGGTAGTTGTGGTTTGAAAGGAGAGGAATAAAGTGATGGTGGTGGGGATTTGGAGGAGGAAGATGGTGGTGGGGATTAGGAGAAAAGGATGGGATTTGGAGTAGGAAGACGACGGCGGCGGTTATTTGGAGGAGAAAGATGGTGGTGAGATTCGGAAGAGGAAGACGGTGATATGGTGGGGATTTGGGGGAAGAGGAAGACGAAGAGATTTGGAGATGAAAGAAAGTGATGGTGGTGTTAGGGAGGGATTTGGAGTAAGATGATGGCTGCGGGTTGAAGGAGGAATATGAAGATTAACCTGGTTTAGGGAGGCAAATCAGAATTTGTTTTCGATAGCATCGAGTTTTTTTTGCATTGCGGCCATTTCGGTTTTCACTGCGATGGAAACGTCGAACTGATGGATACCCCCTAGATGATATAGGTCTAATGCTTTCCCACTGTAAAATTTGTTCAACGAGATCTTCAAGAAATTACCAAACTTCACCATCGTCTTTAGACATGAAATGACATTGATAAATGGTTTCAAGTATCTGCTTGTTAGTGTATATGCCCTAGAGGCCATTACTGTATCATACTAGTTTGTATATTACTTAATAGAACCTTGGGATATTCACAATTGTATAAACAATCTTTATCAAAATGGTGGTATGCTACTTGGTTTGTTTCTACTTCAATATGTACATATGTTTCTTTCAGCATATCGCTTATACATATTAGTGGAGCCCTTAAGATCTTTACTTAATTACCAGCGTTGTGATGGCAGTCACACTAGTGGGGGCTGGGTAATCTACAAGCACATCCTTATACAGGTCCCTAGTCGTAGGATTATCGAGACGGGGCATCGATAATCCGGAGTAGACTAGTGTATACGCTTCTCATCCCAGCAGGGGAGATGGTCTGTCCTACAGCCATTAGTACATCGTACTGGAGATAGTATGCAGGTGCTCGTTAGGTTACGAGTACACCGGACATAACTCGTCGGGAACTGCTGGTTGGTACTATACCTATCGTCAGGTAGCAGTTCCCAAGTGACATGAGTACAGCTTAGTCCGTCGACTTGACACTGCTACTTCGTCTCGAGTGTGTTCCTACTGTACTTTGATTACTACCCTATCACGACTCAAAGGAGTCGTGCAAACAGGTAGTAGTTGGGTGCAGTCCCGAAGCACTTGGAGGCAGTAGCGGTTAGATATGATTCGTCTCTCCCGGTATTGGGGGTTGATATCGCGCTGTGTCTAGGAGAGCCATTATACAAAGTCCCTGGCCAGGGCAAGCGAGAATTACTGGTAGTGTTTCCAGTAGTTTCTCAGGGTGTTCTGAGCTACACTCCGGCATGACTTGTACCGCTATTGGGGTCTGACGTTTACCGCCCCCTAGGCCCGACATGCGATACTCTTAGACGAACAGACCGGACTGTACGGAGATTGTCACATTCAGGCTCAGTAGGAGTTCGGATGGGTTTTCCTCATCGGCCTTCTTATCAATATCTACCTGGGGACCGTACTTGCGGTCTATGGTTAAACCCACTACCAGCGTAGTGTCGAGTTTTTAGAGTCCCACACAGAGAGTTTCCCTGCACTGGGCAAAAGGTGTAAAGGCCGTATAGTTTTACGGCAGGGCTATGATCACTTACGTGCACTTGTGCGCGTATGATGTTCGGGCGAACAATACTAATAGGCTTTGGTTTAAACCGGATCCTAGTATTGTATAGATGGATCAGTTTTGTCTTCTAGTATTCGTGTTCTACGGAATGCGGATGCAGGTGTGTATGCACGGTTGTGAGGAGAGAAGAAGGGGATGCTTCGTTAGGGTTTTGACCATTGACTTGGTCAAAACCATTATGAGGTGGAGAAAAATGTTTACTAATCTTTTTAATGATAATTGTGTTTTGGCTAATTGGTTTGACTATTTGACCATGTTGACCATTTGACATAGTTGACTATTGTTGACTTAGATATTTATGTGAGCACTAGATATTTTCTTGGCTTGGATTTAACTTGACATGATAATGGTCAAATCAATTGTAGCCATCACAATTTTCATGATAAAATATTGGTAATTATTTTTTTTTTGGATCATTATCTCTTGCTCATTCTCTCTCATCAAAAGAGAGCTCCCATGGTTCTTCTTCTTCCTCCTCACTAGAAATTTTTATAGCTCTCATGTGTTGAGAAAAATAGAATCTAAATAGACAAACAAATCCATCTTCTTCCTCTACATCACATAGGATATCAAGCATAGCAAACTTGTTGCCCTAGTTACCTCGGCTTGAGGTGGAACTCGGGCTATAGACTCTCGGGTTGATCGTCTTCGACTCTAGGAGGCCGCGGAGGTGACCAAGATACAGATCGATCCTCGGAGCTCACATGGACGAGGAGGTCAGTGGAGAAAAGAACCGAAGGACTAGTTTCGTGAGGTATAATCGTATACCACAGTAGATTAAACCTCCCGTAATTTCGTTAGATATGGTTTGACAAAGATCCTTCATGCTTAGTCTGTGTTTCTATGTAAGAAAGTTTTGATTTTTACTTGTTCCGCCTCCTCGCTAGCTTGCGGGGTGAGCGACATAGAGTTACAGTGGTATTAGAGTCTCGCTAAACCATAACTAACAGTTTAAACGACGAGTTA
The DNA here is from genome assembly GCA_030015575.1 of Agapanthus africanus. Lineage (NCBI taxonomy): Eukaryota > Viridiplantae > Streptophyta > Magnoliopsida > Asparagales > Amaryllidaceae > Agapanthus > Agapanthus africanus. Next base: position 132,276,151 of record CM057337.1, read on the forward strand.
AGCTACGAAACCGAAACAGCCCGAAAACAACAAACCCAAAACATAAGTTTCTGTCGTTTTTAAATGCACTCTGAAAATTATTTAAACATGTACAGAGTGATATTTGAACAGTAAAAAGACCACTGAACAAAATTGGAACATTTTCTCCAAGGTGGGACCGGCCACATGGGCATTATGGCCGGTGACCTCGGCCTCCCTATGCAGGAAATGCTTCAATTTTTGTTTGTGGCCTTTTGACTTATATCCTGGGTTTCAGGAGTTGTTTGCTTTTGTCGATTTTGATTTTACTGAAAGTTATTCACTGTAGCACTGCGGGTGTTTCGAAGTCATAACTTTAACGTCGTTTAATGTTTCTGTGTTTGTGAAATGATATATGTACTAAACGTCTACTAATCGCTATACGTCGATTAGTGGGGGTTGTGCATATCTGTGATCTGTGATGTTAGTTTGTGGATATGAACTTATTGGATTGTCGTGATGAATAGCCGGGGGTGTGAGATGAGAGTTTTCATTTTTCATTCAATGTAATATTTGTAATTTGATGTAATATTATTTTATGGTCGCACATCCGGGTTGAGGTTGTAGCCGCCATTGTATATTATTTCTTTTACTATTTTTGCTCCTATGATAGACCCAAGGTGGGGTGCACAAACTACCGGGTACTTTGAAGTGCCGAGTGGCCTACTCACGTTGTTGAGGGAGGTTGCTTCATTTCAGGTATTTGGCGGGTAGTTTGCCGCACCCGTAGGGGTCTAGGGTGGGGTTTGGCTATTCATCGCGACCGTGTAATCCGTCTTTTATTGCAGGCTCGAACGAAGCGCGGATTCCTAGTATATACAATGTGTTCATCTGTGATCTAGAATGACTATCATTGCTCTGACGAATGAATATATATATATATATATATATATATATATATATATATATATATATATATATATATATATATATATGATATCTAGTAGGCGTTGCTTATGTTTTGCATCCGCACTAGTCCAGCCCCCGCTCTGTCGTTAGTTAAGTAACCTAACGGGTGATGACGGGGCCCAGTGGCGAATGCGGATGGTATAAGCGTACGTCATATTTTCGTTGTTTTCTGCAATGGTAGGATTAAATGATGGGACGCATTATATTAATGCAAAGAAAACAAACCAAAGTTGAATCGTTGGAACAATTTCAAAACCACTCGGTTTTTTCAAAACAGCAAAACTTTTAAAACGCGGAGCTTAAACCACTCCTTTTAAAAGCTATCAAGGTTCTTTCGATTATATCAAGTTCACTACGTTCACGGTTTCACCAAAACCATTCGTAGCCCTCCGTCATTTCAGTTAAATGTTCAGTAGTATTCAAGCTGTGTATTTTGACCTTCGCCAAGACATAGTGATTGGTAGCTGCTGAATATTTATCTGTAGTATAGATAGATGCGTTGGTTTGGGACAGTCGTACTACTATTTTGGCCTTCGTCAAGGGTATGTACGGGTGGGTTCAAATTAACCTGGATAATGATGGGTCGAACTTTACATATGACTTATGATATGTTGGCCTTTGTCAAGGTCATAAGAGTATGGGGCAAAAATCCATATCGGGAGTTTCTAAGGAAATTGAAACTTGCTAGTGTTGCATACCATTTGGAGTTTGATAATATTGGTAGGATTCCTTCAGCATTATCACACAATAATATTTGGATCCCGATCCTACTGTGAGTATCCGCTACTCCTCGGGAGATTTTTCACTTAACGATCAATGCTATAAACCAAGTAGGTATCTAGAACAGTGTTAGCGGGGCTACGCCTCAAGGGAAAAAGAGATTATTTAATTAAGGAATTTCGCGAAAGCGTCGTAAAACCTCTCTCGAAGTACCGACACTAGTCTGGCTGAACGGTTAAGCAAGTATTGTACGGTTAGATTAATCCTGACTAATTCTTTTTTTATGATTTGAGAAAGGATTCGAGAAACAATGGGAGCCATCCTGCTTAGATAAATTAAAAACCAATCTAAACTTGCAAGAGCATCATGCTAAGTGTTTTCTTCTCTCTCTCTCTTAATTGCAGCGACCCAGTGACAAGACATAGGTTACATCTAGATAATAAAATGACTGAATCTGATTGTTATGACTGGCAAAGCTCTATCCAGATGTCCATTACCCGTGACAAGCTAGGACACCTCTTCACTAATCAAACCCCTGCCGTCTCAGGACCAGTTTCCACTGTCACGGATATTGATATCCGTAACACATCGGAAAGGACTGTGCGAATGCCAAGTGCCTCGTATTGGCCTCAGTTGATGGTGCAAACCAGAGGCAGCACAAAAAGATGGACTTAGTTTCTGTCTTCCTCCATAACAAAAATTTATATGGAGAGCAATCTCGTATCGCAAGATATGAAATCTCGAACGAATTGCTTCAATAGAGGTTGGCTGTCGGGTCATCTGTAGGGGACAACGTCCTTACAGAGATTAGCTATATTGATGAGCACACGGACCTGAGGACCACGTTGAAGAACGAGTCACATACTGACTTGATTCTACAGTCTCTGTCCTCTACTTACACCCTGAAGGAAACCAGGGAGACACCCGCTCTTCTTAATAGGGGATCTTCCTCTTCTTCATCCAAGACGAAAACAAAGGGTGAGAAGGAGAAGACCTCCACAAAGCCGGTATACGGTGTCAGAGAAGTAGAAGGAAAAAGAAGGGCAAAAGTTTCGGGACTAGATATAGGGAAGGAGGAACGTCCCTATTGTTGCGGGAAAGGACATTGGCAGAAGGATTGCAGGGCTAGCAAAGCCAGTAGCCAGGATTCAAAGCATGTTGTGGTTTCGACTTCAAGTGTGTTTGTAATAGAAAACTGTATGTCAATTAACTCTACTTCCTGTGTACTAGATACCGGATCAGGATCTCATATCTGTAATTCATTGCAGGTTTTGAGAAATCGTAGAGTTATCAGGGTAGGTGATATGACTCTCAGGGTTGCTAACGGAATGAGCGTAAACGCTGAATCCGTAGGGGAATATCACCTTGGATTGACAAGTGGGCAGATATTGATTCTACGTAACTGTTTATATGTACCTAGTCTGTATTGTAATATCATATCTGTATCCTTACTTTCTAAAGAAGGATATGATTTTACATTTGTAAGCGATGTGGTCCATATCCACCTGTTCTGATTGGGTCAAGTACATTAGATAACAGTATATACGTACTGAATCAAGCTCAGGTTTTCAATGTCCAGAACACACTTAAAAGAAAGTCTCCGGAATTAAATCAGGATTTCTTATGGTATTGTAGACTGGGTCACATCAATGAGACACGGTTAACAAAGTTACATAAAGAGGGATATTTGGATTTGTTCGAATATCAGTCTTATGCCACTTGTGAATCTTGTCTTATGGGAAAGATGACAAAGACTCCGTTCACTGGACACGAAATAAGGGCGAGCGAGCTCTTGGGACTTGTACACAGCGATGTATGCGGTCTAATATCTATACATGCACGAAGCGGTTTTTTCTATTTCATTACTTTTACGGATAATTTCTCCAGATATGGACATGTCTTCTTGATGAAGCATAAATCCGAGGCCTTTGAAAAATTCCGGGAATACAAGAATGAAGTAGAAAAACAAACAGGCAAAAGTATCAAGACACTGAGATCTGATCGAGGTGGTGAATACTTCGGTGCCGAGTTTCTGGACTACTTAAAAGAGAATGGAATTCTCTCTCAGCTTACTCCTCCATACACACCACAACACAACGGTGTATCTAAAAGGCGGAATCGAACCCTATTGGATATGGTTCGTTCTATGATGAGTAAGTCTGAGTTACCGCGATCTTTCTGGGTTATGCACTAGAATCATCTGCATATCTTTTGAACAATGTTCCTTCTAAGACTGTGCCTACCACACCATATCAGATGTGGTGTGGGAAGAAACCCTATCTTCAATATCTGAAGATATGGGGATGTCCAGTTTTTGTTTAAAAGCAGCATGCGGACAAACTCGAGGCACGCTCAGTACTGTGTGAGTTTGTGGGATACCCAAAGAACTCCAAGGGGGTATCTTTTCTATTACGCAGAGAAACAAAAGGTTTTTGTTTCTCGTCATGCCCACTTTTTGGAACATCAGTTTTTAGAAAAAGAAACAAGTGGGAGCGAATAGAACTGGAAGAAATTCTAGAACCACAAGCTATTACTGAAAGTTTGGTAGAACCATAAGTTTCAGAGGAACCGGACATCCCAGCGCCACTCCGCAGGAGTAGTAGGCAGTCTCATCTGCCCGAGAGATACTACGGTTTTCTCATAGACGGGGATCGAGAGGATTGCATCATTGAAAATGATGAACCTACCATCTTCCAGCAAGCCATTCAGAGCAGCGACTCGGTAAAATGGCTGGATGCAATGCAGACCGAAATGGAGTCCATGTACACCAACAAAGTTTGGACTTTGGACATTGCTCTAGAAGGTGTAAAACCCGTAGGCTGTAAATGGATCTTCAGAAAGAAGATTGGTATAGATGGGCAGGTTGAAACCTATAAAGCTAGACTTATTGCAAAGGGTTTTCGTCAAAGACCTGATTTGGACTATGACGAAACCTTTTCTCCAGTAGCTATGCTCAAATCCATTCGGATCCTTCTTGCCGTTGCTGCCTTCCACGATTATGAGATCTGGCAGATGGACGTAAAGACGGCTTTTCTAAATGGAAATTTGGAAGAGAGCGTCTATATGGATCAGCCGGAGGGTTTCGTTCAGAGTGGGAGCAGCGGTAAAGTGTGCAAGTTGCTTAAGTCCATTTATGGACTAAAGCAGGTATCGCGGAGTTGGAACATTTGCTTTGATGATACTGTCAAAGAATTCGACTTTATCAAAATCCAGATGAACCATACATATATAGTAAGAGTGTAGGGAGAACCGTTGTATTCCTCGTCTTGTACGTGGATGACATTCTCTTGATAAGAAATGACATTCCTACCCTACAGTCAGTCAAAAGATTCTTGTCATAGAGGTTCTCCATGAAGGACCTGGACGATGCCAACTACATTCTGGGGATCCAGATCTATCGTGATAGATCTAAGAGGATGTTGGGACTTTCGCAGTCTAGGTACATCAACACCATACTGAAACGATTCATTATAGAAGATTCAAAGCGCGGTAACCTACCGGCTTGTCACGGAATCACCCTCTCCAAAGAGATGTCTCCAAAAACTGATTTGGAAAGGGCTCATATGTCATTTATACCCTACGCATCTGCGGTAGGCTCTATAATGTATGCGATGTTATGTACCAGACCAGATGTAGCAAACGCATTGAGCGTTGTAAGCCGGTATCAGTCGGACCCAGGGGAGAAACACTGGATAGCAGTAAAGAATATTCTCAAGTACCTGAGAAGGACTAAGGAGATGTTCTTGGTGTATGGCGGAAAATACCTCCAGATCGAGGCCTTTGCTGACTCCAGCTTCTAGAGTGACAATGATGATTCCAAGTTCATGTCGGGTTATATCTTTACCCTCAATGGAGGAGAGGTTTGTTGGAAGAGCTCCAAGCAGGAAACCGTTGCTGACTCGACGATGGCAGCGGAGTACATAACTTTGTAGGGTGTTTTTCGTCACCCCATTGAGATGGGAATACGCGCGCGCTGGTCAGGCGCATTACAGATTCCTCCGGCCTAGGGTAGGCCGGGGTTTATTGATTGTGGGGATCCGAATCTTCGGCAGCCGCGGACTAAGCTGCCGTTAATTACCCCTCGCATTTGGAGCGAAGGAACCTCCGATTGACGGGTTAAACTGGTCATGCGAACTCAACATGCAGTGTTATGTTTTGGAAGGGTTTTGGATAAATTGGGGGCCCCGCAGAGTTTTTACGGGGGTCCCGCTACCCGGATAGCGGGCTGAGGGTCAAGGGGGCTAGCAGCCCTCTTGCGGGGTGCGGGGAAGCGCCCCGTTAGAAATTTTTCCTAACGGGGGAGACATATTTAGTATGGAGTGCATAAAAAAAGGGGGGGAAAGCGTCTTAAAGACGCGTGCATGGCATATGGGGCATGGTGCCCGGGGTCACGTGCGCACGCATGGGCGCTTTAGTGCCCGGGGTCACGTGCGCGCACGTGACCATTGGGAGCCCCAGCGCCCGGGGTCACGTGGCGCACACGTGACCATTGGGCGCCTCGGCGCCGGGGTCACGTGGGCACACGTGACCGAAGGGCGCCTTGGCGCGCCTCGGGGTCACGTGGGCACACGTGACCGAAGGGCGCCTTGGCGCCTCGGGGTCACGTGGGCACACATGACCCAAGGGCGCCTCAGCGCCCGGGGTCACGTGGGCACACGTGACCGAAGGGCGCCTCAGCGCCCGGGGTCACGTGGGCACACGTGACCCAAGGGTGCCTCAGCGCCCGGGGTCACATGGGCACACGTGACCGAAGGGCGCCTTGGCGCTCGGGGTCACGTGGCGCACACGTGACCATTGGGCGCCTCAGCGCCCGGGGTCACGTGGGCACACGTGACCATTGGGCGCCTCAGCGCCCGGGGTCACGTGGGCACACGTGACCTATGGGCGCCTTGGCGCCCCGGGGTCGCGTGGCACCCACGTGACCGCGGGAAGGGGGCTTAGCCCCTGGGCTGGGGAGTTGAACTCCCAAAGGGGATTTTTTGGAGTTAAACTCCTAGCAGAAATTTGATTTATGGAGTTAAACTCCAACAGATCTAGAAAGGAGTTAAACTCCTAGGAATCTTTGGTTTTTTTTTTTTGAGCCTTGGATCTGTCCAAAGTTAGATTCTTGGAGATGGGTCTCCTTCTTCTTCTTGTCTTTTGGCCGGATCTTGAAGATCAAGAGATGTGAGATTTTAAAAATCTCTTCTTTTTCGAGATCTGGTGGGAGATCTGAGTTCCCCTTTGTGGGTTTTGTGGTGAAAAACTATTTATTTTGGGAAAAAGAAGAGTTAAACTCTTGATTTAATTCAAAAGAAAGAGGAAGGTTTTTGGAACCTTGGAGAAGGAGCAGGAGGCACAAAGAACCCTAGTTTTTGGGGGAATGAAAAGTGTTATCTTTTATTCATCATCATGTTGCCTTTTATAGGCTAACACATTTACATATAGCCCCTTGGGCTTTACAAAATGGCGTTTTAGCCATCCCATGGCCCATGTGCCATTTCATTTTTTGCACATAAGCCATGAGCTTACAAAATATTGGCTTTATGCCCATTTTGTTTTCATTCATGAATAAACAATTACATAAAAATTATTTATTACATGATTTTGTCGTTGGCATGGTAGAGGCTGGCCGCGGGCTCGACTTGGGTATGGGCTCGCTTGACCTGGGCTTGGGCCCACCTGGCTTGGGGTTGACCTTGACTTTGACTCGGTCAACGGGGGTGTAAATTTTTATCCCAACAAACTGCTTGCGATGCCGCAAAAGAAATTGTCTGGATGAAGAAGTTTCTTACGGAGCTTCAGGTGGTTCCTACCATTGTTGATCCAATATCGCTGTATTGCGACAACAACGGCGCTATAGCTTTAGCGAAGGAACCCAGGTCCCATCAGAAGTCCAGAAATATTTTGAGGCGGTACCACCTGATCAGGGAGATCGTTGATCGCCGGGAGATCGAGGTGAGGAGAGTAAATTCGGAGAATAACACTGTAGATCCACTCACGAAGGCCATACCCCAGACTCAGTTCGAACGGCTGATCTAGATGATAGGTCTTCGATACGCCAGTACATGGCCCTAGTGCAAGTGGGAGATTGTTAGTGTATATGCCCTAGAGGCCATTACTGTATTATACTAGTTTGTATATTACTTAATAGAAGATTGGGATATTCACAGTTGTATAAACAATCTTGCTCAAAATGGTAGTATGCTACTTGGTTTGTTTCTACTTCAATATGTGCATATTGTTTTTTCGCATATCGCTTATACATATTAGTGGAGCCCTTAGGATCTTTGCTTGATTACCAGTGTTGTGATGGCAGTCACACTAGTGGGGGCTGGGTAATCTACAAGTACATCCTTATACAGGTCCCTAGCCGTAGGATTATCGATACTCCGGAGTAGACTAGTGTATACGCTTCTCATCCCAGCAGGGGAGATGGTCTGTCCTGCAGCCATTAGTACGTCGTACTGGAGATACTATGCAGGTGTTCGTTAGGTTACGAGTACACTGGACAGGACTCGTCGGGAACTGCTGGTTGGTACTATACCTATCGTTAGGTAGCAGTTCCCAGGTGACATGAGTATAGCTTAGTCCGTTGACTTGACACTGCTACTTCGTCTCGAGTGTGTTCCCACTGTACTTTGATTACTACCCTACCACGGCTCAAAAGAGTCGTGCGAACAGGTAGTAGTTGGGTGCAGTCCTGAAGCATTTGGAGGTAGTAGCGGTTAGATAGGATTCGTCTCTCCCGGTATTGGGGGTTGATATCGCGTTGTGTCTAGGAGAGCCATTACACAAAGTCCCTGGCCAGGGCAAGCGAGAATTACTGGTAGTATTTTCAGTAGTTTCTCAGGGTGTTCTGGGCTACACTCCGGCACGACTTGTACCGCTATTAGGGGTCTGACGTTTACCGCCCCCTAGGCCCGACATGCGATACTCTTAGACGAACAGACCGGACTGTACGGAGATTGTCACATTCAGGCTCAGTAGGAGTTCGGATGGGTTTTCCTCATCGGCCTTCTTATCGATATCTACCTGGGGACCGTTACGTACAGCTAGTGCCGCTTGCGGTCTGTGGCTAAACCCATTGCCAGCGTAGTGTCGAGTGTTTAGAGTCCCACACAGAGAGTTTCCCTGCACTGGGCAAAAGGTGTAGAGACCGTATAGTTTTACGGCAGGGCTACGATCACTTACGTGCACTTGTGCGCGTATGATGTTCGGACGGACAATACTAGTAGGCTTTGGTTTAAACCGAATCCTAGTATTGTATAGATGGATTAGTTTTGTCTTCTAGTATTCGTGATCTACGGAATGCGGATGCAGGTGTGTATGCACGGTTGTGAGGAGAGAAGAAGGAGATGCCTCATTAGGGTTTTGACGATTGACTTGGTCAATACCATTATGAGGTGGAGAAAAATGTTTACTAATCTTTTTAATGATAATTGTGTTTTGGCTAATTGGTTTGACCATTTGACCATGTTGACCATTTGACCTAGTTGACTATTGTTGACTTAGATATTTTTGTGAGCACTAGATATTTTCTTGGCTTGGATTTAACTTGACATGATAATAGTCAAATCAATTGTAGCCATCACAATTTTCATGATAAAATATTGGTAATTATTTTTCTTTTGGATCATTATCTCTTGCTCATTCTCTCTCATCAAAAAAGAGCTCCCATGGTTCTTCTTCTTCCTCCTCAATAGAAATTTTTATAGCTCTCATGTGTTGAGAAAAATAGAATCTAAATAGACAAACAAATCCATCTTCTTCCTCTACATCACCTAGGACATCAAGCATAGTAAACTTGTTGCCCTAGTTACCTCGGCTTGAGGTGGAGCTTGGACTATAGACTCTCGGGTGGATCATCTTCGACTCTAGGAGGCCGCGGAGGTGACCAAGATCCGGATCGATTCTCGGAGCTCACATGGATGAGGAGGACAGCGGAGAAAAGAACCGAAGGACTAGTTTCGTGAGGTATAATCGTCTACCATAGTAGATTAAACCTCCCGTAGTTTCGTTAGATATAGTTTGGCAAAGATCCTTCATGCTTAGTCTATGTTGCTATATAAGAAAGTTTTGATTTTTACTTGTTCCGCCTCCTCGCTAGCTTGCGGGATGAGCGACATAGACTTACACTGCTTTGTCACTGGATTAACAACCTCATACATAATTCGACACAAATCCCATCTATTGATTCCCTGATGAGGGTGTTGGACAAGCAGATCTTTAAACCGTTCAAAGAATTTTCAGAATGGTTCGTTGGGAAGTTGGGTGAACTGATTGATCCCGCTTCAAACACGGATGGGCTTATGATTGGGATAAAATTTCTTAAGAAATGCTGTAACGAATTCATCCCAATTGGCAATAGAGTGTGAGACAGTGTTATAAAGCCATTTTTCTGTTAGATCGCACAAAGTAAAAGAGAGAAGACGTAATCTCATAGCATTCACTGAAATTTGTGAAGTGCCCATCATTGCGCATACGTTTTCGAATTTGGTGATAAAAACGTATGCGTCTTCAGATTCAAGCCCGTGAAATTTGGGCAACAGATTGATGAAGTGGGGTTTAATTTCAAAATTATCCCCATTGGCTGGTGGAATAGATAAACAGGTAGGAATGGGACCGCGTATCGGGTAGCATCTCTCTTGGAGAGAGATGCGTGGTGTATTCTGCGTACCTACGGGTGGTGGCAGGGGTGTGTTGGTAAAATTTAATGGAGAACCGTTCATCTCGGTCGAAGTGGTGGGTGGAGAGGAAAAAGAAGATGAAGAAATACCGACTTCGGAGTCGATAGCAGAAAAACGGACAAGACGGGCACTAGAACCTCGTGTCCAGCCGAGCATGCACTAAGCGGGTTTAGCGTACGTGGCAGCGTGTGTGAGAACGATTAAAAATGTCTGTTTTGAAAAAGTGTTGGATGTGAGGCTTGACTCAACAAATCACAAAAAATGCACAATCAATCATAGAACTAAGGTCACCTAGGTCAAGTCACTAGACCGCTCCTAAACTTCCAAAGGACAAGTCACAGGATCAATCATCTGCCACCTCTTTATTACTCTTGTGGTTAGGTAAGTGCCAGGTAAGTGGGAGGTATCCACTATAAAAATCACCGAAAATAGAGGGTCTAATTAAGTAACCACTTGCCTTAATCACATTTGCCTAGACACCACAAAAGAAATGTGGATAAGCGATAGATTACCCACGACCCTCCTCTTTCCTAATTGAGCGCGACGGTCTTTAAAGTCTTGGTCTAGATATTTTTTAATTAATATAGGGTCATGCGGATGCTGGTTTTGTGATTTGTGGGGCTTCGGAAGGGTGATGAATCCCCACCTAATTTGAATTTTGGTCTTGTCCCTTAAAGTCCGGTTTTTAAAATATGCAAAAAACAACCCAAAAATCAAATCACGCAAAAAGATTTTTGAGCGACGATACTTTGAAAAGAATCCTGCAGAAAATAAAATTATTGGATCTCAAAGGAGAGAGAAAGATATGAAGAAGATACCAGAGGAATTTAGATGCATGATCCCTCAATACCGCCGCGGTTCCGCCGCTAAATCCACCTTGTTGCCACGGTTCCACCGCAGAAAAGAGAGTGCTTTTGACAATTTTTTCTACAGTTTCTCTTTTGCTCCTCTGGTCCTCTCTAAAGGTCTCTGAATCGCAATTTTCTCGTTCCAGTGACTCCAGATTCTCTCGCAACAATCGCACACTAATCGTTAAATATGCAAGTTGCGGTTTTGTTTTATTTTTATGATATGGATCGAATAAGAATTCAACCCGAATAGCAAAAAAAAAAATTACGCATGTATCCCCGACAACGGCGCCATTTGATTGATTCGAAAAGATATTTGTAGTAACCGCAATCAATAACGGTGTCGCGTGTAGCTAGCCGAGATGAGTACGGGTCGTTCGCAGGGATGCGTGGAACTTTTAATCTTACTTTAAACGAGTTGATTAGAAATAGGGGAGAGTGATTCTAGATCTATATTGAACACGGATGTAAAATATATAAGAAGAGGGTTTGTAAGGTTCGTTAGAATTTAGTAGTAATGGATGATTAAATAAAAATGACTCATTTTATCTTTTAATAGATTTAAAACTATATCGATAGTGATAAATAAAGATTAGGTTTTTGGAGGGAATAGGGTTCCCACTCTTAACCTTTATTTTTTCATTGACCTCTATTCATGTCTAGCCTCTGCCAAAACAATTGTTAATCCGATCTCAAATCGCGGTCGAGACTATCAATAAATTGGTAGTGCGCTCGATAAGGATGTTAACGATTCTTTTGATAAAGTTTATAAACTTTATAAAATGTAAAAGAAATTAAGAGATTTTATCATCCATTGATTTACCATAATCCTACGAACCTATCAAGCGGAGAATTACTCATGTATGTTTGGAGAAGAAGAAGAAGAGATAGAGAATGAAATCATAATGCAGAATTTAAATGCAGAAAGTAAATGCGAAATAATTAAGCTAATGATCTATCTTTACTGATCAACTTTACAAGTACAAATCCTTCGAATTTAGATTACAAGAGAAAGAAATTGCTCTCGATCTCTGGCTCGTAGGAAGTAGATGTTTCGTCGATATTCGCGTCGCTCTATCACGTCGAATCACGGATCTGTCATAGATTTCTTGTTTTTTGACGGTGATTTGCTTCGTATAAAAGGTGATGATTTCTAACTTTATCCCTCGGTCCTTTATATAGCCATAGAAGCAGAAACCCTAGATGCCATATGTGAGGGTTTGTTGATACGATCCTACCCAAAAAAATCTCAACTCCTAAACCCACTATCTTGCCGTGGATCCGCCGCATACATGGGTGTTTGGCCGCGGATTAGCGGCAGTTTGGTGGGATCTCGTTTCCAAAATTCTTTAGCTTTTATGTGTTGACACGTGGAGATTGTTGTAATGTCAGGATTATTAAAATATTCCTCTGAGTCTCTGATATTTGTGATTTTACGATTTTATTAATCTTCAGCGGCAGATTTTATTCCCGACATCTCGAATATCTCGATCTCCAGACCTGAGCTAAATCTGCACAATATCTCAATTAATAGTATTAGTAATATTTGTTATATTTTGAGATATTATCCTAATCATTTGTATGATATTATATCTTTTAAGAATATTGATTAGAATATTTTATGATATGCATATTTTAATTACCAAAATATCATATAAATATAATATGCATATATTTTCCTTCATAATTTTAATTATAATATATAAATATATGACAATAGATATTTTACAGATAAACCCTCATATGTTTCATATTTATAATAAGTACTTTTAAATATTTATCAAAAATAAGGAAAATGTTATATCAAATGTGCAATATTTTCGACTGAACAAATACCCCCAAACTTAACCTTGATCGTTCCAAGCAAACTAGTTATTCAAGAGAGGGAGAAAAAAAGGAAAAAGAAAAACCCAGCACACTTTCGTAAGCAATCACGATTGCACTGAGCACGTGCAACAAGCCGTTAAATCTTCAAGTGTCCCTAATAGGAGGAGTGTTGTCTCCTGAGGATTTTCAGCGGATTACACCTAAAAAATCCTATAATAAAAGAAAGAAAATGAAAGTTACGTACAAAGATAAGAACTATAAAAGAAAGAACTTAAAAATAAGAGTTTCCAACTCCACCAGCTTTTCAGTTGCCATGAGCCTTATCTTAATGGTCGTGAAAAAATGTTAGCAATCACATCATCCCTCAATAAAACATCGCCTTTAGTCTTCCTCCCTACCTTTCTATCAAACATCGATCATATACTCCTACGTGTGTGTAAAAGACATCCCTACATTTAGAGAATTCAATTCAAACTATCATACTCTTTTCCATCTTCCTTAGTACTTTTTAGTCGGTGAATATTTTAGATGGAATTGCTCACATATTCTTCATGCGACCGTTAATACTTCTTGAGATACTAATCGACTGATTACCAAACGTGCTCGCTCATTTAGGCGTAATTATTCTCGTTTTGCAACACTTAAGGTTTAACAGTGGCTCCCAAACCAGTTAGTCTAAGGTACAAGGTGATAAAGCACCATCGTTATATTTATTTTATACTGCCTTAAGTAATTACAAAACCAGTGTTCATTTTTCTTCACCATTTTTTCTTTATATTTTTATTTTTCCTACTAAGGCTTTTAGACAAGAGCATCTCAAGGTATTCTCTACTCTCCCAAGCTTCAAGATGTGTGACAGTGCATATAGTAGGGTATCAACATTCAAACGTTTGGACTCAAAAATAGGACCTATTTTTCAGACTAATTTTTATTCTCAGATTAGTAACTTTCTTCATCTTACTAACCCTTGGGACAATAGCTCATAACAACTTATTATTAGATTCGTTTAAGAAAATATCTAATTTTCTTACTTTCTTAAATTTTTCCAATATTATCATACGTAATTTTTCACTTTCAAACTTTCATTATCAAAATTTTTTTGTGCTTATATTTATGATAATGCAAAATAATGCGTGAAAAATCACAAACCTAATTTTTTTTGTGTTTATATTTATGATAATACAAAATAATACGTGAATAAGCATAAACCTCCCCCAAACCTGTTTGCAGCAGTGTCCTCACTGATATCATCTGTTAAGCTAAAAAAACCTGTAGACTTGGGAGGAAAAGTTATTAACGGGGACATGAATAAATGACAGTGAAATCCTCTCCCAAACTTATTCTTTTTGGCTCACAATTTTGTAAAAAAATATTTTCTTTCAAGAGCCAAAAGATTCCCCCCAAACTTATGTAAAATAGTATTAAGCATTTAAAATTATAAGGGGGTTAAAATTATTGGTCAATATAAAGCTTTACAAAGATCAAAAGTCAACACCAACCATTCAAATTTTTTATCAATGTAGCATCAAGGTTGGTAGAAGAACATGTCATCTATCGACGTGAAGAAGTGGGGAGGAGATAAGAGGTGTAATAGAACGGGTTTACGTCTCGGTTTATAGAGACGAAACAGTGATGGTGGATTACCTGCATTCTCGTTCCGGATAAGAAGAAGGGGTGACGGTTCAACTTTTTTGAGTGGGGGTTGATTCATCGCAATGCCCATGTCTTCTAAGAATGCAAGTTCTTCAGCGAAAATTTCTTCAAAACTTTCATCGATATCCTGAATAATAATCTCATCGGAAAGAACGAGATGATACTTGGACTCGATAAAATGTTCATATTTAACATTAGATGTTGACCCGGACAGCTCGATAGAAGGGTCCGCATATGTATAATAAATAGCAGGGTCAAACAACAACGTACTAGCGGAGTCAAGATCAGTATCGTGAAGCTGTTCAAATTCGCTACTGTCGGAATCCATCCAGAACATACTTGAGCATAGGGTTTGGAGGGTTCATTTTCCAACTTGTAAATATTAAGCTCAATTGACATCTTCCCGAAGGATAGGTTCATGGAGCCGTTACGACAATTGATTATTGCGATGGAAGTCGCGAGAAAAGGCCGACCTAAAATCACCGGAATTTGGTTTCGTGGGTTCGCTACAGGCTGTGTATCTATAACGATAAAGTTCACAGGGAATATGAATTCCCCGACTTTGATTAACACATTCTCTATCTCATCCCTAAGTTGGGTGATAGATCGATCTGCCATCTAGGGAGTGTAGTGTGCAGGTTTTAACTTTCCGATCCCTAATTGCTCATAAACAGAATGCAGAAGCAAGTTAACACTAGCACCTAAATAGAGTAGAGCACGATTGATATTTTTACCCCCAATAGAAATAGATAATGTAGGACTCCCGGGGTCTTTTCGTTTTTTGGGTAATTGTTGGGTAAAAGCAGTGTTTACATTACTCACTAAGAAAACTTTTTTAGGTAATTGAATTTTCCTTTTCCTAGTGCAAAAGTTCTTTAGAATTTTCGCATAGGACGGAACTTTTTGAATAGCATCTAGGAGATGAATATTTATGTTAACTTGCTTAAAAATTTCCACAATCTTCTCAATTTGTGGACTTGGTCTGTTGCCCCTTAACTTATGTGGATAAGGAGTTTTATCAATAAGGGTTGGGTCCAATATTAGAGTAGATTATGGGGATGGAATGGATCCCAGAATTGGAGTTGGGATTGTTTTAGGTTGACTCGAGGAAGTGGGCTGAGGGTTCGAGTCTAGGGGAAAACGGAGAATAGGCTCGAAAGAAAGTGGCGGACTAGACGCAGTAGGAGTAGAAGAAGTAGAAGCCGGGATATCAATTGATTCCTTATTATCAACCTGTTCATCGACTTGATTGTTCAACACTCTTCCCGATCTCAATATGATAACGACATTCACATTATGACTTTGTGAGTGGCCAGGATTCGGTAGGGGTTGAGATAGAAGTTTCCCTTTCTCTCTCGCACTCATCGCGGCATTTAACCATAGTCACAAATTTGTCGTTCGGGTATAACTCGGCGAGGTCGAAAATTCGGATTCGGAGAACTATTCGGAAAAAATCGGCAGGTATTCGGGAAAGTAAGTGTTTGGAAAATGTTCGGGAAGGATTTCGAGCAAGAAATTAATATATGAGACGCTAGGTTTTGATTTTGTGAATTATTCGCTGTTTTTTCAAATAATTCGGGAATAATTCGTGAATTATTCGGCCTGTTCAGCGACGGCAATTAAATCGGAGATTTAATCGGCTGATCAAAAATTCGCGAATTAATCACGAATTCGTCTAATAATTCGCGAATTATGTGACTATGCATTTAACTGTGCAAGTTGTGCTTTTATCGATTTTATATTTTCACCGTGGGAGGCGATATTCTGCATTAACGTTTGGATAGAAGACTTTAAATCAGTCGTCGTTTACGTGGAATGTTTAATAAACGATCCAAGTTTCGTTCGAGTGCAGAGCAGTTTACGGTACCGTCCGTTTGGAAAGAATTATTATAAGGTGTAGAATTGTTGGCTGGATTTTGAAAATGTTGCGAGGTGCTGACTCTTTTGTGGTGGTTGCTGTTGCTGTGGAGAAGGTCTTTGATAATTGCTTGGGAACTGGTTTTGATTTTGAGTTTAGTTTTGGTTCCAAGAAAAATTAGGATGATTCCTCCATCCCTGATTGTATGTGGAAGAATAATGATCGTTTCTAGGTCGTTGCTGAAAAGTAGTATTAATTTGTTCTTGGCCTTGAAATGGTGGACTCAAAGGACATTCTTCCGTCGAATGTGATGGGTTGGAAAACCACACACGGTTTTGTGTAGGATCGTATCAACAAACCCTCACATATGGCATTTAGGGTTTCTGCTTCTATGACTATATAAAAGACCGAGGGCTAAAATTAGAAACCATCACCTTTTACACGAAGCAAATCACCGTCAAAGAATAAGAGATCCACGACAGGTCCGCGATTCGACGTGATAGAGCGACGTGAATATCGACGGAACATTTACTTCCTACGAGGCAGAGATCGAGAGCAATTTCTTTCTCTTGTAATCTAAATTCGAAGGATTTGTACTTGTAAAGTTGATCAATAAAGATAGATCATTAGCTTAATTATTTCGCATTTATTTTCTGTATTTAAATTCTGCATTATGATTTTCTTCTCTATCCCTTCTTCTTTTTCTCCAAACATGCGTGAGTAATTCTTTACTTGATAGGGTTCGTAGGATTATGGTAGATCAATGGATAATAAAATCTCTTAACTTCTTTTATATCTTATAAAGTTTATAAACTTTATCAAAAAAATCGTTAACATTCTTATCGGGCGCGCTACGAATTTATTGATAGTCTCGACCGCGATTTGAGATCAGATTAACAATTGCTTTGGCAGAGACTAGACATGAATAGAGGTCAATGAAAAGATAAGGGTTAAGAGTGGGAACCCTCTTCCCTCCAAAAAGCTTAATCTTTATTCATCACTATCAATCTAGTTTTAAATCTATTAAAAGATAAAAAGAGTCATCTTTATTTAATCATCCATTACTACTAAGTTCTAACGAACCCTACAAGCTCTCTTCTTATATATTCTACATCCGTGTTCAACTTAGATCTAGAATCACCTTCCCCTATTTCTAATCAACTCGTCTAAAGCAAAATTATAAGTTCCACGCATCCCTGCGGACGACCCGTACTCATCTTGGCTAGCTACACGCGATATCGTTATTGATTGCGGTTAACTACAAACACACTTTTTCAAATCAATCGTGGAGGGCGTTTTGGGGATTTTTTTAATGGTGTTATTGTAGCACCGTTAAATAAGATAGTTATCTGCTCATTAAATAGTACAGTGAAGAATCCTTATATTTGGATAAATTTAGATGGAGTGCAATGAAATTATACCTTTTTTGGGGGGATCATTTAAAAAAGCCAAGTCTGCTCCCATGTGGGACAGGAACCATCAAAATCAAAATAATTCAACAAGGCTAAAGGCAATAAATGTGGAATTTTTGTGTGGTGCAACAATGTGTGTGTGTGTGTCGGGGTGGGGTGGGGTGGCGTGGGGGGATCGTGGTGGTGGTGGTGGTGGTGGGGTGGTGTGGGAGTGGGGGTGGGGGGTGTTTGTACTCTTTGCGTTTGCTTTTTGCTAGTCATGGTTGGAGCTCAAAGTAGTTCATTATTTGTCCAAATGCATGGAACAAGCTCAAAGCGATTCATTAATCTTTTTTGCATTTCAATAATTCTATTTATGTTCTTAGTTTTTCCATTAGCTAATATATGTAATCAAGCCTTGTTCTATCTTATAATATAGAGGCCGGTCTCTTTTTATATATATAATATAATAAAATACATGTGAACTATTTTGGGCAGTATTGATATATGTATATACATCCATTTCAAATTCAAACACATAAAACATTCAAACTGCAATTTTAAAACAATGATCCCATCACATTGGATATGAAAATGTATTCTTTATCAAGTGGGCAAAATAATAATATTATATGTTTTTTATTTAGGGAAATTGTTTCCAGGCCTAAATTTGGGACATCATTTTTTCCTAAATCCTGATAACTTCGAAATTGTTTTAAAAAACCCAATAGTTGGAAAATATAAATATTTCAAGCCCATCTACGTCCTAACTGAGATATTTTTTTCAAAAATACCAATTTTACCCTTTGTCAAGTTATACGCATTCTAATTTTAGTAACGTAATTGATGCAACTATACATTATTTACCAAACCATAATACTTATTTTATTATGAAACATCAAAAGGGTATTATTGGCAATAATACACATAAGCATACAAATCAAGGCTTGCTTTTAAAAGAAATAAATATTACACTCTTGGGTTTTCCCATGATTCAGAACTTCGTGGGTTTAAAAAAATAAATCAGGATGAGAAACTGGGCCCTGAAACAAGTTTTCCTTATAATTTAATTTAATGCCTATTTTGAGATTATTTGATGCATAAACAACGATTAATGTCAAAACTAGTCAGTTAAATTTTGACTTATGCATGCATAGATTTACATCAAACAACTTATTAAGTTAACACTATATAGTTTGACAATCCAAACTTTGGAAACTTTTGAATAGGTGCAATTCAAAAGATCAACAACTTTACTGTACATTACATTAGCAATTATGTTTTTGCGAAACTCACAATTATTTGAAATAGAAGTCACAAAAACAGTCACTAAGCTATTTATTTGGTTATTTTATTACATATTATATTTTTAATTTTTTGAGATTCAAATGGCTCCTGCCCAACAGGCAATTTGTTTTTTGTTACAAGCGGAAATTAAATTTTTTCTGCCCTTTTAACATTTTCGAGCAATTTTATTATTTAATTATCCATTTATCTATTTGACACAATTCTAACAATTTACTAAACTAGTTTTTTTGCACGTGGAGAAAGAATATATTATTTTTATAATTTAAAATAAAAATTGGTACATATTTATAAGAAAACAGGAAATTTGTCAACATTTTTCTTGTTCATATAACATTTCTTTTTAAAATGGAAAATGCGAGTAGGGTCAAAGGTTATAGATTTTGGTATCCCAGACCTAAGAGACCACGGGCTACAAAATTATTATAGATCAATAAATCCAGCATGAATTTGTATTGTAAGAGTAGAGATACGAGCTTAAAACATATCAGATGAAAAGACTGATAAACCATACTAGATAACTAAGACATAATATTGTCACATATAATTACAATCTATATACCACTCTCTCTTTTGGTTCAATTTCAAGGGATAGGTGTTGCATTCTTCACATATTTCAGATTCATGGGATGATTTTCGATATTTTGGAGGCGCTAATTTTTGGTACTTTGCTGAGATTGTATCAATTTTTTATTCTGCTTTGGATAATTTTGGTTTTGTTTTTATTCTGCTGATACGTGCAGGCTCATTATCAAAATGGTAGTTGATAGTAATTGATGAAGACTATGGACAGCTTCCCATTCTATCAACTTACATCTTTGATATTTTGCAAACACTGTGTGTGTGTGGAGGGCAGCGATAGGATTGAGATAACTGTGATGAGTTTTTTTAAAGTGGGATGAAATAATCTGACCGTTGGAACAACAATCGAAATTTTGCATCATATTCGACACGCCATGATATATATATATATATATATATATATATATATATATATCTTAGACGATGGCTTATAAGTCATGCATCAAGAGTATGTAATGTATACAATTTTTACGATGCTTTAACAACCATCCATTTTGCGACCGTGATATCCATACCTTAGAAATGTTTAAATCATCTAAATTTTTATACATACATTGATTGATATGCGTGTAGAACAAGATATTTGGAGCCGATCGTCATTTTGATTGATAGAGAATGGTCAGATTTTTCCATCTAACATTAAGAATCCCTTCTCACCATCTCTCTCTCTCTCTCTCTCTCTCTCTAGATGGTGATGGAGAGATGGATTTTTAAAGTGAGATGGAAAAATCCGACCGTTGGATTGACGATCGAATTTTTGCATCATGTTCTGCACGTCAAAATATGTATGTATATAAAAAATTAGACGATTTTGAGACTTGTAAGTCATACATCAAGGATATGCAATGTATGTAACTTTTACGATACTTTACCGACCATCCATTTTGCGATCGTGATATCCAAACCTTAGAAATGTATAAATCATTTAAATATATGTTGATTGACACGTAGAATAAGATATATGGAGCAGATCGCCATTTACGAAAATGGATGATGGTCGGATTTTTCCATTTCACTTTACCCCTGTATATATTTACACACACCGAGTGGGGTGTCTTCCCCTGCCTTTTTCAAAAAAAAAAACAAAACAATCTATATACCACATCAAAATCAAGAAAGACATTAAGTTATGATTGAGAGAAACCAGGTGCTTTAAAAAATTGTGGAATCTTAACATTATTATCCCTTGAAACTTAAGCAAACACATCGTTTTAATAATATATGCACTTAACCCCGTGATCTCCATCATAGCCCAATATCCCTTCATCATTCAACCTTGTCTTGTGAAAATAGAAAATAAAATAGAAAACAAGGTCCGCAGGCCCAAAACTAAACTGCAGTGGTGTCTCACATGGATCAGTAGAGTCCAAGAGCTTAACTGCAAAATAGCCAGTGGGCCCCACTAACCCATATAAAGGAACACTGTAATTTTAGGCTTGCAGAGTACCAGACGCCTTTTCCTCTTATGAAAATCACATGCTCATCTCATCCCTTCAATTGAATTAAACCTGTTAATTCCATTCCATAAAGAAAAAGAGAGGAAAAGGAAAGGGAAGAAAATTTAACTATCTTATTTTAGTATCCAACTCCCTCATGCCTTGTGGCATGCTCAAATCCTTATGGGATGAACTTCTTCCATATATTCTCTCTCTTCAAACTCAATCAGCTGAAATGAGCTCATTTGGTTTTATTTATCCTTTTTGAAGGAAACATACAAACTTTTTCCATGTGGCTCTATCTGCGTTACCATATATTAATCCAATTATTTGTCCGTAAGGCAATTAAAATGATCTTTTTATTGAGTACAACGTCTATGATCTTTATTTGATGACAGCAAACCCTTATGAACTGTTTTAATGTGTTTGATGAATGGTGCAGGACCCAACTCTTTTGGGTTTCATGTTTTAATGTGTTTGATGCTAACAAACCCATATGCCGGTGAGCGGGCTAGAGGTTGCAAGGCTGGTATATTAACTTTTAGGGCTGGGGGTTGACCGGCTGACCCATTAACTTTTAAGGCTTGGTATAAATACGGGATTCACATCTCTTCCAAACCCTAAAACCGGAGGAATTCTTAAGAACTCAAATTCCATTGCTCTTCAAGAATTTCAAGATCAAAAGTTTAATTTTTTCATTCAGATTCGCGGTCATTGACGAGAGAATTCAGATTTAAGGGAAGTTTGGAATATTCATTCTCGTTTTCTCCAACAACGATCGAGATTCATTGAGATTTACAACGATCGAGATTCAATGAGATTTTCTTAAACTCTATTTTTATTATCAATTATTGTTGTTGGATCTATTGTAGTTTTTATTTTTTATTTTAACAGTTAGTGATTGGATTACGGTTTGTAATTCAGGGATTTGCAAATCACTAGGATTGTGATTTGTAGTTTGGGATTTATTGATTATTGTTACATATCATAAGATCTAGTTCGACTTGTTCTTAGGTTTAGAATAAGATGACGGGATTAGACGCTTGTACTAGGGTTGTACGGGTTTGTAATATTAGCAATATTAGTAGTACTTGGGGTGCAGGATTAGGCTGGAGCCGAACCTGAGTAAATCTTTGCGTTCATTTACATTACCACATTTACTTTCTGTGTATATTACTGCCTGTGATTGTTTGGAGTGCTTGAGATTGTCACTTTAAATTTTATTCCGCAAAAATATTTCACTACCCTATTCACCTCTCCTCTAGGGCAGATTTCGATCCTATATTTGGTATCAAAGCTAGATATTTAGAGATATCTAGTTAATAATGATAATTTCTGATTGTGATTTTCCTAAGAGACAGTCTTTTGTTAGGCCCCCTATATTTAATGGTATTGATTATGTGTACTGGAAGTCTAGAATGACAATTTACTGAAAATCTGTCGACTATGATGTCTGGATAATGGTTAATAAGGGTTACTTTGATCCTGTCATGGTCATAAAAAGCATAGCTATCACTAAGCCTGATGATAAGTGGGATGTTGAGGAGAAAAAGCGTGCTTCTTTAAGTGATAAAGTCATGAATGCTCTTGCATGTGCTTTAAATAAAACTGAGTTTAACCATATTTCACTTCGTCTTACTGCACAAGAAATCGAACATATTTTAGAGGTTACTCATGAAGGTATTTCATAGGTAAACGAGCAACGGTTAGTGCTTCTCAGTAATGAGTATGCGAATTTTGGTATATTGAAGGATGAAGGCATAAAATAGATGTATGCCCACTTTAGTATTGTTATCTACAATTCTCGAGCACTTGGTAAGGAGTATTCTGAGCTAGAGTTGGTGAGAAAAATCTTTCGTATATTGCCTAAGAGTTTTGAGGTCAAGATAACCGCGATTCAAAAATCGAAGGATTTGAGCAAGTTGAAGATGGAAAATCTCATAAGAAATCTGATGACTTATGAGATGGGAATAAATGTTAGAAATTGAAAGTTCTTAATGCTCTCGCTGCGGCAACCGCGGCCAATACGGAACCGAAAAACGAAAATTTACAAGAGAGTGCTAGAAACTGATCCCTAGCAATAATTCCAAACACTAAATTAGAAAACAATCATGCAAGGTTAGCGATTACAACCTTCGATGCATGTTCACCCAATCATGGAAGACCCCTCCAAGCTCCTCATAGGCCGTCGGGAATAAGTTTGAAAGACGAGCGCCCTTACCGAAGATGACCCACTTGAGAGAACCGATCCAAACTCCAGTTTCATCTAGTGAAGCGACCGACGCTCCAAGCTCGATAGGAATGGAGAGTGGGGATGTAGGAATTTTCCATTATCATTTTCTCACTTAAACCCAAGCTCAAGAGAGCATGCAAGAAGAAGGAGGAGAAGAAAAGAATGAGAGAAAAACATTTCTCAAAATTGGCTAAGTGTTTTCATGTGTTGTGTAAAGAATGAGATAATAGAATATGGCTTCATAATATTTTTTCAACCATCCATAAAATATCATAACCTTTTACCAAATAAACAAATGAAGCCCATCCCTCTTTACATGTCCACAACTATACTCAAAGCCACCTCACTCTCCACTTCATTTTTTATTTCCCTAATTTGAAAATCAACAAATGAGGTATTCTCCTTCTAGAAGTACCCGTACAAATACAGAATAGATCCCGGCACATATACGCATATCCGTATAAAAATATGAATAGCCAAGAGAGATAAAATGAATAGTGAAAATAATACTAGAATATTATATATGTATATATGTATATAAATTATTAAATCGAAACTTGATTTAATAATCCAGCTTAATCTTAAACCGCTAGTATTTTTAACCGTTCAATTAAAGTTCGTGTAGCCTGTATACGTATTTAATCGGATCCCTGTATGTATCAACATATGTCATCTACATCATATCGCCTGAATCGGAAAAACCCTTTGTGTGGGACTCTAAAAACTTGACAATACGCTGGTAGTGAGTTACTGGATAAATTCATAAGCACAACCACGTCAGCGGCACTAGTTGTACGTAACGGCTATCCAGGTATCTGCCGAAAGGAAGGTCAACAATCAAGTTCGTCTGTACCCTATTAAGTCTGAATGTGACAATCTTTGTACAGTCCGGTCTCTTCGTCTAAGAGTATCGCATACTGGGTTTAGGGGGTGGATAACGTTAAATCCATAATAACCCGATAAGTCGTGTCGGAATCAAGCTCATCACCAAACGAGAAACTACTGAACTCCTATCAGTAAATCTCATCCATCGTGGTCACGGATTTAGGGTGATGGCCAACCGAACACAGCACGATATCGACTCCTAATACCAGGAGAGACGAATCTTTGACAATCGCTCACTGCCTCCATGTGGCTCGGGACTGTACCCAACTAAAACCTGTTTGCACGACTCTTTTGAGCCGTGGTAGGGTAGTAATCTAAATACAGTGGAAACTTCCATGAGACAAATGACAATCTCAGGTCAAAAAACTAATCTGTACTCATGGCATTAGAGAACTTTTATCTGACAATAGATATAATACCATCTAGAAGTCTTGGCGAGTCCGTCCAGTGTACTCACATCTAGTGAGCACCTGTATACTATCTTAGGTGACACAACACCAATGGCTTGTAAGACCGGCCACCGCCCTTCGTCGGGGTCTAGAAACGTATACACTAGTCTATTCCGGAATATCGATGCCCAGTCTTAATACTCTCTCGACCAGGGACATTTAAGGATGTGCTTATGGACTACCCAGCTCTCACATAAATGATCGCCATCATAATGCTGGTAGTCAAGCAAGAATCTTATGGGCTTTATCATTATATATCAGCGACACGTAATAATAAGTAAAATGTATACACATTAATGATAAAGACAAATAAGATATCATACTATTATTTGAGTAAAATTGTCGTACCTGTATAGGTCCTCCTTAAATTATTATAATCGCCTCTCTGCAATTAGAATAATTACCTTGAGAGTGCTGTATCCAATAGAAATACCGTGATGAAACTGGGACTAAGAAAAAGTCTCTTGCTTTGAAGAGTAGTGCTGAGAGCTATGAGGACATGGATGAAGAGATGACCATGGTTATGAGGGGATTCACAAAGCTCATAGGTTCCAGACATTGGAAATCTTTTAATAACAATAAATCAAACCCTCGTAAATATAAACCCGCTAAAATTGATTCTGACAGTTCTAATGAAGAATTTACTTGTTTCAGGTATAAGAAGCCAGGACACATGAAAGCGAATTATCCTTTATTTTAAAATGACAAAGGGAAAAAGAAGAAGAAAACCCTGACTGTCACTTAGGATACAGCCGAGGAGGAGATAATTTATGATGATGATGATGAGGCAGTTGCCAATCTATGCTTGATGAGGCACACGAATGGAGAAAAAGCTGAGGATGAGTCCACTGAAGTAAATGATCTTACTTATGATGAATTATTAGGGGTTTATTGTGGTTTGAACATTAGGATAATAGATTGGATGAAAGAGTGCTTAAATTAAAAGAAGAAAAATTTGATGCTCTTTCAAGGAATGAAAGATGGAAAGAAAGGCGTGTTTACATGATCAACTTAAGGACACTCATGAAGAACTCAAGGAGAAATATGAGACACTTAAAAAAAATATTTTAAGTTGAAATTTTCTAGTGTAAAAAATAATAAAAAATGCGATTCTTGCCCTGAAATAGAAGATGAAAATGTGAGCCTTAGGAAAAGGCTAGAAGAACTGAAAAAAGAAAACGCCAGTCTTAAAAAAAGTGAATCTGATTGCAAAGAAGAGTTTATTAATCATAGTTCTATACTTGTTAATTAAAATCTGTTTTTTAAATCGAAAATAAATGACCTTGAATTTTCAATGATGAAATTTGGCATAGGCAGTAAAAATTTGAATATGCTTTTGGGTAATCAAATGTACGCTAACAGAAAGGATCTTAGTTTTGATAATAAATACTTTGATAAGAAAACACAAGTTAGGAATAGTATGGCTAGAGGGAGAGTTGTGTTTCCTAAATGTTTAACATGTGGGTATGTAGGACACACCTTCAATAATTGTTTTTCTAGGAACCGTAATATAAGATTTAAAAAAGTTTGAGTTCTAAAAAGCGTACTTACTGAAAAGAATGGACCTATATGAATTAATATGTCACATCCTTCCTCTTTTATGTAGGTGTGCTGGCGGGCTAAGAAACAAGAATGCGAGTGATATCTTAATTCAGGCTGCTCAAGGCATATGCCGAGCGATAGTGAGAAGTTTCTTAGCGTAGAAAAGAAGAGTAGTGGTTGTCTGACCATGGGAAATAACGGAAAGTGCAAAATTTTGGTAAATGGTATTGTAGGTACAAGCACTTTCAAACTTCACGATGTATTCTTGGTAGAAAGTCTAAAACAAAAGCTCATTTCTATTAGCCAGTGTTGGATATATATGCCATAGAGACCATTATTTTATATATGTGAAAGTGTGTCCTAGCACCACCTCAAGGTCTATAGCGGTATCAAGCATGCAATTTAAAAATTTCTTGGGTGCTAAGCTACACTAACCTAAAATCTAACTAGAGTATTAGGGTTTAACATATGATAAAACAATATCTATACTAAGAGAAAGAGACTACAACCTTTGTAGACCAAGTTATTCTCTTCTAAAGCTCCGAGTAGTAGTCCCTATAACTCCTCTAGGTTCTACTTGAAGAAAGATCGAGCTTGCTCCTTGATCTTCCATACTGAAGATGATCCACCCGAAATTCCTCTAGGTCAAACTAGCTCTTCACTAATCTAGTATTAGTGAAGTAAACAACCTAATCTAAAATACTAATCTAGACTAGGATGATGAAGTACGTGTTTAGCTCACTAAGAAAAACTCTAAATCTTTATTTCCAACTCATGCAAAAGAGTAGAGCTTGGTGGAGGAAGAAGAAGAAAAGGAGAGAGAGCAATACAAAATGAGCTAGCATAAAAAAAGTATATAGTGAAGTATGGCTTCTATCTTTTCTCACTTATTGAAGCATGAATTAAAAACAATACATATATTGCACCATGCTTCTATAATGTAAATAAATGAATAAACAAAAGGAAAAAGCCATGCCTCACCATACCATAAATATCTCCCATTTTCCACCTCTTATTTCTATTTTCTCAAAATAGAAAATCCAACCATGCTTCATAATATTCACACACACACACACACACACATCATATATATATATATATATTAATATATATATTAAGAAAAGAAAATAATTAGTGAGCAATAATATTAGTTAATATATAATTATATCAAATATAATATATATCATATTATTAAATCAACACTTGATTCAATAATCCGGTTATATAACCGACTAATATCATTTATCTGCAGATTAGAATACGGTATCACATACTCGTATTTAATCAGGCCCCCGCACATATCATCATATGTGCCCTATTTCGTTTCTCTTGAACTATGAAAGCTCTGTGTGGGACTCTAAAGACTCGTCAATACGCTAGCATTAGGTAATGATCACATCAGTTACCCACAAGCCGTTAGCGGTACTAGTTGGACGTAACGGCTACACAGATATTGATCGAATAGAAGATCAACAAGAAAACCTGTCTAAACTCCCGTGAAGCCTATAAGTAACACTTACCGTACTGTCACGCCCCGCTTCCCAAAATACGGAATACAAGGGGTTGACAAGGCCAGCCATGCTCCTACGGTCAAGGAAATGTCCTGCCGTAGTCACACTTCGGCTTCTATTTTTACATGGTAAACAGTAAATAATGCGCAGGTAATGAGAAATGCAGTAACTGAACAAACAATGTAAAGAACTGACCTGATGGGAAACAAAAGAGTATAACCCTGGATAGCTAATCAAGATGTCCGTGATGTACGCTAGTCCCGGTCCAGGCTAAATCTTCTCCTCACACTGAGCATGCATACTCAGGTCATCAGAGCGACACAATAGCAATATAATATATAAATTCATGTGACAATTCTAACAGTGATAATATATATATATATATATATATATATATATATATATCAGTAAATCAATGACGTTATAGGTATGAACATGCAGTAATCAATGCAGCGGAACAGTAAAAGCAGTAAAATGATATGCTACGTATGTCAACACAGTAAGTATGTATATCGATGCTATCATTCCTATTAGTCTCTAAGTCTCACTGTACAGGTCACTAAACCTATCTTCAGTCCAAGTGTGAGAGTCAACCACTCGCGAGTGTCCTCCACCCAAGGGTAGAACCCAAGGGCAAAGGACCACGGGCCCAACATGTAACTCACGGTAATAATCATGTACCCTGTAAATCTCCATATATCTCCACATATATAAGCCGGCAAGGGACTCCCGAGATTCTGTTGAACTCACACTCAAACTACCCCACACCCCGTGGTCTACATCAAACGCTAACCATAACCCTAAATACCAGTCGGTCTGTGACAAGTCTGCACGAGAATTGGAGGCAGGCCTCTATCAAGCACGTCCCGACTAATAACTAAGATAAATGGCAGTGTCTGGTTCCTTATCTGAGACACCCGTGCAAGAGCTTCCATAAGTGTCCCATACCACTTATAGTCACACTTACACGCGTCCCACAGACGTCGACAATGCAATAGAATAATAAGGTTCACTGATTGTGTACAAGTACATATCACTTTCACTTATTCACTTATACACGAACACTAACGTACTTGCCACAATCATCACTAATACCTAACACTAGGTAATGCACATTATCACTAAGTTATCAATGCAGTTGACATATGTATGATATGATGCGTAAATAGTATGTAAAGCACGATTAAGATGTCATGAATCAGTAATCTACCACTTGCGATATTTAACATACATCAAACGTGTACAGTTTAGCGAAACGATAAACCGGTAATAAATAGTATGTTCAGTTATCTATCCATCGAATTTAGTTTCATACCAATCGGGTTCCAGGATCATTAATTATAGCCATTTCATTTTAAGCGTTCACGGCTGGAAATCCGGTTTCAGAATCGGAAGTTCGTTTCGCAACACATTTTAATCCCAGTTGGGATCAGATTTTAGCGACGCTACAGTTGAATGAAATCTAGAGTTTTCAGTAAGGTTTTCAACGCAATAGACGGGTCTTCAATCGCATCTGTACGTCAGGAGTTATACACTGTTTAACGCTAGTATGACAATTCTGATTCTGTTGGGACTGTTATACGTCCCGATCATTTAAATTACAGGTTAAATAGAAAATGTTGACAAAACAGGGTGAAACCACTTGTGTTGTCTAGCTAACAGACTCACCTATAAATAACAGCAGAGTTCCGCAACCTACGAGTTAAGGAAACAGGGTGGTGTGCATTACGGGACAGCACACGGTAAACAGAGTCGCTCTGGACTGCAGTCCAGAGTCGCACTCCGATCCAAATATTGTCACAGTTTAAGTACAGAAACAATTAGAAACTGGCATAGGGTTATAGTTCGTCGAGTCGGCTTCGATTTAAGCTCTCGAACGCATCATTCCAGTGTGTATATAATTTATGGTGATTTTAACGGTTTTTAGGTACCAGAAATTTTCAGTTTTACAGGTAAACTTGGGGGTAGTCGTTTTAGTTGTTAACGGTCATATTTTCCAACAAAATTCTCACATTAGATTCACAGCCATACGGGCCAGCTTATACAATTGAGTTCCGTCAAATTAAATGATGATTTCCTATGAGAACATATATCGAATAGTTACGTCGTAATATTTAACAGAAAGTAAAACATGGGATATATACGATTTTGATTTGTAATTAACAAAAGGTAGCATGTAGCAAGTAGGGAACTTACCTGGACACGTCTCGGGGATGTACGGTGACGGTAACGTCACGAACGCGTGACGAACGGCGACGGCAGCGTCTTGAAATGAGCTCGGGTTTTGAACTTTGGAGATGCTCGGGCGGTGAAGAGTTTGGGAAGAAGGATATGGGTTCTCGGATGGTGGTTGGAGGCAGGAGACGGCGACCGGTACAACGGCGATTGGGATGGATGCAAGTGCTCGGCGAATTGACCGAGCTCGATGGTGCCGTGGATTTGGATTAAAATCAATGGCGGAGTTGTTGGCGACGACAGTGATGGTGCTTTGGCCATGGCAGGGAAGCTCGTCGGTGATGCAAAGGTCGGTGTTGATGGTAACAGCAAGGTGGTGCTGCGACGATAGGTGAGCTCGGGGTTCTGGGTTGAGGGGCTCGCCGGTGAGGTAGTGATTGTCGTGGTTTTCAAGTTGGTCACTGGAGGTTGCTCGAGGGAGATGGTGAGGTTGTCGACGGAGGAGGAAGCTTGGTCATGCCAGCGCCGACGTGGAGGTGGGAATGGTGGGGGAAGCTCGGTGAGGTATGCTCGGCTGAGAGGGAGGTGAGGAGGTGGTGCTCGAGTCGACGAGGCGGCTCAGGGCAGCGGGGAGCCTGTCGGCGTCGTCGGGGTGCGGGCGAGGTTGGTGGTCGGCTTGGGGGATGGTGGCAATGAGGTGGTCATGGTGAAGGCTGCAGCAAGATGAGCTCGGGGGTGGAGATGGGTTTTAGGGAGGGTTAGCTAAGGAAGAGGAGAGATTGTGGGGAGGAGAGAGAGAGAGGGGGTGAGAACGGGAAGAGAGAGAGTGTGTGAGCGAGGGAGAGAAAGAGAGGGTTAGAGAGAGAGAGAGAGAGAAGTGAGAACGAGAATGAGGGGATGCTGAGGAGAGCGGGTCGTAAGGGAGGTGCGCGTCGCCGGGGTCAGTTGGCGAGAGTCGCGGGCGCGTGTGAGAAATGGCCGCGAGGGAAGCTCGGGCGTGCGACGTGGGCGTAACGCGGGCAGAAGCATCGGCGAAGGAAGTGGGTTGCGAGGGACAGGGGAGCGGGAAAATGGGAAAGAGCCGTTGGAGGCGAAGCGGGTCGGGTCGGAGGTGAAGCGGGCGCGGGTTAGGGGAGTGCGGTGTGGGCTAGAGGGAGTGGGTCGGAGAAAATAAAGAGAATATGGTGAAGGATGTGGGCCGGGCTGGGGTTGGGCCGAGGGATATAAGGGAAAAATTAATTGGGGAAAAAAAGAAGAAGAGGGCCGGGGGAAGCTGCTGGGCTGGGCTGGGAATAATCAAAGAAAATAAATAAAAGGAATGGGAGATGAGGAGAAATGGAATGGGCCAGCTTTTAAAAATAAAAAGAGTTTCTTTTATAAAACTGAGGGGATTTAAGCTGAGGAAATGAATCTGGAACCTGAAAATGGTTTGGGGGATTTTAGATTAAAGAAAAAAATGTGATTAAGCATGGACTTGGGTTTATGGTTTAGGATAAATAATTAGAACTAGGGTTTGGGTTCAAATAATCTTAACTTAGAATGGGAAGAGGCAACAGCTGGGCTGGAGGAAATGAAAGGTAGGGTCTGGGTTTAATGGAATTTTGAAAATAAATAAATAATTATAAATAAATTTTATAGGTATAAAGAAGTACAATTATTGGTATAACAGGGGCTGGGTATTACACGTATAGTCCGGTCTCTTCGTCTGATATGTCGCATATCGAGTCTAGGGGTGGAATCGTCAGACCCCTGTAACTTGATAAGTCATGTCGATATTTGGCTCATAACGGTTCGAGAAACTACTGATAATACTTACCAGTAAATCTTATCAGCCCTGGTCAGGGACTTACTGTTATAGCTAATCGATCATAGCGCAATATCAACTCCCAATACCAGACGAGACGAAACCCCTCCTATCGTTCACTGCCTCCATATGACTCGGGACTGTACTAAAAATCCACCTGTTTGCATGACTCATTTGAGCCGTGGTAGGGAGGAAATCAAAGCACAGTGGGAACCACACAAAACACTATGACGATCTCGGGTCTACAAACTAACCTGTACTAGTGTCACCAGAGAACTGCTATCTGACGATAGGTATGTTACCATCTAGGAGTTCTCGGCGAGTCCTGTTCGGTGTACCCATTCTCTAATGAGCACCTGTGTACAATCTTTGATGTCAAACACCAATGGTTATGGGATCAGTCATCGCCCCCTACAGGGTCAAGAAACGTACACACTAGTCTACTCTGGAATATTGATGCTCTGTCTCGATACTCTCTCGACTAGGAACAGTTAAAGGATGTGCTTATGGACTACACAAGTCCCAGCAGTATGATCCGCATCATAGTCCTGGTAGTCAAACAAACATCCTAAGGGCTTTATCAACATGTATCAAAGAGACAGTATAATAATACAAGTGTACATATTAAGATAAAGAGCAACCGGATAGCATATTATCATGTCGAGCAAGAAAGTCATATATATATGTGTGTGTGTGTGTGTGTGTGTGTGTGTGTCCAAGCATCCACTATATCATACAATAATGGCCTCTAGGGCATACTGTCCAAGTATCCACTATATCATACAATAATGGCCTCTAGGGCATACATATACCTGACAATTTGTAGTGGGTGCTTAGACATATGTATGTACAGGATAATCTTTCTCGATATGATAGTATGCTATTTGGTTTGACTTTATCTTAATATGAGTATATGTTTTACTAGTTATTTCATATCGTTAATATATGTTGATAAAGCCCGTAAGATCCTTGCTTAACTACCAGCGTTATGATGACAATCGTACTTGTGGGAGCTGGGATAAGCACATCCTTAAATATCCCTAGTCGTGGGAGTATCGAGACCGTGTATCGATATTCCACAGTAGATTAGTGTATACATTTCTAGACCTTGATGATGGGCGGTGGTTGGTCCCACACCCATTGGTGTGTTTCACCTAAGATTGTATACATGTGCTCATTGAGGGTGAGTACACTGGACGGACTCGTCGAGAACTGGCTAGATGGTATTATACCTATAGTCAGATAGCAGTTCTCTGATGACATCAGTACAGATAGTCTGTCGACCTAAGATCGTCATTTTTCTCATGTGAGTTTCCACTGTGCTTCGATTACTACCTTACCATAGCTCTACTGAGTCGTGCAAACAGGTTTTAGTTTGGTATAGTCCCGAGCCACATAGAGGCAGTGAGCGATTGTTAGGGATTTGTCTTTCCCGGTATAGGGAGTCGATGTCATGTTGTGTTCGGTTGGTCAACACTATAAGTCCATGGCCAGGGCGGATGAGATTAACTGATAGTTAGATCAGTAGTTTCTCGAATGGTCTTGAG
Source organism: Agapanthus africanus (assembly GCA_030015575.1). Lineage (NCBI taxonomy): Eukaryota > Viridiplantae > Streptophyta > Magnoliopsida > Asparagales > Amaryllidaceae > Agapanthus > Agapanthus africanus. Next base: position 132,309,513 of record CM057337.1, read on the forward strand.
CCATATCGACACGACTTATCGGGTTATTAGGGGTCTAACGTTAACCACCCTCTAGACCCGGTATGCGATACTCTCAGACAAACAGACCGGACTGTACGGAGATTGTCATGGATAAGCTTAGTAAGGGTTCAGATGAGCTTGCTCGTCAGACTTCTTTTCGACAGATACCTGGGTAGCCGTTACGTACAGCTAGTGCTGCTAACGTGCTTGTGGTTAAACCCACTGCCAACGTATTGTTGAGTCTTCAGAGTCATACACAGAGGGTTTCTCTGGTTCAGGCGAAATGATATAGAGGCCATATGGTTATACGTACAGGGTTCCAATCAAATACGTGTACTAGCTATAAGGATTTATGTTCGGACGGTTAATACTAGCGGGCTTAAGATTAAGCCGGATTCTTAAATCAAGTATTGATTTAATAATAATCTATTATTATATTTGATGTATTATTATCTCTTATTTGGTATTCATTTTAGTACAAATACGAGTATGTATATACGGATTGGTATTCTTGTATTCATACAAGATTGTTTCTAGAAGAAAGACACCTTATTTTAGATTTTCTATTTTTAGAAAATAAGGAAATGAGGTATAGGGATAAGGTGGCATATGAGAATGGTGAGAAGTATGGCTATGTATTATTTTATTTCATTTGGTAATACTATTGAAGTATGACTACTTTATTTTATTGGAAAAATGAAATAATACATATCATTCTTCTTCTCATTTTTGATTCATTCTAACCATTGCATTCTCTCTTCTCTTTAGCTCTCTTTCTTCTTCATTCCCCTAACCCTCTTATATGTTGAGAATTTTAGGGGATTCAGAGATAATTAATTTATCAAAATACTCTCTACATCTTCTAAATACCCCAGCTTAGCAAACTAGGCTATTTAGTTGCTTCATTAGTGAAGTTTTAGCTTGAACCAAAAACTCTCGGGTAGATCATCTTTGATACAAGAAGGCTAACGTCCAAAGTCGATCCCAACGGACTAGAAGTTAAGGAAGAAGACTTTGAAGACCCGAAGGACTCGAACTCATATGTATAATTACTATCTGAGTAGATTAGCTCCTATGTTGGTTTTGCTTGTTTCTACTTATGGTAGATCTTGGGTAGATAGTTGATGTTGCTTGCTAAAATTTTAATTTTTGTGCATTCTGCCTCTCTACAAATATTGTAGAGTGAGCAACATCAACTTACATTGTATCAGAGCCATTCCCTAAGCTTAAACAACAAGTTATGACGTTAGAATTCACGGTTTTTCCGGGCATGAAAAACCGTCGAAAAACAGTTTCAAAATTCACTTTGTTTTGAAGTTTGCACTCCCCGCGGTCTCACGGTTTGGACCGAGAAGCCAAGGGGTGGTGCGTGCATACCTCGGGGGACCCAAAGGTCGGGGCCACTCCCTAAGACCACCATGAGGTGGTCTCAAGAGGTGGGTACCCTATAGGGCCCTTCAAGTGTATGATGATTTTTTATATGGTGGCCCTGTGGGGTTTCAGACGAATTTCAAGTTCATTTCGACTCTCGAATTGGCTTAAAACGATGGAATTTTTGGGTTTTAGCTCACTAGATTTTCGAACTTGGAAAATTTAGATGTGTTTGCTAATAGTGCATGAAATTCTAACGTCATGTTTTTCGTTACTTGATTTTCTACGACCGTGCACCTAATTTCTATATGTATCAATTAGACGAGATTACGAACTTAATACCCGCGTTGATTTTCTGTAGTGTTTGCGATGGATTGACGAATTGTCGTATGAAAAGCTCCGTGTGAATTTAGATGTGAGCTGTGAGTGGATGATAATTTGTGCAATAATTGATGTATATTCTTTTATTGGGACACATCCGGGTTGAGCTTGTTTTCACCAGCTGTATATTTTTTTCTCTATTTCTGCATCTTGCGTTGACCCTCAGAGGGGTGCACAAGTTACCGGGTTCTAGAATTCAGTGGGTGGCCATTTCTAAGTGTTGAGATCCGGGTTACCCGATTCTAGGATTGGCGGTGTAGAGTATTTTTCGTCACCCTATTAAGATAGGGATGCGCGTCGCTTATCAGGCATATTATAGATTCCCCCGTATGGGGTAGGCTGGGGTTTAATGATTATGAGGATCCTAATCTCCAGCAGCCGCGAACTAAGTTGCCGTTAATTACCCCTCACTTTTGGAGCGAGAGAAACTCCGATTAACAAGTCAAACAGATCATGCGAACTCAATATGCAATACATACGTGTTGTGTTTGGGAACAAGCTGAGGGCGCTACGGGCCTATCGGGGGCCTTACAGTGTTTTTACGAGGATCTCTCTACCCAGATAGCGGGTTGAGGGTCAAGAGAGCTAGCAACCCCCTTACGGGGTGCGGGGCAGCGTCCCGTTAGAAATTTTTTTCTAACGGGAGAGATGATGGGTGTATATATGTCAAGTATGCACTTACCAAAGTGAGCACGTGGTAAGATGTGCATATGATAAGTGCGCACTTACCAAAACGCGCGTCTAGCAAGGTGCACACTTGGTAAGGGGATCACATGAAAAGTGTGCACATGCCGAAATGTGTGCCTAGAAAGGTGCGCACTTGGTAAGAGACACACATGACAAGTGTGCACCTGCCGAAATGCACACCTAGTAAGGTACACACTTAGCAAGGTGCGAGGGAGTGAAGAGAGCCAAAGGGTCCCGAATGGGTCAAAAGGTCCAGTAAGATACACACTCCGGGAAGTGCGCACCTAGCGAGGTGCGCATTTAGGCCGGTGCACACTTGGCACGGTGTGCATCCAATAGGGTGCGCACCTAGCTAAATGGGCACCTAGCACGGTGCAAGTAGGGTCGAAACTCAATGAAGCAACAGTACAAAAACATCAAGATTTTGACTTTTGAAAATCAAAAAGGGCTCTTTTCCCATTTTTCGAAGGCTCCTGATGGGCGCAGTTAAAAAAAAAGAAAGGAAGAGAGAAAGAAAGACTTGCATACTAAACAACTGCTCAAAACTCAAGATTTTGTTTTTTTGGAGAATCAAGATTAACCTCTCCTTAACAAATCATCATGGGGAGCCTTTTATTGGCTTACATCTTTTACATTTGTCTCATGGCTTGTACAAAATTGGTTTTTACCTATTTAATTAAAAAAAACAAAAATTACATTTAATATTTTCATTTTTCTTTTCTCTTTTGGCCGGTTTCTCTTCATGCTTGGGCTCGGGTTCGGGCTTGGGCCTACTTGGCTTTTTAAATTTGATTTTGATTTTGACCTTGAACTTGAATTTGATTTCTGATTTTGGAAATTAGGTGTAATTTTCGACACCAACAAAGTGCCCCTAATCAATAAATGCATACCGCGCATATGAGTTGTGTGCATGAAATTGATGGATCTTGTTGTATAAGAAGATTGATTTGGTTTGGTTCTCTTTTGACAACGGGGAGGTCGATATTGCTTTTTTAGCGACATGGATGGTCTATACTGCCATTTTTACGATTTGGACGGTCGATACTGCCATTTTTACGACACGGACGGTCGGTGCTGCCATTTTTATGATTTAGACGGTCGGTGCTGCCATTTTTGTGATTTAGACGGTTGGTACTGCCATTTTTGCGATGTGGACGGTTGGTGGTTCATTTGGTTTGGTTCCCTTTTGACGAGGTAGAGGTCGGTGCTGCCATGTTTGTGACTTGGACGGTCGGTGCTGCAATTTTTGTTAATTGGATGGTCGGTGCTGCCATTTTTGCGACTTGGATGGCTGGTATTTGATTTGACTTACTCCGCTTCTTGCGGTGTCAGGGATTGGATTTGACTTGCTCCTTTTCTTGTGGTGTCGGGGTTGGAGTTTACTTGCTCCGCTTTCTGCGGTGTTGGGGTTGAAGTTGACTTGTTTCGCTTCTTGCGGTGTCGGGGTTTGATTTGACTTGCTGCACTTCTTGCGGTGTCAGAATTTGACTTGTTTCTGAGATGGAGCTTGATTCCGCTAGAGAGGTCCTTAGTTGACTTGCTTCCAAAGTGGAACTTGATTTCACCATCATTGGTTGACTTGCTTCTAAGGTAGGGCTTGATTTCCCTGAGGAGGTCATTGGTTGAATCGGTTGATCTGATTAGATTTTGAGTTCTTGTCCATTCTGCGGGACCTTTTGAGCTTAGAACCACTGCCGGTGGGACTTTGATTTGATTTATTTTATTTTCGTCTTGTTTGGCGGGACTTTTGAATTTGAGGGGAACTTGGAATTTAGACTTAGTTTGGCATCAGCATTGCAACACCAGAATATTGCCAGGAGCGACTCATCATTTTCAATGAGAGAATTTGGGAATTTTGGTTTTGGTTTGGCATTAACATCGTTACACTGGAATATGGTATCATGAGCGAATCATCATTTGCCATGCCCGTTGCTGAACGATGGCTTAGGAGACAGGTTTAGGCCCTTGTCACCTAAGGCTTTTCAATTTATGAGCCGTAAGGGTCTCATAAAAGCATTTTGTCCCTACGAGTCGAGAGGATTTTGTAAGTGTATTTTCTCCTTAGGAGTTGTGAGGACCCTCAAGTGTGTTGCTCATTTGTGAGTCGTAAGGATTTCATGTAGGAATATTCTCCTCATAAGGTCGAGAGGGCTTTGTGAGTGTGGGATTTGGAATTTGGAATTTTGTTAGGCATCAACATCACTACACTGGGATGTAGTACCAGAGGCGAATCATCATTTTCTGTGAGAGAATTTCCTTCGTTTCCAGTTTAACGACATATGGGTCATCTGTTCCCAGTTTAACGACTTAGGGGTCATCTGTTCCCAGTTCTTGACTTAGGGGTCTCTTGGATTTGAAAGCTTAGAATTTTGAGGTTGGAGCCGTCATCAGCGTTGCTAACACTGGAGTACTGGTTCCAGGAGCAATTCATTATTTTCCTTGGGAAAATTTGGGTTCTGGGTCGGCATCAGCACCGCTAACACTGAAGCGTAATGCCAGGAGCAAATCATCATTTGCTGTAGCCTATTGAGGAGCGATAGCTTAGGAGATAGGTTTAGATCTTTATCACCTAAGGCTTTTCAATTTTATGAGCCGTAAGGGTTTCATAAAAGCATTTTCTCCCTACGAGTCGAGAGGATCTTGCAGGTGTATATTCTCTTTAGGAATCATGAGGATTCCTAAGTGTGTTGCTCCTTTGTGAGTCGTAAGAATCTTATGCAGGGATGTTCTCCTCACAAGGTCGAGAGGACTTGCGAGTGTATTTTCGTTTCCTTTTCACGAGTTTGCGCCTTTTCGGCTTTTCACAAACTCGTCGGCAGTCCTGTTATTTTTACTCACGGAGTCCTTTCGGGTTTTCATCGGTGCCCGTTTTGCCTGTGGACATACCGTTTTTAGCTTCATTGCCGGTAGAACTTCAAATGTAGTTTCGCCTGTAGGACTTGAGAGAGATAGGGTCATTTATGCACGTAGATTATATATGGTTTTATAGGATGTATGATCCAGACCGTAGGGCCGGTGTGCTCAATTCGTCTGCGATTTGGAGCATTCACGTGTAGTATTTCTTGAGATTTCGACCATTGATGGGTGGCATAGCCTTTCTCCCTTGGCATTTATCAGCTGGTAGGATCCTCCATCAAACACTTTCTCGATGACGTATGGCCCTTCTCAATTTGGCTCGAATTTTTCTTTGGCGTGTCGATTGAGAATGTCGGTCTTTTGAGGACCAACACCAATTCGTATTTCTTAGAAACGCGGAGACGTGTTATCTTATCATAGGTCCGTGACATTTAGGCTCAGTACCACTCTAGATTTTGCTGTACTGCGAGTCTTTTTTCTTCGAGAGCGTCAAGTTCTTCGAGACGAAGGAGAACGTTTTCCTCCTCCATCAAATCGTGTTTGACGGCCATCCTGAGGCTTGGAACTTCGACTTTGACGGGGAGGATCGCCTCTACTCCGAAGAGTAGTGAGTATGGAGTGGACCGAGTTGGAGTGCTGTGCATGGTACGATATGCCTACAACGCTTCGTGGAGCTTGAGATTCCAGTCTCTCTTGTTGGCTGAAGCATTTTTCCTCAGAAGCTTACATAGAGTTTTATTGAAGATTTCGGCTAGCCCATTGGCTCTTGGATTATAGATGGAATATCTCCAGTCTATTTTGTGTTGAGCAGCGAAGGTTGAGACTTTGAAGCTCTTGAAAGAAGGCCCGTTGTCAGAAATGATTTTTCTAGGTGTACCGAAGTGGTATAAAATATTATGCTAGAAGAATATCAGAATATTTTTTGTCTTGACTTCTTTTAGCGGGACAACTTTAGCCCATATGGAAAAGTAGTCAGTTGCGGCTAGTATGAACCGGTGGCCTTTATATGACGGAAGATCAATTAGACCATGTCACGCCCCGTTTTCCAATAGACGGAAACGATGACGTGGTAGGCCCGCGACATATTTATCCAGAGAAGGTCATTCCCTAAATAAATATATTAAGCGTATTGAAAAAATAATACACAATGCAAGAATAAATTGAGACCGTAAAAATTTTCAAAAAATATCTTTATTTACATTCAACTTCCAATATTTACAGATACAAGAGTTTATGCTGGAAAGTAAATACAATAGGGAAAATGCCTAAACAAGTGACATACATAAACTGACGAAAAAGTGAAGCCGAGCAAGCCCTGAGTAGCGATCTGGTTATAGTCCTCCTCTGTGGCTTCAACCTCTTCCGTCTCGACCGTCTCTGACGAACATTCCAAGAGAAGAAAAGTGGGTGGAATGCCCGTCAGCGAACTAGTGCTCGGTAAGTCCCAAAGATAGGTAAGAGTAAAGAAAATGTGTAACAACTCCAATTTCAATGTACATAAAAAAAATTGTTTAAAACTTAATGTACAATTGGGATACTTGCAATCTTATGAATGCTATAAGAATTTTTTTTGCTTTAGAACAACAAGAAGGAGCTTGTAGCTCACTGGTAAGGCCTTGCACTACTGAGACACAACACCAGAGTTCAAATCCCATCAGCCACATTATCTTTTTGTTTTATTTTTTTAATCTTTTTAGAAGCCTAAGAGTCTACACGTATACAACACGTAAAATGAAGAGTTACAGATAATTTAAACTTGTGAACTGAAGTATACCAATCAACCCCGACACATAGCCTAAACCCTAGCCCCACCCTACGGTACAAAACCGGCGACGCACACAAAAAGACCCAGCACCGCCGGTCTAAACCGACGGCATTGCCCCCAAATTTCGACCCCTGCAACCTTTCATCTACCCCACTAACCCCTTATTTCTTGTTTACTCTGAATTTATCCAGAGTTCAATAAAATGTCCCTTTAATCCTTTTAAATGCATTTCTTTCACCTCCTAAGTCCTAATTTTCCCTATAAATACCCACTCTATTTTACACCCCTCTTACTCGGAATTCTATTACAAAAACTATACAAAATTCTCAAGCACTTTTGTGTACAAGTGGAGTTAGTGAAGGGCGAAGCTCCGACGAACTTTCGAGAAGATTCTGGCGACGAAATGACGCCCAAAGCTTTCTTTAGGACCCCCTCTCTCTCCTCTAGTCCAACAAGCCAGCAAGTCCCCACCTTCCCTTCTTTTCTCTATTCTAAAAACTTCAAATTCTAAAACCCGATGGAAGCGGAGTTAATTCGATTTCCGATTCGGTTTTTCTTCAAAACTCAACTTTTCTTAATCCAGAACATACCATACTCTCACATATTGTTTATCGAACATTAATAAATCTATTAAAACAAGTTTCACCTTAAAAGATTCATTTTTGTAACTTTTATTGCATTTTTTTCATAAGAACACCACATACTTATAATTCGACATAAATCATCATAATTCCTTGCTATACCTTAGATTGTTCGTGAGGTAATGACCTACCTCATCACAACACATATCTCTAACATAGCATGATGAAGTTTGGAATAATATAATATGGGAAAATACGACTTTACAAATAAATACCCTAAACTTACAAAACCGTTTTATATAAAAAGACGTATTAAACATTTCCATGCAATTACGCCTCTACAACCCATTTTGAGGACCCCGTTCGGGATGGTGAGGATCGCACATTCTAGGGCTTAGTAGAGCGACATGCAGACCTCCACAAGGAGCATTCGATCTCGATAGAATTTTTATACATTTTTCTTCAGAAAATGAGATTTCTACAAGAAAATAAATAAATTATTTTCATTAAATATATATATATATATATATTATCAAAATATCTATTTTAAATATATAAATATTTAAAGTTTTCTAAATCAACGAATCACTATTACTTGAAACTACCATCCTAATACAACACAATTACAATATTTCAAGAAAATATCATATACTATGAAACTAGGTTCTACTCACTAGTAATTTCATATTTATAAAATATACATCTATGAAAACCTTACAGACAATAATCAAATACTTGAGGTGTATTTTGAAATTATGCCAAAACTATTTTTACATAAAATCTCTTCAAGTTATATTAAATTACAATAAGGACCCCAGTAAACATAGGTTTAAGCGGGACCAGTCTCTTGAGCCTCAGGGAGCCGGAGATATGGGTGCTTGCCTATTTAAGGTAGACAATGTAACAAACGGTGTTATCAACACGGTAATTGTCTTGGAAAAAGACACAAATCCTGCCGTCCATGTGCAGCAGTTACCGATAACATCAAAAATAATTCAGGATTTCAAGTTCTTTTCAAACTGTCTGACTCAGACTGAGTCATGGACTAATCAATCTGACTTGAATGTGATTCAAATACAAACTACAATACAACATGAATCCATGAATCCGTCTATTCAATTTATATCAATCAGTCTTGACCAAACCGAACCATGGATATACTCCATCTACATGTACATCCATTATATCCATTCCATTTACTGATATCATAGTTCCGGCAAGTCATCCATATACAATTTACAATACAATACAACCAACACAATCAATACAAAAGATATCACGGGGTTTATAAGGGGTAGATTAGTATGGAAGGTGTTAAAAGTGGCACGAGACTGTAACTATAATACACCTAAACTAAATCTCCATTGCCGTTGTACCGTGACTGAACGGTTCCTTGTACTCCGTATACCTTAGTTTCCAGAATAGTGGGACTCCTTTCGTATACACTGGCATTTTCTGTACCAAAATGCAAACAACAGCGTTAACAATATAATACAACTTTAAAAAGTTACATTCTCTTTCTGTCTATACCTATTCTTTGGGACTTACCGAGCGATTGTTCGCTGACAGCATTCCTTTTCTTCTTTCTTTGGAATGTTGTCAGGTGGATCGGACCTTCTGGAGACAGAGCCCACCAGCGAGGATTTGGATCAGCTAGCCTTTGACCCGGAGCTCTAGTTTACTTGTACATTTCATTTTCATTTCCGTTATGCCATAGTTTAGGCATTGCTTTCATTCCATGTATTTTTATTTCAGTTGTATTGTAAAAAGAATGTTTAATAAATAAAGTTGTTGTTCATTACATCTTGTCTCTTGTGTACTTTACTTTATATTGCTTAGATACGCTTAGCGTATTTATTTCTGATTAAATACGTCACGTGACCTGTCGCGTCCTCTGCCCGTACATTGGGAAGCGGGGCATGACAAAATAATAAGTGTAGAATATATTTATGACGAGTAAGAGTATATGATTATGGGTAACTATATACTATAGGTCTCTAGATGGTCACTATGTTAACGTTAAGTTCCAAATGTGAATGTCAACGTAGCCGTAGAAGTCTTCACGAGCTCAAGAGTGGGACCCCAGGAGCAAGAAAACACGGGCCCATTTCATATGTGAGCATCGTGGCTCTAGGCTGTGGATGAGTCAACTCGACTGATATTCGAGCAAAATAAAAAAGAGGTTAATATGGGTCTCCTAAAGCTCCGTTAGATTCATACAAGAAACTATCCCAAGCACCCCGAGTATAATATATATAACTGGTTAATATACTTAATTGATTTGATTGATTGATTGACATGTCTTGATCAAAACCCTAGATTGTAAAAGGTGTAGATTGTATTCGAGTGAGTCGAGTAATATGTGAGTCCTGACAATTGCAATTTGGGTTCGAGTCAAGTTGGTTCGAGTAGATTGGATTCGAGTATATATTCGAGTTTAGATTTGAGTTAGGTTAGAATTCGAGTTTGTATTCGAGTTCGAGTTCAAATTTAGATTTGAGTTTGGATTTGAGTTCGTGTCTTTTCATATGAATTGATGTAAATTGTAAAAATCTTATGTTCGGGAGAAATCGGCAACTGCTGCATATGGACGGCATGATTTGTGTCTTTTTCCAAGACAATTGCCATTGATAACTCCGTTAAGTTGTCTAATCTGAATAGGTAAGTACTCGCTTTCTCCGGCTCCCTGGGGCTCAAGAGAATTGATCCCGGTTAAACCTATATTAATTTAGAGTCCTTAATATTGTTTGCATATCTCGAGGGGGTTTTATGAAAAATACTTTAATATAGTTTAAAAATAAATATCAAGGGCGATTTATAACATTTAGGGTTTTCATGAACATGTATTTTAATTGTTGTGGTGTTTTGGTGATAAAATCTAGCTTTTTTGAAAGTTTATGGTATTTTTATGAAAAATAGCTATTATGGAAACTTGGTGGTATTTTATTAAAAATTCTAAAATTTCATTGTAAAAAAATATTTTCTTAATTTTTTTGTTGAAAATACCAGTTTATGATTTTTATATAATTTTTCAAAAATTAGTTTTGTTTAGAAAAGTCGCGTTTCTTAAAAACTGTATTTTTATTTCTTTCGAGACTGAATACTCCGTAAGGAGTTCTGCATCTCACTCTACTGTCCCAAGGATGTGCGATAATCTACACTAACCATTAGTGGGTCCCCTAACGAGGGTTGTAGAGACGTAATTGCCAAGAATTTCGAAATATCGATTTAAAGAAACCTGTTTTGAAACGGTATGGTATTTTAATACAAAAAGCTTTTACTTTGAATTAACTATATCTTTAGAATACCGTGCTATGGAATCATAGTGTGCATATGGGGTTGGTCGTTAGCCCGTGAAGTTTTTCTAAAGGTATTTAACTAACTATCGAGAAGTGTTATACTAAAGTTCATGGTATTTTAATGAAAAAAATTGTTATATATTTGTTTTATATGAAATTTTGGTTAAACTAAAAATTAAATGATGTGAATATAGTTAAGATTAGTGTAGGATGTTAGTTTGATCTCGTTTACTTATCATATAGCTTACAAATGTTAAGAAGAAGAGTACATCGGAGCTAACTCCACTTTTGTCGATTTGTTTTAAAAAAAATTTGAGATAGAAAGTGAGAGGGATGAAGGGACTTACTAGCTTAGATCGTTAACAAGAACAAGGGGAAGCTTTCGGGTGTCGTGGTTTCGTCGGAAGTGCTCCGGTCGTCGAGATTGGCTTGCTACTCCACTTGGGGGGCTTAACTCCACTTGTCACTTAGAGAGTTTGAGAGAAATTTTGCTAGAAATTTCAGAATGGTGAAGAGCTAAGGCATGGGGTAGTATTTATAGTGGAGAATTAGGGTTTGGGAATTAAAAATTTTGGATTAAAATGCATTAAAAAGGTGTTAAATGGTGAATTGAAGAGTCTCTGTTTGATTGCAGGAAAATCAAACAGTGCAGGGGAGTTAAGGGGAGTCGAAGGGGTGTGCGTGCAAAGCACGGAGGCAATTGGGCCTATATCGACCATCGGCGCCGACCATATCCAGGAAACGGGTGGTCGGATCTCGTTGGCCTGCCTCAAGATTCATGCCACGTGTCAAGTTGGGTGTGTACACCTCATTGTGCCTGTTTTATTTTTCTGAAACTTTTCACTTCTCTGTGTATTGTAGGTGCAACTCTTGGGCTTCCAAAAATTAAAAAGAAAAAATCTAAAAAATAATTGGGTCTGATTGGATTCGAACGCACAGGCTATGTCACAGCAATGTCGATGCTTTATCAGTGAGCTACAAGTTATTTTTTGCTTTTATTTAAGAAAAATAACTTTTAACTTTTACACAGGCCGTAATACTCTTTTCTATACAATAACAAAAAAAATTTCTATATAGTGATTTCAGAGTTGTTATAGACCAACCATGTCGGTTCCTCAAACTTCGAAAGGCCATGATGCCACCGTAGGATGCAACGGATTGGGAAGCTTGTGAATGAAGCCACCATGAATTTGGCAGAGATGACATTTCTTCGCATGCTCTTAGCAATCCCTTATCATGGTAGGCCTGTAATACCCAAGCCGTTTGAGCCGCATTTTGGGGTCAGATTGGTGAGCTCCGTAGATACCTGAATGAACTTCTTTCATGAGTTTTTAGGCTTCGGATGGGGACATACATCTGAGCCAGAATTGGTCATATGATTTGCGGTATAGTGTATTATTTACAGACACATATCGAAAGGCTCTTTTCTTCAGCCGAACCCTTACAGATTTTTCTTTGGACAATTTTTCGTATCGGAGGTACTCTATGAAGGGCTCTCTCCAATCGGGCTTATCTTGAATGATTAGAACTTCTTTGGCAGGATTGTTCTTTTGTTCTGCGCTTTTCTCTTCTCGTAAAGAGACGAGGCAAAATTTTTCGGTTTCTGTCTGTGATCAGAATTTCATCTATGTCGGGATCAGCCAGCTTTTTGGTTAGGTGAGCGAGTACGTCGACTTTTCCGTTCAACGCCCTAAGAACTCTCATTAGTTTAATATGAGTGAACTGTTTCATGAGTTCCACTATCCGGATTCTGTACCGAGCTAACTTGGATTTATATATCTTATAGTCGCTGCTTACTTGGTCGACGATAAGCTGAGAATCACCATAGACCCGTAGCCAAACGATTTCCATTTCTATGGCGAGCTCCAGATTAGCTATCAAAGCTTCGTACTCAGCTTCGTTGTTTGTGCGAGACTCAGTGAGAGCGAAGGAACGCCGTAGGCTTCCCATCGATGGCATGATGAACACCAATCGTATCCCTACTTTTATCTCCGGGACTCTTGATTTGCCGGAGGTCTTTATTGACGAGGCTCCATCAAAGCTGAGCTCCCAGCATGGCTCGTTATTCTCGAGGTGCAACACTTGTTCGTCGGGTGACTCGCAATTAAGTGATGACTGTAATACCCAATACTTGTTATACTGTATATTTAAATGAACTTACATATTCTAATTTATTTATTTATATTTTAACCATTTTCCTATTGTTTTCTAAGACCCATACCATACATTCCTTCATGTTATTAATTTGTTTAATTAAATTTTATTAATGGTCATCAATTGTTATTAATTTTAATTATTCGATAATAATTGTCTGAAGCCAATTCTAATTAGTATTAAATTTTTAGAAATGGTTATTGGTAGGTATTAATTGATTTTTTGTATGACGTTTAAAACCTGTGAGCCTATTTAAAATCCAATTCTTAAATCCTATTAACTATTATTAAACCCCCACGTTCTAAATTCTTAAACCAGGCCCACACACTCTCTCATCTCCCACCTAATTTCTCATTTATTTTCCATTAAATTCACTCATCTCTCTCTCTTTCCTTCTCCCTCAAACTTTTCTCTCTCTAACCCACCTAGCCCCTAGCCAATCTCGTTCCCGATCTTCAACAACTTCTTTTTCTCCTTCTTTTCTCCCTTGCCCTCCACTCCATCTCCTTCACCCTCAACGCGACCCGTGCCTGCTCCGAACACCACTACCCTCCTCCTCCTCTAAGCTCCGCTCAGCCGACAGCCACCGTCATCCCCGCCTACCTTCTTATCGCCGGAGCTCCAGTAAACCACAATCGATAACTTGAGAACTCAAGAACTCATCGCCGACACCTCACTGCCATCGTCAAGACCTGACCGAGCCACTTCAACACACTCATCTCCCTCACTGGCGAGCCCCTCACACCACCCCTCTTCCTCCTCGCACCGTCACTGTCGCCATCGTCGACGTTGACGACAACAGCAGCAACAGTCACAGCCATCGCTTATTGCACCACCGCTGTGCCCAGCCCAGTGTCGTTTGCATGCCAGACGTGCCACTACTGTGCCCACTTCGTGCCTGGCCTGTGCCAATCACCGTACCCTTTCCGTGCCATGATAACACCCACTCCATACTCAGCACCGCACCACCCACATGCCTACTCCCGCGTTGCGCCATGCCGCACTCGCACCACGCATCGAGCTATGACCATGCCCACTATTGTGCCATGCTCGTGTCACCACGACGTTCAGTACCGAATGGCCACGCATCGCACACGCACTACCATCGTGTCCAACATCTCGCCGTCTCGTCGTCGTCTCATGCGTCGAGGTAAGCCCTACCGTTTGTCACTTCTATATCAGCGATCGAAGGCAAGTGAACCCCTTCATTTGTTCATCATGCTATAGTAATCTCTAGATATAATATATATTGATATATGTGTAAGTATAGATATTTTATACACACATCATTTGCGAAGTTAATGTCGAATAAGTACCATCATCGTAAATTTTAGTGTTTGAGACCCGACTCGGGTCGATTGCGGTGTAGTAATATCATATAGAAACTCATGAATTAATTTCGTGTTGATCAAGTAAAAGAAATCGACATTAAATGTCTGATAACCTTCTTCATTGTCAGACGCATTGAAGACTTGCTAGAATTTCCGCTTCTACGGTTGTCATCTTTCTTGCTCTTCCAAGGCTTGTCACTCTAAGAGTCCGGGGTAGACTTTTGCTTCGAGCGTTCCAATTTCTTGGTCAGGTCTTGAAATATTTTAAGGCCCGTAATGCATAGGAATGAGACCATCCAATTGCTGAGGTTCCTGATGAGGAGGCTGACAGATTGGTCCTGCTCTAACGGCGGTTCTCACTTGATAGTGGGATTGTGCCATCAGGTGATAAAGTCCATATTGCTTTCGTTCTTTCCCGGCTTGGTTCTCACAAGGGCAGTAATGGAAATTTTGTCGCTGACACTCATAAATCTTTGCTGAAACAGAGACTCCATTTGGGTGAAAGTAGTGATAGAACCGTCCGGTATGCTTGCGTACCAATCAAAAGCGACACTAGTTAGGCTGTTGACGAACTGATGGAAGAGGAGCGCATCATTGACACCTGTATTTCCGCATGATGGTCTAAAATAAGCAATATGTTGATTCACGTTTCCTGTCCCGTCGAATCTTCTGAACTTAGGGATGATATAACCACTAGGGAACTCGATCAGGTCATACTTTGCGGGATACGGCCGCTCACTACTGCCAATATCCTTTTGCGCCTCGGCTTCGGCGACCAATGTTTTAATTTTGCTGGTGACCAATTCCATTATCTAATATTATGTTAACGGAATGGTGCTATCTAGGGCCAAGGCATCCCTTGAAGTGGAATGTGGCCAGTTTTCGCGTGGCTCGCCTATACTCGGACCTAAGGGGACAGGCATTGGTTGCTTCGAGTCATTATCACCCTGCTCATGAGTGGAAACTTGCGCTTGATTGGAGGGCGTCCAGGCAATTTGAGCCGTGGGCTGCATCATGACATTCGTTAAGTTGTCGATTTTGGAGTAAAACTTGGCCATCTCTTTATCTTTGCTCCGGAGGTTTTTTCTAAGCTCTTGAAGCAGCTCCTGCTCTGCGGTCCTGGGGCGGAAAGTCGGTTCTTCCTTACTTTCTGAGCTTGACTCCGCATGGATAGAGGGGTCTTTCTACCTATCGGTCTCATCAAGAGGGCTTGCATCATCATGCGGAGGCGGTTGATCTTGGGAAGTGGCAACCACATTCAAGCCGGGTTGGGCTTGGAATACGGTGGTCCCATCCTTACTTTTGCTATGCAGGTTGTCGCTAGGACGCGTGCTTGCCATGTAGACCGTGTGGATAACACATCCGGCCGTCTTTTTATCATTGGCAGCTGATTTCGCGGACCACTGTCATGGCCCTTCTATTTCGGTAACGGACAATCGATTGAAGACGGTTGGCTTGACCAGGTTCTTGATTGGTGCTGGTGCTTCTTTTCTGGTTTTGCCCCGCTGCATTCGCGCCGCACAAAGCACTTGATAGACTCTTGAAGAGACGGTATCATGCTTTCTATGTTGGGGCTGGGACACGTCTCTTTATAGCATTGTTCGGGTTGCCGTTGTCTTGATTTCGGCGGTCATGGCATTTTCTAAACCCACTTCAGGGGTTCGAAGGATTTGCTGACTTTTAGGCCGACTCAGCTGTCGTCGTGACGTAACCCTGCTCTTGGAACCTCACAAAATTCCACCAGGCCGGAGTTTTAACTCTCTTGTTGGCTCTATATCTGAGCCGCTTCTGTCTCAATTTTTCTGTTTTGAGCACTTAGCAGGTTTCAGCTCTTTGGAAAGCTTCCGTAGACTGAGCGATGGAGAGCTTTGGAGATACGTCTGATTGTGCACTTGTCGGAGGCGTCGCCTGAGCCCTTCCACGATGTTTGATGATGCCCTTTGTTCCGATGGTCATGCCCCCAGCTGGAGCACCAGGGAGTCATTCGGACACTGTCTAATGTTTGGGTTGTGGTGCTTTAGTGATCACAACGTTTGGCCTCTTGTCCCTTGAGACCGGCTTGGCCACCTGGTTTGCCGAGATTTCCGCTAGATGAGCGCTTTCGGCATGGTAGATTATGACAGAACCAAATTGGCCGGGCGGTTCCTCCAACAGCCAATTGAGGCTTGCGGGGAGAACCACGAGAGTATTGATCTTGACCACGTACGGGATCGGGGTTACGTCGGAAGTTGAAGACACCGTCGTTGAAAGTTGATTACTGCATGAAAAAGCATTATTTCAGTACAAACATCAGCATATATGTTAAATGAGTTCGCATGAACGCTTGACTCGAGATATGGGAGGAGAGAAAGGTCCCACCAGGCGTGCTAGAATCTGTAGAGTGTTTTTTGTCACCCTATTGAGATCGGGATGCGCGTCGCTTGTCAGGCATAATACAGATTCCCCCCGCCTGGAGTAGTGGGGTTTAATGTTTTTGGGGATCTTAATCTCCGGCAGCCGCGGATTAATCTTCCGTTAATTACCCCTCGCTTTTGGAGCTAAAGAACCTCCGATTAACAAGTCAAACAGATCATGCGAATTCAATATGCAATACGTGCGTGTTTTCTTTGGGAACAAGATGAGTGCTCTTTTGGTTTATCGGGGGCCTCGCAGAGTTTTTACGGGGGTTCCGCTACCCGGACAGCGGGATGGGGGTCAAGGGGGTTAGTAGCACCCTTACGGGGTGCGGGATAGCGCCCCGTTAGAACTTTTTTTTCTGACGGAAGAGGTGACGAGTGTATATATGTCAAGTGTGCACTTAGCAAAGTGAGCACGTGGCAAGGTGTGCACATGACAAGTGTTCACTTGCCAAAATGCGCGCCTAGTAAGGTGCGCACTTGGCAAAGGGCGCACATGACAAGTGTGCTCTTGCCGAAACACATGCCTAGAAAGATGCGAGGGAGTGAAGGGAGCCAAAGAGTCTCGAATGTCCCAAAAATTCTAGTAAGGTGCGCACTTAGGGAAGTGCGCATCTAGCGAGGTGCGCACCTGGGAGAGTGCGCACTTGGCTCGGTGTGCACCCAAAGCGGTGCGCACCTAGCCAAATGGCAACCTAGCACGGAGTAAGTAGGGTCGAAACCCAATGAAGCAACATTCTAAAAATACCAAGGTTTTGACTTTTGAAGATCTAAAATGGCTATTTTCCTCTTTTTCGAAGGCTCCTGACGTGCACACTTAAAAAAAAGAAAGGAAGAGAGAAAGAAAGACTTGCGCACTAAAGAACAGCTCAAAACTCAAGATTGTATTTTGGTAATCAAGATTAACCTCTACTTAACAAATCATCATGGGGGGCTTTTTATAGGCTTACATCTTTTACATTTAGCCTCATGGCTTGTACAAAATTGGCTTTTGCCTATTTAATTAAAAAAACAAAAATTACATTTAATATTTTCTTTTTTCTTCTCTTTTGGCCGGTCCCTTTTCATGCTCGGGCTCGGGCTCGGGCCCACTTTGCTTTTTGACTTTGATTTTGGTTTTGACCTTGAACTTAAATTTGATTTCTGATTTTGGCAATTAGGTGTAATTTTCGACCTCAACAGACGGGTATCTTACCGCATTTGTAGGGGTGTAGGATTGTTCACACTCAGGCTATTCACACGACCGTAGAGAATTGTATTTCATAGGTGGCTCAATGAAATGCTAAAGTTCCTGGTTGATCTATCTTTCCATTTTCTGTGATGTTGATATCTGCTTGTGATATTTATCATGCCTGTGACGAATGGTTATATATATCTATATATAATAAATGCTGTATATGTTTTGCATCCGTGCTAGCCATGTCCATGCACTGCCGTAAGTTTAGTAACCTCACAGTGAATTCCCCGGACCCCGTGGCAAATGCGGATGGCATATATGTACATTCTATTATTGTTGTTTTCTGGTGTGATAGGAACTTAAATGATGGGACCGCATTAATTCTGACTAATGCAAAGAAACAAACCTAATATGATGTTGTTGGAACCAATTTTTCGAAAAGTATAACCGTATTCTTTTGCTTTGCATAGAGGTATTCGGGTAGGAATATCATGTACCTCATTCGATGAGAGAAGAGCCTTGATCCCTTCACGGGGATTTCGCTCTTAAGCAAAAGTTTGTGTTACTATAGATTACTCGGTTTTCTTCAAAACCACTTGTTTTAAAGAACGGAGCCTAAACCACTCCTTTTCAAAACTACTTGGCTCTTTCAACGATATCAAGTTCTTTACGTTAAAGGTTTTTCGCCAAAAACCATCCGTAACCCTCCGTCATTGCCTATAAGTAGTACTTAGTATTCGTGCTGCGTAAATTGACTGTGTCAAGACATAGTGTACGGTAGCTAAGTGGTGCTTATTTGTAGCATGCGATGCGATTGGTTAGGACAGTCGTGTAACCATGTTGACTGTATCAAAGATTATGCTGGTGGGTCTAAAGCAATCGAAATGACGGGTTGAACTTGATTTGCGACTTATGATATGTTGACCGTGTCAAGGTCATAAACCGTTAGGGGTAAAAATCATATCGGGAGTTTCAAACATAAAAGAAACTTTCCAGGTGTGTGCATACCTTTTGGAGTGTGGTAATTAGAGTGGATTCTATCTAGGTTATCACACGATGATAGTTGGGTCCCGATTCCCACTGATGAGTAGAATTACTCTTACGAGATATTTTTCACTTCACAAATAACTAACCTATTAGGTGTCTAGAAAGTGTTAACGGGGCCACGCCTCTGCGAAAACGGGGTTTAATTTAATTAGGTCCGTGCAAAAGCACGAGAAATCTCCCCCGGCGTACCAACACCCATTTGGATGAACAGTTAGCGAACTTGTAAGGTGTAAATGATCCTGACTAGTTCACCTTTTATGGTTTGAAGGAGAATTCGAGTAAATAGTGGAAGCCATCTTGATTAGATAAATTAAAAACCAATCTAATTTTACAAGAGTATACGCTAAGTGTTTCTTTTCTCTCTTTCTAGGTAGCAACCATGTCACGTCTTAATCAAGATAATAAAATGTATGATTTGACCGAACCGGCTTATTACACTGGGGTGGGGAACATCGGTTTGGCTCTAATTTATGATAACCGTCATGAGTATGAGTAAGAGAAAGAGGATTGCATGGAGTTTCACATGACCCTAATGAAGGAGAAGCATTCTAATGCATTTTCTTCGGGTGTATTTATTATTGAGAACTGTTTTTCGGTCAACCTACCTTCTGGGTATTAGATACCGGATCAGGATCTCATATCAGTAATTTATTACAGATATTGCGAAAAAGTAAAATGGTTGGACCGGATGATATGTTTCTCAGAGTAGGGAACGGAGCACAAGTTGATGCTGCTGCCATCGGCGAATATCACCTGGTGTTGCCAAGTGTATATATATATATATATATATATATATATATATATATATATATATATATATAACTTTGTTCTAGATAGAAATATCTGAACATTTACCTAATTCAGGTATTGGTTGCAGATGGTATATTATGTAATAGTATCTATGTTCTTAATCAAAACAAAGTTTTTAATATACAAAACACACACAAGAGGAAGAGTTCAGATGTGAGCGAAGCCTACTTTTGGTATTGTAGACTTGGTCATATCAATGAGAAAAGACTATCTAAGGAGCATAAGAATGGATATTTGGTTCCATTCGAATTTTCATCATATAAAACTTTTCAGTCTTGTTTCAAAGGAAAGATGACCAAAGCTCAGTTCACGGGACACTGAGAAAGAGCTACAGAGCTCTTAGGACTCATACATAATGATGTGTGTGGTCCATGTTGGATGTAGTGCCCTCAAGGCAATTATTGTAATTGTAGATAGATGATTATGATAATTGAGGGAGGACCTAAACAGGTAGAACAGTTTTACTCAAAATGATAGTATGCTATTTGATTTGTCTTTATCATTGATGTGTATACGTTTTACTTGTTATTACGTATCGCTAATACATAATGATGAAGCCCATAGGATTCTTGCTTGACTTCTAGCATTATGATAGCGATCATATACATGAGAGCCGGGTAGTTTATAAGCACATCCTTAAATGTTTCTAGTCGTGAGAGTATCGAGACTGGGCATCGATATTCCGGAATAGACTAGTATGTACATTTCTAGACCCCGATGAGGGGTGGTAGCCGGTCTCACAAGCCATTGGTGTTTTGTCACCTAAGATAGTATACAGGTGCTCACTGGAGGAGTATACACCGGACGGACTCGCCGAGAACTTTTAGATGCTATTATATTTATCGTCAAATGGAAGTTCTCAGGTGGCATGAGTACAGGTTAGTCTTTTGACCTAAGATCATCATTTGTTTCGTGTGAGTTCCCACTGTACTTAGATTACTATCCTACCATGCCTCAAAGGAGTCGTACAAGCAGGTTTTGGGTACAGTCCCGACTACATGGAGGAAGTGAGCGATTGTCAGTGATTCGTCTCTCCTAGTATTAGGAGTCAATGTCGTGCTGTGTACGGTTGGACATCATCCTAAATCTGTAGCCACAGTGGATGAGATTTACTGATAGGAGTTCAGTAGTTTCTCGGTTGGTGTTGAGCTTGACTCCGATACGACTTATTGGGTTATTAGGGGTCTGACGTTATCCACCCCCTAGACCCGGTATGTGATACCCTTAGACGAAGAGTGGATTGTATAGAGATTTTCATATTCAGGCTTAGTAGGGTGCGGAAGGATTGGATTGTCAATCTCCCTTTACCTGAGTAGCCGTTACGTACAGCTAGTGCCGATGACGTGCTTGTGGTTATGGATTTATCCAATAACTCACTGCCAGCGTATTGTTAAGTCTTTAGAGTCCCACAAAGAGGGTTTTCCCGGTTCAGACGATATGATGTAGATAACGTATGTTGGTATATACAAGTGTTCGATTAAATATGTGTATAGGTTACACGGACTTTAATCATACGGTTGATAATACCAGCCGGCTTTGGGTTAATCCGGATTATTAAATCAAGTTTTGATTTAATAATTTATATATATATATATATTTTTCCTAGTTTTATTGTTCACTATTCGTTTTCTCGCTCTTGGCTATTCGTATTTTTTTACAGATACATGTATATGTATTTCGATACGTATATCGCGTTGTATTCCGTATTTATATGGAATACTTCTAGAAGAAGGACACCTCATTTGTGAATACTCATTTGTGAATATTCATGGTAATGAGGTGGTATTAAGATGGTTGAGGAATGTAGAGAGAGATGGGCTTCATTTGTTTATTACAAATGGTTGTGATATTTTTTTTAGTGTGAAAAAATAATGAAGCCATTCTATTCTTTTCATTCATTTCAACCTTAGCTCATTATGTGTCATGGAAACCTCTTGCATGTCATAACCCGAAGGTATAGAATGTGACTGGCATTTCAATTACGAAACGTCTAAAGGCGTAACGTAATCTAAATAAGCCAAAACCCTGAAATCTAAACCGTTAAAAGAAAAAGAGTGAGGAAAGCTTATTTAAAGAAAACGATTTTAACAAAATAAGTCGCATTAAAATTTTTAAAAATATCAAATTTTCCAGAAAATTTCGGCAGAGTCTCCTTTGTAAATATTGGCCCCAAACGGGTACAATACACAATATGCATAAGTAAATAATAAATGCATCCCCAAGCGGGAGGTAGCTCTTCGCCAATGAAGGAATCACAACCACATGCGATATATATCATCAGAGAGAAAATAAGCATATAAAAGCACGAGGAAAATAAAATGTCCCGTCGGCTCAAGTGAGCATCGACATTAGAAAAAGAATACATACAAATCTCACAAACTCACCATCTAAGTCCAATGTATAACCGGTGGAAAATGGTAGGTAAGATAGATGGAGTATACTACATACAATAATAATACACAAAGTGGGAACCAAATATCCTCGCAACTTACCTACAAACAAACCGCAGGTCGATGCAAATGGAGTAGAGGAAGATAATACACCCGCCGCTACTATGCTGACGGGTAGGACCTGCAAAAAATATTGTGGCACAACGGGGGTGAGTTGCCAACTCGTGAGTAGTAAGTAATATCTAATAAGGCTATCGTAAGTATCAACGCAATTGCGTCACAACCTATATATATCAATATGATACGATGTACTAGGATGAATGCAACATGAATGCATAATCAAATACGAAATCTGAACATGTAAGGTATGAGAAAATCATTATTCTTATCTTAGAAAAACCTCTGTGCAATAAACCGAAGTATCATCAATGAAATCAACAGAAAATCCGTGTCAAGTATCGACACAATATATGTATATCTCAATATCTCAATGTCTCAATATCTCGATATCTCAATGTCTCAATATCTCAATGTCTCAATATCTCAATGTCTCGGGCTCCGTCAGTCCGAATCGGCCCATCTCATCAAATCTTACGACTATGGTCGGTATCCTCCGTGCCAGACATCACCGGTAGGTAGTCTGCCTCTGCCAGGCTCATCGTATATAACTCGAGTTTCTTGCCCCAGGGTACCATACCGGGCCCACCATGTACCCGAGACGTTCATCCTACTCCTCGAATCGGGTCTCAAAAACCAACAGAAATCAGGAAAACTCATGGTGGACGACACATACATCATATCACGAGAAAACCGCAACTTACATTTTTAAAATGGTAATAAGCTTATAAAATCCTTGCGGTTTTCCCCAAAATCCAAAAATCTCATAAGTACAGAAATCCTCAAGAAGAATCACAATATGTTAACATGTCGGTGATGATGGATGTTTATGATACGATAGTATATACCATGCGATATATGGCCAGAAGTTATGTATGAATCATGATGCAATGAGGTATGTATATATAACTAGCAATCCTACGTATCAATCTTGATGAAATGAATATACAACTACCAGTTTACATATCATATATGATGCAAATGTTTTAGATACTGATTCTAAGCAAGTTCTATAGTGTTCGTGACATAGCAATTACCAATGACGTGTGTGTTTGCATAAGTAGTGCACGTGCGGCATGAACCAATGGTAATTAAGTGTCCTATGAGATAATATCATATATATAAGATGATGCGATGCAATTTGGGATCAATGACTAGGAGACTACGCATATAAATACAAACAATACTAGTAATCCTAACTATCGGGCGTTTTGCGCCATCCAGACGATCCGCCTATAGATGTGTACATCTACTCACCGGGATGCCTCGGCTAATCTGATCCGATCATAGTCCTTCCTTTTCGCGCCACGTCCGACGTCTCTGCACCCGATTCTAGAATCGTACACAAATAAATAAGAGAATAGATATATAAATAGTCGCGGACACAAACAATACAAGTCAATCAACGCTAACTACCAGACGCGCACGCACTTGGTGCACAAAACGCGCTCGCAATAACGCCACAAACCACAACTATGGTCGCTATACATGAAAATCCCCAAATCTAGAACCCAATCATACAATCGCGCATTCACAACACACTAAATATTATTAGGAAATAGTATGTAGATCATTCCAACCTCAACTTAATTAAAATCTATTTATTCTAAAAACCTAGTAAGCAATAATTTACCATTTTAGTGCAAAACTAGATATTTTAACAAATCTAGTGGCCACAATGTTCGTTTAATATCTTAATTAGACTACACAATTATTAACTAAATTTTTAATCTCACCTATTTACATTAAACATGAAATTAGTGTGCAAGAATATTTAATTAGGATAATTTAAAAGTAACAATTAGCAAATTAACCACTAGATTAGATTTTGCAAGTCTTAAGATGTTAAACTACACATTGCAACCATAATCAAGTGATAAAAACCCTAGCTTGATCTCAAACCCTTCTCTATACAATTTCTAACTTGAAATTAAAACCATATTAATACCTAAATAAGTTTGATTTAAAGTAATAAATCAACAAGGTAACCATTGGCTAAGATTTATACCTCAACAATTTAGGGATCCAACTTGCAAACTTGCCATCAAAAATGTCATCTTGCTTCAAGATCCAAGCTAGATTAGGTCAAGAAATAATGGGTGAAGGTTTAACTATGAATTAGTGAGAGTTTGAGTGGATTTTTGATGGAAATTTGAAGATTTTTTGAAGTGGAAATGAGGAGGAGAAATGGGGAGCTGCTGCAGGTTTGGGGCTCGGCCAGCACAAGGAGAGGAAAGAGAGAGTAAGGTGTGTGTGTTTATGTGTAGAAACATCCCCCAATTATCACATCTATTAATTTCCTTTTATTAATTATTTAATTTTTCTAATTAACTTTATCCTAGAATTCTCTAGAACAATGGAGACAAATATAGAAAGAAAGAACATGTTATAAACTAGATTTTAAGTTGTCATGGTTCACTAATGTATACTTAACCCATTCCAACTTGTAATTTATACTAATTAAATGTATAAGTGAAAGCTTATAATAATATTTAAAATAATTAATTAAGGAAAATATTTAAGTAAACTAGCAATTTTTAAATGACTAAATAAATACCAAATACTATCAATTACATAGCTAAAATAGGTATATTTAAATCTATGTGGAAAAATAATTATAACTGAGTTTTACGGAAAATACGGGTTATATTACCGATTATCGGAAAATTCACCTAAACGATTTTTAAAACGTTACAATCTTCCCCCTTTAAAGAAATTCGGTCCACGAATTAAAAATCTAACTACACGTATCCTTGAAGAGATGAGGATATTTCTTCCTCATCTCGTCCTCGGCTTTCTACGTGACCTTTTTGTTCGGCCACGCCAAAGAATCTTTATGGACAGTATGATCTTAAATCTCAGTTTCTCCACCTGTTGATCTAGAATGACTGTTCCCCTCCGAACGGCGGCCAAGACGACGTGAAGACGTCTTGCCTGAGATTTGGGGCAGATGCTATTTGGTTTTATCCGTCCACCTCTCCGAAGATGCCAAGTTGATTTATGACACCGTATATCGGAAGTTTAGACGGATGTGGCCGATGTAGCAGACTTCATCAGATCCCCCCTCGCTTGAGGGGCTTTTGATTGTGGGGACGCTCTTCCCTGCAGGCGCAAGCCCCTGCAGTTAATTACGCTACCGCATCGCGGTAACAACTTTCTCCTTCTCCAGAATTTCACTTCGTGTCGTGGGTGTTTGTTTTGTTTGTGGTTGCCCGTGGATTGTATACGGAGACTAATTTATGTCGTCGCCCGTAGGACGTGGATTAGTCCAAATCCGTATTTTCTTAGATTTGGATTTGGTGTTTTGGTTTGAGAATACGTTAGCCATATTTGAGGCTAAGATCGACTCGAACGTTTGTTAAGGATACGTTAGTCCAGTTTGAGACTAAGATCAACTTAACGGGATCATTTAGATCCGACAAAAGAGCATTTGGGCTCTATTGCTCCAGTTTAAGGACATAGCGGTCCGTTGCATGCATGGCCGTCGGACCCATCACCTCTCTGACGTCATTGAAGGATTACAACGATAGGTGTCAGAGGAGTTCAGAGATGTACCCTTGAACCAAAGTCGATTGAAGGGGATCTATAGTCCAATTTGGGACTAAAGTCTGTTTGAAGGTTTAAGGATACGTTAGCCATATTTGAGGTTAAGATTGACTTAAACGGGATCGTTTAGATCCGACAAAAGAGCATTTGGGGGCTCTATTGTTCCAGTTTGGGGACGTAGTGGTCCATGTTCCAGTTTAGGGACATAGAGGTCCATATTCCAGTTTAGGCACATAGAGGTCCATTTTATGTATGGCCGTCGGGACCCATCACCTCTCTGACGACGTTGAAGGATTACAACGACAGGTGTCAGAGGAGTTCAGAGATGTACCCTTGAACCATGTTTAAATTGATTTATGAGAGCAGCCATGCTCAGTCAATTTAATTTGAGGACTTACGGCCAGAATTGGGCTAAGTCCAATTGATAATGTTCAACATTTTTATTTATATTTAGCCTAGTTGGCCTTTATTAGGGCTCTGCCCCTGTTAATAATGCACTGCATTTTATTTTGGCCTGTTAGGCCTTTTAAGTTGGGCTCTGTCCCCTTTTTATAATGCAGAGCATTTATTTTAATCCATTGGGCCTCTTAATTAGGCTCTGCCCTTTAATAATGCGCTGCATTAATTAGTTTGACAGAGCGCCACGTGGCTTGTCAGGCGCTTTGCGCCAATTGAGGAGCGCAAGGTGCAAGTCCATGTGGAGGTGACACGTGTCACGCTCCGGTGAGCGCAAGCGCAGTGCGCTGCGCTGTTGCGCTGCTGACACGTGGCGCGCTCTGGTGAGTTGCGCCAATTCATGAGAGCAATATTCTGTTTTAAAAGCGCATAGCGCAGATCATTACGGGGCTGACACGTGGCGCTCTCTGGTGGCTTGCGCCAACCCGAGAGCGCAACAGTGCAGATTTTGCAAGTGCAGGGCACTGTTTTATTATTTTGATCAATTTTAGATCAAAGAAAACAAATTTTCTTGTTTTCAAAGAACCAGTGGTTCATCAAAAGGCAATGGCTTTATTATTATTATTATATTTTTATTGAAGATCTTTGATTTTGTTCTTAGATCAATGATCTTTTTAGAAGAAATTCTTCTTTTTATAAAGGTTTTACCTTCTTTTTCCTTTCTGAATTCTTCTCAAAATTCTTTAGAGGAGTTCTCTCTTTGTTTCTGTGTTTTTGTCTCTCTGTGTTGTGTTTTTGGATTGGGGTCTAGGGGCCTTTATATAGTGCCAATTAATTTGTTAAATTAGTTAAAGAGATCTCTTTCTGAGTGATTTGGGGATTTTTCCCCATCGTTGGATCTTTGATCCAAGGGCTTCTGTTTTACAGAAGACAATTTTCTTGTTTTTAACAAAATTGAGAAAGATTTTTCTAGAATTTTTCCGCTTGGCGCAAGCGCACCTGCGCTGCCACGTGTCGCGCAGCGCAGAGCGCAGCGCAACTGTGCTGCCACGTGGCGCGCAGCGCAGAGCGCAAGTTAGCTGAAGCGTTGCTTCTTTAATTTTTTAATTTTTTATTTTAATTTTCAGAACAGAGCCTTGCTCTGATTGGGGGAAATGAAGCGTTGCTTCGTTTCCCGTCTTAGAATTTGATCGGAGTTTTGCTCTGATTGGGGTAAACAAATGCCCCCCCACCGTTGCGCTTACGTGGCCCTCCAAACGTGAGCACAGCTGTGGCAGAATTCCAACCGTCGCGGCAACTCTTGGAAGTTGAAAGGGCATTTGATGCCTATAAATAGGACCTTTGGTCCTCCACAGATGATCATCATCTTTTAAGATTTTTACTTTCAAAACTTCACAGCTTTGCTCTTGCCTTCAAGAATCCCAAGAGATAGAATTTCTTTTAGAAAACACTTTTTAGGTAAAATTTTTAATTAAATTAAATTAATTTTCATTGATAGAGCCTTGCTCTCAATAGATCCCTGATCCAAAGAAAACCCATTTAGGGTTTCACTTAGTAGAGATTTGCTCTAAAGGGGTTTAAAGAGAACTAAGGAGAACCCTATTAGGGTTCCATTAATAGAGCTCTGCTCTCTAAAAGATTTTTCTTGCATTTTCTTAATTCATCAATGGAGCTTTGCTCCTTCCAAACCATACAGAAGAATTCTTAGGAGTTTTTCATGGATCTTGGAGTTTAAAGATGGCCTTTTATTCTTCGATGAATTATATCGTTTTGCTTAATCAGTCTTTCTAATAATTTTGTTGATTCTCTTTTACAAAAACAATGGACGCCCACATGTACGATCTCGACGAAATTATCTCTTACGGGGACATCCGCCGACTCGGCCATTCTCAGAATCGAGAGTTTACCAACGCCGAGTATACTGAAGTCATGAGTCGCTTCGACGCATACAATGGCCAACTGCTTCCTCGGCGCTCCCTTCTCCTGAAGCTTATTGTGGGAGCAATTTGAGAAGCGCTTCCTCTATTCTGTACTGGTGTGCCACTTGGGGTATTGGATGCCGCCGAGGATAAGGTGCACTCGGTGTATCTGATGAGCCTAATCTCAAAGAGGAGGCGAGATAACCTTATCGATCTTCTGCACCAAGCTTTTCAACAGTCCGCAATACTTGCTGCCTATTGGAGGGAGGAGGACATCAGTGGGGATCCCGACGCTCGCGAAAGGAAGCACACTAGGATGGTTCGCCAGGCTTGGAAAGTCTTGGACAAGGTTACTTTTGAGTTCCTCAATCCATGTCCTGGATTTGAGATTTTTCCATTGTAATCATTTGGATAATATCTTTGTTTATTGCCTTTATTGATGTAAAAACTTTCCAAGTATGAATGACAAATCTTTTGCCTCCTTCCTTTTATTTTCTGCTTTGTTACTGGCACATTCTTTAAATAAGCATAGCCTGTAAGCGATATAGAACATTATGTCTTGAACATCTTGGGGAGTAGTGATGGCTTAGGAAGCAGGTTCAGGTCTGCTACCTAAGGCTTTTCAACTTTATGAGCCGTGAGGGTCTCATAAAGACTTTTCTCCCTACGAGTCGAGAGGATCTCGTAGGTGTATTTTCTCCCTAGGAATCGTGAGGATTCCTAAGTGCGTTTTCTCTTATAAGTCGTAAGGATCTTATAAGAGAATTTTCCCTCTTATGAGTCGAGAGGACCCGTAAGCGGTTGTTTCCCTCCTTATCGAGGTTCGACTTTGGAGAGTGAGACCCGTGGATAGTATGCAAGAGACCGTTTTGGGCCGACTTGTAGGATCCCATTGCTCAGGAAATAAGTTTTTTTTAATCCCTGCTGCCTAAGGCTTTACCTCACTTGTCGAGACGAATCGAGTAGTTCTCGCAAAAAACATCAATTTCCTCACGAGTCGAGACGAATCGAGCATTTCTCGCAAGAATATCCTAACGTCACAGTTAACCTCTGCTCTTTACGACAGAAGTCCGTTAGGGTCTGTGGTACTTAGGGTTTTGGCCTTCGTACCGTCGCATCAGCTGATATATTCCTCGATAGGCAATCGTGCTGTTCGAGTAACCCTGCGACTGTCGTGTCTCTGATCCCTTCGGGGGCTGGACAAGACGTCTTCAAGTAATCTTCCAGGTAATCTTACCGTCAGAAAAGCAAGCGTTAGGAATTTTGCCATGCCGCTTTTTACTTGAGGTTAGGCTCATTTTAGAGAGCCCCGATGAGTCATAACCACTCCGTGCTGGTGTGGGATGATCTCCGATAGTCTTTCAGGTTTTATGTGAGTTGCTGTCAAGACCCTGAAGGTAAGAATTTGGCCTTCGCTTCGTTTGCTGGCATTGCGTCTGCTGTATCGAGACGCATGCCACGGTTGTCTCTAGGTTGTTGGTGAACCGTAGAGGTTTGGAACTAGGGATTTTACCGTGGCTCTGTTTGTTTGATTGTCGCGTCTGAACCCTGCTGGAGGAAGAACGCTGGGGTGACATCTCGTCTGCTGCATCGAGACGAAAGTCGAGATGGTGACCACTCCGCACTGATGTGAGATGATCTGCGATGGTCTTTCAGGTTTTGTATGAGTTGCCGTCAAGACCCTGAAGCTAGGAATTTGGCCTTTGCTTCGTTTGCTGGCATCGCGTCTGCTGTATCGAGACGGATGTAGCGGTTGTCTCTAGGTTGCTGGTGAGCCGTCGAGGTTTGGAACTAGGGACTATGCCGTGGCTCTGCTGTTTGATGATGTTGCGTCTGCTGTGTCGAGGCGAACGTCGAGATGGTAACCGTTCCGCACTAGTGTGAAATGATCTCCGGTTGTCTTTCAGGCTTTATATGACTTGCCGCTAAGACCTTAAAGCTAGGAATTTGGCCTTCGCTTCGTTTGCTTTGTCATGTCCGAATCCTGTTGGAGGAAGGACACTGTTGTTAACATTGCGTCTGCTGTAACGAGACGAATGCTGAGGTGGTAACCATTCCGCACTGGTGCAAGATGATCTCCGATTATCTTTCAGGCTTTATATAACTTGCCGTTAAGACCCTGAAGCTAGGAATTTGGCCTTCGCTTCGTTTGCCGGCATTGCGTTCTCTATATCGAGATGAATGTCGCGGTTGTCTTTAGGTTGTTGGTGAACTGTCGAGGTTTGGAACTAGGAACTTTGCCGTGGCTCCGCTGTTTGATGATGTTGCGTCTGCATCCTGTTGGAGGAAGAACGCCGAGGTGACATCTCGTCTGCTGTATCAAGACGAACGTCGAGGTGGTGACCACTCCGCACTGGTGCAAGATGATCTCCGATTGTCTTTCACGCTTTATATGACTTGCCATTAAGACCTTGAAGCTAGGAATTTGGCCTTTGCTTCGTTTGTTTTGTCATATCCAAATCCTGTTGGAGGAAGGACATTGTTTTTGACATTGAGTTTTGCCATCACTCCGCTTTACTGACCATGGGGTCTTTTGTTGACGTTGTATCTGCATCTTGCTGGACTACGAAGGAACGCCTTTGTCGATTCTTAGGCTGTAGATATTGCCGTTAAGATTTGGAACTAGGGACTATGCCATGGCTCCGTTTCATTGCGACTCTGAGGTTAGTTGTTGACGTCATGTCTGCATCTGGTTGGAGTGAGGAGAAACGCCGTTAGCAATCTCTAAGTTGTCGATATCGACGTCGAGACCCTGAAGCTAGGGATCTTCTTTTGCTCCGTTTGTTGACATCGTGTTTGAAATATTGCGACAAATGTCGAGGTTATCTCTAGGTTGTCTATGAACCGTCGAGATTGGGCTTTGCTTTCTGGTGGAGCCTGTTGGGAAGGTATGGTTCCCTTTTTGTTTGTGCTCCTGGATTGTATACAGGGATCGATGTGATCTCACCTGTAGGGCGAAAAGTTTCATTCTTTCATTTTTTTTATATTATTGTTTTATTTCCGCGATGCTCTATCATTTCAGCTTTTATATCGCGAAGGTCGCGATTGCCCAATCATTTCGGCTAATTTTCGCGGTGCCCAATCATTTCGGCTATTTATTTTATTTTTACTCGCTGTTTTTTTTTTGCGAGTTGCCCAATCATTTCGGTTATTTTGTGTGCATACGTTTTTACTTGCTGCTTTTTATTGCAAGTTCCCCTATCATTTCGGCTATTTCATATGCATGTATGGCTCGCTGATTTTTCTATCGCAAGTGTGGAACTTGGAATCTTGATACCAATCCCAGCATCAGCATCGCTACAACTGGGATATTGCCAGGAGCGAATCATTATTTGCCATTAAAGGGTTTGGAATTTGATACCGGTTTAGGCATTAGCATCGCTACAACTGGGATATTGCCAGGAGCGAATCATCATTTGCCTCTATCAATGTTTGAACAAAGGTGGCTTAGTAAACAGGGTTAGGATCCTGTCGACTAAGGCTTTTGACTTCATCAGCCGTAAGGGTCTCACAAAGGTATTTCTCCCTACAAGTCGTGAGGATCTTGTAGGTGAGTTTTCTCCTTAGGAATCGTGAGGATTCCTAAGTGCATGTTCCCCTGTAAGTCGTAAGGATCTTACTAAAGGGATTTCTCCTTATAAGTCGAGAGGACTTACACGGGCTGTTCATCGTGCAAACATATCCCTAGTCACGGATGGGGCTTTGTTAGTATTCACGCCCGTGGATTGTATACAAGGGCCAGTATGAGCCGCTTGTAGGGCAATATCGAAGGTTATGGGAGTTGCTTAAGAACAGGTTCAGGCTTTTGTAACTTAAGACTTTCAAATCTTATGAGCCGTGAGGGTCCCATAAGAGAGTTCTCCTTACGAGTCGTGAGGATCTCGCAAGTATAATTTCTCCTTAGGAATCGTGAGGATCCCTAAGTGTGTTGCTTCCTTGTGAGTCATAAGGATCTCACGCGGGTGGTTTCTCCTTACAAGGTCGAGAGGACCCTATAAATGTCCTTTAACGAGGTTGCGCCCTTTCGGGTTTTCACAAACACTCGCCGGCAGTCCTGCTGTTTTTACTCACGGAGCCCTTTCGGGTTTTCATCCGTGCCCATTTTGCTTATGGAAATACCGTTTATTTTTTTATTTATTTATTTATTTTTATTATTTATACTTTTTTTTACGAGGTCGCGCCCTTTCAAGTTTTCACGAATACTCGCTGGTAGTCTTGCTGTTTTTACTCATGGAGCCCTTTCGGGTTTTCATCCGTACCCTTTTTGCTCATGGAAATACCGTTTATTGTTTTATTTATTTATTTTTATTTTTATTTTTATTTTTTTTTATATTCATCTCGTCAGCCTAAGGATGTTGCGGTAGTAGTTTAAGGACGTTTCGGTCCGTTTTTAGTTTAAGAACGTTTCGGTCCGTTGTTAGTTTAAGGACGTTTCGGTCCATTGTTAGTTTAAGGACGTTTCGGTCCGGCATTAGTTTAAAGACGTTTCGGTCCGTTGTTGCCACACTTGAGGCGAATATCTAGTTTACTGTCTTTTCGGTCTATGGGGCTTTCCCTATGACTGAGCATGATGCCCCTGTTCATATCATAATATTGCATTTTATATTCCCCATTCTTATGCGTTCTATAAATAAACAGGTGCTTTTGTCGCATGTCTGCTACATATTATAGGATACAGGTTCTTGGAGCGAAAACAGTGAAAAAGACAAAAGATGATACATAAGAGGGACTTTTGACCAACAAGTAGAAGGATCCTAGTCAAGCCTAGACAAAGAACAATTCACAATTGTACAAGGCAACGCATGGTCCGAAATGTCAAAGGAAACAGTTAAAAGACCACTACAAGTTTCACTGAAAGATCTGGAGAAAACACAGAAACCAAATGAAGAAAAGAACTATAGAAATAAAGAGCCCAAAGCATATAGAATGAGCCAAGAAAAATTCACCAGATGAACTCATCAAAGGGCCACGGAACCGCGGCCCCACCCCCACTAATGCCGCGGTTCCGCGGCCATATGACGCACGTGTCGGTGCAAATTTCTTCTGACGGTGCGTTGGTGCGTAGGTTGGGATTTTTTGTGGGCATATCTGTAATAGCACATGCGCGAGAATTTGTAACCCTAGTTTTCCTATTTCCTTATAAATATGTAATCAAAATACTGTAAAAGGGATGCCTCCTTTCAATGAAATAAAATTCAGAATTAATTCAGTGGGAAGAGCATCGTTTCTGTAAGTTTTTATTTTTAATTTCTGCCTTAGTTGATAATTTAATTATTGCCCTAGATCTAATTAATCTTTTGCCCTAGTTTAATCTTGTGTAGAACCTTTTAATCTGCAGTAGATAATTAATCCTTTAGATCTTAAAAAATTCACATAATAAAAATGCTATTTTTACTAGATCCCTAATGAGCGAGTAATTTCCTCGCTTTTTAAGGTTAGGAATAAGGGAGGGGTTGAGAGATGAATATCTCTCATCTCTTTCAAGCCCAATAACTTGTAACACTAGAACTTCATGCACACATGCATGATCTGCTCCCTACGGCACCCTACTCACGAGGTAACGGTGAAACCGTAGTATAAAGGACCGGACATGCATGACTTCCATGAAGGTTATAGCAATTAGTAGGAAAGGACGGACAAGGATTTAGAGGAAAAAACTTCGTTTCTTCCCAATCATCCTAATCCCCTTTACTAATAATTGTTATAACTTCTAAAAGATTTAATCGAGAGCATTGAAAGAGGTATGACATTAAATCTTATCAAACTTCACCTTAGACCTAACCCTAGCAAGTTTCTTAACCATCGCACAACTTAGTTCTTATTTTAGATTAAATTAAAAGACCAAACACCCATTTGAATCAGCTCGTAAGAACACTTAGGAAAATTACACATCCCTGTGGACCGACCCGTACTCACCGGCTAGCTTCATGCGACGCCGTTCTTGATTGCGGTAAATATTTTTGATCGTTAAAATCCTACACTAATCAAATGGCGCCGTTGCCGGGGATGGCGTAAAATTTCTTTTGTGTAATTTCGGGTTGATATAAATTTTAAAAATCATAAAAATCTGAAAATAAAAAAAAGTATAAAAATATTTTATCAATTTTTATCTGTTTGAAGGGTTTTATTGTTTGAATCTTGCAGGAACAGCGAAGAATCTCGGATCTGGAAATTTACAGAGGGCAAAACAGAAAAAGGTATATCAGAACAGAGGGCAAACTCGACAACAGAATAGCACAATTTTTACAGAGCCCTGATCCCACTACTCACCGCCCTTCCGCGGCATAAGTGCTCTCTGAACCGCGGTTCCGCCGCAGTCCTGCCACGTCAGCTGCTCAATTTTGCATGGTTTGTCTTCTCCTTCTCCCTTCTGCAACCTACAATATATCCTTTTGCGAAATTTTCTGCAGGATTTCTTTGCGCTAAAAATCTTCTCTCCCCTTCTAAATAACAGATTTTCTGCAGGTTTCTTTGCGCCGCGCTTAAAAAATTGATTGCAAGTGAATTTAATGTTTTGCATAATTTAATCGGACTTTAAGGGGCTATTGACCAAACTCAGATTGGGTGGGGATTTCATTATCCTTCCCAGGACCCCAGAAATCACTTTAAAGCATTTGCATTGACCACTCTTAAATTAAAAAATATTAGACTCAGCCCTAAGGATGTCGCGCTCTTTAGGACAGATGACTAGTATATGCATCAGCCGTTTATCCTAACCTGACTTTGCGGTGCCTAGACAAGTGTGTCAAAGGCTATTGGTTTTTAATTAGGCCCACTACTGTGGTTCCTTCCCACTTACCTGGCACTTACCTGGCCGCAATTGGCGGTGAAGAGGCGGTTTGAGGTCCTATCTAACCCTTTGAAACAGTTAGGAGCTGTCTAGCTGACCTAGGTGACCCTAGATCTAGGCCTGATTGTGCATGTGTGGTTGATACATTTGTGTCACAAGTCTCTTTTCAAAAAATTCTCTTTGCGAAACTCTCACATAAAAAAATAAAAAAAAAAGAAAAAGAAAAATCTTTTCAAAACTTGCAACTTGTCGCTAAAGGAATCTAGCACCTCACTTACACCACTTCCTTTCATTGACGTTATCTTACCTCCACATTCTGTCTTTCATTTTTTTTCTGACTGCACTACCCCTTTAGTGTATGTCACTTTGGACTTGGGACACTAGCGCCCGATTAGTCCGTGTTTCGTTGGTACCGACCGACGAACCCTTCGACACCGAAGTCGACATTCCGTCAACGTTCTTACCTCCACCTTCAAATTCTTTCTCCGAAGGCATGTCGGGATTCAACCCCAACAATACCTTACCGACGGGAATGATTCCACCTCCGTTAGGTGCGAATAATCCGAATCAACCGCCTGTTGAAGTGCCCGCACGAGTTGTGCTCCAGGATCTCTTCTACCCTATCCGCACCTCTTTACCCACCTGTCTTTCACCCCCACCGGCAAATGGGGACAATTTTGAAATAAAACCACATTTCATCAATATGCTGCCAAAATTTCATGGTTTGGAATCTGAAAATGCTTATATCTTTATCAATAAATTCCAAAATGTTTGCGCTATGTTGAAAACGACCCAATTAAGTGATGACGCTATAAGGCTAAGGGTCATTCCTTTTACCTTATGTGACCCAACCGAGAAGTAGCTATACAGTATCGCATCACATTCCATTAGAAATTGGGACGAGTTTTTGAAAGCTTTTCTTAAAAAGTTCTATCCTCATCACAAAACTGCTAGAATCCGTAATGAGATTATACAATTTTCACAGCTTCCTTCCGAACCATTTTGGAAGTGTTTCGAGAGATTTAAAGACCTACTCTTTCAATGTCCTCATCATGGGATCGAAAGTTGGCAACTTTGCCAAACATTATACGAGGGATTAAACTCGGCAACGAAGCAGTTGCTAGAAACCATCTGTCAAGGTCACTTTCTCTCCAAATCTAGTGAGGAAGCATGGCAGTTTCTTGAGGATCTTAGTGAACAAACAATTCAGTGGGAGAGTACCAAGACCACATCATCTTCTTCTAGTGGTCAATCTAGAGTAGGCATACATCAAGTAGAGATGTCAATTGCTATGAAGGCCGAGATGGCCGCTCTTACGAAAACACTAGAAGCGATTGAGACCAAAATATCATCGTCTTCTCCTGCCCCTGTTGTGCCTCCACTAACTGTTTGTGCTTGTTGCTCGAGTCCATCACATCTCACCGAAGAGTGTCCTTACAATGCATCTACTCAAGGACAGGATCAAGTCAATGCTGCCTTTCAGCAACGATAGAGAAACGATCCATACTCTTCGACGTACAATCCGGGGTGGAGGAGTTACCCAAATTTCGCTTGGAACCAAAATCAACAATTCCAAGGAAATAACAATTTTCAAGGGCCTCCTCCACAACAACAACAAGCACCTCCACAAACTCAATTTCAATAGCAACCTTTCCAACAGCAACCTTACCCTAATCAAGTGAACAATTTTGTGCCTAACAATTCTTACGCGCCAAACAATTTTGTTCAACCTAACAATGACAAGGTTAGCTCGCTCGAAAGAAGTCTAGAGGCGTTCCTAAAGCAATCTACACAATCTACAGCTAGATTGGAGACTTCTATTCAATCTTTGGTGCAAAACAGTGCCTCACACGATCAAAGCATAAAATCTATTGAAGCACAAATTGCACAACTCAATGCAGCTTTGAGCGAGCGCGAAAAAGGAAAGCTCCCATCTCAACCACTGCCCAATCCCGGTCACGCACATGTTGCAAATCAACAGCAAACTCATAACGTAAACGCTGTGACCATGTTGAGATCGGGAAAAATGTTGCAAAACAATGTGGGTATTCACGATGACACCCCTGCCGGTGGTTCTTCTTCACCTTCTTCTTCTTCATTAGAGCCTGTTCTCCATCATTCACAAGGCTCTACTCCTTCTAGCTCGAACGGACCCACTTCTCACAACATGAACACATCTACACGGGGTTCCGTTCCAACTCAACAATCTGATCCGCAAAAATTGGACTCAACAACATTTCAAAATGCTCCTTTTCCAAACCGGTTGAGATCCAATAAACCATCTCCACAAATGGAGAAGATTGTTGAGCTGTTCAAACAGGTTAGCATAAATATCCCTCTTTTGGATGCGATCCAACAAGTTCCTTCATATGCAAAAATCTTAAAGGACTTATGCACCAAAAAGAGGAAGTCACAAGTACTAAAGAAAGTTTTTGTGGCTAGTGCTATTAGCGATGCTCTTGTCAATTCTTTACCCCAAAAGTAAAAGGACCTCGGTTGTCCTACTATTTCAATAACAATTGGAGACAAGAACATCAATAGAGCACTACTAGATCTTGGTGCCAGTGTCAATTTGCTACCTTATTCTGTGTACGAGCAATTAGGCATTGGAGAGCTTAAGCCCACTCACTGTACTCTCCAAATGGCTGATCGATCAATCACCCATCCAAGGGGTGAGCTAGAGGATGTGTTGATCAAAGTTGGGGAGTTCATATTCCCCGTTGATTTTATTGTTATGGACACACAACCTGTTGCCAACTCACGGAACCAAATTCCGGTGATCCTCGGTCGACCATTTTTGGCCCCTTCCAATGCCGTAATAAACTGTCGCAATGGCTCCATGACTCTATCCTTCAGGAAGACGTCTAGTGAGTTCAATATTTACAAGTTAGGAAGTCTGCCCCCCGTGCCTAATACTAGTACACGAGAAGTTTGCTCTATTCACGAAATCACGCCTGAGGACTGCGAGTTGGAAAGATTCTTGTTTGATGAGAACAGTTTTGACGCCACTAATGCGTCCCTCCTTGAGCCTACCACAGTTGACACAACCGATATTGATTATGAAAGTTTCACTTTTTCGGATGACGACGACTCACAGCCCGAATATGAGTCTTTTGAATTTTTGGATGAGTTAGTTGAACCATCCGAATCGGTTATTTGCAGTGATTTCGAACCTGTGTTGGAGTCCTTTGAGTTCGAGGTAGATTCCGCAATGATTCTTTCGCCTCCGAAACTCGAACTCATGTCCTTGCCGCCTTACCTTAAATATGCTTACATAGGTGAGAATGAGACCTTTCCCATTATAATATCAGCCTCTCTAGCCTTCGAGCAAGAGAACGCTATTTTAAAGGTCTTACAAGATAGGCGGCAAGTTTTCGGTTGGACTATGGCGGACATCGAGGAGATTAGTTTCCTCATAATTGAATATCATATGCAATTGATGGATGATGCCAAGTCAATAAAGGACCCACAGAAACATTTTGGGGGTATTGTGGTGAGTCAACCTCCTCCTTTAGAAGTTGAACCATCCCCATTTCTTTTAATAAGCTATGAGAATGCCAATATTCCACTGACTGCTGATCATTCTCATTCTCGTTTTGATTCATCACCACCTCCTATCTATTCACTTCCACACTTTCCATACCACCACTTCTATCTTCCCCAATTCTTTTTAGATCGGTAGAACATCTTCTTCCACCAACCGATACTCTTTACAGATAAATTTTTCGACTGGTTGGTGTTGACGTTTGGTCTATGCAAAGTTTGGCAGTAATGTCTAATATTGTTTAAATGAAGTTTGGGGGGGGGGCTTTCTGTATATATTTTTCTTTTAACAATAAGATCTTAAATAAACAGGGAAGTGCCGGAATTTTAACCTTCTTGGTATAGCATGACAGTGAGGACACTGTCCAGTTTAAGTTTGGGGGTATGCTCGGTACGTCTTCTTCCTTCGCATTCATTTGTACATATTTTTGCATTTGCATACTTATTTTAAAAACCCATAAAAATTGAAAATTTTCAAAAATTATAAAAATTATTGTATTCAATTTTGACCATATTTAACTTGAGTTTGACAAATAGGTTAACTGGCTAAGAACAACTAGATCTTAGACTTAGTAAATTAAAAATCCTAAAAATAACCTTCTTTAAAGATTAACGGTAGAAAGTATATGTCTTTGTAGTTTATTTAGAAATAGGAAAATTTTGAGTTCACTTTTTGGGCTAAGTTGAAATAAAGGAAAAATATTGATATTCTTATTAAAGTATAAGTTTGAAAAATAACTCCTAGCTTAAGTCTATATTCTGAAAATGTATACCCTACAAATTGCACAATCACGCATCTTGAAACTTGGAATAGTAGAAGAGACCTTGAAATGCTCTTGTCTAAAGTCCTTAGTACGAAGAAAATAAAAAAAATGTGTGTGAATAAAAAAAAATGAACAATGGTCTTTGTGATTACTTAAGGATGCAAAAATAGAAAAAATATTTAGCGAGGGTGCTTCATCACCTAGTGCCTTAGACCAACTGGTTTGGGAGTCACTGCTAAAAGCCTTAGGTGTTGCAAGACTAGGAATTACGCTTTAAAGTGCAAACATATCTTGTAATCGGTTGTTGGTACCTCAAGAAGTATTAACAGTCACATGAAGGATGTGTAAGCAAAAATTCATTAAGAATTCACCAGTTAATTAGTACTTTGGACAACGGACAAGGGTATGATTGCTTGATTTGAATTTCCAAGTGTAGGGGTGATTTATACACACACGTGGGGATATATGATTAGAGTTGAGATAAAAGAAAGGAATGAAGAATAGAACTTGTATCATTAGTGGAGTTGATAGAAAAATTCCTAAATGGAGATGGAACCTTAGAAGGAAAACTTAAGAAATGCCGAAGGCTGAATGAGTCTATCGAACATATATAATCTTAAATTAAATGATGAGGAAGTGTGAAGAA
Organism: Agapanthus africanus; assembly: GCA_030015575.1. Taxonomy (NCBI): domain Eukaryota; kingdom Viridiplantae; phylum Streptophyta; class Magnoliopsida; order Asparagales; family Amaryllidaceae; genus Agapanthus; species Agapanthus africanus. The sequence continues at coordinate 132,349,479 of CM057337.1, forward strand.
TATGGGTGGATAGTTTACAAGTCGACGATAATAGAATTCCTTGTTAGAAAACCTAATTGGAGAATTAAAGTTAAAAAGCCAAATTGATAGGATTTTGTGGGTGTAATCCGCTGAAAACCCTCAGGAGACAACACTCCTCCTACTAGGGACACCTAGAGGTTTAACGACTTGTTGCACGAGCTCAGTGCAATCGCGTTTCCCTGCGAAAGTGCGGTTAGGTTTAATCGAGAATAAAATAATAAGTTTGCTCGAGGACGAGCAAAAGATAAGTTTGGGGGTATTTGTTCATATCACAATATTGCATTTTATATTCCCCATTCTTATGCGTTCTATAAATAAACAGGTGCTATTGACGCATGTCTGCTATATATTACAGGATACAGGTTCTTGGAGTGAAAACAGTGAAAAAGACAAAAGATGATACAGAAGAGGGACTTTTGACCAACAAGTAGAAGGATCCTAGTCAAGCCTAGACAAAGAACAATTCACAATTGTACAAGGCAACGCATGGTCCGAAATGTCAAAGGAAATAGTTAAAAGACCACTACAAGTTTCACTGAAAGATCTGGAGAAAACACAGAAGCCAAATGAAGAAAAGAACTATAGAAATAAAGAGCCCAAAGCATATAGAATGAGCCAAGAAAAATTCACCAGATGAACTCATCAAAGGGCCGCGGAACCGCGGCCCCACCCCCACTAATGCCGCGGTTCCGCGGCCATATAACGCACGTGTCGGTGCAAATTTATTCTGACGGTGCGTAGGTTGGGATTTTTCGTGGGCATATCTGTAATAGCACATGCGCAAGAATTTGTAACCCTAGTTTTCCTATTTCCTTATAAATATGTAATCAAAATACTGTAAAAGGGATGCCTCCTTTCAATGAAATAAAATTCAGAATTAATTCAGTGGGAAGAGCATCGTTTCTGTAAGTTTTTATTTTTAATTTCTGCCTTAGTTGATAATTTAATTATTGCCCTAGATCTAATTAATCTTTTGCCCTAGTTTAATCTTGTGTAGAACCTTTTAATCTGCAGTAGATAATTAATCCTTTAGATCTTAAAAAATTCACATAATAAAAATGCTATTTTTACTGGATCCCCTAATGAGCGAGTAATTTCCTCGCTTGTTAAGGTTAGGAATAAGGGAGGGGTTGAGAGATGAATATCTCTCATCTCTTTCAAGCCCAATAACTTGTAACACTAGAACTTCATGCACGCATGCATGATCCGCTCCTTACGGCACCCTACCCATGAGGTAACGGTGAAACCGTAGTATAAAGGACCGGACATGCATGACTTCCATGAAGGTTATAGCAATTAGTAGGAAAGGACGAACAAGGATCTAGAGGAAGAAACTTCGTTTCTTCCCAATCATCCTAATCCCTTTTACTAATAATTGTTATAACTTCTAAAAGATTTAATCGAGAGCATTGAAAGAGGTGTGACATTAAATCTTATCAAACTCCACCTTAGACCTAACCCTAGCAAGTTTCTTAACCATCGCACAACTTAGTTCTTCTTTTAGATTAAATTAAAAGACCAAACACCCATTTGAATCAGCTCGTAAGAACACTTAGGAAAATTACACATCCCTGTGGACCAACCCGTACTCACCGGCTAGCTTCATGCGACGCCGTTCTTGATTGCGGTAAATATTTTTGATCGTTAAAATCCTACACTAATCAAATGGCGCCGTTGCCGGGGATGGCGTAAAATTTCTTTTGTGTAATTTAGGGTTGATATAAATTTTAAAAATCATAAAAATCTGAAAATAAAAAAAAGTATAAAAATATTTTATCAATTTTTATCTGTTTGAAGGGTTTTATTGTTTGAATCTTGCAGGAACAGCGAAGAATCTCGGATCTGGAAATTTACAGAGGGCAAAACAGAAAAAGGTATATCAGAACAGAGGGCAAACTCGACAACAGAATAGCACAATTTTTACAGAGCCCTGATCCCACTACTCCGCCGCCCTTCCGCGGCATAAGTGCTCTCTGAACCATGGTTCCGCCGCAGTCCTGCCACGTCAGCTGCTCAATTTTGCATGGTTTGTCTTCTCCTTCTCCCCTCTGCAACCTACAATATATCCTTTTGCGAAATTTTCTGCTGGATTTCTTTGCTCTAAAAATCTTCTCTCCCCTTCTAAATAACAGATTTTCTGCAGGTTTCTTTGCGCCGCGCTTAAAAAATTGATTGCAAGTGAATTTAATATTTTGCATAATTTAATCGGACTTTAAGGGGCTATTGACCAAACTCAGATTGGGTGGGGATTTCATCACCCTTCCCAGGACCTCAGAAATCACTTTAAAGCATTTGCATTGATCACTCTTAAATTAAAAAATATTAGACTCAGCCCTAAGGACGTCGCGCTCTTTAGGACAGATGACTAGTATAGGCATCGGCCGTTTATCCTAACCTGACTTTGCGGTGCCTAGGCAAGTGTGTCAAAGGCTAGTGGTTTTTAATTAGGCCCACTACTGTGGTTCCTTCCCACTTACCTGGTACTTACCTGGCCGCAATTGGCGGTGAAGAGGCGGTTTGAGGTCCATCTAACCCTTTGAAACAGTCAGGAGCTGTCTAGCTGACCTAGGTGACCCTAGATCTAGGCCTGATTGTGCATGTGTGGTTGATACATTTGTGTCACAAGTCTCTTTTCAAAAAATTCTCTTTGCAAAACTCTCACATAAAAAAATAAAAAAAAAAGAAAAAGAAAAATCTTTTCAAAACTTGCAACTTGTCGTTAAAGGAATCTCGCACCTCACTTACACCACTTCCTTTCATTGACGTTATCTTACCTCCACATTCTGTCTTTCATTTTTTTTTTCTGATTGCACTACCCCTTTAGTGTATGTCACTTTGGACTAGGGACACTAGCGCCCGATTAGTCCGTGTTTCGTTGGTACCGACCGACGAACCCTTCGACACCGAAGTCGACATTCCGTCCACGTTCTTACCTCCACCTTCAAATTCTTTCTCCGAAGGCATGTCGGGATTCAAACCCAACAATACCTTACCGACGGGAATGATTCCACCTCCGTTAGGTGCGAATAACCCGAATCAACCGCCTGTTGAAGCGCCCGCACGAGTCGCGCTCCAGGATCTCTTCTACCCTATCCGCACTTCTTTACCCACTTGTCTTTCACCCCCACCGGCAAATGGGGACAATTTTGAAATAAAACCACATTTCATCAATATGCTGCCAAAATTTCATGGTTTGGAATCTGAAGATGCTTATATCTTTATCAATAAATTACAAAATGTTTGCGCTATGATGAAAACGACCCAATTAAGTGATGACGCTATAAGGCTAAGGGTCATTCTTTTTACCTTATGTGACCCAGCCGAGAAGTGGCTATACAGCACCGCATCACATTCCATTAGAAATTGGGACGAGTTTGTGAAAGCTTTTCTTAAAAAGTTCTATTCTCATCACAAAACTGCTAGAATCCGTAATGAGATTATACAATTTTCACAGCTTCCTTCCGAACCATTTTGGAAGTGTTTCGAGAGATTTAAAGACCTACTCGTTCAATGCCCTCATCCTGGGGTTTTGTCATGGATCGAGTGAGCGGCCGGTGACCCATCGAAGCACGGCTTTCCTCTTTTCCGGAAGCCATATAAACAGTGTGCACTACCATGCCCCCAGACTTGGGGCGTCTGTGTTCAGCGCTTTTACGGTTCGCCATGTTCACAGAGGCTTTCTGCGGCCTCCTTTTCTTTTGAGTGATTGACGTTGAGGGAGCCGTTGCAGTGGGCACCCAGGTAGCTGTCGCCTTTTGTGGCTTGACAGGACGGTTTTCTTCTCGCTGAACCTTTATCTTTTTCTGTCGGTGGGAGTAATCTTGATCAATTACCGACTCCTGGACCTATCGCCAGACTTTGTAAATTTTAGAGGACAGCCGTTGAGGGGGCTGCTCTAGCTTCTTCTCTGGGGTATTCTCCACAGGTGAAGGAGTTCGTATCAACACCGCAGTAAGAGAATTTCTGCGCACCGTGTTCAGCAACTCAAAGTTGTTCCCAGTTGGAACAGCAGTATTGATCCCCACCATCGGAGCTGGCAGAGTTATCCCAGAGGGGGAGTTGCCCCCAACCTTCCTTACTCGGCGCCAGTGGCGACGTCGAGCGTGTCGTGAGAATGGAGTTGTTCTAACCGTTAGGGTGACCTCCTTATGCCTCCTGTGTTGGTCATAATCTGCTGGTACCAGTCTTTTAAAGACCGACGTCCGTTGAATGGAGACGGCCAACTTGTCAAAAGCAGACTTCCGAGCAGGGGAAGCAACCTTGGTAATTTCGCCTGAAATTGGAGTAGGGATAGCTATCCGTTTCGGGATAACATCTTCCGGTATTGCTGGCTTCTTCATGGGCCTATTGGAGCTCTGACCTAGCCTGTTAAAAATCGAGGCAGTGGAGTTGGGCGACCCGTTGAGAGGGACCGCGGCAATGGTAAGTCGATCAAAGACCGACTTCTTTGGGGCTTCTTGCCACGTCATTGGGGCATTGAACCTCATCGGTGGGAGCATGGTCCTGAAGAATAGCCCAGTGGTGGCTTGAGTTACCTGTTCCACTGGCATCTTGAAAAGAGAGGCCACTCGGGGCCCGTAAGTTACTTCTCCAGCAGGGACGGAGCGAGAGTTGCAGTTGCAGATAGTGCATTTTGAAGCCATTGATCTTCAGTTTTCTGCACGGAGCAAGACACCAAATCTTAGTACCTCGAATCCACAGGCAACCACAGCAAACCGCGATTTGTTCGCGAACACGACACACGAAGTGTGGAGTGGAAAGAGGAAAAGGTCCCACTGGGCGTGCCAGAATCTGTTCCTCTCCGAACGGCGGCCAAGACGACGTGAAGACGTCTTGCCTAAGATTCGAAGCAGATGCTATTTGTTTTTATCCGTCCACTTCTTCGAAGATGCCAAGTTGATTTATGACACCGTATATCGGAAGTTTAGACGGATGCGGCCGATGTAGCAGACTTCGTCAGATTCCCCCTCGCTTGAGGGGTTTTTGATTATGGGGACGCTCTTCCCTGCAGGCGCAAGCCCCTGCAGTTAATTACGCTATCGCATCGCGGTAACAACTTTCTCCTTCTCCAGAATTTCACTTCGTGTCGTGGGTGTTTGTTTTGTTTGTGGTTGCCCGTGTATTGTATATGGAGACTAATTTATGTCGTCGCCCGTAGGACGCGGATTAGTCCAAATCCGTATTTTCTTAGATTTGGGTTTGGTGTTTTGGTTTGAGGATACGTTAGCCATATTTGAGGCTAAGATCGACTCGAACGTTTGTTAAGGATACGTTAGTCCAGTTTGAGACTAAGATCAACTTAACGGGATCGTTTAGATCCGACAAAAGAGCATTTGGGTTATATTGCTCCAGTTTAAGGACATAGCGATCCATTGCATGCATGGCCGTCGGGACCCGTCACCTCTCTGACGTTATTGAAGGATTACAACGATAGGTGTCAGAGTAGTTCAGAGATGTACCCTTGAACCAAAGTCGATTGGAGGGGATCTATAGTCTAATTTGGGACTAAAGTCTGTTTGAAGGTTTAAGGATACGTTAGCCATATTTCAAGGCTAAGATCGACTTAAACGGGATCGTTTAGATCCGACAAAAGAGCATTTGGGGGCTCTATTGTTCCAGTTTGGGGACGTAGTGGTCCATGTTCCAGTTTAGGGACATAGAGGTCCATGTTCCAGTTTAGGGACATAGAGGTCCATTTTATGTATGGCCGTCGGGACCCATCACCTCTCTGACGACGTTGAAGGATTACAACGACAGGTGTTAGAGGAGTTCAGAGATGTACCCTTGAACCAGATTTAAATTGATTTAAGAGAGCAGCCATGCTCAGTCAATTTAATTTGAGGACTTACGGCCAGAATTGGGCTAAGTCCAATTGATAATGTTCAACATTTTTATTTATATTTAGCCTAGTAGGCCTTTATTAGGGCTCTGCCCCTGTTAATAATGCACTGCATTTTATTCTGGCCTGTTAGGCCTTTTAAGTTGGGCTCTGTCCCCTTTTTATAATGCAGAGCATTTATTTTGGTCCATTGGGCCTCTTAATTAGGCTCTGCCCTTTAATAATGCGCTGCATTAATTAGTTTGACAGAGCGCCACGTGGCTTGTCAGGCGCTTTGCGCCAATTAAGGAGCGCAAGGCGCAAGTCCATATGGAGGTGACACGTGTCACGCTCCGGTGAGCGCAAGCGCAGTGCGCTGCGCTGTTGCGCTGCTGACACGTGGCGCGCTCTGGTGAGTTGCGCTAATTCATGAGAGCAATGCTCTGTTTTAAAAGCGCATAGCGCAGATCATTATGGGGCTAACACGTGGCGCTCTCTGGTGGCTTGTGCCAACCCGAGAGAGCAACAGTGCAGATTTTGCAAGTGCACGGCACTGTTTTATTATTTTGATCAATTTTAGATCAAAGAAAACAATTTTCTTGTTTTCAAAGAACCAGTGGTTCATCAAAAGGAAATACCTTTATTATTATTATTATATTTTTATTGAAGATCTTTGATCTTGTTCTTAGATCAATGATTTTTTTAGAAGAAATTCTTCTTTTTATAAAGGTTTTACCTTCTTTTTCCTTTCTGAATTCTTCTCAAAATTCTTTAGAGGAGTTCTCTCTTTGTTTCTGTATTTTTGTCTCTCCGTGTTGTGTTTTTGGATTGGGGTCTAGGGGCCTTTATATAGTGCCAATTAATTTGTTAAATTAGTTAAAGAAGTCTCTTTCTGAATGATTTGGGGATTTTTCCCCATCGTTGGATCTTTGATCCAAGGGCTTCTGTTTTACAGATGACAATCTTCTTGTTTTTAACAAGATTGAGAAAGATCTTTCCAGAATTTTTCTGTTTGGTGCAAGCGCACCTACGCTTAACACGTGTCGCGCAGCGCAACTGCGCTGCCACATGGCGCGCAGAGCGCAGCGCTACTGCGCTGCCACGTGGCGCGCAGTGCAACTGCGCTGCCACGTGACGCGCAGCGCAGAGCGCAAGTCAGCTGAAGCGTTGCTTCTTTAATTTTTTAATTTTTAATTTTAATTTTCAGAATAGAGCCTTGCTCTGATTGGGGGAAATGAAGCGTTGCTTTGTTTCCCGCCTTGGAATTTGAACGGAGCTTTGCTCTGATTGGGGTAAACAATGACTACCGGCTACTCAGTGAAGGAAAGATCGCGCTCCTGCTGAATTGTCTGGTACTGAATCGTCTGAGAAGGGTCATGAAGGTACTGGCGGAGCATTGATACATAGAACATGGGGTGAACATCTGGGAAGCTGGGCGGAGGAGCCAAACGATAAACAACTGCGCCGACACGCTCGAGAATTTCTAAGGGACCTACAAATCAGGGACTAAGCTTTCCTTTCTTTCCGAATCTCAACACGCCCTTCATCAGAGAAACCCTCAAGAAAACATGATTGCCTACTATAAACTCAAGTCTGCGTCAATGTCGGTCTGCATAAGATTTCTACCTGCTCCGGGCCACTCTCGTCCTATCCCGAATCAACTGAATCTTTTAGGTCATCTTCTGCACAATCTGTGGCCCCAAAATACTGCTCTCACTGAGCTCTGTCCAACATACGGGCGATCGACATCTCCTCCCATATAACGCCTCGAAGGGTGCCATATGAATCATCTCCTGGGAGCTGTTATTGTAGGAGAACTCTATCAAGGGTAAGTAACAATCCCAACTGCCACCAAAATCTAGAACGCAAGCTCAGAGCATGTCCTCAAGAGTCTGCATGGTCCGCTCTGATTGACCGTCGGTCTGCGGATAGAAAACTGTACTGAAACTGAATTGGTACCCAAAGTCTCCTGAAGTTTCTACAATAGTCGGCTGGTGAACTGGGTGTCCCGGTCGGACACAATACAAGTCAAAACTCCAAGTAGTCGCACAATCTCATCAACATATATCTGAGCATACTGAACGAATCCGAAAATGGTCCTTACTGGCAGAAAGTGAGCTGCTTTTGTTAATCGGTCTGCAATCACCCAAATTAAGTCATACCCTCGACTGATCCTAGGTAAAACCATGATAAAATCCATAGAGATCTGTCCCCATTCCCACTTAGGAATGGGCAAAGATTGTAATTCTTCTGCTGGCATCTGATGCTCGGTCTTTACTTGCTGAAAAGTTAAGCATCCCGAAACAAAATCTGTGACATCTCTCTTCATCCCTTCATACCAGTAGGCATCTCTCAAGTCATGGTATATCTTGGTGGAATCCGGATGAACACTATATGTCGACTGATATGCCTCCTCAAAAATCTCGCGTCTCGGTCCCTCGGAATCTGGCACACATAGTCGAGTCCCAAATCGTAGTACTCTCTGATCATCGATCACGAACTCTGAATCTCTGCCCTGTCGAACTTGCTCCATGATCTTTGATAAACGAACGTCATTGGACTGTGCCTCACGGATATGATCAAATAACTGTGGGTGTGCACGGACATGGGCAAGTTGTTTCCCGGTTAACGTAAACTCGAATTGTACTCAGCTGTTAAATAGAATCTGCCATTATGTCGTCGACTGCCTCTGAACTGCGCTAAAAAAAGATAAGCTACCTCCGGGCCTACGACTCAAAAGCAACTGCCATAACATTCGCTTTTCCCGGATGATAAAGAATCTCGCAGTCATAGTCTTTCCCTAGCCCCATCCAACGGCGCTGTCTCAAATTTAGATCTCGCTGCTGAAAGATATACTTTAAGCTCTTATGGTCCGTAAATATCTAGCATGACTCGTCGTATGGGTGGTGTCTCTAGATCTTGAGTGTAAAAATCACCGCAGCCATCTCTAAGTCATGTGTGTGATAGTTCTGCTCATGATTCTTCAACTACCTAGAAGCATCGAAATAACCAACAAAACCGCCTAATCTTGAAGACAAAAATAATATTGGTGTAGTAGCCAAACGAGTCTTCAACTGCTGAAAGCTCTGCTCGCATACCTCGGTCCAAAGAAAAGGAACTCCCTTCCGGATCAACCCGGTCAACAGTGCAGCTATATGAGAAAAATCCTAACAAAGCGTCGATAATATCCGGCCAAACCCAAACAGCTGCGAACCTCCGTCACTGGTATAGGTCTGGGCCAGTGCTGAATGGCTTCGATCTTCTTCGGTTCCATACGTACCATCTCTCATAACTACATGACCCAAGAAGTCAACACCATCCAACCAGAAAACACACTTGGATAATTTAGCGAATAGTTGGCGCTCCCTCAAAGTCTGCAACGAAATCCTCAATTACTGCCCAGGCGCCACTCGGCTTCAAAAGTATACTAGGATGTCCTCAATGAATATGATGATAGACTGATCAAGAAACATCATGAATATATGTTTCATCAAGTCCTTAAACGCTGCTGGGGCATTGGTGAGCTCGAACGACATCACCAAGACTCATAACACCCGTAACGTGTGCGAAAAGCAGTCTTCCGAATATCATCCTTTCGAACCACAACTGATGGTAACCTGACCACAAGTCAATCTTAGAGAAATGTCCCGCACTCTAGAGAAAATCAAATAAATCGTCGATGCGAGGTAAGAGATAGTTGTTTCGCACAGTAACCCGATTCAACTGACGATAATCGATGCACAAACGCAAACTACCGTCTTTCCTCTTGACGAACATGGCAAGATCTCCCCAAGGTGATGCATTCGGACGAACAAGCCCTTTACCTAACAAATCTTGCAACTGATCCTCAGTTCTTTAAGCTCCGCTGGGTCCATCCGATATGGCGGTATGGGAAAAAAAGCTCCGTGCCGGGAATCAAGTTAAAGCAGAACTCAATGTCGCGCTTTGGCGACAAACCAGGCAGCTTGTCAGGAAAGACATCAGGAAACTCTCTCACCATCGGGACCTGGTCTAACGGGACCTCTACGGCTCCAACAACTCGAACATATGCTAAGAATCCCTGATATCCTTTCCTCAAGAACTGACCAGCGCGAAGAGAAGAAATCAAGCTGGGAAGGGTGGTGCTAAGGTCTCCTTGAATAACAAGAACTGGCTCACCCGAAAAACTAAATCTGACTGCCTTCTCACGGCAGTCCACGGATGCATAAAACGTAGATTACCAATCCAAGCCCAGAAGAACTTTGAAGTCCAACAAATCGAGAAGAATCAAATTGACAGAAGAATCCCTATCCCCGATACAAACAAAAGAAACACGAACGAAAACATATCGAGCGACAAAAGATAAGCCTACGGAAGAAATCACAACAAGCGGCTGATTTAGCAAGGACTAGTATCGGCTAAACCTCGATACAAAATATGTGGATACCATTTCAATCAACACCAAAAAGAAATACGCATCGGAAGAAAACACCGAAAGAATACCTGTCACAACGGCGTTGGATGCCACATCCAGAGGAGTCAAAGCGAACACTCGTCCTGTCCCCTACTAGTAGTCGGCTGTCCTCTGCCTCTGCCACCATTGTCTTCCGGAAAGAACCTGTTACGACATCTACCTAACCGCCTCTGAGCTGACATACCGGTACAAATCCGCTTCAGCCCAGAAACGAACGAAGCCTCAGAAATGCGCTCCTCCAAAAGTAAGGCTGCATCCATCGCAGCTGCATATGTGTCAAAATGCTGGGCGCCGATAGCAAGAAACAACTGCGTGCCAAATCCCCGTACGGACGTCTTTACCCTCTTCTCTTCAGTGTCCACTAAGTAAGGAGCATATCAGGACAGCTGAGTAGACTGAATATCATACTCGGACACTGTTATCCCTGGAGTCTTACGCAAAGACTCGAAACTACGTGCTCGGGCATTTCGAACGCTCTCCGGAAGGAAACGAGCAAGAAATACAGCTGTGAACTCATCCCAAGTCATAGGAGGCAGACCTGCAGCTCGGCCTCTCTCGAATGATTCGCACCACGTTTGAGCAAGACCCTCTAAACAAAAACTCGCAAGCTCAACCCATCTCTCGTCAGAACATCTCTATGAACTGCAAATCCTAACCATCCTGTCGAGGTCTGCGGATCCTCCGCTGCATCTGTGCCGATGAAAACTGGAGGCTTCAGCCTCATGAAATCCTGTAAAGATACGGAAATACTCTTAGTAACAACAGGAATAGCTGCCTGAGCAGCATGTACAATCACAGTCCCCGCAGTAGGAGGGACATCATCGGCTCTCAGAGCTCGGCTAGCCTCAACTAACCATCCAACCATCTGTCGCAAGTCCTGAATACTCGACTCTAGCCTAGCTATCTGATTGATCTTATTTCTTATGATTGATTCGAATGAAAAGAAAAGTGTTATCACAACCAAAGAATTTATAACCGCAATCAATAACGGTGTCGATGTAGTTTCGTTAATGAGAACGGATCGTCCACTGAGATATAAGTATTTATTCGATCTTACTTTAGGTGAGTCGAAAGAAAATAGTAAAGAAAAGAAAATTCAAGAAAACGAGATTTCAAGATTTAATTGAGTTGTCATTTCAATAAAATCAAGAAAGAGTTTAGGATTTCATAATCAAGAAATAGTCCAAATTCAAGTTTAGTTATCAAGAAAATGTACAGAAGCTTGTAGGAATCGATATGAATTTGTAGCAGTGATGAATACTAAAATTATTAATCTTATCTATTGATGAATTATAGCTAGAACGATGGCGATGAATGAAGATTAGGGATTTATTGAAGAAACTAAGATTTCTCCTTCACTATTCCTTGTCTTTTCATTGATCATCATTCAAATCTAGCTTTTAGCAAAGAGAATCATCAATCATTTAATTCCCAAATTGTAACGAAATTATCAAGAATTGTGATCTCGCTACAAATTTGGTCATTGACGATTCTTTTTGCTAAAGTTCATAATTCTCATAAGACTTAAGATTTAGTTTAGGATCTCATCATTATTTGAACTACCGATTTCCTTCGAATCCTAAACAAGCGGAGATTTACTCACACATTATAAAAATAATAGAATCAAGAATTAGAAATTTCATAATGCAAGAATCTAAAGAAAGCAAGACTAAGAGTAATGATTAACTTTATTAAATCTTCTTCAAATTTACACATTTCCTCAATTCGAGGTACAAGACTAAGCTCTCGATCACTCATTTGAAGAGGTGAATTTTTCGTCGATCTTTGTGTGGCTCGATTACAGTGAGACGTGGATCGGTCGTGGATCTCTTGCTCTTGATGACGATCGGCGTTGCGATAAAGGATTTTCTAATGTCGTTGCTTGATGAACTTTCAATGATTCTTGATCTTGATTTGAAATTGGATTTGAATTTAGTTTTTGGTGCTAGAATTTTACCACCATCAACAACCTTTTACCTTAGCCCTAGATCCCCTTTTATAGATCTCAAATCAAGCTTCCCTCATAAGCTAGGTTGTTACAAGGAGCCTTCTAGAATAAGGTAGGTTGTTACAAGGAGCCTTCTAGAATAAGGTTGTTACAAGGAGCCTTCTAGAATAAGATTGTTACAAGAAGCCTTTTAGAATAAGGTTGTTACAAGGAGCCTTCTAGAATAAGATTGTTACAAGGAGCCTTCTAAAATAAGATTGTTACAAGGAGCCTTCTAAAATAAAATTGTTACAAAGAGGCGTCCTTTGCAAGCCAAGAAGTTGAGAAGAAACTTCTGGAGATTTCCCGACCCACCAAGCCCTTGACTCGGCCGCGGATCCGCGGCAACTCGGCCAACTCGGCCGCGGATCCGCGGCCGAGTAGTGAGATCAGTGGTAGAACTTTCTGGTCTGTTCTTTCGATGGTCTTGGGGTCTTCTTCTAATATCTGGAATCTTCTAATGTTTGCTTGGTTGCTGTTAGTATTTAGTTCTTTGGTTTTCTGTATTATACCGGCAGATTTCTGATTCCTGTCATTTGACCTGAATAATTTTCTGCACAAAATCTCAATGAACAGTGTGAGAGATATAGAATATTATGCATGACATACTAAACATACAATTTCCTTAAAAAGATGTTGATTATATATAACACGTGGTATTTGATATTTTCCAGACGAACTGGTAATATGTGTTATAAATATATCAACTATCCTTAAATGATTAGAATAATGAGGAAATTGATATGTTCAAGATTGCAATATTTTTGACTGAACAAATTCCCCTAAACTTGATTTTGATCGTCTCAAGCAAACTTCTTTTATTCAAGAGAAGGAGAAAATAGAAAGAAAAAGAAAAACTAACTAGCACACTTTCGTAGGCAACACGATTGCACTGAGTATGTGCAACAAGCCTTTAAACCTCTAGGTGTCCCTAGTAGGAGGAGTGTTGTCTCCTGAGGGTTTTCAGCGGATTGCACCCACAAAATTCTATAATAAAAGGAAGACTGTGAAAGTTATATATAAAGATAAGAATTATAAAAGAAAGAACTTGAAAATCAGAGTTTCCAACTACACTAGCTTTTCGGTTGTCATGAGTCCTATCTTAATAGTCTTGAAAAGATGTCAGAAATCACATCATCTCTCAATAAAACATCGTTTTTATTCTTCATCCCTACCTTTATTCCAAACACCGATCATATACCCCTACGTGTGTGTAAAAGATATCCCTACACTCGGAGAATTCAATTCATGCTATCATACTCTTGTCCATCTACCTCAGTACTTTTTAGTCGGTGAATATTTTAGATGGAATTGCTCACACATTCTTCATACGACCGTTAATACTTCTTGAAGTACTAACCGACCGACTACTCAATGTGCTCACATATTAGGCGTAATTAGCAATTTCCTCATCTTGCAACACCTAAGACTTAGAAGTGACTCCCAAACCAGTTGGTCTAAGGCACTAGGTGATGAAGCACCCTCGCTATATTTTTTATGCTGCCTTGGTGATTACGAAACCAGTGTTCATTTTTCTTCACCATTTTATACTTTTATGCTTCATTTATTATTTTTTTCGTACTTTGGCTTTTAGACAAGAGCATTTCAAGGTATCCTCTACTATCCCGAGTTTCAAGACGTGTGTAAGTGCGTATAGTAGGGTATCAACGTTCAAATGTTTGGCTTCCAGAATAGGAACTATTTTTTGGACTTATTTTTATCCTCAGATTAGTGACTTACTTCATCTTACTAACCCTTGGGACAATGACTCATAACTATTTATTACTAGTTTCATTTAAGAAAACATCTAATTTTCTTGGTTTTCTTAAAATTTTCCAATCTTTTAGATGTAATTTTTCACTTTCTAATCCTTCATTATAATTTTTTTAATGTTTTGTGCTTATGCAAAATATGATGCAAAGTGATGCGTAAATAAGCATAAACCTCCTCCAAACTTGTTTATAACAGTGTCCTCACTGTTGCCATCTGTTAAATCTCAGAAACCTGTAAGCTTGAGAGGAAAAATTTATTAATGGGGAAAAGAATAAATGGACGTGAAAATGCTCCCCCAAACTTATTTTTGGCTCACAATTTTGTGTACAAATTTTATTTTCAAGAGCCAAAAATATACCCCCCCAAACTTGAGTTAAACAATGTTAAGCCTTTTAAAATCATAAGAGGGGGTAAAGTTATTGGTCAATGCCAAGCTTTGCAAAGACCGAAAGTCAACACCAACCATTCGAAGATTTTATTAGTGTAATGCATCGGTTGGTGGAAGAACATGTTGTATAGTGCCAGGAAGAAGTGGGGAAAAGATAAGTGGTGTAATAGAATGTGTTTGCGTCTCGTTTTGGAGAGACGACTCAATGATTGTGATGGATTACTTGCATTCTTTTTATAGTCCAGAAGAAGGGGAGGTGGTTCAATTTCATTGTTTTGGGTTTTATTCATCACAACTCCCATGTCAGCTAAGAATGCGAGTTCATCAGCGAAGCTTTCATCGATATCCCAAAGAATAATGTCATCGGAAAAAATGGGATGATATTCAGACTCCATGAAAAGTTCAGAATAAGCATTAGATGTTGACCCGGATAACTCAAAAGAAGGGTCCGTATGTGTATAATACATATCTGGATCAAACATCAATGTATGAAAAGAGTCTAGATCAGTATCGTGAAGCTGTTCAAATTCGCTGCTGTCGACATCCATTAATTCGACAGAATATACATGAGCATAAGGTTCGGAGGGTTCACTTCCCAACTTGTAAATGTTAAGTTCAATTGACCTATTCCCGAAAGATAGGGTCATAGAACCGTTTCGACAATTGATTACAGCGTTGGAAGTCGTAAGAAAAGGTCGACCCAGAATTACCGGAATTTGGTTCCGTGGGTTTGCTACAGGTTGTGTATCTAGAACAATAAAGTCCACAGGGAAGATAAACCCCCCGACTTTTATTAACACATTCTTTAGCTTACCCTTTGGGTGGGTGATAGATCGATATGCCATCTGTAAAGTGCACTGCAATGGTTTTAATTCTCTGATACTTAATTGCTCATACACAGAATATGGAAGTAAGTTAACATTAGCGCCTAAATCGAGTAAACCACGATTGATATTTTTACCCCCAATAGAAATAGAGATTGTAGGACAGCCAGGGTCCTTACGTTTCTTGGGTAATTGCTGTGTAAAAGCTGTGCTTACATTACTCGACATGAATATCTTTTTCGTTACTTGAGTCTTCCTCTTCCTAGTGCACAAGTTCTTAAGTATTTTCGCATAAGCCGGAACATGTTATATAGCATCTAGGAGAGGGATATTTATGTTGACTTGCTTAAACATGTCCACAATCTTCTCCATTTTTGCATTAGGTTTGTTGGGCCTCAACCTATATTGAAATGGAGCTTTATCAATAAGTGTTGGGTCCAACATTTGTGGAGAAGTTTGTGGGGGTGGGAAGGATGAAGTAGGTGCAGGGTTCGAGCCTTAGGGAAAACGGAGAATAGGCTCGGAAGAAGAAGGTAAACTAGACGAAATAGGGCAAGAAGCAGAAGTGGAAGTGGAAGTGGAAGCCGAGGTGTTAATGATCAATTCATCATTATCAATCTGTTCACCCACATGGTTATCCAGCACTCTTCCAGATCTCAACGTGGTCATAGCACTCACAAGATGTGCGTAGCCAGGATTAGGTAAGGGTTGAGATGGAAGTTTCCCTTTCTCTCTAGCATTCATCGCAGCATTTAACTGTACAATTTGTGCTTCTATCGCTTTGATACTCTCACCGTGGGAGACAGTGTTTTGAAGTAACGTTTGGATAGAAGACGTTAAAATATCATTCGTTTGCATGGAATGTTTAATAAGCATGTCGAATGCAGAGAGTTTATCGGTACCGGCAGAAGATGAATCAAAGTTGTTGGCCGGGTTTTATAAAGGTTGTGGTTGAAAAGGGTGCTGACTCAGTTGTGGTGGTTGCTGTTGTTGTGGAGGGACCCTTTGAAAATTATTCTGATTTGGAACCGTGTTTTGAATTTGGTGTTGGTTCCAAGCAAAATCAGGATGATTCCTCCAACCTTGATTATATGTGGAAGAAGAAGGATCGTTTTTAGGTTGTTGCTGAAATGCAGCATTAGAGTGACCTTGAAACGGAGAATTAAATGGACTTTCTTCCGTCAAATGTGATGGATCGGAACAGTATCCACACATGATTTTGGGGAGTGTGTACTGATTTAGGGAGGCTGAAGAGATTCTGTTTTTAATAGCGTCGAGTTTCTTTTGTATTGCGGCTATTTTGGCTTTCATTATGATGGAAATATCAAGCTGATTGGTACCTTCCTTAGACGATGAATGACTAACACTTTCCCATTGTAAAGTGTTTTGGGCAAGATGTTCCAGATATTTCTAAGCTTCACCATCATCTTTAGACAGGAATTGACATTGACACATGGTTTCAAGCATCTGTTTTGTTGTGAGATCAATATCCTCATAGATAATGCGACACAGATCCCATCTAGGGATTCCGTGATGAGGACATTGGATAAGAAGATCCTTGAACCGTTCAAAACATTTCTAAAATGGTTCATTGGGAAGTTGGGTAAATTGGAATATCTCACTTCAAATGCGGGCGGTCTTATGATTGGGATAAAATTTCTTAAGGAATGCTACAACGAATTCATCTCATGTTGAAATAGAATGTGCGGGTGTGTTATAAAGACACTTCTCGGCTAAATCGCACAAAGTGAATGGAAGAAGATGTAAACGCATAGCATCCACAGAAAGTTATGAAGTACCCTTCAAAGAACATACGTTTTCGAATTTGGTGATAAAAACGTATGCATCTTCAGACTCGAGCCTGTAAAATTTGGGTAAAAGTTTGATGAAATGAGGTTTAATTTCGAAATTGTCCCCATTGGCTAGCGGTATAGAAAGACAGGTGGGAAGGGGACCACGTGTAGGGTAGCATCTCTCTTGGAGAGAAATGCACGGAGGATTCTGTGCACCTGCGGGCGGTGGCAGAGTAGTTTTATTGAAATTCGATGGATATCCGTCCATCTCGGTCGTGGTGGATAGTGGGAAAGAAGGCAAAGAATTACCAACTCCGGGGTCGATAAAAGAAACACGGACAAGACGGGCAATAGAATTCCGTGTCCAGCCTAATATGTGCTAAACGGTTTAGGACAAGTGGCAGCGTTTGTGATAATTAGAGAAAAATGTTGGTTTGGTGTTTGTTTTTGAAATAAGATGGATTTTTGAAAAATCAAATCATAAAAAATGCACAAGCAACCCTAGATCTAATGGTCACCTAGGTCAAGTCACTAGACCGCTCCTAGACTTCCATAAGACAAATCGCAGGATAAATCCTCTACTGCCTCTTTATCTCTCCTGTGGTCAGGTAAGTGCCAGGTAAGTGGGAGATTCTCCGCTACGTAAGTAGCGGGCCTAATTAAGTAACCACTTGCCTTAGACACACTTGTCTTAGACACACTTGCCTTAGACAACACAAAAGAAACACGGATAAGCAATAGATTACCCACGACTTTCTTCTGTCCTAATTGAGCGCGACGGTCCTTAGAGTCCTGTTTAGATATTTTTTAGTTAATGAAGGGTAATGCAGATGCTCATTTTGTGATTTGCGGGGCTTAGGAAGGGTGATGAAATCCCCACCTAATCTAAATTTGGTCTTTGCCCCTTAATTTCCTTATTTAAAATATGCACAAACAACCACTTTCAAGAAACGCAACAAATTTTATTTTTAAGCGCTGTAAATTTTTGTAAAGAATCCTGCAGAAAAGTTGTTATTGGACAAGATCAGAGAGAAGAGGAGAGAACAGAGAATATACAACAGAAGTTTTAGGCTCTGATTCATCTAAACGGCGGTGGAACCGCCGCAAAAACCTATAATTAGCCACGGATCCGCGGTGTACTGTGGGAAATAGGTGCTGAAATTTTTCTGTAGCTTCTTGTTCTCCTCTGGATTCTTCAGAAAGTCTCCGAATCTTGATTTCCTCATTACAATGATTCCAGAATCCCTCACAAAATACAAACACTAAACGTTAAGCACACGAAGCGATTCTTGAATTAAAATTTGATGGAATAATAATAATTTTTCAACTCAAATAACAAGAATGAACAAAATAGCACGCATCCCCGGCAATGACGCCATTTGATTGATCTATTTTTCTTATGATTGATTCGAATGAAAAGAAAAGTGTTATCACAACCAAAGAATTTATAACCGCAATCAATAACGATGTCGATGTAGTTTCGTTAATGAGAACGGATCGTCCACTGAGATGCAAGTATTTATTCGATCTTTCTTTAGGTGAGTCGAAAGAAAATAGCAAAGAAAAAAAAATTCAAGAAAATGAGATTTCAAGATTTAATTGAGTTGTCATTTAAAGAAAATCAAGAAAGAGTTTAGGATTTTATAATCAAGAAATAGTCCAAATTCAAGTTTAGTTATCAAGAAAATGTAGAGAAGCTTGTAGGAATCGATAGGAATTCGTAGCAATGATGAATACTAAAAATTACTAATCTTATCTATTGATGAATTATAGCTAGAACGATGGCGATGAATGAACATTAGGGATCTATTGAAGAAACTAAGATTTCTCCTTCACTATCCCTTGTCTTTTCATTGATCATCATTCAAATCTAGCCTTTAGCAAAGAGAATCATCAATCATTTAATTCCCAAATTGTAACGAAATTATCAAGAATTGTGATCTCGCTATAAATTTGGTCATTGATGATTCTTTTTGCTAAAGTTCATAATTCTTATAAGACTTAAGATTTAGTTTAGGATTTCATCATCATTTGAACTACCGATTTCCTTCGAATCCTAAACAAGAGGAGATTTACTCACACATTATGAAAATAATAGAATCAAGAATTAGAAATTTCATAATGCAAGAATCAAAAGAAAGCAAGACTAAGAGTAATGATCACCTTTATTAAATCTTCTTCAAATTTACACAATTCCTCAATTCGCGGTACAAGATTAAGCTCTCGATCACTCATTTGAAGAGGTGAATTTTTCGTCGATCTTTGCATAGCTCGATCGCAGTGAGACGTGGATCGATCGCGGATCTCTTGCTCTTGATGACGATCGGCGTTGCGATAAAGGATTTTCTAATGTCGTTGCTTGATGAACTCTCAATGATTCTTGATCTTGATTTGAAATTGGATTTGAATTTAGTTTTTGGTGCTAGAATTTTACCACCATCAACAACCTTTTACCTTAGCCCTAGATCCCCTTTTATAGATCTCAAATCAAGCCTTCCTCATAAGCTAGGTTATTACAAGGAGCCTTCTAGAATAAGGTAGGTTGTTACAAGGAGCCTTCTAGAATAAGGTTGTTACAAGAAGCCTTCTACAATAAGGTTGTTACGCAGAGGCGTCCTCAGCAAGCTAAGAAGTTGAGAAGATATTTCTGGAGATTTCCCAACCCACCAAGCCCTTGACTCGGCCGCGGATCCGCCCAACTCGGCCGCGGATCCGCGGCCGAGTAGTGAAATCAGCGGTAGAACTTTCTGGTTTGTTCTTTCGATGGTCTTGGGGTCTTTTTCTGATATCTGAAATCTTCTAATGTTTGCTTGGTTGCTGCCAGTATTTGGTTCTTTGGTTTTCTGTATTATACCGGCAGATTTCTGATTCCTGTCATTTGACCTGAATAATTTTTTACACAAAATCTCAATGAAAAGTGTGAGAGATATAGAATATTATGCATGACATACTAAACATACAATTTCCTTAAAAAGATGTTGATTATATATATAACACGTAGTATTTGATATTTTCCAGACGAACTGGTAATATGTGTTATAAATATATGAACTATTCTTAAATGATTAGAATAATGAGGAAATTGATATGTTCAAGATTGCAATATTTTTGACTGAACACTATCCGTCCTGAAAAAGGCGGATCAATCTGTCCCTGAGGGGTAGGCGTACCGTCCTGATCGGTCCTCGTCTCAAATGAGCTTACTCTAATCTCATCTTTGGCGGCAGCCCTCTGGCTCTCATAGTCTCTAGCGGCATAGTGGCTGGGACAAGAAACAAGACTGATAGGAACACTGCGATCAAAACAAGAGGACATATGGAATCAAGGAAGGAAGTACAAGCAATCATATATCCTAAGGTCACTTAGGCGGAGTACTGTATCGTAAGTATGCCGCGGAACATACACACGCTACGTTACTCTGCTTAGGTCACCTACTCCATCTACCAAGGGTCATCCTACACTCAGAAAGGTAAAACCGGCTCTGATACCAACTTTGTTACGACCCGAAGGTACGGAATGTGACTGGCACTTAAATTACGAAACGTCTAAAGGCGTAACATAATCTAAGTAAACCAAAGCCCAGAAATTTAAACCGTTAAAAGAAAAAGATGCAGGGTTGTCTAGTGCGGCAGCATGGTTTCGGGAGGTATCGTCCATGCCAAATTAAAATTTTGCCGTTTTAGCTAACTCTAACCCTCGAATCGTATACTAGAAATCCGACGGAAATGAAATGCAAACACTTTGCAACTAAAAGTGAACAAGGAATACAACCTTTGTAGACCGGTCCTTCCCTTCATTAGCTCCGTGTAGTCATCCCTTCGCTGCGATCATGAACTCCGAACTCTACAGAGGCTTCCTTGAAGAAACGAACATGCTTGCTTCGAAGTCTTCGAGGCCGAAGATGATCTACTTCGAGGAGACACTAACCCAAACTATCTCTTCACTAATTGTGAAATTAGTGAAGCAAACACCCTATACTAAATGGCAAGTAGTAGAGGATAATGAAGTAGGAAGTGGGTTCACTTTAGAATTGATTTTCTCACATTTTTCCTCACATCTCCATTAAAGCTAGAAAGCTTTTTTGGAAGAAGAAGAAGAAGACTCTCATGATAATTATCAAGTGACTGAAAGAAAAATCATGAGGTTAGAAAATAAACCATGGTGAGTATATGACATCCCTTAACCCTTGTAAAGAGTTAACCATGGATTCCACGGTCGTGATGAATAGCCAAACCCACATCCCTAAACCCCTACAAGAGCGGCAAGCAACCCTCCCAATTCTAGAGTTAGGAGACCCGGTCTCGACTCCTCGAGATGGTCTCCTACTGGACCCTAGAACCCAGTTACTTATGCTTCCCGCTTTAGGTCTATCCTAATGCGGAAAAGTAAATAATATACAATGGTGACACCATCCTCAACCCGGAAGTGCCCCAATAAAAGAATATTACATACAATGAATTTTACATAAATGAAAATGAAAAACTCTCATCTCACATAAAACCCCCGGCTATTCAATCACGACGATCCAATATAACATATCACAGCAATACATAACATCACATGTCATCAACATAAGTAAATACGCGTATCCCAATTGTCGTTGACGTATAGCAACGAAACCGGCGATACACCACATATTACACTTACGGTCGCAGAAAAGAAAGTGAAAAACTACAACAGTTGGAATCCGCAACCACCTTAGATATCATAAACCCAATGTATCACATACTTTGGATTTCATGCCTAACCAAATGAATTCCTTAGACATCGCATGCCTAACAATTATAAACCCCGCATTTTAGTCTCGATATTCAAAACACCTTTTAATATCTAGTCGGGCAATTCAACAAAATTTCCGACATCCTGATTGAATGCTCGTCGAAAACTTTAGTAGACGGCCGCACCCCCGATGCTGTCGATGAAGTGCTCTAAGGCGAAACACCGCTGCCGCGAGCACCCAAACGGATGCTTTTGGTGACGGGGTTCTCCTACAGTCACTTGGTCGGGGCTATCTTTTAAGTTTACCCGGCGAGTATCCGCGTACGCCATGTGATTGCGATGGACTTTTGATCTCATCAAAATCTCGTGGCAACCGATCAAATGAGACTAAATTGCTAGATTTATAACATTCAAATTAGTTTTAATTCCAAGTATTGTATCCCATCACATGATACCCGGGCGACGCCAAACTTTTCGATCGATTCATCAAAGTCCCACAATTTCCCGACAGCTCAACACTTGAGCACACTTTTAGTAATACCCAGAATATGCCACAGTACTTATGCACCAGCCGTAGAAGGGCAGACCCAAGTCTCACTCATGTCCCCATGGAACTGCGGCAAACCCTAGGGTATGACCGCAGTTCCGCGATCCAAAAAGTCGAGTTAGGGTTTCATTCTTCTAGAGGGTTCATAGAATTACTTGCATGTTTTTTCGAATACGTTAAACTTGGAAAAATAGGTTTTTGATATTCGATCGAACTTTTAAATTTCGCCTAGACAATATGTGAATAACCTAAAACATTGTTAAAACTACGAATATAGAACACTCCGAATTGCTTATAGTGTAAGATTACATCACATGCAAAATTAGCAAAAACAAACAACACCTGAAACATCAAAACCCAGTCACTGGAACACAGTCAAAATTTCAAGCAAAACTGGACCAAAGTAGCCGGCCCCATACCTATTGATCTCAGCCAAAAACCGAGCAAACACCCTGAAATTTTGACTGTGTTCATGATATATCCCATATAACACTCCGTACTTGTTTAAAAAAAATTTTGACAACATTTTAAAATCGACAGAAAGTGAGTTTTCGCGTTTCAAGTTTCGGAGTATTTCGGTTTCGTAATCTTAACAAAATCCGTCTAAATTTCTAGCATGGCTCTGATACCACTGCAGGGTTGTCTAGCGTGGCAACAAGGTTTCGGGAGGTATCGTCCATGCCAAATTAAAATTTTGCCATTCTAGCTAACCCTAACCCTAGAATCGTATACTAGAAATCCGACGGAAATGAAATGCAAACACTTTGCAACTAAAAGTGAAAAAGAAATACAACCTTTATAGACCGGTCCTTCACTTCATTAGCTCCGTGTAGTCATCCCTTTGCTGCGGTCGTGAACTCAAGACTCTAGAGAGTCTCCCTTGAAGAAACGAACATGCTCGCGTCGAAGTCTTCGAGGCCGAAGATGATCTACGTCGAGGAGAAACTAACCCAAGCTATCTCTTCACTAATTGTGAAATTAGTGAAGCAAACACTCTATACTAAATCGCAAGTAGTAGAGGATGATGAAGTAGGAAGTGGGCTCACTTTAGAATTGATTTTCTCACATTTTTCTTCACATCTCCATTGAAGCTAGAAAGATTTTTTGGAAGAAGAAGAAGAAGACTCTCATGATAATTATCAAGTGAATGAAAGAAAAATCACGAGATTAGAAAATAAGCCATGATGAGCATATGACATCCCTTAACCCTTGTAAAGAGTTAACCATGGCTAGCTATGATGGTTGGGTTTATAAATATCTTAAGCTAAACAAAAATGTAAGACCAAGTCAATGCAATCTTAAGCTTCTCAAACCTTCTTGCCATGACAAAGTCCAACACATTTTTGAATAACTTTAAATAAATAAAACCCTAGATCAACCCTAGCATGGTGTAAGTCATACACACACCCATGTCCATGTATCATCAAGCATGACACAAAATTATGTATGCAAATATATATCACATATATACTTATGCACAACGTGAGAAAAAGAAATCATAAGTGAGATTAATATTAGTTAATGTAATGTAATATATCAAATATATAATTATACATTAAATTATTAAATCAACTCTTGATTTAATAATCCGGCTATATCACATATAACCGACTAATATTATATGTAACAACTTATCGGATCAACACTTGATCCGATAACCCGACTATATCTCATATAACCGACCAATGCCATAAATTGCGAGAATATAATACGGTATCTCATATCGTATTAATCTCGGTCCCGCATATATCACATATGTGCTCCTACTCCGTTTCGCTTGAGCCAGGAAATCTCTGTGTAGGACTCTAAAGACTCGTCAATACGTCGGCAGTAGGTGATGATCATATCAAACACCCACAAGCCGCAAGCGGTCTGCCAAACGTAACGGCCACCCGGGTATTGAGCGATCATAAGATCAACAAGCAAGCCTGCTCACACTCTTGCGAATCCAATCAGTAACACTACCGTACAGTCCGGTCTCTTTGTCTGATTTGTTGCATATCTCGTCTAGGGGTGGTAAACGTCAGACCCCAGTAACTTGATAAGTCGTGTCGATATGAGGCTCATAACGGGTCGAGAAACTACTGATAACACTTACCAGTATATCTCTGAAGCAACCCTGGCCAGGGGCTTCCTGTTATAACCAATCGAGCACAGCGCAACATCAACTCCCAATACCGGGAGAGACGAAACCCCTCCTATCGCTCATTGACTCCATGTGATTCAGGACTGTACCCAAAAGCCACCGTTTTGCATGTTCTCTTGAACGTGGTAAGGTGGAAATCAAAGCACAGTGGGAATCACACAAGACTCTATGACGATTTCGGGTCTATAGACTAACATGTACCAGTTGCACCAGAGAACTGCCATCTGACGTGAGATATAATACAATCTGGGAGTTCTCGGCAAGTCCGTTCAGTGTACCCAGTCTCCACTAAACACCCGTATACTATATCTGATGTCAAACACCAATGGATATGGGATCATCCATCGCCCATCTTCATGGGTCGAGAAGCTATACGCTAGTCTACTCTGGTATATCGATGCCCTGTTTTGATACACTCTCGACTAGGAATATTTGAAGGATGTACTTGACGACTACCATGTCCCCACTAATATGATCTGTATCATAATCCTGGTAGTCAAGTACTCATCCTAAGGGCTTTACCAATATGTAATAAAGAGACAATAAGTGTACATGTTAAGATAAAGAGAAACCAGATAGCATACTATCATGTCGAGCAAGAAAGTCCTCCATATATATGTCCAAGCATCCACTACAATATACATCGCATGCACAGTAATGGCCTCTAGGGTATACATATAACTAACAAAAAAGTGAGGAAAACTTGTTTAAAGAAAACGATTTTAACAAAATAAGTCACATTAAACATTTTAAAAATATCAAATTTCCCCGAAAATTTCGGCATAGTCTCCTTTGTAAATACTGGCCCCAAACGGGTACAATACACAATATGCATAAGTAAAGAATAAAGGCATCCCCAAGCGAGAGCTAGCTCTTCGCTAATGGCGGAATTACAACCACATGCGATATATATCATCATAGAGCAAATAAGCATATAAAAGCACAAGGAAAATAAAATGTCCCGTCGGCTCAAGTGATTATCGACACAAAAAATAGAATGCATACAAATTTCACAAGCTCACCATCTAAGTCCAATGTATAACCGGTGGAAAACGGCAGATAAGGTAGATGGAGTATACTGCATACAGTAATAATACACAAAGTGGGAACCAAATATCCTCGCAACCTACCTACAAGCAAATCGCAGGTCGATGCAAATGAAGTAGAGGAAGATAACACACCCGCCGCTACTATGCTGACGGGTCGGACCTGCAAAAAATACTGTGGCACAACGGGGGTGAGTTGCCAACTCGTGAGTAGTAACATCTAATAAGGCTATTATAAGCATGTACGTAATTGCGTCACAACCTATATATATCAATATGATACGATGTACTATCATGAATGCAATATGAATACATAATCAAACATGAAACCTGAATATGTCTAGTATGAGAAAATCTTTATTCTTATCTTAGAAAAACCTCTGTGCAATAAACCGAAATATCATCAATGAAATCAACAGAAAATCTGTGTCAAGTATCGACACAATATATGTATATCTCAATATCTTAATGTCTCAATATCTCGATATCTCAATGTCTCAATATCTCAATGTCTCGGGCTCCGTCAGTCCGGATCGGCCTATCTCATCAAATCTCACGACTACGGTCGGTATCCCCGGATATCTACCGTGTCAGACATCACCGGTAGGTTGTCTGTCCCTACCAGGCTCATCGTCTACAACTCGAGCTTCTTGCTTCGGGGTACCATACTGGGCCCACCATGTACTCGAGACGGTTCATCCTACTCCTCGAATCGGGTCTCGAAAACCAACAGAAATCAGTAAAACTCATGGTGGACGACACATACATCATACCACGAGAAAACCGCAACTTACATTTTTAAAATGGTAATAAGCTCATAAAATCCTTGCGGTTTTCCCCAAAATCCAGAAATCTCATAGGTACTGAAATTCTCAAGAATAATCACAATATGTAAACATGTCGGTGATGATAGATGTCTATGATACGATAGTATATACCATGCGATATATGGCCAGAAGTTATGTATGAATCATGATGCAATGAGGTATGTATATATAACTAGCAATCCTACGTATCAATCTTGATGAAATGAATATACAACTAGCGGTTTACATATCATATATGATGCAAATGTTTAAGATACTGATTCCAAGCAAGTTCTATAGTGTTCGTGACATAGCAATTACCAATGGCGTGTGTGTGTTCGCATAAGTAGTGCACATGCGGAATGAACCAATGGTAATGGTGCAAGTGTTCTATGAGATAATATCATATATATAAGATGATGCGATGCAATTTGGGATCAATGACCATGAGAGTACGCATATAAATACAAACAATACTACTAATCCTAACTATCGGGCGTCTTGCGCCGTCCAGACGATCCCCTCATAGAAGTGTACATCTACTCACCGGGACGTCTTGGCTAATCTGATCCGATCACAGTCCTGCCTTTCCACGCCACGTACGACGTCTCTGCACCCGATCCTAGAATCGCACACAAATAAATAAGAGGATAGAGATATGAATAGTCGCGGACACAAATGATACAAGTCAACCAATGCGCACTACTAGACACGCACACACTTGGTGCACAAAACGCGCTTACGACAACGCCACAAACCACAACTAGAGTCGCTATACGTGAAAATCCCCAAACCTAGAACCCAATCGTACCAATCGCGTATTCACAACACACTAAATATTTTTAGGAAATAGTATGTAGATCATTCCAACCTCAACTTAATTAAAATCTATTTATTCCAAAAACCTAGTAAGTAATAATATACCATTTTAGTGTAAAACTAGATGTTTTAACAAATCTAGTGGCCATAATGTTCATGTAATATCTTAATTAGGCTACACAATTATTAACTAAATTTTTAATCTCACCTATTTACATTAAACATGAAATTAGTTTGTAAGAATATTTAATTAGGATAATTTAAAAGTAACAATTAGCAAATTAACCACTAGATTAGATTTTGCAAGTCTTAAGAAGTTAAACTACACATTGCAACCATAATCAAGTGATAAAAACCCTAACTTGATCCCAAACCCTTCTCTTTACAATTTCTAACTTGAAATTAAAACCATATTAATACCTAAATAAGTTTGATTTAAAGTAATAAATCAACAAGGTAACCATTGGCTAAGATTTATACCTCAACAATTTAGGGATCTAACTTGCAAACTTGCCATCAAAAATGCCATCTTGTTTCAAGATCCAAGCTAGATTAGGTCAAGAAATAATGGGTGAAGGTTTAACTATGAATTAGTGAGAGTTTGAGTTGATTTTTGATTGAAATTTGAAGATTTTTTGAAGTTTAAATGAGGTGGAGAAATGGGGAGTTGTTGCATGTTTGGGGCTCGGCCAGCACAAGGAGAGGAAAAAGAGAGTAAGATGTGTGTGTTTGTGTGTAGAAAAATCCCCCAATTATCACATCTATTAATTTCCTTTTATTAATTATTTAATTTTTCTAATTAACTTTATCCTAGAATTCTCTAGAACAATGGTGACAAATGTAGAAAGAAAGAACATGTTATAAACTAGGTTTTAAGTTGTCATGGTTCACTAATGTATACTTAACCCATTCTAACTTGTAATTTAAATTAATTAAATGTATAAGTGAAAGCTTATAATAATATTTAAAATAATTAATTAAGGAAAATATTTAAGTAAATTAGCAATTTATAAGTGACTAAATAAATACCAAATACTAGCAATTATATAGCTAAAATATGTATATTTAAATCTATGTGGAAAAATAATTATAACTGAGTCTTACAGAAAACACGGGTTATATTACTGATTATCGGAAAATTCACCTAAACGATTTTTAAAACATTACATTACACCTCCTCCTTTTTCTTCATTAGCTCTCTTGAGCTTTAGATTGAGAGTGAAAATGATAGTGGAAAATTCCTACATCCCCACTCTCCATTCCTAGTGAGCTTGGAGCGTCGGTTGCTTTACTGGGTGAAGCTGGAGCTTGGATCGGTTCTGTCGTATGGATCATCTTCGGAAAAGGCGATCGTCTTTCAAACTTATTCTTGATGGCTAACAAGGAGTTTGGATGGGTTTTCCACGATTGGGTGGATACGCATCAAAGGTTGTAATCCCTAAATCTTGTATACTTGTATTTAGTGTTTGGAACGATTGCTCGGGATTAGTTTCTTGTGCCCCCTTGAAAATTTTTCGTTTTTTCGGTTTCGCATTGGCCGTGGTTGTAGCGGCGAGGGCACTAAAAGCCTTTCAATGGTTTCAGAGCCAAACCAAACACTAAAACACTGGTGCTCTCTTGGAAAGTTTTTCCGCTATTCCATATTGTTGTTCTGCATGCCTGTGATGTTATTACATATATATATATATATATATATATATATATATATATATATATATATATATATATATATCTTCTATATGTTTTGCATCCGCGCTAGCCTTGTCCCCGCCCTGCTGTAAGTTAAGTAACTTTACATCAAAAATAGTCCAATCTATCTCTTTCGGCTCCTGAGTGACCCGGGACCCCGTGGCGAATGCGGATGGCATATAAAAGCATGCTATTTTGGTTGTTTCTGGTGTGACTTAGAAACTTGTATTGATGGAATCGCATTACATGTTTAATTCAAAGGAAAACAAACTTATATGATATTGTTGGAACCAATTTTTAAAACTACCTGGGTTTCTTCAAAATTAAAGTCATATTCTTTTGCTTTGCATAGAGGTATTCAGTTATGAATATCCTGCACCTCATTCTATGAGGAAAGAGCCTTAATCCCTTCATGGGGAGTTCGCTCTTAAGCAAAAATTTATGTTACTAGTTTTAAAAAGCGGAGCCTGAACCACTCCATTTCAAAACCACTCGAGTTCCTTCAACAATATCAAGTTTATTACGTTAAAGTTTTTTCGCCAAAAACCAGTCATTGCCCTCCGTCATTTCAGATTAATATTGCTTAGTATTTATGCTACGTTTGTTGACCTTTGCCGAGGCGCAGTGTCTGTTGCTCTGTGAAGCTTTTTTTCTGCATGGTGATGCGATTAGTTAGGATAATCGTATGACTTTATTGACCTTTACCTAGGGTCCTAGAATGGGTCTAATGTAATCTAGGATAAGGACGGGTTGAACTTGACTTATGACTTATGATTTGTTGACCTTTGCCAAGGTCATAAGTCGCTTGGGGCAAAAACCAAATTGGGAGTTTCAAATATAAAGGAAACTTGCCAAGTTTGCGCATACCTTCTGGAATGTGGTAATTTTGGTTGGTGTTCCCGCCAAACATTTCTGCGCAGAAGAGTCCAAGATATCAAATGACAGCGATACGCTTAAGGAAATGGGAACCAGTATCTTCCGGACTGTTTTTTGACAAACTCCTGAATGAGAAACAGATAAATTCTAATGGTATCGAAAGCGGCTCGAAAAACCCTTCGATTTGATATATTATGGGCCTCGTAATTCATCCGGGATCAAAAGTTATGAGGAATTACGTGTCCACACGTGATGGGCTTTTAAAAACCCGCTGGAGGAGTTAAAAAATATAATAAAAACTCAGAAAAGACCCCAATGGGGCATCACGTGCTCACACGTGACCATGGGTCACGTGCAGACACGTGATGGGCTTTTAAAGCCTCTAAAATAATGAATAGAATTTAATTCTAAAACTCAGAAAATACCTCAACGAGGTATCACGTGCTTACACGTGACCAATGGTCACGTGTTGACACGTGATGGTTAAAACTGAAACATAAATAAGCGGCTGAGAAAGGAACCCAATTGGGGGTCACGTGCTCACACGTGACCAAAGGTCACGTGCCAGCACGTGACTGGCTTTAAAAGCATTATAATTTAATAGAATTAAATTCTAAAAGTTTCTGAATCTTTCCAAATGGAAAAGGGTCATGGGGAACCGTTGGATTAAAAATCCAAGGGTGATTAAAAATCACCAATTTATGGAAAAACCTTGGACAAGGAAAGATTTCCCTGAAAATCTCACCAGGATAACAAATAGAATATCTTTTGGATTTAAAATCCACGGTGAATAAAATTCACTGAATGATCTAAAGGCCCAGATTAATGATAAATATAAATCAAATCTCTCAACTTACAAATCAAATCTCTCAATGAGAGATTTGCTAAACAAATTGATTCTCTTCCTTCTCCTATAAATAGGAGCCAAGAAGAGAAGAGAAGGGGATCTACTTTTTTGAGAGAAAAACAGAGATAGGAGAATTTAATTCTCAAGAGGGAAGAAAAGAAAGAAGAATTTAATTCTCAACAAAGAAAACCCTAGGTGAGAAAAGGGAAAAAGATAAACTTCAAACAGAGAATTTAATTCTCAAAATCCAAGAGTTTAACTCTTATACAAAAAGAACTTAGTTCTTCTTCTGGTTGAAGATCTGCACAGAGCACATCTCCCCATAACTTGAGAATTTAATTCTCATCGGGTCGAGATCCTGCCATGCAGATCCTAAACTTAGAAGGGGAATTGAGTTTTGAGAATTAATTCTCCTAAGACAAAACTAGGGTTTAACCCTAATAAAGAATTTAATTCTTTTACATATCTGGGAATTTAATTCCTTTGAAAAGAAATCAGGGTTTTATCCTAAATAAGAATTTAATTCTTTCACGATAGGAATTTAATTCCTCCAAAATCATAATTAGGGTTTAACCCTACAAAGAATTCAATTCTTAAAAGATCTCTGTTCATGAAAAGAACTAGGGTCACGTGCCCCCACGTGACCCTTGAAAAGATCCCCTGCAAAGAACTTTGAAGCATCACCTCACGTGCTCCCACGTGACTCCCAGAACGCAGAAAGAAAAAGCAAAGGGAATGAAAGCTTTGGGCGCTCTCATGTGTTATCACGTGACCCCTCAGCAAATGCTTTAACAATTGGCGCACAGATCCCCATCACGTGCCAACACGTGATGCTCTAAAATAAAAATGAAAGTGTTTAACACTTAACGGCAAAACAAAAGAAAAGAAGCTTTGGGCGCTCTCACGTGTCCTCACGTGACCCCTCAGCAAGTGCTGTAATATTCGATGCATAAGCCCCCATCACGTGCCAACACGTGATGCTCTAAAATAAAGATGAAAAGTGTTTAACACTTATTCGCAGATTTGAGGATAAACCAAAAGGAGATCTGGCTCCACATTTAGGGCGCCCTCACGTGTCACCACGTGACCCCTAATGAGCATTCTTACAGACCAGAGCGGGGGCCTCCATCACGTGCCCACACGTGATGGCCGCCAGAATTAAAAGAGTTAAACACTGATCTGCAGAATAAAATAAAGGGAATCAGGGTGCTCTCACGTGTCCACACGTGACCCCTCTCTCCCTAGTATTTAACACTAATCTGAAGACTTTGTTCCCAGTGTTTAACACTGATTTGCTTTAGTGTTAAACACTAATTTGAAATCTCTGATTACCAGTGTTTAACACTGATTTGCTTTAGTGTTTAACACTAATTTGAAAGCCCTGTTGCTAGTGTTTAACACTGATTATCTTTTAGTGTTTAACACTAACTTGTTAATCTTATTCCCAGTGTTCAACACTGTCGGTCTTTAGTGTTTAACACTGGCTTCAGCCCAGTTGGCTAAATTTCTAGAGGCAAAGCCTCTCCTTCAGTGGACCAACAGAGGGCCAATATTTCAAACATAATTGGACTTAGCCCAAACTGGCCATAAGTCCTCAAATCATCTTGAACTGAGCACATCCGCTCTTTCAACCAACTCATTGGTTTAGGGTACATCTCTGAACTCCTCTGACATTTGTCGTTGTAATCCTTCAACGTCGTCAGAGAGGTGACGGGTCCCGACAACCACACAACAATATGGACTGTGGGGTCCTTAAACCCATGGACTTATGCGTCCTTAAACTACCAATGGACTTATGCGTCCTTAAACTACCGATGGACCACCATGTCCCTAAACTGGCGATGGACCACCATGTCCCTAAACTGGAACTTGGACCACTATGTCCCTAAACTGGAACAATAGAGCCCAAATGCTCTTTTGTCGGATCTAAACGATCCCGTTAAGTCGATCTTAGTCCCAAACTGGACTAACGTATCCTTAACAACCGTTAAGTCGATCTTAGTCCCAAACTGGACTAACGTATCCTTAACAACCGTTTAAGTTGATCTTAGCCTCAAATATGGCTAACGTATCCTTAAACCTTCAAACAGACTTTAGTCCCAAATTGGACTATAAACCCCCCAATCAACTCTGGCTCAAGGGTACATCTCTGAACTCCTCTGACATCTGTCGTTGTAATCCTTCAACGTCGTCAGAGAGGTGATGGGTCCCGACGGCCATACATTTAATGGACCACTAGGTCCCTAAACAGGAACAATAGAGCCAATTGCTCTTTTGTCAGATCTAAACGATCCCGTTGAGTTGATCTTAGTCTCAAACTGGACTAACGTATCCTTAACAAACGTTTGAGTTGATCTTAGCCTCAAATATGGCTAACGTATCCTCAAACCAAAACCCCAAACGCAAATCTAAGAAAACACGGATTTGGACTAATCCACGTCCTACGGGCGACGACATAAATCAGTCTCCGTATACAATCCACGGCCAACCACAAACAAAACAAACACCCACGACACGAAGTGACCATCTGGAGAAGGAGAAAGTTGTTACCGCGATGCGGTAGTGTAATTAACTGCAGGGGCTTGCGCCTGCAGGGAAGAGCGTCCCCACAATCAAAAACCCCTCAGACGAGGGGGAATCTGACGAAGTCTGCTACATCGGACGCATCCGTTTAAACCTTCGATACACGGTGCCATAAATCAACTTGGCATCTTCGGAGAGGTGGACGGATAGCACCTATTAGCATCTGCCCCGAACCTCAGGCGAGACAGCCCATGTCTCGGCCGCCGTTCGGAGGGGAACAGATTCTGGCATGCCCGGTGGGACCTTTTCCTCTTTCCACTCCACACTTCGTGTGTCGTGTTCGCGAACAAATCGCGGTTTGCTGTGGTTGCCTGTGGATTCAAGGTACTTAGATTTGGTGTCTTGCTCCGTGCAGAAAACAGAAGATCAATGGCTTCAAACTGCACTACCTGCAGCTGCAACTCTCGCTCCGTCCTTGCTGGAGGAGTGACTTACGGGTCCCAAGCGGCCTCCCTTTTCAGGATACCAGTGGAGCAGGTGACTCAAGCCACCGCTGGACTATTCTTCGGGACCCTGCTCCCACCAATGAGCTTCAACGCCCCAATGACATCGCAAGAAGCTCCAAAGAAGCTGGTCTTTGATCGGCTTGCTACTGCCGCGGCCCCTCTCAACGGGTCGCCCAAGCCCAATGCCTCAGCTTTCAGCAAACTGGGCCAAAACTCATGTGGGCCCATGAAGAAGCCTGCAATACCAGAAAAGTTTGTTCCGAAGAGGATAGCCATCCCTATTCCTGAAGTCGTCAAGGCGGCTTCTCCTGCCAATGGGTCGGTCTTCACAAGACTGACTATTCCGGCTCCCGTTCCTGCTCGAAGGTCTGTCTTTGACAGATTGGATATCGCTACTCAAAAGACGTCAGTCTTCAAGAGACTGGCACCAGCAGCGCTTCATCTGGACAGGGGGCAAGACAAAGCCATCCCCATCGCTGAACCAACGCCGTCCGCTCGACATGCTCGCCGTCGTCACTGGCGCCGGGTAAGGAAGGCTGGGGGCAACTCCCCCTCTGGGATAACTCCGCCAGCTCCGATGGTGGAAATCGATGCTGCTGTTCCAACCGGGAACAGTTTTGAATTGCTGAACATGGTGCGCAGAAACTCTCCTACCGCCGTACTAAAAAGATCCCCTCCTCCGGTGGGAAATGTTGCGGAAGCCAAGCCAGAACAGTCCTCTCAGCGGCTGTCCTCTAAAATCTACAAAGTCTGGCGCCACGTCCAAGACTCGGTGATTGATCAAAATTTCTCCCGCCAGCAGAAGAAGCTGAAGGTCCGGCAGGAAGAAAACCGTCCTGTTAAGCCACAAAAGATGACGACTACTTGGGTGCTCACGACAGTGGCCCCCTCAACGTCAACCACTCAGAAAAGAAGGAGGCCAAAGAAAGCCCCGGTAAACGTGGCAGACCACAAAGACGCTAAGCCCAAACGCCCCAAGTCTGGGGGCATGGTGGTGCACACTGTTTATATGGCTTCTGGAAAGGAGGAAAGCCGTGCTTCGACGGGTCACCGACCGCTCACCCGATCCGTGACGAAAACCCAACACCAACAGCAGAAGCTTCAGGAGATGCTGACTGCAATGGCTGCGCTCACGGGACCAAAAGAAAGCCCGGAGGCATCATCAGAGCAGCGTCATGAACAAGAAACCGATGCTGACTTCCTCCGCAGAGTCCTCGAAAAGAGGGACAGAGAAGCAGCAGAACAAGCTGCCAACATAAAACGAATGGCGATTCTCTTCCAAGACATGGTCGGGATGATATTACAGCCGGACCCTCCAGCTGATGACCCTCCAATCACTGTTGAAGACGATGGAAGGGAGACATCTAATCCTCCGCCGGCTCTTTCAGCAACCAAAGACGAAACCATTTCTAAGGCCGCGCTGGATGACTATATAGATCAGCAAATACGAACTCATCAGGCGAGTGAAGCGGCTGGGCAAACGGTTAGAACTGGACGACCCTATCCGGGCTGGTATGACCAAATCAGTTACCCGCCGGGATATACGATCCCTAAGTTCCACGTATATAAAGGGACGGGAAATCCGCATCAGCACGTCGCTCAATTCAGGGCCTTATGCGGCCATAATGGAGGCGATGACAAATTGTTACTACGACAATTCGTCGGCAGCTTAGCAGAAACAGCCTTTGAATGGTATTCGGAGCTACCTGACGACTCTGTCAAAACATTTACGGAGATGGAGCTGCTGTTTACACAGAGATTTGTAAGCGCTAGCGAGCGCACCCCGATCACGGCACTGATCAACGCCAGAGTGAAGCCGGGAGAGACGTGGGTGCAATATGCAATCCGGTGGCGGAACCTATGGTCGAGATGCGAACAACGCATAGAAGAAGCTCCTGCCGTGGGCATGTTCGTGGGTACTCTCGACCCTCAAGCGACCATATCCCAATTCATGATGTTCTTCAAGCCGACCACTTTTCAGGCCTTGATTGACAAGCTGGCCCAAATGGACCAGATGGGTCATGGACCAGATGGGTCATAGACCATCTTCTTCAAAGACAGAGCCTTGGAATGAAAAGGACAAAGGGAAAGCAACCTTCGTCGCCAACGCTCAACAACAACCGAGCAACTTAAAGCCGGTTGTTCGCCAAAACAACGTGCGTCCACGCCTATCCCTCGAGGAGAGACTGGGACGTCCTTACTCGTTTCCTCAGGATAAAACGAGAAAACTGTTCGAGCTAGCAGTGCGCAACAGACTCATCAATCTGCCGAGTCCAAAACGTCCATTGCAACCAGGCGATGTCAACGATCCCAATTATTGCCCTTACCACCAAGCGGTAAGTCACCCGATCGAGGATTGCTTCGTCTTTAAGGGATGGATCGAGGATCAGTACCTACAAGGCAAGTTTGCGCTGTCTGAAAAGTGGAAGGTAAACCCACCACAGCCGCACACTCTAAAGAAGACGGACACACCGGGGGCAAGTTGTCACATGATCTCTCACTCATTGATAGATGATAAAGAGGCTCCTTGCACCGAGAAACCAGGGGCGGGGCCTGAACCAGAACTTCTGTGGCCATCAGACGAGATGATCGATGCCTTCCTGAACGAAGCCCGTCTTAAAAGCAAAGCTGATCGAGAGCGCGAGATGGCCATATTCGAGAAAGCCAAACGCCGGCGACTGGACAAAAGGGTCGAAACACTCCCACCAGATCAAAGTACATCCGCCGCAAATGAAAACAGGATCAAGACAAGGAAACGATTCGCCAAAGCCATATCAATGGGGATGAGGCCGCCCTCTTTCAGAGAAAATTCTCCTGGTGGTATACATTTTGATGAAACGGACGTACACCCTAACTTCTGCTTATATCATCAGAGGATCGCACATCCTACTGAAGACTGCAACTCCTTTCAGTGTTGGTGGCAAGGATATGTTGCTCACAGGAAACACTTCAACAGGACAAAGCGTGAAGCTCGTAGACAGCGAAAAAATACGACAAATGAGCATAAAAGAGTTGCCGGCAATTGTCATAGGGACGAGCCCGGGGGATCACGAGTTCTCACCTTTAGAAGCGATTCTGACGAAGAAGCCGCCCTCAACCCTCTCTTCAAAGAATTCATTTCTAAAACAAAGGAATTGGAGAGTTGCGAGAACGTTCAGCCGTACAATCTCACGCAACCCGGAAAGAATCTCAGACCCGCAAACGACGGAGCAAACGGAATGAGAAAGGAAAAGGAAAAAACGGCCTTTGTTGCCAACACTCAACAACAGCCGAGTAACCCGAGACCGTTTTGTCGTCAAAACAATAAGCCGCGATACCTCAATGAGAAGTTGAAACGTCCTTACTCGTTTCCCAAAGATAAAACGAAGAGATTGTTCGAGCTAGCAGTGTGCAGCGGGCTCATCACTCTGCCAGATCCAAAACGTCCATTGCAACCAGGTGACGTTAACAATCCTAATTACTGCCCTTAACACCAAGTATTGGGCCATCCGATTGAAAATTGCTACGTCTTCAAAAACTGGGTTGAAGATCAGTACCAACAGGGCAAGTTCGCGTTACCCGAAAAGTGGAAAGTAAACCCGCCACAACGACATGCTTCGAAAAAGGTGGATATGCCGGGGGCATCATGCTCGTTCATAGGGAAGGCCTCCTAGACCGAAAAGTCAGTAAACTAGAAATTCGCCTCAAATACGACGACGGTAGACCGAAATGTCGTTAAACTAACGATGGACCACTATGTCCTAAAACTGGCTGCAGACCGAAACGTCCTTAAACTAACGGCGGACTGCAATGTCCTAAAACTTGCAAATGACCGAAACGTCGTTAAACTACTCCCAACCCGCAGCATCTTCAGGCTGACGTGGTAAAAAAAAAAAAAAAAAAAGGTACGTCCACAAGCAAAATGGGCACGGATGAAAACCCAAAAGGGCTCCGTGAGTAAAAACAGCAGGGCTACCGGCGAGTGTTCGTGAAAACCCGAAAGGGCGCGACCTCGTTAAAAAAAAAAAAAAGAGAAAAAAAAAGAATAAATAAAAACGGTATGTCCATAAGCAAAACGGGCACGGATGAAAACCCGAAAGGGCTCCGTGAGTAAAAACAGCAGGGCTACCGGCGAGTGTTTGTGAAAACCCGAAAGGGCGCAACCTCGTTAAAAGACACTTATAGGGTCCTTTCGACCTTGTAAGGAGAAACCACCTGCGTGAGATCCTTACGACTCATAAGGGAGCAACACACTTAGGGATCCTCACGATTCCTAAGAAGAAATTACACTTGCGAGATCCTCACGACTCATAAGGAGAACTCTCTTATGGGACCCTCACGGCTCATCAGATTTGAAAGTCTTAAGTTACAGAGACCTTAACCTGTTCTTAAGCAACCCCCACAACCTTCGATACTGCTCTACAAGTGGTTTAGTACTGACCCTTGTATACAATCCACGGGCGCGAATAAACATTTCCCTAACCAAGTCCCACCCGTGACTGGGGATATGTCCGTACGGTGAACAACCCTTATAAGTCCTCTCGACTTGTAAGGAGAAAACCCTTTTATAAGATCCTTACGACTTACAGGGGAACATACACTTAGGAATCCCCACGATTCCTAAGGAGAAAACACACCTACGAGATCCTCACGACTTGTAGGGAGAAATACCTTTGTGAGACCCTTACGGCTCATGAAGTCAAAAGCCTTAGTCGACAGGATCCTAACCCTGTTTACTAAGCCACCTTTGTTCAACATCGACGGCGGCAAATGATGATTCGCTCCTGGCAATATCCCAGTTGTAGCGATGCTGATGCCTAAACCGGTATCAAATTCCAAGTCCTCTCACGGCAAATGATGATTCGCTCCTGGCAATATCCCAGTTGTAGCGATGCTGATGCCTAAACCGGTATCAAATTCCAAGTCCTCTCACGGCACATGATGATTCGCTCCTGGCAATATCCCAGTTGTAGCGATGCTGATGCCTAAACCGGTATCAAATTCCAAGTCCTCTCACGGCAAATGATGATTCGCTCCTGGCAATATCCCAGTTGTAGCGATGCTGATGCCTAAACCGGTATCAAATTCCAAGTCCTTTCATGGCAAATGATGATTCGCTCCTGGCAATATTCCAGTTGTAGCGATGCTGATGCTGAGATTGGTACCAGATCCCAAATCCCCTACTCGCGAAAAAAAAAAATCAGCGAGCCCAAAAAAAAATGCATACGAAATAGCCGAAATGATGGGGCAACTTGCAAACAGAATCAGCAAGTAAAAATGTATGCATACAAAATAGCCGAAATGATTGGGCAACTCGCAATAAAAAACAGCGAGTAAAAATAAAATAAATAGCCGAAATGGTTGGGCAACTCGCAATAAAAAACAGCGAGTAAAAATAAAATAAATAGCCGAAATGATTGGGCACCGCGAAAAATAGCCGAAATGATTGGGCAATCGCGACCTTCGCGATATAAAAGCTGAAATGATAGAGCATCGCGGAAAGAATAAAAAAATGATGAAAGAATGAAACTTTCTGCCCTACAGATGAGATCACATCGATCCCTGTATATAATCCAGGGGCACAGATAAAGAGGGAACCATACCTTCCCAACAGGCTCCATCAGAAAGCGAAGCCAAATCTCGACGGTTCATAGATAACCTAGAGACAATCTCGACATCTGTCGCAATATTGCAGACACAATGCCAACAAATGAAGTAAAGGGAAATCCCTAGCTTTAGGGTCTCGGCGTCAACATCGACAACTTAGAGATCACCAACTGTGTTTCTCCTCACTCCAACTAGATGCAGACATGACGTCAACAACCGACCTCAGAATCGCAACGAAACGGAACCATGGCAAAGTTCCTAGTCCCAAATCTCAACGGCCACATCTGCAGCCCGGAGACCAACAACGGTGTGCCTCCTCATTCCAGCAGCACAAAGATGTTACACCATCAAGCGGAGCGATGGCAAAATCCCAACTCCGCCTTAGCATTCGTCTCGTTACAGCAGACGCAATGTTAACAACGACGTTCCTTCGCAGTCCAGCAGGATGTACATGCAAAGTTAATAAAAGACCCTATGGTCAGCAAAGCGGAGTGATGGCAAAATCCCAGCTCCACCTCAGCACTCGTCTCGTCACAGCGGACACATCATCAAGCAAAGCGGAACAGCGGCAACTCCCAGTTCCATGACTCGACGATGTACTCCCACAGAGAGTCAAATCCCAACTCCGTGAAATGCGGATATAATTAACAAAATTCCTGGTCACGTGGAACGTGGATAACGTCACTCTGTGACCCCGTGGAAAACGTCCAGAGCGGATCCTGGTCCTCGCAGAACACGGCAGTGAACCCGTGCGAAGCATCCAGAGCGGAGCCTAGCCCTCGCCTAACGCGGCAGTGAACCCGTGTGAAGCATCTAGTGCAAAATTCCTGGTCACATGGAACGCGGATAACGTCACTCTTTGACCCCGTGGAAAACGTCCAGAGCGGATCCTGGTCCTCGCAGAGCACGGCAGTGAACCCGTGTGAAGCATCCAGAGCGGAGCCTAGGCCTCGCCTAACGCGGCAGTGAACCCGTGTGAAGCATCTAGTGCAAAATTCCTGGTCACGTGGAACGCGGATAACGTCACTCTTTGACCCCGTGGAAAACGTCCAGAGTGGATCCTGGTCCTCGTAGAGCACGGCAGTGAACCCGTGTGAAGCATCCAGAGCGGAGCCTAGTCCTCGCCGAGCACGGCAGTGAACCCGTGTGAAGCATCTAGTGCAAAATTCCTGGTCACGTGGAACGCGGATAACGTCACTCTTTGACCCCGTGGAAAACGTCCAGAGCGGATCCTGGTCCTCGCAGAGCACGGCAGTGAACCCGTGCGAAGCATCCAGAGCGGAGCCTAGTCCTCGCCTAACGCGGCAGTGAACCCGTGTGAAGCATCTAGAGCAAAATTCCTGGTTACGTGGAACGCGGATAACGTCACTCTTTGACCCCGTGGAAAACGTCCAGAGCGGATCCTGGTCCTCGCAGAACACGGCAGTGAACCCGTGCGAAGCATCCAGAGCGGAGCCTAGTCCTCGCCTAACGCGGCAGTGAACCCGTGTGAAGCATCTAGAGCAAAATTCCTGGTTACGTGGAACGCGGATAACGTCACTCTTTGACCCCGTGGAAAACGTCCAGAGCGGATCCTGGTCCTCGCAGAGCACGGCAGTGAACCCGTGCGAAGCATCCAGAGCGGAGCCTAGTCCTCGCCTAACACGACAGTGAACCCGTGTGAAGCATCTAGAGCAAAATTCCTGGTCACGTGGAACGCGGATAACGTCACTCTTCGACCCCGTGGGAAACGTCCAGAGCAGATCCTGGTCTTCACACCAACATGGAGTGATCACCACCTCAACATTCGTCTCGATACAGCAGACGCGATACCAGAAAATGAAGCAAAAGGCCAAATTCCTAGCTTCAGGGTCTTGACGGCAACTCATATAAAGCCTGAAAGACAATCGGAGATCATCCCACACCAGCGCGGAGTGATCACCACCTCGACGTTCGTCTCGATACAGCAGACGCAACATCACCAAAAGGAGCCACGGCAAAATCCCTAGTTCCAAATCTCGACGGTTCACCATCAACTTAGAGACAACCACGACATTCGTCTCGATACAGAGGACGCAATACCAGCAAACAAAGCAAAGGCCAAATTCCTAGCTTCAGGGTCTTAACGGCAAGTCATATAAAGCCTGAAAGACTATCGGAGATCATCCCACACCAGCGCGGAGTGGTTATGACTCATCGGGGCTCTCCAAAATGAGCCTAACCTCAAGTAAAAAGCGGCATGGCAAATTCCTAGCGCTTGCTCTTCCGACGGTCAAACTGCCAAGGAGGATTGCTTGAAGACGTCTTGTCCAGCCCCCGAAGGGATCAGAGACACGGCAGTCGCAGGGCTACTCGAACAGCACGATTGCCTATCGAGGAATACATCAGCTCATGCGACGGTACGACGGCCAAAACCCTAAGTACCACAGACCCTAACGGATTTCTGTCGTAAAGAGCAGAGGTTAACTGTGACGTTAGGATATTCTTGCGAGATCTGCTCGATTCGTTTCGACTCGTGAGGAAAATGATGTCTTTGCGAGAACTTCTCGATTCGTCTCGACTCGTGAGATAAAGCCTTAGGCAGTAGGGATTAAAAAACCTGTTTCCTAAGCACTGGGATCCTGCAAGTCGGCCCAAAATGGTCTCTTGCATACTATCCACGGGTCTCACTCTCCGAAGTCGAATTTCGACAAGGAGGGGAACAACCGCTTACGGGTCCTCTCGACTCGTAAGAGGGAAAAATTCTCTCATAAGATCCTTACGACTTATAAGAGAAAACACACTTAGGAATCCTCACGACTCCTAAGGAGAAAATACACCTACGAGATCCTCTAGATCTGTAGGGAGAAAAGTCTTTATGAGACCCTCACGGCTCATAAAGTTGAAAAGTCTTAGGTGGCAGATCCTAACCCTGTCTCCTAAGCCATCACTGCCCTGCAAAGAGGTCAAGATGGACCATCTATGAGCCACACTCGCCAAAGCTACATGCCACTGAAACGGAAAAGCTACTCATGAGCATATAAACTACTTCACGCCAGAGTAAGATATGAAGAGATAGAGGGGTGCGGCTCATGAAGTTAAGGGTTTGGAACTATATCTCTTAAGAGTCGAGATCTGAGTCAATGATAAATGACGACGCTTGTGTCCGCTCGTTATCTTCTCAGATCAAGATTCTGAAAGTAATATACCAACCCTAAACTGGTCATACGCTATGCATAACTCTGCACTACTTCACCCACGTACATACTTACGTGGGCAAAGTAGTGGGGGGCATTTGTTCCCGCCAAACATTTCTGTGCAGAAGAGTCCTAGATATCAAATGACAGCGATACGCTTAAGGAAATGGGAACCAGTATCTTCCGGGCTGTTTTTTGACAAACTCCTGAATGAGAAACAGATAAATTCTGATGGTATCGAAAGCGGCTCGAAAAACCCTTCGATTTGATATATTATGGGCCTCGTAATTCATCCGGGATCAAAAGTTATGAGGAATTACGTGTCCACACGTGATGGGCTTTTAAAAACCCGCTGGAGGAGTTAAAAAATATAATAAAAACTCAGAAAAGACCCCAATGGGGCATCACGTGCTCACACGTGACCATGGGTCACGTGCAGACACGTGATGGGCTTTTAAAGCCTCTAAAATAATGAATAGAATTTAATTCTAAAAGTCAGAAAATACCTCAACGAGGTATCACGTGCTTACACGTGACCAATGGTCATGTGTTGACACGTGATGGTTAAAACTGAAACATAAATAAGCGGCTGAGAAAGGAACCCAATTGGGGGTCACGTGCTCACACGTGACCAAAGGTCACGTGCCAGCACGTGACTGGCTTTAAAAGCATTATAATTTAATAGAATTAAATTCTAAAAGTTTCTGAATCTTTCCAAATGGAAAAGGGTCATGGGGAACCGTTGGATTAAAAATCCAAGGGTGATTAAAAATCACCAATTTATGGAAAAACCTTGGACAAGGAAAGATTTCCCTGAAAATCTCACCAGGATAACAAATAGAATATCTTTTGGATTTAAAATCCACGGTGAATAAAATTCACTGAATGATCTAAAGGCCCAGATTAATGATAAATATAAATCAAATCTCTCAACATACAAATCAAATCTCTCAATGAGAGATTTGCTAAACAAATTGATTCTCTTCCTTCTCCTATAAATAGGAGCCAAGAAGAGAAGAGAAGGGGATCTACTTTTTTGAGAGAAAAACAGAGATAGGAGAATTTAATTCTCAAGAGGGAAGAAAAGAAAGGAGAATTTAATTCTCAACAAAGAAAACCCTAGGTGAGAAAAGGGAAAAAGATAAACTTCAAACAGAGAATTTAATTCTCAAAATCCAAGAGTTTAACTCTTATACAAAAAGAACTTAGTTCTTCTTCTGGTTGAAGATCTGCACAGAGCACATCTCCCCATAACTTGAGAATTTAATTCTCATCGGGTCGAGATCCTGCCATGCAGATCCTAAACTTAGAAGGGGAATTGAGTTTTGAGAATTAATTCTCCTAAGACAAAACTAGGGTTTAACCCTAATAAAGAATTTAATTCTTTTACATATCTGGGAATTTAATTCCTTTGAAAAGAAATCAGGGTTTTATCCTAAATAAGAATTTAATTCTTTCACGATAGGAATTTAATTCCTCCAAAATCATAATTAGGGTTTAACCCTACAAAGAATTCAATTCTTAAAAGATCTCTGTTCATGAAAAGAACTAGGGTCACGTGCCCCCACGTGACCCTTGAAAAGATCCCCTGCAAAGAACTTTGAAGCATCACCTCACGTGCTCCCACGTGACTCCCAGAACGCAGAAAGAAAAAGCAAAGGGAATGAAAGCTTTGGGCGCTCTCACGTGTTATCACGTGACCCCTCAGCAAATGCTTTAACAATTGGCGCACAGATCCCCATCACGTGCCAACACGTGATGCTCTAAAATAAAAATGAAAGTGTTTAACACTTAACGGAAAAACAAAAGAAAAGAAGCTTTGGGCGCTCTCACGTGTCCTCACGTGACCCCTCAGCAAGTGCTGTAATATTCGATGCATAAGCTCCCATCACGTGCCAACACGTGATGCTCTAAAATAATGATGAAAAGTGTTTAACACTTATTCGCAGATTTGAGGATAAACCAAAAGGAGATCTGGCTCCACATTTAGGGCGCCCTCACGTGTCACCACGTGACCCCTAATGAGCATTTTAACAGACCAGAGCGGGGGCCTCCATCACGTGCCCACACGTGATGGCCGCCAGAATTAAAAGAGTTAAACACTGATCTGCAGAATAAAATAAAGGGAATCAGGGTGCTCTCACGTGTCCACACGTGACCCCTCTCTCCCTAGTATTTAACACTAATCTGAAGACTTTGTTCCCAGTGTTTAACACTGATTTGCTTTAGTGTTAAACACTAATTTGAAATCTCTGATTACCAGTGTTTAACACTGATTTGCTTTAGTGTTTAACACTAATTTGAAAGCCCTGTTGCTAGTGTTTAACACTGATTATCTTTTAGTGTTT
This sequence comes from Agapanthus africanus, assembly GCA_030015575.1. NCBI lineage: Eukaryota > Viridiplantae > Streptophyta > Magnoliopsida > Asparagales > Amaryllidaceae > Agapanthus > Agapanthus africanus. Next base: position 132,394,149 of record CM057337.1, read on the forward strand.
AACACTAACTTGTTAATCTTATTCCCAGTGTTCAACACTGTCGGTCTTTAGTGTTTAACACTGGCTTCAGCCCAGTTGGCTAAATTTCTAGAGGCAAAGCCTCTCCTTCAGTGGACCAACAGAGGGCCAATATTTCAAACATAATTGGACTTAGCCCAAACTGGCCATAAGTCCTCAAATCATCTTGAACTGAGCACATCCGCTCTTTCAACCAACTCATTGGTTTAGGGTACATCTCTGAACTCCTCTGACATTTGTCGTTGTAATCCTTCAACGTCGTCAGAGAGGTGACGGGTCCCGACAACCACACAACAATATGGACTGTGGGGTCCTTAAACCCATGGACTTATGCGTCCTTAAACTACCAATGGACTTATGCGTCCTTAAACTACCGATGGACCACCATGTCCCTAAACTGGCGATGGACCACCATGTCCCTAAACTGGAACTTGGACCACTATGTCCCTAAACTGGAACAATAGAGCCCAAATGCTCTTTTGTCGGATCTAAACGATCCCGTTAAGTCGATCTTAGTCCCAAACTGGACTAACGTATCCTTAACAACCGTTAAGTCGATCTTAGTCCCAAACTGGACTAACGTATCCTTAACAACCGTTTAAGTTGATCTTAGCCTCAAATATGGCTAACGTATCCTTAAACCTTCAAACAGACTTTAGTCCCAAATTGGACTATAAACCCCCCAATCAACTCTGGCTCAAGGGTACATCTCTGAACTCCTCTGACATCTGTCGTTGTAATCCTTCAACGTCGTCAGAGAGGTGATGGGTCCCGACGGCCATACATTTAATGGACCACTAGGTCCCTAAACTGGAACAATAGAGCCAATTGCTCTTTTGTCGGATCTAAATGATCCAGTTAAGTTGATCTTAGTCTCAAACTGGACTAACGTATCCTTAACAAACGTTTGAGTTGATCTTAGCCTCAAATATGGCTAACGTATCCTCAAACCAAAACCCCAAACCCAAATCTAAGAAAACACGGATTTGGACTAATCCACGTCCTACGGGCGACGACATAAATCAGTCTCCGTATACAATCCACGGGCAACCACAAACAAAACAAACACCCACGACACGAAGTGACCATCTGGAGAAGGAGAAAGTTATTACCGCGATGCGGTAGCGTAATTAACTGCAGGGGCTTGCGCCTGCAGGGAAGAGCGTCCCCACAATCAAAAACCCCTCAGACGAGGGGGAATCTGACGAAGTCTGCTACATCGGACGCATCCGTTTAAACCTTCGATACACGGTGCCATAAATCAACTTGGCATCTTCGGAGAGGTGGACGGATAGCACCTATTAGCATCTGCCCCGAACCTCAGGCGAGACAGCCCATGTCTCGGCCGCCGTTCGGAGGGGAACAGTTGGCTTCCGTTAAAGTTATCACACAATGATGGTTGGTTCTCGATTCCTACTGATGAGTAGGTATTACTCCTCAGAAGACTTTCACTTCATAATTAGCTAACCTATTAGGTGTCTAGAAAGTGTTAACGAGATTATGCCTCTGCGGAAATGGGGTTATTTAATTGGGTCCGTGCGGAAACACGGGGGAACTCCCTCGGAGTACCAACACTGGCCTGGCTAAACGGTTATCGAACATGTAAGGAGTAAATGATCCAGACTAGTTCTCATTTAGGGTTTGAAGGAGAAGTCGAGGATACAGCGGGAACCATTCTGATTAGATAAAATGTAACCAAGCTAATCTTGATAGAGTGCTTGCTGGGTCTTTCTTTTCACTCTTTCTAGTTACAGTAACCCATGATTTAGCTTATACTAAAACTCATTAACCAATTAACCGAACTTTCTTACACACTTTGGTTTTGGATTGTCATGATTCCCGACAAAACCGCATATTTTCCTGCTACTCCTACTTTTCCTTTGCTTTTCTCTAGAACACTCCGTATCACTATGATGATCTATATTGTTTGGAAAATCCATCATATAGTTACATACGAACTCGAAAAAATTATTTCAGTTAAGGATGGCCACTGGTTCTGGAAAAACTGAATAGAATTATTTGGTTGTCTCTTCTCTTTACCTTCTCTCAGATTGCGAGAGTTCCTTATATTAGGAGAGTATACCTATAACGTTTATTGGATAGTCTTTTTCCAAACCTTAGGCCGGTGCTGAAAGGTAGAGAAAGAAGAAAACCTTTTAGTCTAAATATGGTGTACAGATGGTAAGATGTGGAGACATATTGTAACATCTTAAAATTTATTGGAGTTAATTATAATTTAATTAGCGATATAATATGTGTTATTTAATAAAATATAGTTTACACACACACACACATACATATATAATAATAATAATAATAATTTCTATATAAAATTTATACACTTAACCTAGGATTAGTAATATATTAGTTTAGACTAAAATACCAAATTAAGTGGCCATGACACATAAACCCTAAATCTACTTCACTTAAACTTTTAGCTAAATTAAATGGTTTTAAAAAGAGAAGAAATGAAAAGAAAAAAAAATAAATTGGCATGAGACATGGGGGTATGGATTTGATGGCTTGTGCATTAAATGAAAGAATTGTGGTGCATGGCTAATATTAGCCATTCATCTCCTTTCTCTCTTCATTCTTCTTCTTCTTTTCTTCAACTCCTCTCCATATTTCCTCTCTACCTCCTAAGCAATCCCACACATACCCACTTAAAATCACTACAAAAATCATCACAAAATCACATCTTTTCTCTCAAGAACTTTTGTGGAAGCCAAACCCTCACCTTGAGGCCACCTAGTAATTTGAGCCCCCCCAAGCTAATCTAGAGGTAAAAACACCACTTCTAATCAAGTTTAGCAACTACTTGCTTTAACAACCCTTAATTTAAGTTAAAGTTTGTATTTTGAATTGTTTTAAAACTTAAAGTGGGTTTTGAGATAGGATTTGGCCTTGTGAGAATTCATGGGTTGTCTACAACTTACACCAGGTTAGATGAGGGTATTTTGGGGTTAATTACTCTTTTGTTTTATCACCAACACTTCAAAAAGCTACCTAGATATTTTAATTAGTGCCAAAACTAGTATTTAGTTGTAGGTTAGGGTTTCAAATTGAATATGCCATTAAACCAGTGATCTCAGAAATAAATTGCGATTACCGGGTGCTTGTTATAGGACCATGAGTGAACCCTCGAAACTCGAGTCCTTCCCTCCACCTTATGGCCGCCAAAATAAAGGATTTGACCGCAATTTACGGTTTGTCTGGGGAGTTAGGGGGTGGATTTTTGTCGGGTGCTCTCTAAGACTCTAAATAGATCCCTGGTATATGCAATTTCCATCCAGATCGTGTATACAAAAATCTGGGATCGTTTTACTTCACTTTTGCCGATGTTTTAACATTCGATATGGTTATCTCGACTCTCGATTTAGTGTTTTAGTTGGTTAACAGCCTTCTGGGGTAGTCCTAGGTGTTTGTTGCACACGTATAGTATACTAAGATCGCACGTGTTAACTTATGAGAGTTTATTCCGCTTTGTGTAGGTGTATGTGTCATATCGGAATTCTAGCTCTCACACGCTAAGTTTTATTCGATGCTAGGATCGGTTGCGAGGACTTCAGATGTGGCAAGGAGGGGGAAGGGGGTGATCGGATTCGAGTAGATCGAGGTCGTTCTGATGAGTAGATTTAACATCTACGGGAGAATCGTTTGGATGGCGTTAAGCGCCCGACGTCTAGATTCAAGTTATACAATCATGCATACATTCATATGTTGCATTATCATTATCATACGTACTCGATTACTTGCTACACATTGATACATCCTCATTAGAACATTTGCACCATTACCGATGGATTTTATTCCGTATGTGCACCAAACTCATATACACACACGCACACCATTGGTAATTGCCACACCCCGTACACTATAGAACTTGCCACGTCATCTTGCATTGTACTATATCCTCGTTGGTAGTTAGATATTCGCTTATTACATACTAGCATGCATCATGCCGATATCATATACGTTTGCTATTATTACCGTGTTCTTTATATGATATTGTTTTGTGGGATTTATGTGTTCATGTGATTTGATAAACCGTGCGACACATTTTCTAAAACTTGGATTCATTTAAAAATGCGGTTTTCTCTTGATATGATATTTGGCGTCCACCATGAGTTTTCTTGGTTATGAGTTATGAGTATATCCGATTTGAGGAGTGAAGTTACTTCTTGTGGATACATGGTGGACCCGGTACGGTACCCAAGGGCAAGAAGATCATATAGAAAGGCGTTGAGCTTAGCTGGATGTACTACCTACTGGTGATAGTATGGAAACTCGGCGGATATCTAGAGGATACCGACCGGAGTTATATGTTCAGATGGATATGAGGACCAATCCGAGTGACGGTGTTTACCACCGAAGACTGGACCGAGACGTTGAGACGTCTAGCCTGAATTAGGGGGCAGATACTATTTGGACATATCCATCCACTTCTCAGAAGATACCAAGTTAATTTATGGCACCATATATCAGAGGTTTGGATAGATGCGACCGATATAGCAGATTTTATTAGATCCCCCTCATTTGTGAGGGGATTTTGATTGTGAGGACGCTCTTCCCTGCATGCGCAAGCCTATTCAGTTAATTACGTTATCACGTTGCGATAACAACTTTCTCCTGCTCCGGTAGGTCGCTTCTTGTCATGTTATATATTTTTTTTATTATAGTTGCCCGTAGATTGTATACGGAGTCTAATTTATGTCGTCGCCTATAGGTCGCAGATTAGTCCAAATCCGTATATTTTAGACTTGGGGTTTGAACCTAGGTTGTATGTTCCGTCAGTTCAAATAATTTAAGGACCGTTAACTTGATTTTAGATTAAGCTCGACTTAAATATATGAGCATTTGGGCTCAATTTATTTTAACTAAGGATACATTAGTCTTTTATAAGACTAAGATCAACTTAGAAATATGTTTGAGGATCTTTAAATTTGTTTAAGAGCCACCATCAGAGCATATGGGCTCGGCTATAAAGAAGTTTCAGAGACTTAGCTAATTGGGCTCAGTCCTGAGCTTTTCCCTCATTCAGCAGTGCTAAGCACTTAGTCTTTTGATTATATATATAGTCCTAAGCATTTTTGTTCAGCGCTCACTTGTTTTTCATATGAGGCGCTAAGTTTTTTGACGCTCACGTGTATTTCACGTGAGGCACTGAGTCTCTTGATGCCCACGTGTATTTCATGTGAGATGCTACAATAGTGCTAAGCACTGATCTATTTTGCCTTCCGGCGCTCACGTGCAATGCACGCAAGCTCTCAGTTTTCTTTTTAGGGCGCTCATGTGTGAGGCACGTGAGGCGCTGAGTTTTTTAAGCGCTGGGCGCTCACGTGTGTTTCATATGAGGTGCTGAGCTTTTTAGAGATTTACTCTCTATTTATCTTTTGAAAAGAAGGTAAACTTCTATTAATGGCATTTTGGCCATTAATGATCACCGAGATCATTGTTTTGAGGGTCTGGGGATCGGATTTTCTTTAAGAACTAAGTTCTTCTTTTTTTTTGTAAGAACTAAATTCTTCATATAGGGTTAAACCCTGTTTTCAGAGGAACTAAATTCCTGAAATACAACTTCCATCTCTTTTCTTTTTTTTTAATTTCTTTGCTCCTTAGATCTTGAGTCTGAAGAACAAAACCATCCCGATGAGAATTAAATTCTCACTTTATGGGAGATTTGCCTTGCGCATCTCAGATCCAAAGAAAGAACTAAGTTCTTTTGGAGGGTTAAACCCTTGTATATTTTTATGTGTCAGGAAAAAGAGATATTTTGATCTCTGTTTTCTTTACCTAGGATTTTGAGAGTAGCAAGGTCTTTTCTTTAGCAAGAGAATTGAATTCTCGGTTGTAGCTACCAAAGCTTATGAGGAATGCTGTTCTATATCTATATGTCTCTCCTTTTTTTCACGACTTGAAGTCTCGGGTCCTTTATATAGGGATTTCAAACCGGTTATCAATTTTGAGAAAATCTCTCATTGAAAGATACCAATTAATTTAATTGGCCTCAAAAATTATTCGGGGAATTTTATCCATCGTTGGATCTTTGATCCGGTGATTTTCTGTTTAACAGAATATATTTTTCTTGTTTTTAATAAAATTAGGAAAATATTTTCCTAACAAAAAAATTGATTTGATTTCTGATTTGGTTGGTGATATTATAATCACTGTTGGATTTTGAATCCAAAGGTTCTATTTTTAACAGAGAAAAATCTTTCTCGTTTTGGAAAGATCGGGGGATATTTTCCCAAATAGAATTTAATTCTATATAGAATTTAATTCTATCTGAAACCAACGCTTCAAAACTTTGTGCTCACGTGTTTAACACGTGACCCCCAGTATGGGTTTTAGCCTGTCTATATTCAGCGCTCATATGCTTTGCATATGAGCGCTCACGTGTTTAACACGTGAGGCCTATTTGGCTTTTGGTTACTTACTTTCAGCACTCCTATGCTTTGCATATAAGTGCTCACGTGTTTAACACGTGAGGTCTTTTTAGCCCTTTAGTTACTTATTTTCAGCGCCCATATAATTTGCATATGAGCGCTCACGTGTCTAACATGTAGGGTCTTTTGGCCCTTGGTTATTTATGTTCAGCGCTCAAATGCTTTGCATATAAGCGCTTATGTATTTAACATGTGGGGCTTAACTGTAGGTTTTAATTTCGCTTAAAGCCAGAACGCTCACGTGCTTTGCATATAGAAGGAATTCGCTTCTTTTTTCTTTCTTCTTTTTTTTATATGGGAACAAACGTCATCTGAGATATTGGGATTTTGAGTGTTGATGTTTGACACAGGATGTATGATGATTCATTGATGGCACTTCTATTTTTACCTTATTAGAATTGTTATGACATGTTCATTTTTATATAGCTGCTACATCCCTGTTACTATACTTCGCTTATTCACATATGTCGCATCCATGCCTTTGTACATCATTATAACCTCATAATTTATGATTGTCGATGTTTCATTCATGCATGTGAATGACACTTATGATATTATTACTACTCACGAGCTAGCAACTCACCCCCGTTGTGCCATAGTTTCTTGCAAGGCCGATCCTCCAGTGTAGTCACGGCTTGGGGCATACTGCTACTTTTACGCGTGATATTTTGTTAGGTGGGTTGCGAGTGTTCTTTTGTCCGCCATCTTTTTTACTTGTTCATTGTATCTAGTATACTCCATCTACTACATGCATATTTGACTTAGAGACGAGACTGAGAGATTTGTATATTATTTGACTCTGGGTGTCGTGCTCGTGTAAGCCGACTATTGTGATTATGTTCTTGTTATTGTTTTCTTTTCTGCATTATTTTATTCTTCGCCTAAGGCGTCGTATATTTAACTGTGTGGTTGTGTTCGGCCAAGTGGGAGTTGAGATTGCTCTTAAGTGGGGATATTTGTATATTATTGCTTATGTATCGGTTTTGATGAAAAATTACAAAAGAGATGCTGCTAAATTTTTTTAACAATAACTTGTTTCAAAAAATTTTGCATAACTCTTTTACTTCTTGAATTAACACATTTTAACAAAGATTTTACCTCTTTACCTTTATTTATGGTTTAGATTCTGGGTTTTCGGCTTGCTTGAATTACGTTACGGGTTTAGACGTTGCGTGATTTAAGTGCCGGGCACGTTCCTCATTTGGGTCGTGATAAAGTTGGTATCAGAGCGTTAGGTTTTACTTTTCTGAGTCTAGGATGACCTTGGTATGATGGAATAAGTAACTTAAGTAGCGCAATGTAGCACGTATATGTTCCGCGGCATATTCACGATACGATACTCCGTCTAAGTGACCTTAGGATATATGTCTAGTGATTATTTCCTTGATTCCATGCATCCTTTTATTCCGGTTGCTATGTTCTTACCAATTCCTGTTTCTTGTTCCAGCACCATGCCGCAGAAGACTACGAGGGTCCAGAGGGTTGCCGCCAGAGACGAGATCAGGGTAGGCTCGTCTGAGATGAGGACCGACTATGGTGGTACGCCAAACACTCAGGAGCAGGTTGATCCTCCTTCTCCAGGCAGGATCGCTAGGCTGGACGTGAGTATTCAGGATTTATACCAGATGATTGAATTGTTGGTTGAGGCCAGCCGAGCACAGAGGTCAGATATTGTTCTGTCTATTACGGGGACTGTGGTACTATCTACTATTCATACAACTGCACCTGCTGCTACCGGGACTATCGAGGTATACTTCCGGAGTTCATGAGGCTGAAGCCTCCAGTGTTCACTGGGACAGACACAGCAGAGGATCCTCAGTCGTTCCTCGATAGGATGGCTAGGATTAGTCGTTCCTTAAGGTGTTCTGATGCGAGATCGGTCGAGCTTGCCAGTTTCTATCTGGAGGGTCTTGCCCAGACTTGTTGTGAGCTGTTGAGAGAGGCCAAACTGCTGGTCTTCTTCCTATGACGTGGGATGAGTTTTCGACGATTTTCTTGCTTGTTTCCTTCTGCAGAGCGTCAGAGATGCTCGAGCTCGCAGTTTTGATTCTTTGCTCAAGACTACTGGAATGACTGTGGCCGAGTATGATCTCCAGTTCACCGATCTATCTAGATACGCTCCTTATTTGGTCGACACCGAGGAGAAGCGCGTCAAGAGATTTGTGTAAGGTCTTGATACTCAGGTGTTCCTCTCTATTGGCGCCCAGTACTTTGACACTTATGCAGCAGTGATGGACACGGCCACGCTAGTGGAGGAGCGTATTACCTAGACTATGGCTATTCTAGAACCGAAGCGGGTTCCTGCTGGTGTATCAGTTTCCAGGCAGTTTGGTAGAGGTATGGCAGGCAGAGGCCGCTGCGGATTCTTTCTAGGCCGTGGCGGCGGTAGAGGCTTGACTCATGACCAGTTATTTAGCTCTTTTGTATAGGGTTAGCAGCTGTCGCCTGGATGTTATCAGTGTGGGAGTCCATACCATCTCGTCAGGCATTGAACCGTGAGGCATCAGGGCGGGGCCGGCAGTCCTGCTGTTTTTACTCACGGTGCCCTTTTGGGTTTTCATCCGTGCCCATTTTGCTTGTGGACATACCTTTTTTTTTGATTCAGCCTTAGGATGCTGCGGTCCATAGTAGTTTATAGACGTCTCGGTCAGTTGCAAGTTTTAAGACATTGCGGTCCATCGTTAGTTTAAGGACATTACGGTCCATCGTTAGTTTAAGGACGTTTCGGTCCATCGTTAGTTTAAGAACGTTTCGGTCCCTCGTTTGCCATATTTGAGGCAAATTTGTAGTTTACGGACTTTTCGGTCCATTGTTAGTTTAAGGACATTATGGTCCGTTGTTTATCTTGTATGCACGTGCATTTGTCACGTGACGGGATACATGATGCTGATGTGGAATACACTCATTTAGGGTGTGATTTGATATGGTTGGAGTATTTTGTGACCCATCCCTACCATGGCTTCTCCAACTTGACGCCGACACCCGGCCCCTTCGAATAGGGCCATTTGGCATTCTCGATTAGCTTTGCTCTTCTGACGGGTTTCGTTCAGTAGCATGTCGATCATCTCGTCCGACGGTTCCAAGGATTTTGGCATTGATCCTGCCCCCAGCTCCTTTTCATTATCTTCTGATGCCGAGTGAGCTTCTTTGTTTTTTAGCGATGAATGAGAGATCATGTGGCAACTTGCCATATAATCTTCTGGTTCCTGTGACGAGTTGTCTCCCTTATCATCATCGCTATCTCTGCCCTCCAGGATATGGTTAAGAAATTCTTGGAGTGTGACCGGAATTCGCGCCTTTTAGTTGTATTCCTCTAGCGCGTCAATATGCTTTTGCAAGTCCGTGTGCTTGTCATCAGGCTTCACGGGCTTCTTCTTCTTCTTTGAAGACTTTGACGGCTGGGCCTGAGTGTTTTGACCATCGCTACCAATTCTCGGCGTCGGGCGCGGTTTTAGCATTCCCTCAATGATCTCAGGCTCTAGCGGGCTTTTCCACCTGATTGTCGGGCATGTATGAAGATCTTTCAGCATTCTTTTCGTCTTAGCTGAAAGAGCGACCTCCCATGGGGCTTCTTCTATAAAAGAGCACGATGCCCCCGGCATGTTCACCCTTTTAGAGGTATGCTATTGTAGCGGATTAACCTTCCAGTTTTCAGACAGCGCGAACTTGCCCGGTTGGTATTGGTCTTCAACCCAATTTTTGAAGACGTAGTAATCTTCGATCGGATGGCCCAATACTCGGTGGTAGGGGCAGTAATTGGAATTGTTGATATCGTTCGGTTGTAGTGGGTGTCTCGGCTCCGGTAGAGTGATGAGCCCGTTGCACATTGCTAGTTCGAACAGTCTTCTTATTTTTTCCCGGGGAAACGAGTAAGGACGTCTCAACTTCTCATCGAGAGATTGCCGCTTGTTGCTTTGGCGAACAACCGGTCTCGGGCCACCGGTTGTTGTTGAGCGTTGGCGACGAAGGTTGCTTTCCCTTTCCTCTTTTCATTCCGAGGATCCGTCTTTGAGGAGGACGGTCTATTGCCCATCTGATCCATTTGGGCCAATTTGTCAATCAAGGCCTGGAAAGTAGATGGCTTGAAGAACATCATGAATTGTGAAATGGTCGCCTGAGGGTAGAGGGTACCTATGAACATGCCTACTGCAGGTGCTTCTTCGATGCGCTGCTCACACTTCGACCATAGATTCCGCCACCGTATCGCATACTGCATCTATGTTTCACCTGGCTTCACTCTGGCATTGATCAATGCCGTGATTGGGGTGCGTTCACTAGCGCTTGCGAAACGCTGGGTGAATAGCAACTCCATCTCTGCAAATGTCTTGACAGAGTCATTTGGGAGTTTGGAATACCACTCGAATGCTGTCTCCGACAAGCTGCCAACGAATTGGTGAAGCAGTAGCTTATCGTCACCTTCGGTGTTGCCGCACAAGGCTCTGAATTGAGCGACGTGCTGATACGGATTTCCCGTCCCCTTATATACGTGGAATTTAGGGATCGTTTATCCCGGCGGGTACTTTATTTGGTCGTACCAACCCGGATAGGGTCGTCCAGTTTTAACAATTTTCCCAGCCGCTTCACTCGCCTGATGAACTCGTATCTGCTGAGCGATGTAATCATCCAGGGCAGCTTTTGAGATGGTCTCCTCCTTGGCTGCTGACAGAGCCGACAGAGGATTTGATGTCTTTCCTCTATCATCTTCAATTATTACTGGAGGATATTTGGCTGGAGGGTCCGGCTGGATCATCATGCCCACCATATCTTGAAATAGAAGGGCCATTTGTTTTATATTGGCCGCTTGTTCCGTGGCCTCTTTGTCCTTCTTCTCAAGCATTCTCCGAAAGAATTCAGCATCAGTTTCCTGCTCACGGCACTGCTCCGAGGATGTCTCCGGGCTTTCTTTCGGTCTCGTAAGTGCGGCCATAGCCGTTAGCATTTTTTGGAGCTTTTGTTGTTGTTGCTCCTGAGCCTTAGTCACTGATCGCGTAAGCGGTCAATGACCTGTGGAGATACGACTATCCTCTTTTCCGGATGCCATATAGATGGTGTACACCACCATGCCCCCAGACTTGGGGCGTTTAGGTTCAGTGTTCTTGCGATTCGTCGTAGACACCGGGATTTTCTCCAGCTTTCTCCTCTTGTGAGTGGTCAAAGTTGAGGGGGCCGTTGCAACGGGCACCCAGGTAGACGACACCTTTTGTGGCTTGACGGGATTGTCCTCTTCTCGCCGAACCTTCATATTTTTCTGTCGGCGGGGATAGTCTTGATCTACCACGGAGTCCTGGACCTGTCGCCAAACTTTATATATTTTAGAGGACAGCCGCTGAGGGGGCTGCTCCAGCTTCGCCTTTGTGGCATTCTCTATAGGTGGAGGAGATCTTTTCAGCACAGCGGTCGGAGATTTCCTGCGCACCTTGTTAAGTAGTTCAAAGCTGTTCCCAGTTGGAATAGCTGCATAAACTTCCACCATTGGAGCTGGCGGAGTCAGTAAAGAAGGGGAATTGCCCTCAACTTTCCTCAATCGGCGCCAGTGACGACGGCGAGCATGTCGTGCTGACGGGATCGGCTCAGTTATGGGGGTGACTTCGTCATGCCCCCGGTTCTGATGAAAGTCTGTTGTTGGCGCCAGCCTGTCAAAGACAGATGGTCGCTGAGAGGGAATGACCAATCTTTAAAAGGCCGATTTTCGTGCAAGGGAAACGGTCTTGGTTACTTCATCCGGAGTGGGAGCTGAAACGACCAGTCTTGTGAAGACCGACCCCTTAGCCGGAGAAGCCGCCTTGGTGACTTTAGGAGTAGGAACAGCTATCCGCTTCGGGATAACGCCTTCTGGTATTGCTGGCTTATTAACGGGTCCGTTGGAGCTTTGGCCCAGTCTTCTGAAAACTGAGGCGCTTGGTTTGGGCGACCCGTTAAGAGGGGCCGCAGTAGTGGTAAGCCGATCAAAGACCGACTTCTTCTGAGCTTCTTGCAATGGTACAGGGATGTTAAAGCTCATCGGTAGGAACATAGTCCCGAAGAATAGCCCAGTGGTGGCCTGAGTCACCTGTTCCACTGGCATGGTGAAAAGGGAGGCCACTTTGGGCCCGTAGGTTGCTCTTCCGGATGAGGCGGAATGGGAGTTGCAGTTGCAGTTAGAGCTGTTAGAGGCCATAGATGTTCTTTTTTCTGCACGGGAGAAAAACCAAATCTTAGTATCTCGAACCCAAGAGCAACCATATTAAACCGCGATTCGTTCGCGAATACGACACACGAAGTGTGGAGTGGAAAGAGGAAAAGAGCCCCACCGGGCGTGCCAGAATCTGTTCTCCTCCGAAACACAAAGACGGAACCGCGTAGGTTCGTCTTGCCTGAAATTCAGGGGCAGATACTAATTGGTGCTATCCGTCTACCTCTCCGAAGATGCCAAGTTGATTTATGACACTATGTATCGAAGGTTTAAACGGATGCGGCCGATGTAGCAGACTTCGTCAGATTCCCCCTCATTGAGGGGTTTTTGATTGTGGGGACGCTCTTCTCTGCAGGCGCAAGCCCCTGCAGTTAATTACTCTACCGCATCGCGGTAACCACTTTCTCCTTCTCCAGGTGGTCACCTCGTGTCGTGTGTGTTTGTTTTGTTTTTGGTTTCCCATGGATTGTATACGGAGACTAATTTATGTTGTCGCCCGTAGGGTGTGTATTAGTCCAAATCCGTATTTTCTTAGATTTGGGTTTTGGTTTGGGTTTAAGGATCGTTAATCTCATTTGAGACTAAGATAACCTTAAACGTTTGTTAAGGATACGTTAGTCTAATTTTAGACTAAGATCAACTTAACGGTTTGTTAAGTATACGTTAGTCTAATTTTAGACTAAGATCAACTTAACGGGATCATTTAGATCCAACAAAAGACCATTTGAACTCTATTGTTTAGGTTAGGGACATTGCGGTCGATTACCAATTTAAGGACATGGTGGTCCAAGGTTAAGGACAACATAGTCCATGGGTTTAAAGGACCCCACAGTCCGAGGTTAAGGACATCATAGTCCATGGGTTTAAGGACCCCACATTCCGAGGATAAGGACATCATAGTCCATGAGTTTAAGGACCTCACAGTCTGAGGTTAAGGACCCCACAGTCCAGGTTAAGGACCCCACAGTCCATGGAATAATTGGTTATCGGGACCCGTCACCTCTCTGAAGACGTTGAAGGATTACAACGACAAATATCAGAGGAGTAACGAGCTGTACCCTTGAACTAATGTTAATTGGGAAATCTGTAGTCCAATTTGGGACTAACATCAATTAATTAGATTATGAGCACGTGGGCTCATTTAAATCTGAATTGAGGACTTATGGCCAACTTGGGCTAAGTCCAATTAGGTTTGAAATGTTGGACCTTTGTTTGGACTGTTGATCATTTGTCTGGGTTCAGCCCCCCATTATTTAGCAATGCTAAACAGGGGTTTGGGGCTCTGACAATATTTTGTCTTTGGCTGAGCACTAGCCATTCATTATAGCTCTGGACTTTACTTTGAATGTCATATGAAATGATCAAGTTTGGAAGAATGTAGTTGGGGTTCAATCAAAGGGGAGATCTTGTTTCTGGAAAACTTAGCAGATTTTAGGCTAAGAATGGTTTGAAAATAGTATTAAACACTAACAAATATTTGACGATCACGTGTTCCCATGTGATGCACTTAAAATAGTGTTAAACACTAGGGACAAAACGCTCAAAATAGTGTTAAACACTATAAATGAGGTGATCATGTGGGGTCACGTGAGGAGCCTGAGAATTGGGCCAAACCTCCTTTATTTTCTTCCCAGAATATTTAAATAAGTGTTAAACACTTTTAGTCTTTAAGGCCATCACATGTGAGCACGTGATGGGCATCTATGCACTGGATATTAAAGGGATTTGTTTGGGGTCACGTGGGGACACGTGAGGGTGCCCATGCGTTGGATTTTAATCCTTCAGTTCTTTCCATCTTCTCTTTTTTAAAGAGGTGTTTGTCAGGGGTCATGTTCATACCAAAATTTTGCATTATTTTACTCCCCATTCTTATTCAGTTTACAAATAAACATGTGCTTTTGACCCATGTCTGCTACATAGTTGCAGGTGACAGGTTCTCGGAACAAAAACAGTGAAAAAGATGAAAAGACGATACAAAAGAGAGACTACGACCAACAAATGGAAGAATCTTGATCAAGCCTACAGTTTGGAAACTAAACGAAGATCAACAAACAAGTTCACAAAGCACAAAGGCAGCGCAAGGTTCAAAGACTTCAACACGAAGCGAACGGTAAAGTCCACTACATTATTCACTGTAGAAATCTGGAAGAGAACCAGAAGATATTCTGAAGAAAAAGTGAAGAAAACAGATGTTAAATGCAACCAGAAAGAACCCAAGAGAAATTGAGCCCACAAGCCCATTACTTGGCCACGGAACCGCGGCCAAACCATGCTCTTGGCCGCGGATCCGCGGCCATGGTGTGCCCGTGTCGGTGCGAAAAGATTCTATGACGCTGGCGGCGCGTTGACTAGTCTTCTTTAGGGGTAAAATTGTAAAAGCAGATATGCGTCGATTGTAACCCTAGTTCTATGAATCTATAAATAGAAGCCCTAAAACCTTTTTTAGGTTATGCCTCTTCTTGTGCCTCATTGTAAATCTCAAATTCAGATCTGTAAATTTCTGTAAAGAATGAAGAGTGCATCAAATTAGAGTAAGTTTTCAATTCTTACCCTAGTTAATTTTATTATCTGCCCTAGTATAATTTTCTATTCTTTCCCTAGTTTAGATTTAATTCTCTGCCCTAGTTAATTAATTTAGAAATGTTTTTTAATTCCCTAATGAGTGAGTAGTCTCCTCGCTTGTTAGGGTTAGATTTGGGGAAGGCTTAAGAAATGAAGATCTCTCACCCCTTTTTTTCCCATCACACTTTTTTATAGGACTCCATGCATACATGCACACACCGCTCTCTACGGCACCCTATCCCATGAGGTAGCGGTGATACCGTAGTATAAAGGACCGGTTGAACGTGTTTTCCATGGAGGTTAGGGTAAGAATTAAGAAAGGAAGGACAAGAACCTAGAGGAAGAAACACCGTTTCTTCCCGATGGTACTAATCCACTTTATTAATTGTTACCATAACACCTCATAGATCTTAAAAGGGCATAGAAAGCGGTGAGGAATATTGACTTTCCAAACCTAACCTAAAACTAACCCTAGCAAGATTTAGATCTAGATAAACTTTAGTTTTTAGATTTAATCAATCCATTCACACCGTTTGGAATTAACTCGTTAGAACGATTAGAGAATACACAACATCCCTGTGGACCGACCTGTACTCACCGGCTAGCTACCAAGTGACGCCGTTCTTGATTGCAGTTATAAATAATTCTTTGACAAATCAAATGGCGCCGTTGCCGGGGATGGCGTGTTATTTTCTTTTTGCAATTTCGAGTTAATATAAAATTAAAAAAATCATAAAAACTTAAAAATATAAAAATATAAAAATTTATCATCTTGTTATTTTGTGAAGGGTATTTTCGTGTGAATTTTGCAGGATCGACGAACAAGTTCGGATCTGGAAAAATCCAGAGATCAAAACAGAAAACGGCAGATCTGAACAACAGAGAAAAGTCAAACCAGAGGAGCAGAATTTTTTTTGGGAACCGAGCCACCGCCTCCACCGCGGAACTGCCGCGCGAAGCCCCTCCGACCGCGGAAACGCCGCGCCTTGGTCGATTCAGCACGTGGAAAAATCTCTGTTTGTTTTCTCTCTCCTCCTCTGCAAATCCCAATATCTCCTCTGTAAAATCTCCTGCAGGATTCTTTGCGCTAAAAAACCTCTCCCCCTTCCGATAATTGATCTTATGCAGGATTCTTTGCGCCGCGCTAAAAAAAATTGTTTGTAAGTGTTTGATTGTTTTTACTGCTTTGCATATTTTAAATTGACTTTAAGGGGCTTTTACACCAATCCAGATTGGGTGGGGATTTCATTACCCTTCCCAGGACCCCAAAAATCACATAAGGCATATTGCATTGACCTTCAATTAATTAAAAAAGATTAGACTCAGCCCTAAGGACTTCGTGCTCAATAGGACAAAGGAATAGTTGTAGGCATCGACCGTTGATCCTAACCTGATTTTGTGGTGCCTAGGCTAGACAGGTAGTGAAAGGTAACTTTAAAAAGCCCGTCTCACGGTGATTCATGAGCGGATCCCTCCTTTCTCTACTTGTGCTTACCTGGCCACAATTGGCGGTGAAGAGGCGGTTTTAGGTCCTACTTCTTACCCTTTGGAACAGTTAGGAGCTGTCTAGCTGACCTAGGTGACCCTAAATCTAGGCCTGATTGTGCATTTGTGGTTGATTGAACGTGTGTCTAAGCCTTTTATCGAAAATCTTTTTGCAAAAAAAAAAATCTCCACATAGAAAAAAGCACAAAAAGAAAAAAAAGGAAATTTTTTTACAAAAACTTGCAACTTGTCGCTAAGAAATTCGTACACCCCACATTCTTTTTCTTCTCCTTTCTTACATCATGGGTACCCCACCTCACAAAACTCTTGCCGAACTTTGGTACCCTTATCCAAGCATTGCTTTATACGCGAATTGTTTTGGTCGAATTACGGACGACCCCTCCATGCCAAAAATTTCTTTGAAAGATCGAATAGAAGCGTCTAGGAGAAACAGTTCGACTCCACAATCCACTTTGTATCAACCATTTCAACTTTCACCACCTTCTTACGTTGATACTCCTTTTTCGAGTCCTGTTGTAACTCCGAGACCCATGTCTATTGCTGAACACATAGAACAATCTCGTAACCGATCTTCACTCCTTTCAACACTTCCAGTTCTTGGGATCACCAAGTCCATTCATCTTTTTATCCAAATGTTGATCCTACTCCTGTTCAACCATTCAATTCCTATCAGTCCTACCCGACTTTCGCACCTTGCCTTGACACTGTTTCTACACAACCATTTGGGAGTTTCAAGTATCCAAACAACTTTGAATCTTTTACTGAAACCCCTTCACAACCCATGTCTAGTCTAGAACAGTCGTTGGAAGCTTATATGGTAGCGACCAACCAAATGATGAGGAATGTGGATGCATCCATGGCCGCCCTTAGACAACCTAGTGAACCGGTAGCTAGTTTCCAATTAGCTCCAAATTTTCCAATGTATGATGAGGCGGTTGAACAGAGTGAGAATTTGAGTGGAGAAAGTGAGCTATACATCCTTCCAAATCAAACCTACCCATCACCAATTGAATCCCACAACTCCGGTTTTGAATGTCTAACAAGTGTCCCAAATGATTCACCAGTTGAAAATAAAAATGAGTTGTGCGACTTTGTAGTGCTTGATTTGCCAGATTGTGAAGGGTCCCTTTCGAGTGAAACCACACCTAATCCTTTTGAACTTTACACCTCCAATCTAGAACCTGAATTGATAAATATCCATGTTTTTAATGAGGTGTCTGAGAAAATTGATTTTCACTTGATTGAGGATATTGACGCCGGGAATATTTTGGATGATGAACCTATTGATTTGACTGAAATTTTATCTCCAATTCATCATCCCGAGTCATTAAATGTTTCTCCCGAACTTCATATGCGTCTTGATTTTGATGATAATTGCATGGATGGGATAACTTTT
The DNA here is from genome assembly GCA_030015575.1 of Agapanthus africanus. Lineage (NCBI taxonomy): Eukaryota > Viridiplantae > Streptophyta > Magnoliopsida > Asparagales > Amaryllidaceae > Agapanthus > Agapanthus africanus. The sequence continues at coordinate 132,412,249 of CM057337.1, forward strand.
GAGGAGAATTATGAGGATAGTATTGAGGATAGTATTGAGGATAGTATTGATGATGAACCAGTTTTGTTTGATGTGTCGGATTTTCCAATTCATCCTCCTGAACCTTTAACTGTTATACTTCCTAAATCACCCTCCCTCCTTTCCATCGTTCCGACTACACAAGAGATCACGCTTGAGGACCGTGAGCTTGAAAAATTTCTATTCGATCACAGCAGTTTTGACGCCACTAGTGCGTTCCTCTTTGAATCTGGCACAGTTCTCACAGACAATAACGAATACGAGTGTTTCACTTTTTCGGACGATTTTGAAGACTCACCGCCCGAGTTTGAGTCCTTTGAATTTTCAGATGAGTTAGTTGAACCATCAGACTCGGTTGCTTATAGTCATTTCGAACCATTGATGGAATCCTTCAAGTTCGAGACAGATTACTTAGGTGAGAATAAGACTATCCCTAAATCACTCCCTTTCGTCCTTCCTATCGTTTCGACCAGCAAGAATCCGTCGCGTTTCCATTTTCAATTGATGGTTTACCAAGTTCAAAGTACCCATGTTTTCTCGCGAATCTTGAGGGATTTGACCCCATTTCTCGACAGGTTGATAAATTAGCACAATCGCTTTTAACACATCGGTCATCACAAATTGTGCTAATTTATTCACTTAATTTACACCCTCAAGTTCGAACTACACTTCTTTCTCTCTTCCGCCATTCTTCTCCTCCACCGAGACCATATTCCACCCTTCTTCCCATACGGTCTCGTGTGTTTCTCAACTCCTTTCTCTACACTCCATTCTTCCACCAACCCTACCATTATCACGATAGAATTTTTGAATGGTTGGTGCTAACCTTTGGTCTGTGTAAGGCCTTGTATAGTTTGATTTTTCTCCTCCCTAACTCTGAACTTTAATGCTTAAAACAGTGGAAACACTGTCTCACTTAAGTTTGGGGGGAACCTTGTTGTATATATATTTTGTTTTTCTTTTAACAATAAAAAAATAAAAAAAAATCTATAAATAAATAAACAGGGGAGTGCCGACGTTTTGACCCTCTTGGTGTAGGCTGACAGTGAGAACACTGTCAAGTTTAAGTTTGGGGGTATGCTCGGTAAGCTTTCTTCCTTCGCATTCATGTGTATATTTTTGCATTTGCATATTTATTTTTAAACCCATAAAAATTAAAAAATTTGAAAAATTATAAAAATTAAGGTATTCAATTTTGGCCACAATTGACTTGAGTTTGACAAAAAGGTTAACTAGCTAGGAACAACTAGATCTTAGACTTAGTAAATTAAAAACCTTAAAAATAACCTTTCTTAAAATTTAACGGTAGAAAGTATATGTCTTTGTAGTTTATTTAGAAATAGGCAAATTTCGAGTTGACTTCTTGGGCTAAGTTAAAACAAGGGAAAAGTATTGATATTTTTATTAAAGTATAAGTTTGAAAAATAATTCCTAAGCTTAAGTCTAGATTCTGAAAATATATACCCTACAAATTGCATAAACACGAACCTTGAAACTTAGAATAGTAGAAGAGATCTTGAAATGCTTTTGTCTAAAGCCCTTAGTACGAAGCGAATAAAATAAAAATACAAGTGTGAATAAAGAGATAAAAAAATAAACACTGGTTTTTGTAATTACTTAAGGCTACATTAATAGAAAAAAATATTTAGCGAGGGTGCTTCATTACCTAGTGCCTTAGACCAACTAGTTTGGGTGTCACTGCTATAAGCCTTAGGTATTACAAGACTAGGAATTACGCTTTAATGTGCAAACACATTTTGTAATCGGTCGTTGGTACCTCAAGAAGTATTAACGGTCGCATGAAGAATGTGTGAACGATTTCATCTAAAAATTCACCAATTGAAAAGTACTTTGGATGATGGATAAGAGTATAATTGCTTGATTTGAATTTCCAAGTGTAGGGGTGATATGTACACACACGTAGGGGTATATGATTGGGGTTTGGATAAGAGATAGGAATGAAGAATATGACTTATATTTTTAATAGAGATGATAAAAATTCCTAAGTTGAGATAGAACCCTAGAAGGAAAATTTAAAGGATGCCAAAAGCTAAGTAAATTCATAAGAATATATATAATCTTAAGTTAAATGATAAGGAAGCGTGAAAAATACGGGTGGATAATTTCTAAGTCAAAGATAATAGAGTTTCTTGTTAGAAAACCTAATTGGAGAATAAAACTCAATGGGCCGAGTTGAAAGGATTTTGTGGGTAGTATCCGCTGAAAACCCTCAGGAGACAACACTCCTCCTACTAGGGACACCTAGAGGTTTAACGACTTGTTGCATGAGCTCAGTGCAATCGCATTTCCCTGCGAAAGTGAGGCTAGGTCTTTTTCGAGAATAAAACTAGGTTTGCTCAAGGACGAGCAAAAGATAAGTTTGGGGGTATTTGTTCATACCATAATTTTGCATTATTTTACTCCCCATTCTTATTCAGTTTACAAATAAACAGGTGCTTTTGACCCATGTCTGCTACATAGTTGCAGGTAACAGGTTCTCGGAACAAAAACAGTGAAAAAGATGAAAAGATGATACAAAAGAGAGATTACGACCAACAAATGGAAGAATCTTGATCAAGCCTACAGTTTGGAAAATAAACGAAGATCAACAAACAAGTTCACAAAGCACAAAGGCAGCGCAAGGTTCAAAGACTTCAACACGAAGCGAACGGTAAAGTCCACTACATTATTCACTGTGGAAATCTGGAAGAAAACCAGAAGATATTCTGAAGAAAAAGTGAAGAAAACAGATGTTAAATGCAACCAGAAAGAACCCCAGAGAAATTGAGCCCACAAGCCCATTACTTGGCCGCGGAACCGCGGCCAAACCATGCTCTTAGCCGCGGATCTGCGGCCATGGTGTGTCCGTGTCGGTGCGAAAAGATTCTGTGACGCTGGCGGCGCGTTGACTAGTCTTCTTTAAGGGTAAAATTGTAAAAACAGATGTGCGTCGATTGTAACCCTAAGATTTCTATGAATCTATAAATAGAAGCCCTAAAACCTTTTTTAGGTTATGCCTCTTCTTGTGCCTCATTGTAAATCTCAAATTCAGATCTGTAAATTTCTGTAAAGAATGAAGAGTGCATCAAATTAGAGTAAGTTTTCAATTCTTACCCTAGTTAATTTTATTATCTGCCCTAGTATAATTTTCTATTCTTTCCCTAGTTTAGATTTAATTCTTTGCCCTAGTTAATTAATTTAGAAATGTTTTTCAATTCCCTAATGAGTGAGTAGTCTCTGTTCATACCATAATATTGAATTATTATATTCCCCATTCTTATGCATTTTACAAATAAACAGATACTTTTGACCCATGTCTGCTATCTAGTTACAGGTTACAGGTTCTCGGAGCTAAAACAGTGAAATAGATGAAAAGGAGGATACAAAGTGAGACTACGACCAATAAATGGTGGAATCTTGATCAAGCCTACACTAAAATCAGTTTACAAAGTACAAGGCAGTGCAAGGTTCAAGACTTCGTCACGAAGCAACGGTGAAAGTCCAGTACAATTATTCACGGTGGAAATCTGGAAGAGAACCAGAAGTCAACCTGAGAACAAACCAAAGAAATAGGAAGACAAAGAGAAGAAGAACCAGTAGAAGAAATTGCAAGCCACAATCTCTTCTTTTGGCCGTGGAACCGCGGCCAAACCAGGGCTGCGGCCGCGGTTCCGCGGCCGTGTATGACCCGTAGTGGAGAAGTTTTTTACCAAATCGTGTGGCGGCGCTGACTGGTCTTCCTAGGGGTATTTTTGTAAATGCAGACATGCGGCGATTGTAAACCTAGGGTTTTCTATGTCCTATAAATAGAGACCCAAATTCTTGTATTAGGTCATGCCTCCTTTCATTAATAAAATTCAGAATTCTTTTTGGAGAGCATCAAGTTGTAAGTTCTTAATTTATTTTTCTGCCCTAGGTTAAATTTCTTATCTGCCCTAAGTAATTTCTATTCCTTACCCTAGTTAAATTTAATTCCTTGCCCTAATTAGATAGTTAGATCTTTTATTCTCTGCTCTAGATAAATGTTTTTCAATTCCCTAATGAGCGAGTAGTCTCCTCGCTTGTTAGGGTTAGATTTGGGGAAGGTTTGAGAGATGAAGATCTCTCACCCCTTTCTTGCCCATCACATATAATTAATAGGACTCCTTGCATACATACACACACCGCTGCCTACGGTACCCTATCCCGCGAAGTAGCGGTGATACCTTAGTATAAAGGCCCGGTTGAGCATGTTTTCCATGGAGGTTAAGGTAAGGATTGATAAAGGAAGGACAAGAACCTAGAGGAAGAAACATCTTTCAAAATGGTTCTAATCCTGTTTATTAATAATTACCATAACTCCTAATAGATCTTAATATGGGCATAGAAAGCGGTGAGATTTATTGACTTTCCAAACTTAACATATACCTAACCTTAGCAAGATTTAGATCTAGATTAATTTAGTTTTTAGATTTAATCAATCTGTTCACACCGTTCGGAATTAACTCGTAAGAGCGATTATGCAACATCTCTGTGGACCGACCCGTACTCACCGGCTAGCTGCAAAGCGACGTCGTTCTTGATTGCGGTTACTAAATTCTTTGAACAATCAAATGGCGTCGTTGCCGGGGATGGCGTAGTATTTTCTTTTTGCAATTTCGGGTTAATCTAAAATTTAAAAAATCATAAAAACTGAAAATATTAAAAAAATGTAAAAATTTATCATCTTTGTATTTTGTGAAGGGTATTTCTGTTTGAATTTTACAGGATCTATAATCGCGTTCAGATCTGGAAAAATCCAGAGATCAAAACAAAAAAAGGCAGATCTGAACAGCAGAGGATTTTACCAACAGAATAACAGAAGGAAGTTGAAGGGCCAAGTCGAGGGGTATACCGCGGATCCGCCGCATTACCTTGCTCCCGTCGCGGAAGCGCGGTGCCTCGGTGACTTCAGAAAAATTTGGAGGGCTGATCTTTTGCTTCCACCGCAAAACCGCTACCCCAGCTACCTTTAGGCCGCGCAACCGCGGCAACTTCGTCTAGTCGGTGCTTGAAAAAATTCTCTGTGAGCTTTTTCTCTCTCCTCTGCAAATCCCGATATATCTTTTGTAAATTTGCCTGCAGGATTCTTTGCGCTTTAAAAAAATCTTTTCCCTTCCAAATAACAAATCTTGTGCAGGATTCTTTGCGCTTTAAAAAAATCTTTTCCCTTCCAAATAACAAATCTTGTGCAGGATTCTTTGCGCCGCACTTAAAAGAAAATTGATTGCAAGTGATTTACTGTTTTGCATATCTTTAATCGGATTTTAAGGGGCTTGAGACCAATTCAGATTGGGTGGGGATTTCATCACCCTTTCCAGGACCCCAGAAATCACATAAGGCATTTGCATTGACCATTCTTAATTAAAAAATACTAGATTCAGCCCTAAGGACTTCGCGCTCAATAGGACAGAGGACTAGTTGTAGGCATCGGCCGTTGATCCTAACCTGACTTTGCGGTGTCTAGGCAAGTGTGTTTAAGGCGAGTGGTTACTTAATTAGGGCCACTACTTGTAGTGGAGAGCCTCCCACTCACCTGGCACTCACCTGGCCGCAATTAGCGGTGAAGAGGCGGTTTGAGGTCCTATTTCTAGCCCTTTGGAACAGTTAGAAGCTGTCTAGCTGACCTAGGTGACCCTAAATCTAGGCCTGATTGTGCATTTTTGGTTGATTGAAAGTGTGTTTAAGCCCTTTATCGAAAATATTTTTTGCAAACAGTTCCAAATAAAGAGAAAAAGAAAAAAAAAGGGGAATTTTTTTTTATAAAAACTTGCAACTTTTGTCGCTAAGAAATCCTTGCACCACTCACCTTCTTTCTCTTCTCCTTCTAACATCATGGGTACCCCACCTCATAAATCTCTTGCCGAACTTTGGTATCCTGAACCTAACTTTGCTTCGTACGTGAATTATTTCGGTCGATTTAAGGACGATCCCTCCATGCCCAAAATTTCTTTGAAAGATCAAATAGAAGCGTCTAGGAGAAACAGTTCGACGTTGCAATCCACTTTGTGTCAACCATGTCAACCTTCACCGCCTTCGTACGTTGATACCACTTTTTCGAGTCCTGTTGTAACTCCTAAACCTATGTCTATTGCTGAGTATATTGCATAATCTCGTAGCCGATCTTTCACTCCTCTCCACACATACAGTTCTAGGGATCAACAAGTCCATTCATCTTTTTATCCAAATGTTAATCCTACTCCTGTCCAACCATCTAATTCCTACCAGTCCTACCCGACTTTTCCACCTTCATTAGATATTGCTTTTCCACAGCCATTTGGGTGTTTCACGTATCCAAACACTTTCGACTCTTTTACTGAAACCCCTTCACAGCCTATGTCTAGTTTGGAATAGTCGTTCGAAGCTTATATTTTAGCAACAAACAAAATGATGAGAAATGTGGATGCGTCCATGGCCGCCCTTTTGCAACCTAGTGAACCGGTAGCTAGTTTGCATCTAGTTCCAAAAATTCCAATGTATGAGGAGGCGGTTGGACAGAGTGAGAATTTGAGAGGAGAGAGTGAGTTCTACACCTTTCCAAATCAAACCTACCCATACCCAATTGAAGCCCACAACTCCGGTTTTCCATCGATTGTCCCAAATGATTCACAAGTTGAAAATAAAACATCTAACGAGTTGTGTGACTTGGTAGTGCTTGATTTGCCAGATTGTGAAGAATCCCTTTCGAGTGAAACCACACCTAATCCTTTTGACTTTTACACCTCCACTCTAGAACCTAAATTGATAAATATCCATGCTTTTGATAAGGTGTCAGAAAAGATTGATTTTCACTTGATTGAGGATATAGATGCCGAGAATATTTTGGATGATGAACCCGTAGATTTGATTGAAATTTTATGTCCAATTCATCATCCTGAGTCATTAAATATTTCTCCCGAACTTCATATGCGTCTTGATTTTGATGATAATGGCATAGATAAGCTAAATTTTGAGGAGAATATTGAGAAAATTATTGAGGATGAACCAGTTTTGTTTGATAAGTCGGATTTTCCAATTCATCATGTCCCTTCCACTGATTGTGTACACCCTCCTGAATTTTTAACTGATACCCTTCCTCACTCTCCTCCCTCTGTCCTCGTTCCGACCGTACAAGAGACCGTTACGCTTTCCTTTCCAATACCACGTTCGACGTACCCATGTTTGCTCACGAATCTTGAGGGATTTAATCTCAATTTCCCGCGGGTTGATAGATTCGCACAATCGCTTTTTACACATCGGTCATTATAAATTGTGCTAATTTATACACTCCATCCCCACCCTCAAGTTCGTATTCCCACTTTTTTTGGTTCTTCTAATCTTCCTTTAATGATACCGAGTGTTGATGAATCACAATCCGATATTTTGAGTTCGATAATTTTCAATTGGATCTTCGATGAAAGTTTCGAAGATATTTTCGCCGACGAACTCGCATTCTTAAACGATACGAATTTTGTGATTAATCAACCTCCACTCGAAGAAGTAGAACCACTACCATTTCTTTTTCCCTTCCGTCATTCTTCTCCTCCACCAAGACCATATTCCACTCTTCTTCCCATACGGTCTCATGTGTTTCTCATTTCTTTTCTTTATACTCCATTCTTTCACCAACTCTACCTTTATCACAATAAGATTTTTGAATAGTTGGTACTAACTTTTGGTCTGTGTAAGGCCTTGTATAGTTTGATTTTTCTCCTCCCTCACTCTGAACTTTAACGCTGTTTTACTTAAGTTTGGGGGGAACCTTGTTGTATATATTTTTGTTTTTCTTTTAACAATATAAAAAAATATATTTTTATAAATAAATAAACAGGGGAGTGCCGACATTTTGACCCTCTTGGTGTAGCATGACAGTGAGGACACTGTCAAGTTTAAGTTTGGGGGTATGCTCGGTAAGTCTTCTTCCTACGCATTCATGTGTATATTTTTGCATTTGCATATTTATTTTAAAACCCATAAAAATTTGAAAAATTTCAAAAATTATAAAAATTAATGTATTCAATTTTGGCCATAATTGACTTGAGTTTGACAAAAAAGTTAACTAGCTATGAACAACTAGATCTTAGACTTAGTAAATTAAAAACCCTAAAAATAACCTTTCTTAAAATTTAACGGTAGAAAGTATATGTCTTTGTAGTTTATTTAGAAATAGGCAAATTTTGAGTTCACTTCTTGGGCTAAATCAAGATAAAGGAAGAGTATTGATATTTTTATTAAAGTATAAATTTGAAATATAATTCCTAGTTTAAGTCTGAATTCTGAAAATATATACCCTACAAATTGCACAAACACGCACCTTGAAACTTGGAATAGTAGAGGAGACCTTGAAATGCTTTTGTCTAAAGTCATTAGTACAAAGAAAATAAAAGAGAAAAAAATTTCAAGTGTGAATAAAGAGATAATAAAAAATGAACACTGGTTTTTGTGATTACTTAAGGCTGCAAAAATAGAAAAATATTTAGCGAGGGTGCTTCATCACCTAGTGCCTTAGACCAACTGGTTTGGGAGTTACTGCTAAATCCTTAGGTGTTGCAAGACTAGGAAGTACGCTTTAATGTGCAAACACATCTTGTAATCGGTTGTTGGTACCTCAAGAAGTATTAATGATCGCATGAAAGATGTGTGAGCAAAATTCATCTAAAAATTCACCAATTAAGAAGTGCTTTGGACAATGGACAAGAGTATGATTGCTTGATTTGAATTTTCAAGTGTAGGGGTGATTTATACACACACGTAGGGGTATATGATTGGGGTTTAGGTAAGAGATAGAAATGAAAAATAGGACTTGTATCTTTAGTAGAGATGATAAAAATTCCTAAGTTGAGATGGAACCCTAGAAGGAAAACTTAAGAGATGCCGAAAGCTAAGTAAGTCTACAGAACATATATAATCTTAAGTTAAATGATAAGGAAGCGTGAAGAATACGGGTGGATAATTTACGAGTCGAAGATAATAGAATTCCTTGTTAGAAAACCTAATTGGAGAATTAAAGTCAATGGGCCAAATTGATAGGATTTTGTGGGTAGTATCCGCTGAAAACCCTCAGGAGACAACACTCCTCCTACTAGGGACACCTAGAGGTTTAACGGCTTGTTGCACGAGCTCAATGCAATCGCGTTTCCCTGCGAAAGTGAGGTTAGGTTTTTGTTAAGAATAAAACAAGGTTTGCTTGAGGATGAGCAAAAGATAAGTTTGGGGGTATTTGTTCATACCATAATATTACATTATTATATTCCCCATTCTTATGCATTTTACAAATAAACAGATGCTTTTGACCCATGTCTGCTACTTAGTTACAGGTTACAGGTTCTCGGAGCTAAAACAGTGAAATAGATGAAAAAGAGGATACAAAGTGAGACTACGACCAATAAATGGTGGAATCTTGATCAAGCCTACACGAAGATCAGTTCACAAAGTACAAGGCAATGCAAGATTTAAGACTTCGTCATGAAGCAACGGTGAAAGTCCACTACAATTATTCACGGTGGAAATCTGGAAGAGAACCAGAAGTCAACCTGAGAACAAACCAAAGAAATAGGAAGACAAAGAGAAGAAGAACCAGTAGAAGAAATTGCAAGCCACAATCTCTTCTTTTGGCCGCGGAACCGTGACCAAACCAGGGCTGCGGCCGCGGTTCCGCGGCCGTGTATTACCCGTAGTGGCGAAGTTTTTTACCAAATCGTGTGGCGGCGCTGACTGGTCTTCCTAGGGGTATTTTTGTAAATGCAGACATGCGGCGATTGTAAACCTAGGATTTTCTATGTCCTATAAATAGAGACCCAAATTCTTGTATTAGGTCATGCCTCCTTTCATTAATAAAATTCAGAATTCTTTTTGGAGAGTATCAAGTTGTAAGTTCTTAATTTATTTTTCTGCCCTAGGTTAAATTTCTTATCTGCCCTAGGTAATTTCTATTCCTTGCCCTAATTAAATTTAATTCCTTTCCCTAGTTAGATAGTTAGATCTTTTATTCTCTGCTCTAGATAAATGTTTTTCAATTCCCTAATGAGCGAGTAGTCTCCTCGCTTGTTAGGGTTAGATTTGGGGAAGGTTTGAGAGATGAAGATCTCTCACCCCTTTCTTGCCCATCACATATAATTAATAGGACTCCATGCATACATGCACACACCGCTCCCTACGGCACCCTATCCCGCGAGGTAGCGGTGATACCGCAGTATAAAGGCCCGGTTAAGCATGTTTTCCATGGAGGTTAGGGTAAGGATTGATAAAGGAAGGACAAGAACCTAGAGAAAGAAACATTTTTCCAAATGGTTCTAATCCCGTTTATTAATAATTACCATAACTCCTAATAGATCTTAATATGGGTATAGAAAGCGGTGAGATTTATTGACTTTCCAAACTTAACCTAAACCTAACCCTAGCAAGATTTAGATCTAGATTTATTTAGTTTTTAGATTTAATCAATCCGTTCACACCGTTCGGAATTAACTCGTAAGAGCGATTAGGCAACATCCCTGTGGACCGACCCGTACCCACCGGCTAGCAGCAAAGCGACGCCGTTCTTGATTGCGGTTACTAAATTCTTTGAACAATCAGTCTCCTCGCTTGTTAAGGTTAGATTTAGGGAAGGCTTGAGAGATGAAGATCTCTTACCCCTTTCTTTCCCATCACACGTTTTTATAGGACTCTATGCATACATGCACACACCGCTCTCTACGGCACCCTATCCCACGAGGTAGTGGTGATACCGTAGTATAAAGGACCGGTTGAGCGTGTTTTCCATGAAGGTTAGGGTAAGAATTAAGAATGGAAGGACAAGAACCTAGAGGAAGAAACACCGTTTCTTCCCGATGGTACTAATCCACTTTATTAATTGTTACTATAACACCTCATAGATCTTAAAAGGGCATAGAAAGCGGTGAGGAATATTGACTTTCCAAACCTAACCTAAACCTAACCCTAACAAGATTTAGATCTAGATAAACTTTAGTTTTTAGATTTAATCAACCCATTCACACCGTTTGGAATTAACTCGTTAGAACGATTAGAGAATACACAACATCCCTATGGACCGACCAGTACTCACCGGCTAGCTACCAAGCGACGCCGTTCTTGATTGCGGTTATAAATAATTCTTTGACAAATCAGGTCACATGGGGACACGTGTGGCACCCAAAATCTGTTCTGCCCTTCTTTATTTTGAGAAGTCTATTTAAGGGTCACGTAGGGGCACGTGACCTAGTCTTGTTCGTTCTCTTTCTGATCATTGAGGGGGAGGGTCACGTGGAAGCACGTGAGGCATTGCCTCATTCATTCCTTTTTGTTCGTTGGGATGAAGGGTCACATGTTACCACGTGATCATGTTGGATACTTTACCTTTACGTGCATGGAGAGTTTTAAGTCTCTTGTTTTAAGAATTAAATTCTTTTATAGGGTTAAACCCTCATTTCATTTAGAGGAATTAAATTCCTATGTATATGGAAGAATTAAATTCTTATATAGGGCTAAACCCTAGTTTCATTTGGAGGAATTAGATTCCTATGTATTGAGAAGAATTAAATTCTTCAAACTCAATTCTCTCTCTAAGTTTTGGATCTGCATGGCAGAATCTCCCCGATGAGAATTAAATTCTCAACTTATGGAGAGATCTGCTTCTGCAGATCTTCAACCAAAGGAAGAACTAAGTTCTTATTCAGAAGAGTTAAACTCTTAAATTGAGAATTAAATTCTCTCTTTATTTTATGGAGCTTAGATCTCTTTCCCTTTCTCACCTAGGGTTTCTTCTCTGAAGAGATCTTTTTCTCTCTCTTGAGAATTAAATTCTCCTCTTTTTTCTCTCTGTTGTTGTATTTCTCTCCCAAAAAAAATTCCAAGATCCTTCCCTTCTCTTCTTGGCTCCTATTTATAGGAGAAAGAAAAGAATCAGTTTGTTTAGTCAATCTTTCATTGAAAGATTTTAATTGATTTTGTAACCAACATGATCTTTTAGACTACTCAGTAAATTTTATTCACCATTGGATTTTTAATCCAGAAGATATTCTGTTTGTTATTCTTGGCGAATATCAGGGAAATCTTTCCTTGTATAAAATCTTTCTATAAATTGGTGATTTTTAATCACCATTGGATCTTTGATCCAACGGTGCTCCACTTTACAGAGCACAATTTTGTTTTGAAAGATTTAGAGAAATATTTTCCAATTAGGGTTCTCGATTCTTTCTTAATTAGAATTTAATTCTATTAGTTCAGAAGGCTTTAAAAGCCTATCACGTGTTGGCACGTGATCCCACTTGTTTGATCATTTGAATAGAATTTAATTCTATTAATTAAAAAGCTTGGGAACCCATCATGTGTTGACACGTGACCCCCCTTGATCATCATTTTAACCAGAATTTAATTCTGTTGTTTTAAGACCTAAGGAATCATCACGTGTCAGCACGTGACCCCTGGTCACGTGTGAGCACGTGATGCCCCATTGGGGTTTTTCCTTACTTCTTTATTAGCTCTTTTAATCCATTTCAGTGGGTTTAAAGGCCCATCACGTGTAGGCACGTGACTCTTGTTGATTAGAATTTCATTTTATTATAGCAGAGTCCCCAGGAAACCATCACGTGTCAGCACGTGACCCTTGGTCATGTGTGAGCACGTGATACCCCATTGGGGTATTTCCTGGTATCTTATCAGGGAACGGCAGCACGATTGCACTGAGTACGTGCAACAAGCCGTTAAACCTCTAGGTGTTCTTAGTAGAAGGAGTGTTGTCTCCTGATGGTTTTCAGCAAATTACACCCACAAATCCTATAATAAAAGAAAGAAGATGAAAGTTATGTACAAAGATAAGAGCTATAAAAGAAAGAACTTGAAAATAAATGTTTTCAACTACATTATCTTTTCAGTTGCCATGAGCCCTATCTTAATGGCCATGAAAAAATGTTAGAAATCATATCATCCCTCAATAAAACATTGCCTATAGTCTTCCTCCCAACATTTCTTTCAAACATTGATCATATACCCCTACGTGTGTGTAAAAGACATCTATACACTTAGAGAATTCAATTCAAGCTATCATACTCTTGTCCATCTTCCTTAGTAATTTTTAGTCGGTGAATATTTTAGATGGAATTGCTCACACATTCTTCATGCGACCGTTAATACTTCTTAAGGTACTAACTGTTACGTCCCGCTTCCCGGTGTACGGCGAAGGGGGCGCGACGAGGCCGCTACGTATTTACTCAGAAGTAAACACGCTAAGCATATCTAAGCAATATAAAATTAAATGTACACAAGAGACAGGATGTAAATAAACATCAACTTTATTTATTAACATTCTTTTTACAATACATGTGAAAAGTAAATACATGGAATGGAAAGCAATGCCTAAACAGTGGTATAACAGAAATGGAAAATACAGAATGTACATGTGTACAAGGAATCTAAAGCTCTGGGTCGAAAGCTAGCTGGTCCAAATCCTCGCTGGTGGGCTCGATCTTCAGTGAGTCCGAATCACCTGACGACATTCCAAAGAAGAAGAAGAAAGAGAATGTCGTCAGCGAACAAATCGCTCGGTAAGTCCCAAAGATGAGGGAAGTAGAATAGACAGAAAAGAAAGTATATCTAGTATGATATTTGATTGTTAGGTTAACGTAGTGTTTGTAGTTTGGTACATAAGATGCCAGTGTATACGAGAGGAGTCTCACTAGACCAGAGACTACGGTATATGGAGTACAAGGCTCCGTCGATAATACCACGGAACAACGACATGGATGTAATTACGTCTTAAGTGACCACCTCGTGCCTCCTTTAACATATTTCATACCAGTCTACCTATTTATAACCCCGTAGTGTTTATAGTATTGATTATATTGTATTGTCTTGTAAATTGTATAGATGGATGACTTTCTGAAACCATGATATCAGTAATGGAATGGATATAATGAATGATCATGTAAATGGAATATATCCATGGTTCGGGTCAGTCAATATAGATTGAATAGATTGAACAGATTGAAAACATGGATTCATGGATTCATGTTAATTGTAGTTTGATACTTGAATCATATTCAAGTCAGATGGATTATATTAAAACTCAGTCTGAGTCAGACAATTAGAAAAGAAATTGAATCCTGAATCATGTTTTGTTGCTATCGGTAACTGCTGCACATGGACGGCGGGATTTGTGTCTTTTTCAAAGACAATTACCGTGTTGATAACACCGTTTGTTAAGTTGTCTAACTTAAATAGGCAAACACCCATATCTCCAGCTTCCTGTGGCTCAAGAGACTGGTCTCGCTTAAACCTATGTTTACTAGAATCCTTATTGTAATTTAGTATAACTTGAGGGGGTTTTATGTAAAAATAATTTTGTATAATTTTCAAAATACACCTCAAGTATTTTATTATCGTCTTTAGAGTTTTCATTTATGTATATTTTATCAATGTGACATTTCTAGTGAATAAACCTAATTTCATAATATATGGTATTTATTTGTAATATTGGAATTGTATAGTATTTTCTTGTAAATGGAATGTTTTTCTTGAATTTTGGAAATGTGGAATATTATAAATATTAAAAATAGATATTTTGATATTAATTATATATATATATTTATTTATTAAAAATATAAGTTTTATTTATAATAGAAATTACATTTTCTAAACAAAATTGTATTTTAAATCTTTCGAGATCGTATGCTCCCTGCGGAGGTCTGCATCTCACTCTACTACGCCCGAGGATGTGCGATAATCCGCATCATCCCGAACGGTTTTCCCGAAATGGGTTGTAGGGGCGCATTTGCAAACATTTGTTAAAATACACATCTTGTAGAAAAAAGGTTTTTATAAGTCGGAGGTAGTTATGTGTAAAATCGTATTTTCCCCAAATCTATGTTCCCAAATTTCATCATGCTATGTTAGATATGTGTGTTGTGAGGAGTTAGGTCATTACCTCGTGAGTTTTCTAAGGTAATACAGTTTAAAAAGTACAAGTATGTCGAAATGAAATATAAGGGTATTTTAATGTAAAAATGGAATAAAACTTGCTACAGTTATTATTTTGATGTCAAACTTATTCTATTGCCTTTGTTAATATTTAATGGTCATGACATAATAGTTTAATATTATTGTGTTTAAGAAAAATAGAACTTTTTAAGGAAAACTGAATCGGAAGTCGGATTAACTCCGCTTCCGTCGGGTTTTAGTTTTGAATATTTTTAGAATGGTGAAAGGAAGAAGAATTAGGGACTTACAGGTTATTTGTCTAGAAGGGAGAAGGAGGAAGAGGTAGGAGGTGCTGGTGCATCGTTTCGTCATCGGAATCTCCTCAGATCGTCGTCGGAAGTTCGTCGGAGTTTCACCCTTTGCTAACTCCACTTGCACACAAAAAACTTGGGAATTTTCTTGAGAGTTGGGCAAGGATTTGTGAGTGGGGGTGATATTGAGGGGTGGTATTTATAGGAAAATCTAGGGTTTAGCGAAAGGGTGTGATAAAAATTGTATTTAAATTTTCATTAAAAAGGATTAAAAGGGGGTATTTTAATTCTCTGGTTAATTGCAGAGAATTTAAACAGTGCAGGGGGAGTGGGGTAAGCCAAAGGTTGCAGGGAGTTCAAGAAATATTTGGATCGGGCCGAGTTAACCCGGCGGCGCCGGCCGAGTCGGGCGAGTCGCCGGCCCGAGTTGGCCGAGTCGGGCCGCGTCTCCTTACCACGTGTCCCCGTCGCTTCGTCTTGACTTGTGGACCCATTTGTTTATTCTGTAACTTACCATATTACGTGTAGTGCATGTGTAGACTCTTGGGGCTTCTAAAACATTAAAAGAAATTAAAATAACAATAATGTGTGGCTGATGGGATTTGAACTCTAGTGATTTGGTTCAACAGTGCAAGGTTTTACCAGTGAGCTACAAACTCTTTCTTGCTGTTCAAAAGAAAATCAAACTTATAACTTGTACTCAGGCTTAAGTACCCCTTTATGTATTTTTGGAAAAAAAATTGTACAGAAAGTTTAGGGTTGTTACACTAACCAACCGATTACAAAATATGCTTGCTTATTTAGGCGTATTTTCTCTTCTTGCAACACCTAAGGCTTAGCAGTGGCTCCCAAACCAGTTGGTATAAGGCACTAGGTGATAAAATACTCTCGCTATATATATATATATTTTATGCTGCTTTGGTAATTACAAAACCAGTGTTCATTTTTTTCTTCACAACTTATTTTTTATAATTTTATTATTCTTCATACCAAGGCTTCTAGACAAAAGCATTTCAAGGTATGCTCTACTATTCCAAATTTCAAGATGTGTGCAAGTGCGTATAGTAAGGTATCAATTTTCAAATGTTTGGCCTCAAGAATACAGACAAATTTTCAGACCAATTTTTATCCTCGGATTAGCAATTTCTTTCATCTTACTAACCCTTGGGACAACAGCTCATAACTACTTATTACTAGTTTCGTTTAAGAAAACATATAACCTTCTTGCTTTTCTCAAACTATTTCTATCTTTCAAATGTAATTTTTCACTTTCAAACTTTCATTATCAAATTTTTTTTGTTCTTATATATAGTATAATGCAAAATAATGCTCGAATAAGCAAAAACCTCCCCCAAACCTGTTTGCAGCAGTGTCCTTTCTGATGTCATCTGTTAAGATTAAAAAAACCTGTAGATTTGGGAGGAAAAGTTATTAAAGGGGACAAGAAATAACGGCAGTGAAATTCTCCCCCAAACTTTTTTTGGCTCATAGTTTTGTAAAAATTTATTTTCTTTCAAGAGCCAAAATATCCTCCTCTCCCAAACTTGAGTAAATAGTTTTAAGCATTTAAAATTATGAGGGGGGTTAAAGTTATTGGTCACTATAAAACTTTATAAAGACCAAAAGTCAACACTAACCATTCAAATAATTTATCGATGTAACGCACTTGTTGGTGGAAGATCAGAGATTTGAAGAAGTGGGGAGGAGATAAGAGGTGGTATGGTTTACGTCTCGGTTGATAGAGAAGAAACAATAATGGTGAATGAAAACGAGAATGTGAATGATTAGAAATGGAAAGAATGGTCACATTCTCGTATGGGATAAGAAGAAATGATGGTGGTTCAACTTCTTCAGGTAGAGGTTGATTAATCACAAAATCCGTGTCAATTAGGAATGCGAGTTCATCGGCGAAGATATTTTCGAAACTTTCATCGATGGTCCGATTGAACATTTCAATGTCAATTAAGTGCCACGCCAGAATTCAACACACTTGATTTTTCAAAAATTATGGAGGTAGGAGACTCGAAAAGATCATCTACCTCATTCTCAAAAGAGTCTAAATCAAGTTGTCTTTCAAGGATTATCGAACTCGAAATATCGGATTGTGATTCATCAACACTCGCTAAAATTAAAGGAGGAATAGAAGAAGAACCAGAGAAAGTGGGAGATAAAATGGGTAAACAAATTAGTATGTCGAGTATTGCTGAACTAGATATGGGAAATGAAGGCTGAATTTCGTTCTGCTTTTCGGTCATACATTTATCATCAATTTCAAGACGCATATGAGGTTCGGGAAGAATAGTTAAAGGTTCGAGATGATGACCACACGGAAGTGAAAGGACCTGATGAATTGGTGGGACAAATTGATCCAAAATTTTGGGTTCATCATCCAATATATCCCCAACGTCAATCTCCTCAATCAAGTGAAAGTTAAAATTCTCAGACACCTCATCAAAAGTAGGGTTTTCAATCAATTGTGGTTCTAGAGTGGAGGTGTAGATATCACAAGGATTGAGTGTGGCTTCACTTGAAATGGACCCTTCACAATTGGGTAAATCAAACACTACAAAGTCACACAACTCATGACAATCTATCTTCAATTGGTGAATCATTTGGTGTACTCGATAGATCTGTGAAACTGGAGTCGTGGATTTCAATTTAGTCCTTACTATATACTCAACGATAGACATGCGTTTAGGAGTTCCCTCACACGCTTTAGATGGAGTATCAACAGAAGAAGATGCAAAATTTTGATGCGGTTGATTGGACCTGGAGTGAGGTGGCCAACTGTTTCTTTCCGCTTGCTCTATCCGATCTCTTAAAGATATGGTAGAGTCAGATGGTATACCGAAGCGATTATGAAAACAAGAAATATGTGGTTCTGGATAGCAAAGCTCGGCAAGAGTTCGTCTATTTGGGTTACCCATTATAAGAAGGTGAAAAGAAGAAGGTGGGTGAAAAGATTTAAGCTCTAGTTGGATTGTTTTGCTTTGAAAGTAGGACTAGAGGGTTGCCTCAACAAATCACAAAATGCACAAGCAAACCCTAGAACTAAGGTTACCTAGGTCAAGTACTAGACCGCTCCTAAATTTCCAAAGGACAATCCGCAGGATCAATCCTCTACCACCTCTTTATAACTCTTGTGGCCAGGTAAGTGCCGAGTAAGTGGGAGGTATCCTCTATACGAAACATCGAAAATAGCAGGCCTAATTAAGTAACTACTTGCCTTAGTCACGCATGCCTAGACACCACAAAAAAATGCGGATAAGCGATAGATTACCCACGACTTTCCTCTGTCCTTATTGAGCACGACGGTCCTTAGAGTCTTGGTCTAGATATTTTTTAATTAATGTAGGGTGTTGTGGATGCTCGTTTTGTGATTTGTGGGGCCTAAGAAGGGTGATGAAATCCCCACTTAATCTGAATTGTGGTTTTTCCCCTTAATGTCCGTATTAAAATATGCAAAAATAACCCGCAAAATAAAACATGCAAAAAGATTTTTGAGCGGAGAAATTTGCAATGAATCCTGCAGAAAAATATTTTATTGGATTTCAGAAGAGAGAGAAGGATATAAGAAAGTTACCAGAGAAGTTTGGAACACTATCCCAACTCCACCGCGGTTCCGCCGCAAATGTGGTGCTTTAGCCACGGTTCAGCCGCAAGAGGGAGGGTTTTTTGTAAAAAAAAATTCTACAGTGTTTGCCTAGCTCTTCTGGACCTCTCTGAAATTCTCTAAATCTTGATTTATTTGTTCTTATGTCTCCAGATTCCCTTGCAAAAATCGCACACTAATTATTAAATATGCAAGATGCGGTTTTGTTTTCTTATGATATAGATCGAATAAAAATTCAACACGAATAGTAAGAATAAAAAATTACGCACGTATCCCCGGCAACGACGCCATTTGAATGATTCTATGTAAGTGTGTAGTAGTAACCGCAATCAATAATGGTGTCGCGTGTAGTTAACCGAGATGAGTACGGGTCATCCTCAGGAATTCGTGGAATCTTTTAATCTTACTTTAGACGTGTTGATTAGAAAAGAGAAAGGAGAATAGAGAATAGTGAAGAATTGTTTCTAGATCTACGTCGAAACACGGATGTAGAATATATAGTTTAAAGATCTAGTTTAAATACGGATATAGAATATATAAGAAGAAGGCTTGTAGGGTTCGTTAGGATTTAGTAGTCATGGATGACTAATAAAAATTACTCCTTTTATCTATTGATAGATTTAAAACTAGATTGATAGTGATGAATGAGGATTAGGGTTCTTTGAAAGCAACCAGAGTTTCCATACTATTGACCCTTATCCTTTCATTGATCTCTATTCATGTCTAGCCCTTAACAAAATAATTGTTAATCTAATATCAAATCGTGGTCGATACTAGCAATAAATTGGTAGCGCACCTGATAAGGATGTTAACGATTCTTTTGCTAAAGTTTATAAACTTTATAAGACTTAAAAGATGTTACAATATTTTCTCATCCATTGTTCTACCCTAATCCTACGAACCCTATCAAGCGGAGAATTACTCGCGCATGATGGAGATAGTAGAAGAACGGATAGAGAAAGAAATCATAATGCAGAAATTAAATGCTAAATAATTAATCTAATGATCTACCTTTATTAATCAACTTCACAATTACAAAACCTTCGGGTTTAGATTACAAGATGATGAAGAAATTGCTCTCGATCTCTGCTTCGTAGGAAGTAGATACTCCGTCGAATCTCACGTCGCCTTATCATGTCGAATCGTGGACCTGTTTTGGATCACATGTTCTTTGACGGTGATTTGTTTCATGTAAAAGATTGATGATTTCTAGCTTTAGCCCTCGGTCCTTTAAATAGTCCCAAAACTAGAAACTATAGATCCCAAGAATCAGGGGTTGTTGTGAAGATCGAAACATAAAAATCCAAAACCCTAACTCGGTGAATCGGCCGCGGATCCGCCGCATATGGCATGTTTTGGCAGCGGAACCGCGGCCGTTTGGTATGATTAATGTTCCAAAATTCTGGGGCTTCTTCATTGTGATACATGGAGATTTATTTGATGTCTAGAACTTGAAAATATTTCCTGAGTCTCTGCCAGTATTGATTCTTCAATTTTATTTAACTTCATCGGTAGATTTTTGATTCCCGACATCTCGATATCCCGCTCTCCTGACCTGAGCTAAAGCTTGCACAATATCTCAATGTATAATATTAGTAATATTTAGTATTTTTGAGATATTATCTTAACCATTTTATATGATTTTATATTTAAAGAATATTGATTAAGGATATTTGATATGATATGCATATTTAAATTATCAAAATATTATATAAATATTATATGCATACATTTTCCTTCATAATGTTAATTATAATATATAAACATATGGTAAATAGTATTTTTACAGATAAACCCAAATATGTTCTATATTTATAATAAACACCTTTAGATATTTAAGAAAAGTAAGGAAAATAATATATCAAATATGCGATATTTTCGACTGAACAGTGTGTTAAATCCTTCCTGGAGCAATGGAATATCTCGACCCACACATTTCTCTTATCAGATCGGGAGGTATCAATCTCACTGGAGGAATTCACCGAGATATCCAGGTTACCCGTCAGAGGAGAGCTTTATGAGGAGATACTTCCTCCTGACGAATACATCTTCGCTACTGAATCAGTTGTTATGGGTCTCACCTCAGAAAATGTTGTTCGACACAAGTTTCTAAGCTTGATAGAAGTGTTGAACATATATGAGAGCTTATTCTTAGAGTCCGGGGGGCATGGAGTTAACTTTACGGACTTTATTGCTCGCTTTCTTTGTCAGGAGGCTCTATTGAAGAAAGATACGAAGTTTACCAAGCTCGATGATCCGTTCGGATTTGGTTTGGACAAACTACCGACTGCGGAGGAAGACTTAAAGCAATTCTTTATTTTCGATACTCTAGTCGTCCCTTTTGCAGAGTTTGTGGCTCCGGACATTGATGATGAGATGTTCTTCATGGGGTTCATCGGCTTTTGGCTGAGTTTGTTTGCGCTTCTAATGCACCTTAGCTATATGAGACCATCTGTCTTTTATCTGGCTCATCGCATCGCTGTGGGGAGATGCATGGCTCTCGGGGTTGCAGGACTAGCTCACCTATATCATGGTCTGAGTATAGCGGCCGACACCACTCAGCCGGGTTTGAAACCCGTCAATCTCCCATTGCATTACTTGACCTCGTGGATTGAGATGCACGTGCTGGGTGCTTTTGGTATGCATAAACGGCCTAGATTTTATGAAGGATATAAATTTCCTTGGGTCATGCAATTGGTCAATGCTTCTTCTGCAAACCCAACACAGCGAGAGGCTCACGATTGCTTCTTCGCCCGTGCATGGTTGGGGATAACATGACCTTCGTCGATAAGGTCCTGACCATCGGTAAGGATTCTTCCAAAGTAATCCAGCCGCTCCACGATGTCTTCAAGGATGGAGTTTCTGCGTTGAAGGCCCGGGAGATCGTTCATTTATATTCCATTAGGCCGGGTTTCCTCATATTCAGACAGAATGCCTACGTGTTGTTTATGAGATATGACCAGCATCGTTTCACGCAGCAATCTGATTACAACTAAGGCGTTCCTCTTGAAGCGTTCCTCATTGACCCGATTACTACAGAAGAGAACGTTCGCAACGCAGCGCATCACTTCATTCGGCTAAATATAGGGTCTCATTTCCTGGTTAGTGAGCCGAGCCATATCCCGAAGGCCTCGAGTGCTTTTATCGCTCGGTATCAGCATGCCATGGGTGCCGTCATCAAAGAAGAAATGCAGTTGCTTCTCGACCATAAGGATTCTGTCCCGGCCAGTAATCCCGCGATCCCGCTGAAGAGACGAGCAATTGTTAGTCCTTCTTTAAGAGTGGGTGCCACGGCTGTAATTCCGCGAGCCTTTTCGGCTAAGCTACTACCGGATGTAAGTGCTCCTGTGACCGTGGCGGCCGTGGCATCCCCTGAGTTGGGTATCGGCTCGGAGATCGGAACTCGCCGTCTGAAGAAGCCCGTTAAGCGAAAACTTTTGTCGTTGAGCGTTAGTGTCGTCTCACAGAAGAAGAAGAAATCTTTATTCTCAGCTGACGTTGTATTCGTTCAGGAGCCGCATGCTCCTTATAGCGAAGGCTTAGCTGAATACGACACCAACGTTGGTCTGTTCGATGCCTCTGTCGATGAGAATGCCGCTACTGATCTTCAAGCCGCTATCGAGGCTTCTAAGAGACTAGCCTGCGAGCAAGCAGCGCTTTCTTCTCTTGCGACATCCGGTATATTCCATTTACATTCTTCTGTACACATTTTTTTATTATACTTTATTAACGCTCTTTTCTTAACAGGAATCTTCATTGAAGAGGCTCTCTTGGCGTCCCTCAAGACATTTGAGGAAGGGGAAAGTCTTCGTGCTTCCATGGGCCTTGGTATGATTCATTTCACGCTGCCTTTACATATTTAGTTCATTTCGTTCACATCCTGACTCCCTTCCTCTTTCTGTTACAGGAACCACCGCAACTCGTGTTGTTCCGAGTACAATGCCATCCTCAGATGGTGGTGCAGAGGAGCCTTCAGATCCACCGGCTATGGTTGTGGCCACTTTGGGGCCGCCCAGGGAGGCGTCGCTAAAGCGGCCTATGATGGATGTTGACGCAGATCAGGAGGCCAACCCTAATTTAAACAAAGACATTCCCCTGTCGGAGGTTTTAAGGAGATCTATCCGCACAGTCAAAGTTGAGAGTAAAGACAAAAAGCATGCAGCAAAGGAGCTTCAGGCTAACTTGGACGCCGGCGCAGATTCGAGTGATACCCGATCCTCTGACGTTCCTATGGAGGACATCCCTCCTGCCTTGTCCACCGCTCACAGGCAGATTGCGTGTGCGGCTCGCGAAGAGACTGAGCGGTCACTTCAAGGTAAAACAGCTCACGATCCCTTATTGAAACCTAGTAGGACTTATTTACTTTTCCAGGTTTCTTATTACAATATTTTTTCTTGAATTATAACACATTTTTCCTTGATTGATGTGATAGGGTCGCCAGCATTTGAACGGTCTAGGGCGTCAGGCCTTCCTGTCGAATCAGGGACTCCAACTGCCGCTTCCTCCCCCTGTGGATCCCCGGTATCGGCAGGTGATGCGAGTATGATGACGACCCTTATTGATTCGGGGGATGAAGGTGTTGACGTTGAATCCATGTCCCCGGTGATGTTGAAAACCAAAGAAGCCGTCATGGTTAGTGGCGCTCCAGACACTGTTATGGTCTCTGCCCTGTCAGGTATTTCTTGTGTTATTTCTTTCGGGTTCTCAATCTTGCTGAACATATTCGCTGATATTTCTTTTATTCCGAATATAGGTGCGGTAGACCCCGGCACTGTGTTGATTGAAGAATCGCTGCCAGCCGCTACCACGACTATTACTGTTCCACCTCTCTCTTTTGTGCCCCCCCCCCCCGCGTTTTCTCGGGTTTAATGACGGAAGGTAAAGATTTTTTAATTCCTTGTTTCAGTATAGATATTATTTCTTGGATTAATTTCTTTACCATATTACGTTGCAATACTGTAGGAGTGCTTTTTGACTGCTTATGCCAAATGCTAAGCTCGCACTTCGCCTTCCAATCAGAATTCGTTCCTGTTTCGAGCGCCGGTTAGTATATTCTTGATTTCTCATTTCATCTTTTCACGAGTGATCTTTCTATCGCTAAGCTTTTCCCGTATTGGCCACAGTTTTACGGTTCGAGGGGGAGAACGAAGGAATAGTAGAGCCTCCAAGCTTCCGGATTTGCCACTTTCGACTACTGGTATGCTAGATCTCATTCATCATCATCCTTTTCAGTTATTAGGTTGAAATTTGATCCTTCTTTGTGCGTGCTTTATTCTATAGCAGCTACACCGGCTTTAGTTTCTCTTGAGACTCGCATATCTATGCCCGCGGGCCGTTTGCTAAGCGTCAGTTCTCCAAGGGTGCGGTAAATAGCAGGCAGATGCTAAGAGAATTCATTGAAGACCTCAACGTCGAAGCTCTCACTTTTGCTACGGACGAGGTCAACCCCATGTTAGCGACGCTTATGACATTCCACAACGAAGACTTCGTCGGCATTTGGGTTGACTTTGTAGGCGAATTAAGGCTTGTCTCCACGAGATCGATCACAAGCGTCTCACACCAGAAGCATTAACCTCGAAGGCTCAACTGATTGCATGGATCAGGCAAAGTGCCGCTTCCATTCAATACTTCGAACAGACGTTGGCCCCGAGGAAAAAGGAACATGAGACAGCTTCTGGCGAATCTAGCCAATTGCGCACCCAGGTCGAAGCGAACGCCGCATAGCTGCAAATTATTTTTGGGAATCTCCAACAATGTGTTTCTAAAAGGATGGTGCTGAGACAGCGCCTCGACTCTACCGAGCGGGGAATGCGAGATTGTGAAGCAGCTAAGCAAGAAGTTGCTGAGAAGCTTTCATCATGCTTGCAACAACGGGCTCGAGTTGAAACGATGCTGGCTGCAATAGTAGCGCGTGAAGTGGAGCTGCGAGAAGAGAGTGATCGGGTCACCATTTTATCGAAAGCCCCGCCTTCTTAAAGGCTAGAATTGTATCCCCCTCCTTTTTTATAAATTGTATTTTTCAACACTTCGATTCATGAATAAAATATTCATTTTTTGCATGCGCTCCTCCGTGTTTGATGTTTTACTTTAGAGCTAGTTAGTTTATTCACTCGTTTCGGAGTTTCTAGTTTATTTACTCATTTCGGGGTTTGTAGTTTATTCACTCGTTTCGGTGTCTCTAGTTTATGTACTCATTTCGGAGTTTATAGTTTATTCACTCATTTCGGAGTATCTTTAGTTTTCCTCCCTTGGGTTACAGGCAAGCTTGTCCTAACGTTGTATGTAGATAACCCCCATTCTTTTTACAATAAAGGTTCGTTAGGTTTGTGGTACTAGGGTTTTAGTTTGTGGTACCGTCGCGTTAGCTGATATATTTCTCGATATGCAATCTTTAAGTTGCTGTTTGAGTAGCCTCGCGACTGTCGTGTCTCTGATCCCTTCGAGGGCTGGACAAGACGTTTTCAAGTAATCTCCTTAGGTCATATTACCGTCGGAAGAGCAAGCATTAGGAATTTGCTATGACGCTTTTTACCTGAGGTTAGGCTCAATTTAGAGCCCTGATGAGTCATAACCGTACCCTTCTGGGGATGGATAATCTCCAATGGTCTTTTAGGCTTTATATGAGTTGCCATCAAGACCCGAAGCTAGAAATATGCCGTCACTTCGTCTTTTGCTTTGACGATGTCACACCGATTCTTTGCTGAAGTAGGGTAGACAACTGTATGACCTCTATGCTGTATGTATTGCAATTGATGTCCGGGGCTAGGAATATTCCATTGCTCCAATTTCATTTGCTAGTCGCGTCCGCATCCTACTGAAATAAGGGGAGCGTCGGGGTGATCTATAGGTTATGCATGAACCGTCAAGACTTGGAACTAGGATTTTGTCGTCACTCCATTTCTATTTGACCCTTGGGTCTTTATTGACGTCGCTTCTACACCCTGCTGGAATGAGAAGAACGTCAGGGCGATCTTTAGGCTTTAGTTGTTGCCATTAAGATCTGAAGCTAGGATTTTGCCGTCACTTCATTTTCGTTTGATTGTTGTGTTTGCCCCTGCTGGGATGAGGAGGGGGACGCAGGGATAGTCCCGAGGTTGTATATGTACCGCTGAGACTTAGAGCTCCTTTTGACAAAGCGTGGTAGGAAAATTTGGTTCCCTTTTCCTTTATTTGTGCCTATGGATTGTATACAGGAGTCTTTGTGGACCTACCTGTAGGGCAGAGGACATTTTATTTTATTTTATTATTTTATTTCCGCAGTGCTCTATCTTTTTAGCGAGAGTTGTGATTGCCCAATCATTTCGGCTGTTTTTTTTACTCGCTGCTTTTTATTGCGAGTTGCCCTTTCATTCCGGCTATTTTTATTTTCTTGTATATATATTTATATATTTTTTAGTTGGGGATTTTGAAATCTGATACCAATCTTGGCATTAGTATCGCTACCACTGGAATATTGCCGGAGCGAATCATCATTTGCCATGAGGACTTGGGGTTTGACACTTATTTAGGCATCAGTATCTCTAAAACTGGGATATTGCCAGGAGAGAATCATCATTTGCCTTTGTTAATTTGGACAAAGATGGCTTAGCAAACAGAGTTAGGATCCCGTTGATTGATGCTAAAAAAATGATGTATGTAGTAATGAAGAGATGTTTTAGTAGTAAAGTAACTGCAATCAATAACGGTGTTGCATGTAGCTAGACCTTTAGTGAGCACGGGTCGTCCTATGGGATTTATGGAATTTTATCGTTTTTACTTTAGATCGGTTGAAAGAAAAAGTAAAGAAAATCAAGAAAATGGTTCAAGATTTAGTTGAAATAATAGTTTCAAGAAAATCAAGAAATTTTTTCAAGAAAGGAAATCAAGAAAATGTTCAAGATCTAATTATCAAGAAAATATGAAGAAAGCTTGCAGGATTCGATCGGATTTAGTAGCCATGGATGACTAATAAAGATGACTCATCTTATGTATTGACAGTTTAACACTAGATTGATGGCGATGAATGCAGATTAGGGTTTTTTTTGGAAGAAACTAGGGTTTCTTCACTGTCGTCCCTTGTCCTTTCATTGATCCCATTCATTTTCTAGCCTTTCACAAAAAGATCGTCAATCTTATCTCAAATCGTGGTCAAGATTATCAAGAATTTGATATCGCGCCCGATGAGGATGTTGACGATTCTTTTACGAAAGTTTGTAAACTTTATAAGACTTAAAAAGAATATAGAATTTTATCATCCATAGATCTACCCTAATCCTACGAATCCTATCAAGCGGAGATTTACTCGTGTATCATGAAAATCGAAGAAAGATTAGAAAAAGAATTCATAATGCGGAAATTAAAAGAAAGCGAAATTGAAAATAATTATCACCTTTATTATTCAACTTTAAATTTCAACTTCTTCAACCTGAGATTACAAGAAGAATTGCTTTCCATCACTCCCTTGAAAAGATAATTTTTCCGTCGATCTTCATGTCGCTTAATCACGTGCTTGTTGATGATGATCGGCTTTGTATAAAGGAGTCTTGAATGACATCGCTCGATGAATTTCTCAAAGATTTCTTGATCTTGAGATTTGTTGGATTTGTTAGCTCTTTTCTTGATTTGATTTGATCAAGAATTGGAATAAAATTGGGGAAAAAATTAGAATTCTACATCTCAAGCCCTCGGTCCTTTTTATAACCCCTAATTAAGCTTCCCCAACAAGTTAGGTTGTTACAAAGAAACTTCCACAACAAGTTAGGTTGTTACAAAGAAGCTTCCAGAACAAGCTATGTTACAAAGAAACTTCCACAACAAGCTAGGTTGTTACAAAGAAGCTTGTGTCTTCTCCTGTTGGTATCTGGGTCTTTAATTGATGTCTAGAATCTTTTTATCACTTCTGAGTCTCTGCCAGTATTTAATTCCTCGATTTTTTTTGTATTTTGTCGGTAGATTCCTGATTCCCGATATCTGACCTGAGCTTAATCTTGTACAAGATCTCAATGAAGAATTTTAGTTAGAGTCGAGATACAAAATATTATGCGTAAAATATTAAACATACAATTTCCTTCATAATTTTGATTATAATGTATAACACATGGTAATTGATATTTTGCAGATGAACTTCTAATATGTGTTATATTTATAACAACACCTTTAGATGATTAGAAAAAGTAAGAAAATTGTCGTGTTAAAAATGCAATAATTTCGACTGAACAAATTCCCCCAAACTTGACTTTGATCGTCCCGAGCAAACTATTTATTCAAGAGAAGGAGAAAAATAGAAAGAAAAAAGAAAAACTAACTAGCACACTTTCATAGGAAATACGATTGCATTGAGCACGTGCAACAAGCCGTTAAACCTCTAGGTGTCCCTAGTAGGAGGAGTGTTGTCTCCTGAGGGTTTTCAGCGGATTACACCTACAAAATCCCATAATAAAAGAAAGATAGTTGAAGTTACATATAAAGTTAAGAACTTTAAAAGAAAGAACTTGAAAATAAGAGTTTCCAACTACACCAGCTTTTCGGTTGTCATGAGCCCTATCTTAATAGTTATGAAAAGATGTTAGAAATCGCATCATCTCTCAATAAAACACCGTCTTTATTCTACCTCCCTACCTGTCTTCCAAACACCGATCATATACCCTTCCATGTGTGTAAAAGACATCCCTACACTCGGAAAATTCAATTCAAGCTATCATACTCTTGTCCATCTACCTCAGTATTTTTTAGTTGATGAATATTTTGGATGGAATTGCTCACACATTCTTCATGCAATCGTTAATAGTTCTTGAGATACTAACCGACCGATTACTAAATATGCTCACTTATTAGGCGTAATTAGAAAATTTCTCGTCTTGCAACACCTAAGGCTTAGCAGTGACTCCCAAACTAGTTGGTCTAAGGCACTAGGTGATGAAGCACCCTCGCAATATTTTTTTATGCTGCCTAGGTGATTACGATATCGGTGTTCATTTTTCTTCACCATTTTAATTTTTATGCTTCATTTTTATTTTCTTTGTATTTTTGGTTTTTAGATAAGAGCATTTCAAGGTTTCCTCTACTATCCCGAGTTTCAAGACGTGTGTAAGTGCGTATAGTAGGGTATCAACGTTAATATGTTTGGACTCAAGAATAGGAACTATTTTTCAGACTTATTTTTAGTGACTTCCTTCATCTTACAAACCCTTGGGACAACAGCTCATAACTACTTATTACTAGTTTCGTTTAAGAAAACATCTAACTTTCTTGTTTTTCTTAAACTCTTCCAATCTTTCAAATGTAATTTTTCACTTTCTAATCTTTCATTATCAAAGAAATTTTTTTGTGCTTATGCAAAATTTAATGCAAAGTAATGCGTAAATAAGCACAAACCTCCCCCAAACCTGTTTATGGCAGTGTCCTCATTGTTGTCATCTTTCAAAGCTCAAAAACCTGTAGACTTGGAAGGAAAAGTTATTAACGGGGACAAGAATAACTGAACGTGAAAACGTCCCCCAAACTTATTTTTGGCTCACAATTTTGTGTACAAATTTTATTTTCAAGAGCCAAAAATACACCCTCCAAACTTGAGTTAAACAATATTAAGCTTTTAAAATTATAAGAGGGGGTAAAGTTATTGGTCACAATAAAGCTTTACAAAGACCAAAAGTTAATACCAACTATTCAAAGATTTTATCAATGTAATGCACTGGTTGGTAGAAGAACACGTCACCTATCGACGTGAAGAAGTGGGGAAGAGATAAGTGGTGGTATGGAAAGGGTTTACGTCTCGGTTTATAGAGACGAAACAATGATGATGGATTACTCGCATTCTTGTTATTGATAAGAAAAAGGGGTGGTGGTACTTCTTTGGTTTAGGGTTGATTTATCACAACTCCCATGTCTGCTAAGAATGCAAGTTCATCAGCGAAAATTTCTTCAAAGCTTTCATCAATATCCCGAAAAATAATCTCATCGGAAAGAACGGGATGATACTTAGACTCCATAAAAGGTTCATAATAAGCATTAGATGTTAATCCGGACAGCTCGATAGAAAGGTCCGTATGTGTATAATACATAGCGGGGTCAAACAACAACATATTAAGAGAGTCTAGATCTATATCGTAAAGCTTTTCAAATTCACTGCTGTCGGAATCCATTATTTCAACAGAACATATTTGAGTATAAGATTTGGAGGGTTCACTTCCCAACTTGTTAATGTGAAGCTCAATTGACCTCTTCTTGAAGGATAGGTTCATAGAGCCATTTCGACAGTTGATTACAGCGTTGGAAGTCGCTAGAAAAGGCCGACCTAGAATCACCGGAATTTGGTTCCGTGGGTTCGCTACAGTCTGTGTATCTAGAACAATAAAGTCCATAGGGAATATAAATTTCCCGACTTTTATCAACACATCCTCTAACTTACCCCTAAGTTGGGTGATAGATCGATCTGCCATCTGTAGAGTGCAGTACGACGGTTTTAACTCTCCGATACCCAATTGCTCATACACAGAATATGGAAGCAGGTTAACACTAGCACCTAAATCGAGTAGAGCACGATTGATATTTTTACCCCCAATAGAAATAGATATTGTAGGACTCCCTGGGTCCTTATGTTTCTTAAGTAATTGCTGGGTAAAAGCTGTGCTTACATTACTCGTCATGAAAACTTTTTTAGGTACTTGAGTTTTCCTCTTCCTAGTGCAAGTCCTTAAGAATTTTTGCATAGGCCGGAACTTATTGTATAGCATCTAGGAAAGGGATATTTATGTTAACCTGCTTAAACATTTCCACAATCTTCTCCATTTGTGGACTTGGTCTGTTTCTTCTTAATCTATTTGGATAAGGAGCTTTATCAATAAGAGCTGGGTCCAATATTGGAGAAGATCATGGGGGTGGAAAGGATGCCAGAATTGGAGTTGGGAACGTGTTAGGTTGACACAACGAGGTGGGCGGAGGGTTCAAGCCTTGGTGAAAAAGGAGAATAGGCTCGGAAGAAGATGGTGGACTAGACGAAACAGGGTTAGAAGTAGAAGCCGGGTATCATTGATTGATTCTTCATTATCATCCTGTTTACCGACTTGATTATTTAGCACTCTTCCCGATCTCAACGTACTAACAGCACTCACATTATGATATTGCGAATAGCCAGGATTCGGTAAGGGTTGAGATGGGAGTTTCCCTTTCTCTCTAGTACTCATCGCGGCATTTAATTGTGCAATTTGTTCTTCTATCGCCTTTATACTCTCACCGTGGGTGGTGGAGTCCTTCGTTATTATTTCGATAGAACACTTTATATCAGCCGACATTTGCATGAACTGTTTCATAAACAAATCGAAGGTTCGTTCGAATGCAGAGGAGTTTTCGGTATCGGCAGTTTGGGAGGAATTATTATAAGGTGCATAATTGTTGGTCAGATTTTGAAAATTTTGTGGTTAAAAGGGGTGTTGACTCTGTGGTGGTTGTTGTTGCTGTGGAGGAGCCCTTCGATAGTTATTTTGGTTTGGAACCGTATTTTGAGTTTGGTGTTGGTTTCAAGAAAAATTAGGATGATTTCTCCAACCCTGATTATATGTGGAAGAATAAAGATCGTTTCTAGGTTGCTACTGAAAAGCAGCATTAGTGTGTTCTTAACCTTGAAACGGACAATTCAAAGGATATTCTTCCGCCAGATGTGATGGATCGGAACAGCATCCACACACGGTTTTAGGGAGCGTAAATTGGTTTAGGGAGGCTGAAGAGACTTTGTTTTCTATAGCATCGAGTTTCCTTTGTATCGCGACCATTTCAGCTTTCATTGCGATGGAAATATCTAGCTGATTGACACCTCCCCTAGATGATTGTGGACTAACGCTTTCCCATTGCAAAGTGTGTTCAGCGAGATCTTCCATGTATTTCCAAGCTTCACTATCGTCTTTCGACAGGAATTGACATTGACACATAGTTTCAAGCGTCTGTTTTGTTGCGGGAGAAATACTCTCATATATAATTCGACATAGATACCATCTATTGATTCCGTGATGAGGGCATTGTAAAAGAAAATCCTTAAACCGTTCAAAGTATTTCCAAAATGGTTCATTGGGAAGTTGGTAAAACTGGTTGATCTCGCTTCGAATGCGGGCAGTTTTATGATTTGGGTAAAATTTCTTAAGGAATGCTACAACGAATTCATCCCATTTGGAAATAGAGTTTGCGGTTGTGTTATAAAACCACTTTTCGGTTAAATCGCACAAAGTAAACGGGAGAAGACGTAAACACGTACCATCCACAGAAAGTTGTGAAGTGCCCATCATAGCACATACGTTTTCGAATTTGGTGATAAAAACGTATGCGCCTTCGGACTCTAGACCGTGAAATTTAGGCAAAAGCTTGATAAAGTGTGGTTTGATTTCAAAATTATCCCCATTGGCTGGTGGAATAGAAAGACAAGTAGAAACAGGACCACGTATAGGGTAGCATCTCTCTTGGAGAGAGATATGCGGTAGATTCTGCGCACCTGTGGGTGGTGGCAGGGTGGTATTATTAAAATTTGATGGAGAACCGTCCATCTCGGTGGATGTTGTGGGTGGTAAGGAAAAAGAAGATGAAGAAATACCGACTTTGGAGTCGATAAAAGAAACGCGGACAAGACGGGCACTAGAATCCCGTGTCCAGCCGAGCATGTACTAAGCGGCTTTAGCGCAAGTGGCAGCGTTAATTTTTTTATTTATTTAAACTAAAATGAAAAATTTGTTTTGAAAAAAAAAGGATTTAGACAAATCACAAAAATGCACAATCAACCCTAGATCTAAGGTCACCTAGATCAAGTCACTAAACCGCTCCTAGACTTCCAGAAGACAAATCGCAGGATCAATCCTCTACTACCTCTTTATCTCTCTTGTGTCCACGTAAGTGGGAGGTATCCGCTATGTAAATAGCGGGCCTAATTAAGTAACCACTTTCCTTAGACACACTTGACTAGACACCACAAAAGAAATACGGATAAGCAGTAGATTATCCACGACCTTCCTCTGTCCTCATTGAGCGCAACGGTCCTTAGAGTCTTGGTCTAGATATTTTTTTAATTAATGAAGGGTGATGCGGATGCTAGTTTTGTGATTTGTGGGGCTTAGGAAGGGTAATGAAATCCCCACCTAATCTGAATTTGGTTTGCCCCTTAATTGTCCGTATTACAATATGCACAAACAACCAATATCAAAACACGCAACAAAAATTTTTAATCGGCAAGTTTTTGCAAAGAATCCTGCAGAAAAATTGTTATTGGACTTTTCAAAGGAGAGAGGAGAAGATAGGAAATATACCAGAGAAAAATGAACGTAACAATCACTTAGCCCACTGCAGTTCTGCCGCAACAATAGCCCTAATGCCTCGGTTCCGCGGCCAATATGAGAATTCTTGAAAATATTTTTTTCTGTACTTGCTTCACTTACTCCTTTGGTCTTGATGAAATGCTCTGAATAATTATCTCCCTGGTACAGTGATTCCAGATCCCCTCGCAAAAAAAAAATTCACACACTAATTATTAAGCACACGATGTGTTCTTGATTTATATTTCGATAGAATAATAATACTTCAACCCAAATAGTAAGAAAGAACAAATTACGCACGGATCCCCGGCAACGTCTAGAAGAGGTATCAATCAGCTCGATATTTCCATCGCAATGAAAACCGAAATGGCCGCGATACAAAGGAAACTCGATGCTATAGAAAACAAAGTCTCTTCAGCCTCCCTAAACCAATTTACGCTCCCTAAAACCGTGTGTGGATGCTATTCCGATCCATCACATCTGGCGGAAGATTGTCCTTTGAATTCTCCGTTTCAAGGTCAAGAACATACTAGTGCTGCTTTTCAACAGCAACCTAGAAACGATCCTTATTCTTCCATATATAATAAGGGTTGGAGGAATCACCCTAGTTTTTCTTGGAACCAACACTAAGCTCAAAATACGGTTCCAAACCAAAATAACTATCAAAGGGCTCCTCCACAGCAACAGCAACCACTACAGAGTCAGCACCCCTTTCAACCACAAAATATTCAAAATCCGGCCAACAATTCTGCACTTTATAATAATTCCTCCCAAACGGCCGGTACCGAAAACTCCTCTGCACTCGAACGAACCTTCGATTTGTTTATGAAACAGTTCATGCAAATGTCGGCTGATATAAAGTTTTCTATCGAAACAATAACGAAGGACTCCACCTCCTACGGTGAGAGTATAAAGGAGATAGAAGCACAAATTGCACAATTAAATGCCGGGTGAGTGCTAGAGAGAAAGGGAAACTTCCATCTCAACCCTTACCGAATCCTGACTACTCGCAATATCATAATGTGAGTGCCGTTACTACGTTGAGACCGGGAAGAGTGCTGAATAATCAAGTCGGTGAATAGGATGATAATGGGGAATCAATCAATGATACCTCGGCTTCTACTTCTAACCCTGTTTCGTCTAGTCCACCATCTTCTTCCGAGCCTATTCTCCGTTTTCCCTAAGGCTCGAACCCTCCGCCCACCTCGTTGAATCAACCTAAAACGATCCTAACTCTAATTCTGGGATCCTTTCCACCCCCACGATCTTCTCCAATGTTTGACCCAGCTCTTATTGATAAAGCTCCTTATCCAAATAGGTTAAGGGGAAATAGACCAAGTCCACAAATGGGGAAGATTGTGAAAATGTTTAAGCAGGTTAACATAAATATCCTTCTCCTAGATACTATACAACAAGTTCCGGCCTATGCGAAAATTCTAAAGGACTTGTGCACTAGGAAGAGGAAAACTCAATTACCTAAAAAAGTTTTCATGACGAGTAATGTAAGTACAGCTTTTACCCAGCAATTACCTAAGAAACGTAAGGACTCAGGGAGTCCTAAAATATCTATTTCTATTGGGGGGTAAAAATATCAATCGTGTTCTACTCGATTTAGGTGCTAGTGTTAATCTGCTTCCTTATTCTGTGTATGAGCAATTGGGTATCGGAGAGTTAAAACCGTCGCACTGCACTCTACAGATGGCAGATCGATCTATCACCCAACCTAGGGGTAGGTTAGAGGATGTGTTGAAAAATTCCCTGTGGATTTTATTGTTCTAGATACACAGACTGTAGCGAATCCACGGAACTAAATTCCGGTGATTCTAGGTCGGCCTTTTCTAATGACTTCCAACGCTGTAATCAACTGTCAAAACGGCTCTATGAACCTATTCTTCGGGAAGAGGTCAATTGAGCTTCACATTTACAAGTTGGGAAGTGAACCCTCCGAACCTTATGCTCAAATATGTTCTGTCGAAATAATGGATTCCGACAGCAGTGAATTTGAAAAGCTTCACGATACAGATCTAGACTCCCTTAATACGTTATTGTTTGACCCCGCTATGTATTATACACATACGGACCCTTTTATCGAGTTGTCCGGGTCAACATCTAACGCTTATTACGAACCTTTTATGCGGTCTAAGTATCATCCCGTTCTTTCTGATGAGATTGTTTTTCGGGATATCGATGAAAGCTTTGAAGAAATTTTCGCTGATGAACTTGCATTCTTAGCAGACATGAGAGTTGTGATGAATCAACCTAAAACTAAAGAAGTTGAACCACCACCCATTCTTCTTCTTATTAATAACAAGAATGCGAGCAATCCATCATCATTATTTCGTCTCTATAAACCGAGACGCAATCCCTTTCCATACCACCACTTATCTCTTCCCCCACTTCTTCACGTCGATAGGTGACGTGTTCTTCTATCAACCAGTGTATTACATTGATAAAATCTTTGAATAATTGGTATTAACTTTTGGTCTTTGTAAAACTTTATATTGACCAATAATTTTACCCCCACTTATAATTTTAAAAGCTTGGTATTGTTTAACTTAAGTTTGGGGGGGTTTTATATTTTTGGCTCTTGAAAATAAAATTTGTACACAAAATTATGAGCCAAAAATAAGTTTGGGAGAGGTTTTCACATTCAATTATTCTTGTCCTCGTTAATAACTTTTCCTTCCAAGTCTACAGGTTTTTGAGTTTTAAATGATGACAACAGTGAGGACACTGCTGTAAACAGGTTTAGGGGAGGTTTGTGCTTATTTACGCATTACTTTGCATTACATTTTGCATAAGCACAAATTTTTTCTTTGATAATGAATGATTAGAAAGTAAAAAATTACATTTGAAAAATTGGAAGAGTTTAAGAAAAACAAGAAAATTAGATATTTTCTTAAAAGAAACTAGTAATAAGTAGTTATGAGCCGTTGTCCCAAGGGTTAGTAAGATGAAGGAAGTCACTAATCTGAGGATAAAAATAAGTCTGAAAAATAGTTACTATTCTTGAGGCCAAATATCTGAACGTTGATTCCCTACTATACGCACTTACACACGTCTTGAAACTCGGGCTAGTATAGGATACCTTGAAATGCTATTGTCTAAAAGCCAAAAGTACAAAGAAAATAAAAATGAAGCATAAAAGTTAAAATGGTGAAGAAAAATGAACATTGGTTTTGTAACCACCTAGACAGCATAAAAAAATATAGCGAGGGTGCTTCATCACCTAGTGCCTTAGACCAACTGGTTTTGGAGTCACTACTAAACCTTAGGTGTTGCAAGACGAGAAAATTGCTAATTACGCCTAATAAGTGTGCACATTTAGTAATCGGTCAGTTAGTACCTTAAGAAGTATTAACGGTTGCATGAAGAACGTGTGAGCAATTCCATCCAAAATATTCACCGACTAAAAAGTACTGAGGTAGATGGACAAGAGTATGATAGCTTGAATTGAATTCTCTGAGTGTAGGGATATCTTTTACACACACGTAGGGGTATATGGTCGGTGTTTGGAAGACAGGTAGAGAGGAGGACTAAAGGCGATGTTTTATTGTGGGATGATGTGATTTCTAACATCTTTTTATAACTATTAAGATAGGGCTTATGACAACCGAAAAGCTAGTGTAGTAGGAAACTCTTATTTTCAAGTTCTTTCTCTTATAATTCTTAACTTTATATGTAACTTTCACTATCTTTCTTTTATTATGGGATTTTGTGGGAGTAAACCGCTGAAAACCCTTAGGAGATAACGCTCCTCCTACTAGGGACACCTAGAGGTTTAACGGCTTGTTGCACGTGCTCATTGCAATCGTGCTGCCTACGAAAGTGTGCTAATTAGTTTTTATTTTTATTTTTCTCCTTCTCTTGAATAAATAGTTTGCTTGGGACGATCAAAGTCAAGTTTGGGGGATTTTGTTCAGTCGAAATTATTGCATTTTTAGCATGACAATTTCCTTACCTTTTCTAATCATCTAAATGTGTTTGTTATAAATATAACACATATTAGAAGTTCATCTGCAAAATATCATTTATCATGTGTTATAAATTATAATCAATATTATGAAGGAAATTTTATGTTTAATATTTTACGCATAATATTTTGTATCTCAACTATAACTAACATTCTTCATTGAGATCTTGTGCAAAATTAAGCTCAGGACAGATATCGGGAATCAGGAATCTGCCGACAAAATACAAGAAATCGAGGAATTAAACATTGGCAGAGACTCAGAAGTGATAAAAGTATTCCAGACCTCAATTAAAGACCCAGATACCAACAGGAGAAGACACAAGCTTCTTTGTAACAACCTAGCTTGTTGTGGAAGTTTCTTTGTAACAACCTAACTTGTTATGGAAGCTTCTTTGTAACAACCTAACTTGTTGGGGAAGCTTGATTAGGGGCTATAAAAAGGACTGAGGGCTTGAGATGCAGAATTCCAATTTTCCCCAATTTTATCCCAATTCTTGATCAAATCAAATCAAGAAAAGAGCTAACAAATCCAACAAATCTCAAGATCAAATCCAAGATCAAGAAATTTTTGAGAAATTCATCAAGCAATGTCATTCAAGACTCCTTTATACGAAGCCGATCATCATCGACGAGCACGCGATCCACGACAGATCCAAGACTTACGGTGATCGAGCGACGTGAAGATCGACGGAAAAATTACCTCTTCAAGGGAGTGATCGAGAGCAATTCTTCTTGAAATCTCAGATTGAAGAAGTTGTAATTTGAACTTGAATAATAAAGGTGGTAATTATTTTTAATTTCGCTTTCTTTTAATTTCCGCATTATGAATTCTTTTTCTAATCTTTCTTCGATTTTCATGATGCACGAGTAAATCTCTGCTTGATAGGATTCGTAGGATTACGGTAGATCGATAGATGATAAAATTCTATACTCTTTTTAAGTCTTATGAAGTTTACAAACTTTCGCAAAAAAATCGTCAACATTCTCATCGGGCTCGATATCAAATTCTTGATAATCTTGACCACGATTTGAGATAAGATTGATGATCTTTTTGTGAAGGGCTAGAAAATGAATGGGATCAATGAAATGACAAGGGATGATAGTGAAGAAACCCTAGTTTCTTCCAAAAAATCCCTAATCCGCATTCATCGTCATCAATCTAGTATTAAAATGTCAATACATAAGATGAGTCATCTTTATTAGTCATCCATGGCTACTAAATCCGATCGAATCCTGCAAGCCTTCTTCATATTTTCTTGATAATTAGATCTTGAATATTTTCTTGATTTTCTTTCTTGAAAACAATTTCTTGATTTTCTTGAAACTATTACTTCAATTAAATCTTGAACCATTTTCTTGATTTTCTTTACTATTTCTTTCAACCGATCTAAAACAAAAACGATAAAATTCCATGAATCCCAGAGGATGATCCATACTCACTAAAGGTCTAGCTACATGCGACACCGTTATTGATTGCGGGTACTTTACTATTAAAACATCTCTTCATTACTACATACATCATTTTCTTAGCATCAATCAAATGAACAACTTACGCACGGATCCCTGGCAACGGCGCCATTTGATTGATGCTAAATTTTTTTTATGTATGTAGTACTGAAGAGATGTTTTAGTAGTAAAGTAACCGCAATCAATAACGGTGTTACATATAGCTAGACCTTTAGCGAGTATGGGTCATCCTCTGGGATTCGTGGAATTTTATCATTTTTGCTTTAGATCGGTTGAAAGAAATAATAAAGAAAATCAAGAAAATGGTTCAAGATTTAGTTGAAGTAATAGTTTCAAGAAAATCAAGAAATTGTTTTCAAAAAAGGAAATCAAGAAAATGTTCAAGATCTAATTATCAAGAAAATATGAAGAAGGCTTGCAGGATTCGATCGGATTTAGTAACCATGGATGACTAATAAAGATGACCCATCTTATTTATTGACATTTTAACACTAGATTGATGGCGAT
Organism: Agapanthus africanus; assembly: GCA_030015575.1. Taxonomy (NCBI): domain Eukaryota; kingdom Viridiplantae; phylum Streptophyta; class Magnoliopsida; order Asparagales; family Amaryllidaceae; genus Agapanthus; species Agapanthus africanus. The sequence continues at coordinate 132,451,315 of CM057337.1, forward strand.
GAATGCGGATTAGGGTTTTTTTTGGAAGAAACTGGGGTTTCTTCACTATCGTCTCTTGTCCTTTCATTGATCCCATTCATTTTTTAGCCCTTTACAAAAAGATCGTCAATCTTATCTCAAATCGTGGTCAAGATTATCAAGAATTTGATATCGCGCCCGATGAGGATGTTGATGATTTTTTTGCGAAAGTTTGTAAATTTCATAAGACTTAAAAAGAGTATAAAATTTTATCATCCATCAATCTACCATAATCCTACGAATCCTATCAAGCAAAGATTTACTCGCGCATCATGAAAATTGAAGAAAGATTAGAAAAAGAATTCATAATGCGGAAATTAAAAGAAAGCGAAATTGAAAATAATTATCACCTTTATTATTCAAATTCAAATTACAACTTTTTCAATCTGTGATTACAAGAAGAATTGCTCTCATTCACTCCCTTGAAGAGGTAATTTTTCCGTCGATCTTCACGTCGCTCGATCACCGTGAGTCTTGGACCTTTCATGGATCGTGTGCTCGTCGATGATGATCGGCTTCGTATAAAGGAGTCTTGAATGATATCGCTCGATGAATTTCTCAAAGATTTCTTGATCTTGGATTTGATCTTGAGATTTGGTGGATTTATTAGCTCTTTTCTTGATTTGATTTGATCAAGAATTGGGATAAAATTGGGGGAAAATTGGAATTCTGCATCTAATGCCATCGGTCCTTTTTATGGCCCCTAATCAAGCTTCCCCAACAAGCTAGGTTATTACAAAGAAACTTCCACAACAAGTTAGGTTGCTACAAAGAAACTTCCAGAACAAGCTAGGTTGTTACAAAGAACCTTGTGTTTTCTCCTGTTGGTATCAAGGTCTTTAATTGATGTCTGGAATCTTTTTATCACTTCTGAGTCTCTACCAGTATTTAATTCCTCGATTTCTTGTATTTTGTCGGCAGATTCCTGATTCCCGATATCTGACCTGAGCTTAATCTTGCACAAGATCTCAATGAAGAATATTAGTTATAGTTGAGATACAAAATATTATGCGTAAAATATTAAACATACAATTTCCTTCATAATATTGATTATAATGTATAACACATGGTAAATGATATTTTGCTGATAAACTTCTAATATGTGTTATATTTATATTAAACACCTTTAGATGATTAGAAAAAGTGAGGAATTTGCATGTTAAAAATGTAATAATTTCGACCGAACACCTGTCGACTAAGGATTTTTGACTTTATGAGCCGTAAGGGTCTCATAAAAGTGTTTCTCCCTACGAGTCATGAGGATCTTGTAGGTGTATTTTCTCCTTAGGAATCGTGGGGTTTCCCGAGTGATATTTTCTCTTGTAAGTCGTAAGGATCTTCCAAGAGTGTTTTCTCCTTATAAGTCGAGAGGACTTACAAGTGTTATTCTCCATATGGGGACATTTCTCATCATTGGTGGAACTTGGTAGGGGATATATTTATTTATGCCCGTAGATTGTATACATGGGTCAATATAGGACCGCCTGTAGGGCAGCTTGGGGGAATTGATGGCTTATGAACAGGTTTAGATCCCTATAACCTAAGGTTTTTGAATCCTATGAGCCGTGAAGGTCTCATATGGAGGAATTCTCCTTACGAGTCGTGAGGATCACGTAAGTGTACTTTCTCCTTAGGAATCATGGGTATTCCTAAATGTGTTGCTCCTTTGTGAGTCGTAAAGATTTCACGCAGGTATTTTCTCCTCACAAACTCGAAAGGACCCTGCATGTGTATTTTATTTATTATTTTTTTATGAGATCGCACCCTTCCCAGTTTTCACAAGCTCGCCGGTAGTCCTGCTGTTTTTACTCACGGCGCCCTTTCGGTTTTTCATCCGTACTGATTTCGCTTGTGGACGTACCGTTTTTTAATGAGTTTGCGCTTTTCCGGGTTTTCGCAAGCTCGCCGGTAGTCCTGCTGTTTTTACTCACGACGTCCTTTCGCATTTTCATCCGTGCCAATTTCGCTTGTGGATGTACCCTTATTTTTTGAACGGTGAAACTCTTGAAAGTAGTTTCGTCGCAGGTGACCCATCCGTTTGCCGGTGGAACTTGGGGCTGGCTTCACCACTGGAGTAGCTGTGTAGCCAATAGGACTTGAGTTGCCACCTTCGCCTTTGGGACTTCGATTGCAATATAGATCTCAAGGGAGCATATCGCCGTATTTGGGACGATGCGGTAGTTTAGGGACATTTCGGTCCATTATTGCCATGTTTGAGGCGAATTTTTACTTTAAGGACATCTCGGTCCGTTGTTAGTTAAGGGACATCTCGGACCGGACATCTCGGTCCAATATCACCATGTTTGAGGCGGATAGTTAGTTTAAAGACTTCTCGGTCCGTTATCGCCATGTTTTGAGGCGGATAGTTAGTTTAAGGACTTCTCGGTCCATTGTCGCCATTTTTGAGACGAATAGTTAGTTTAAGGACTTCTCAGTCTGACATTCCCATTTTAGGGACCAATGTTAGTTTAAAGACATTTTGATCCATTGTCACCGTGTTTGAGACGGATAGTTAGTTTAAGGACTTCTCGGTCTGTCATTCCCATTTTGGGGACGAATGTTAGTTTAAAGACATTTTGGTCCATTATTAGTTTAGGGACATCTCGGTTCTTTGTCGCCATTTTTGAAGGGAAGGAGCTTTTTGGATACTACTTCCGGGATTCTTACTCAGGAAGATAGCGAGCGGACACAAGCGTCGTCATCTATTATTGACTTAAATCGTGACTCGTCAAGCGTAGTATTTTTTGAGGAATCGGTCGTTTATTGGCCGGAAGGGTCTTTCTCGATGCATATCCATGAGCAGATAGGCTCCACCTTGGTAGACTTTATCTATAATGTACGTGCCTTCATAGTTCGGCCCAAATTTCCCCCGTTTTGCATGATTGGGGATCATTGGTCTTTTGACGACTAGAATGAGTTCACCTTGGCGGAATGTTCTCGGCCTGGCCAGTTTTTCCTATGACCGTGTCATACTTACCTTATAAACCTCCAGATTTTGCTTTGCTATAGGGCGAGTTTCATCGAAGGCGTCGAGCTCCTCAAGCCGAAGATCAGCATTTTTTTCATTTGTTAGCTCGTATCGAACTGCTACTCGTAGAGAAGAGAGTTCTATTTCTAGGGGAAGCACTGCTTCCATGCCGAATACCAACACGTATGGTGTTGTCTTCGTGGCCATTTTGAATGTTGTTCGGTATGCCCAGAGAGCTTCGTGCAGCCTTTCGTGCCAGTCTTTTTTGTTTCTGGACACCGTCTTCTTTATAATCTTTGTCAAGGTCTAGTTGAAAGGTTCAGCTAGACCGTTGGCCTGAGGGTTATAGACTGAAGAGTATCTCCAATCTATTTTATGCTGTTATGCAAAGCGGCTGATTTTATGACTTCTATAAACTGGTCCATTATCCGAGATAATTCGTCGCGGAGTGTCGAACCGATAGATGACATAGGTTCTGAAGAAAATGGATGATATTCTCCATCTTCACCTCTCTTAGTGGTACTGCTTCTGCCCACTTAGAGAAGTAATAAGTCGTTGCCAATATAAACCGATATCCTTTGGACGATGCCGGTTCAATGGGGCCAATTATATCGGTTCCCCACATTTCAAAAGGCCAGCTAGCCGCTGTTGGGTGTAGCGGATTTGGATGTTGGTGGATAAAGTCCTTGTGAATTTAGCACGAGTGACACTGCTTCGCATATTCGAGGCAGTCCTGGATCATTATGGGCCAATAGTAACCCATTCTTTTTATCTTCAACTTCATCGTTGGTCTAGCTTGGTGAGACCCGCAAAGTCCGTTGTGAATTTCTTGGACGACTCTCTTTGCTTCTTCTGCTCCCAGGCATCTTATCCACAGATAGTCGAACCATCTCTTACATAGAGTATCATTGACGAAGGTAAAGGACAGAGCCCGTTTCATGAGTTGATGACTAGACCACACATTTTTGAGTGTTTGTTGGGATTTGAAGTATTCTATGAAGACTTCCCTCCAATCCTTGACCTTTTCTTCATCCTCTATTTGAAGGGGCTACTTGTTCAGTCATTTTTTTTTCTTTCGGATTACTCTATCAGGTCTTCCTAAGATATATTTGTTGGCGAAAGAATCCTGCGGGTTTGCACAATGATCCTTACGTCATCGAGGTCTTCATTGGCCAGTTCCTTAGCCAATTTGGCCAATGCATCCGCCTTACTGTTTTTTGCACGCGGTATACTCTCTAGGATGTAGGAAGGGATTTGTGTCAGCAGTTGCAACACACTTTCACCATACTTTATCATCTTTGGCTTGCATGTGTGATAGTCGCCATTTACTCGGCTAACGATCAGTTAGGAGTCTCCATATATGAGGAGGTCTTTGATTCCCATGTCGATAGCAATTTCGATACCTGCTATCAAAGCTTCATATTCAGCTTCGTTATTAGTCCTTGGCTCCGTTAAGGAGAAAGCGTAACGCAATATCCCTCCTTGCAGAGTCACGAAGATAAGGCCCACCCCGGTTTTTATTATGGCAGTGTTTCGCTTTCGTTGTTTCACGGAGGATGCTCCATCAAAGTAGAGTTCCCATTAGGGATCGTTTTCTTCTTTCTTTTCTTCGATTGCATCGAATGCATGTTCTTCTGGAAATTTGCAATGTAACGGAGAGTCGGCTGGTATCGGATGCTCCGCAAGAAAGTCAGCTATGGCCTAACCTTTTACTGTTTTAAGGGGTCAATACGTCACTGAGAACTCCATCAGGAGGAGGGCCCATTTGGAAAGCCTTCCTATTAGTATGGCCCTTGACATCAGATATTTGAGAGGGTTCATCGTTGATATGAGATGAACCTCATGTGCCAAGGCGTAATGTTTGAGCTTCGTTATTACGAAGATCAGTACCGGGCAATACTTTTCGATAGGGGAGTAGTTGTTTTCTGCCCCCAGGAGAAGTCGACTCAAATAGTACAGACCTCTCTCCTTTCCTTGATCATTCTCTTGTGCCTATAGCGCACTCAAAGAACCCTATAGGGCTATTGTATATAGGATAAGGGGTTTTTCCTTAACCGGAGCGGTCAATACCGGTGGATTTTGCAGGTATTGCTTGATTTCGTCTAGTGCATTTTGGCACTTTTGATCCCAGACGAATGGGGTCTCCTTCTTCATTAGATGACTGTAGGGACGGCATTTTCCGAAAAGGTTGGCTATGAACCACCGGATATATGCGAGCTTTACTTGAAGAGATCGCAACTGTTTGAGAGTTCTTGGCGTGGGCATTTCCATAATCGTCTTGATCTTTAGGGGATCGATTTCGATATCCCGGTGCCGTATAACGAATTCTAGGAATTTGCCTGAGGAGACTCCAAACGCGCATTTTAGAAGATTCATCTTCAGATTATACTTCCGAAAATGTCGGAACACTATTTTTAGATGTTCCCAATGTTCCTCATGAGATCTGCTCTTTACCACAAGGTCGTCAATTTAGCATTCGACGATCTCGTGTATGAGGTCATCGAAAATCTTTGTCATGGCCCTTTGGTAGGTAGCGCCAGCGTTCTTCAAACCGAAGGGTATCACCTTATAGCAGAATATGCCCAGCGGGGTCTGGAAGGAGGTATTCTTTTGGTCTTCAGGATACATTTTTATTTGAGTGAAGGAAGAGACTTCATGGGTAGATGTGTTATCGATCATCAGCTCGGTAGCAGGTATTGGGAAATCATCTTTCGGGCAAGCTTTGTTGAGGTCCCGAAAGTCCACGCAGATGCGAACCATTCCGTTTTTCTTCATCACTAGAATGATGTTAGCAATCCAGTCGGGATATTGAACTTCTTGGATGAAGCCGGAGTCGATTAGTTTCTTGACTTCAACATTGATACTCATCTCAAGTTCGAGCCGCATTCTTCTTGGCGCCTGTTTGACTGGCTTTATGTCCGGCAATATGGTCAGTTTATGTACCACTACTTTTGGATCTAAACCTGGCATTTCGGAATAGTTCCATGCGAAACAATCTTTAAATTGCATAAGCACGTCCTTTAACGTGGCTACCTATTTTTTAGATTTGACGAACGTTGGTCTCGGATCATTTTCCGTCCCTAAGTCAATTTTCCTTAGGTTGTTCGCCGTAGTATGTAACCCATCTTCCAACTCTTTTGGTGCTGGTGGAAACTCTAAGATACCCCGTCTTCGTCTTCATTTGCGAAGCACCTGTAGAGGTCATTCATAATCTCGTGCCCTCCCTCGTTTGAGAGTGTTATCATATGGCTAGTACGAGTTCGCTTCCATTCTTGATGTTGAGCTAGTCTTATCCTTATGGTATAGGTTCTCTTTGGCTCATGCTTTTGCGGCGGGGTTACCCTCCAACTGTCGGATAAAATGAACTTGCCTTGTTGATACCGGTCTTCTACCCAGTCTTTGAAGCTGAAGCACTCTTCGAGGGGATGACCTATTAGTCGGTGATAGGAGCTATAATCCGGATGATGGACCTCGTTTATTTGTTCGGGGTGCCGAGACTCCGGAAGCGTCATCATTTGATACTTCATGACAAGGTTGAATATTTTCCTCATTTTGTCTTGGGGGAAAGAGTATTCCTGTCCCATCTTCTTTATAAAGGACGGGTTTCAATCGACCTTTTCTCGATTGCACGGCTTCTTGGATTTGCTTTGTTGTTTTCGAACGTTGTTTGCGTTCTTTGACCTATTTTTCCTTCTATTTCGGGATTTTCCTCTTTCGTGAGGAAATACAGCGGGCCGGGGATGAAGAGCATTATAGTTTTCTTTCTCCGCGGATTACTGATTGAGGCGCTGTGTCTTGACTTTTTCATAAATGGCCATTTCGCGGCTGTGATTGTCTCGGCTCTTTTGACAAGCTTCTTTTATTAGCTTATCTATTTGTGAAAGTGTTTACTAGCACCGTGGTAGGGTTAAAACGGACATCATACATGCAATTTTAAAATTTCTTGGTGCTAATGAACACTAACCAAGATCTAACCAGAATATTAGGGTTTAAACATGATAATATCACAAAAATATGCTAAGAGATGGATGGCTATAACCTTTGTAGACCGTGTCCTTCTCTTCTAATGCTCCGGGTTGTAGTCCATGACTCCACTAGGCTCCACTTGAAGGTTGAACGAACTTCCTCCGATGACCTTCATGCCGAAGATGATCCATCCAAAATCCGCCAATCCAACCTACCTCTTCACTAAACTCTTTAGTGAAGGAAACACACCACACCATAGTGTTAATCTAATCTGGGATGGTGAAGTAGGGGTGTTGTATGCTAACTAGGGTTCTCACAAGTTCAAGGATTCACAACTCATGTGAGGGTTTGAGTATGGAGGTGGAGGTGAAGAATGAGGAGAGAGCTAGAGAGCATATGAGCTCAACTCAAGAAAAACACAAGTGTTAGAATGAGAATGAAGAATGGCTCTCAATAATATCTCACTCAAGCATCCAATTTTCCTCAATAAAAATATAACACCATCCTTCAATAGTAAGTCAAGAATAATAAAGAAATATAAAAGCCATGCTTCATCCTATGCTCCTCATTTTCCACCTCATTTCTATTTTCTTAAAATATAAATCTAACCATGCTTCATAATATATATATATATATATATATATATATATATCAAATATATATATTAATATATATATAAAGAAAAAGATTAGTGAGCAATAATATTAGTTAATATATAATTATATCAAATATAAATATATATCATATTATTAAATCAACACTTGATTTAATAATTCGATTATATCACATATAACCGACTAATATCATTTATCTGTATATCGTATTATCGAATCAACACTTGATTCGATAAACTGGTTATATCACATATAACCTAACCGATAACAAATAACTGACAGATTAGAATACGGTATCACATACTCATATTTAATTAAGCCCCCGCACATATCAACATATGTGCCCTACTTCGTTTCACTTGAACCAGGAAACTTCTTTGTGGGACTCTAAAGACTCGTCAATACGCCATCAATAGGTGATGATCACATTAGTCACCCACAAGCCGTCAGCGGTACTAGTTGGACGTAACGGCTACCCAGGTATTGAGCGATTAGAAGATCAACAAAAAAACTTGTCCAAACTCCCATGAAGCCTATAAGTAACACTTACCGTACAGTCGGGTCTCTTCGTCGGATATGTCGCATATCGAGTCTGGGGGTGGAATTGTCAGACCCCAATAACTTGATAAGTCATGCCGATCTAAGGCCTATAACGGTACGAGAAACTACTGATAACACTTACCAGCAAATCTCATCAACAGCCCTGGTCAGGAACTTCCAGTTATAGCCAATTGAGCATAGCGCAACATCAACTCCTAATACCAAGAGAGACGAAACCCCTCCTATCGCTCATTGCCTCCATGTGACTCGGGACTGTACCCAAAATCCACCTGTTTGCACAACTCTTTTGAGCTGTGGCAGGGAGGAAATCAAAGCACAGTGGGAGCCACACAAGACTCTATGACGATCTCGGGTCTATAAACTAACATGTACCAGTGTTACCAGAGAACTGCTATCTGACGATAGGTATAGTACCAATTAGGAGTTCTCGACGAGTCTTGTTCGGTGTACCCATTCTCTAATGAGAACCTGTGTACAGTCTTTGATGTCAAACACCAATGGATATGGGATCAACCATCACCCCATATAGGATCAAGAAACGCACACACTAGTCTACTGTGGAATATCGATGCCCTGTCTTGATATTCTCTCGACTAGTAACAATTGAAGGATGTGCTTGTGGACTACCTAGGTCCCAGTAGTATGATCCGCATCATAGTCCTGGTAGTCAAGCCTACATCCTAAGGGCTTTATCAATATGTATATGAGAGACAGTATAATAATACCAGTGAACATGTTAAGATAAAGGAAACCAGATAGCATACTATCATGTCGAGTAAGAAAGTCCTCCATATATATGTCCAAGCATCCACTATATCATACAATAATGGCTTCTAGGGCATACATATCACTAACAATCTTCCACTTGCACTAAGGCCAGTTATTGTAGTATCTCATACCCAACATCCCAAAAAGTCTCTCAATTAGCATCTGGGGGAGGGCCTTGGTGAGTGGATCCGCTGTGTTATGCTCTGTGTCAACTCTCCTGACCTCGATCTCCCGGCGATCTACTATCACCCTGATCAGGTGATACCGCCTAAGAATATGTCTGGATTGCTTATGGGACCGGGGTTCCTAGGCCAAAGCCACAGCTCCATTGTTATCACAATACACAGGTATTGGATGCTCAATGGTAGGAACCACACCAAGTTCAGTTATGAACTTGTTCATCCAGACAGTCTCTTTGGCAGCATCGTTGATAGCGATGTATTCAGCTTCCATCGTTGAGTCTTCTACGGTATCTAGCTTGGAACTCTTCCAACATACCGTCTCTCCATTGAGGGTAAAGACAAAACCCGAGACCGACTAACTGTCGTCCTAATCACTCTAGAAGCTTGAATCGGTAAAGGACTCCACCTGGGGTTCACCGTTACCATACACCAAGAACATTGTTTAGTCTTTCTCAAGTACTTAAGAATGTTCTTCTTAGCTTTCCAGTGTTTCTCCCCAAGATCCGATTGATACCTAGTGAGTAAGCTACATTCGGTCTGGTACATGAGATCACATACATGATAGACCCGATTGCCTAAGCATAGGGTATCCCTTGCATGCGAGCCCTCTCCAAATCAGTCTTGGGAAACATCTCTTTGGAGAGAGTGATTCCTGAACAAGCGGGTATATTACCACGCTTAGAATCTTCCATACTAAACTTCTATAGTATGGTGTCTATATACCTGGATTGGGACAATCCCAACACCCGTTTAGATCTATCTTGAAGAACATGTGTGATAAGAGTAGCTTGACCGAGTGTAGTATAGGAACAATGTTTCCTATCAAGAGTATATCATCCACATACAATACGAGAAAGACAACCTTACTCTCTGCTACCTTCTTATATATGCATGGTTCATCTACGTTTCTGATGAAATCAAACTCTTTGATAGCTTCATCAAAACAGATGTTCTAGCTCCGGGATGCCTGCTTTAATCCGTAAATTGATTTAAGCAGTTTGCACACGCTTCCGCTGATCACACTGTCTACGAAGCCCTCTGGCTGTGTCATATACACGCTCTCTTCTAAATCACCATTTAGAAAAGCGGTCTTAACGTGCAATTTGCCATATTTCGTAGTTATAGTATGCAGTAACGGCAAGTAGGATCCTGATGGATTTAAGCATAGCCACTGGAGAAAATATTTCGTCATAGTCGACACCAGGTCGTTGACGAAAACCTTTTGCTACAAGTCTAGCTTTGAAAGTCTCAACTTTTCCATCTTCACCAATTATCTTCTCAAGATCCACTTGCTCCTGATAGGTTTTACCCTTTTAGGAGAAACTTTCAAAGTCCATACTTTGTTGGTGTACATGGATTCCATCTCAAATCGCATAGCATCCAGCCATTTCACAGAGTCTCCACTTGTGATGGCCTGCTCGAAACTAGCTGGGTCATCATCTTCCATGATGCAATCCTCGCTCCCACTGTCTATGAGAAAATCGTAGTATCTCTCAGGTGGATGAGAAACCCTACTAGATCAGTGGAGTGGCTAAGATTCGTTGGGGACTATTGAATCCTCCGGTTCTACCAAATTGTCGGTTATAGTTTGTGTTTCTGGAATCTCTTCCAGTTCTACCTCATTGCCACTGATTTCTTTCACAAAAAAATTCCTTTTTCTAAAAATGTGGCATGTCGAGAAATAAACACCTTTTGTTTCTCGGTGTGGTAGAAGATATTCCCTCACGTTTATATGGGATATCCTACAAACTTGCACAGAATTGATCTTGCCTTGAGCTTGTCCGGATTTTTCTTTTTAACAAAGGATGGACAACCCCAAATCTTAACTCGTTTAAGAGACGGTCTCTTCACATTCCATATCTCATATTGAGTGGTAGGCAACGGATTTGGTCGGAACTCTATTCAATAGGAATGCAGCTATCTCAAGTGCATAACCCCAAAAGAAAATAGGCAACTCAGCATTACTCATCATAGAGCGCACCATATATAATATGGTGCAATTCTTCCGCTCCAATACTCCATTTTGTTGTGGTGTATACAGAGGAGTAGGCTGAGAGAGAATCCCATTCTCTTTTAAGTAGTCTCTGACTTCCGTGCTCAAGTATTCTCCTCCTCGATTAGATCGAAGGATTTTAATACTTTTACCCATCTGGTTTTCAACTTCGTACTTATATTCCTTGAATTTCTCAAAAAACTCAGATTTTTGTTTCAACAGGAACACATGTCCGTATCCTGAGAGATCATCGGTGAATTTAATTAAGTACGAGGAACCATTCCTAGCATGTATAGACATAGGACCGCAAACATTACTATGTATCTGTCCAAGAGTTCAGTAGCTCTTTCTTCGTGTCCAGTAAATGGAGATTTTGTCATCTTATCCTTGAGATATGACTGGCAAGTTTCATAAGATATAAATTCAAACGGATTATATGCATCCATATGCAACTCAGCTAGTCTTGTCGCATTTATATTACCTAGTCAATAATGCCATAAGAAGTCTTCGTTCATATCTGAACTGTTCCTCTTGTGTGTTTTCTGTATGCTTAGAATTGTAATTTGATTTAGAACATTTATACCATTATACAACGTACCATACCCAATCAACATTTTATTTAGGAAAATATTCTCAATATTTTTGGTACAAAATAACAGTTGCTCAGAATCATTGTGTTACCACTTGGTAAGACAAGGTGATATTTGCCAATTGCATTGGCTGCAACAATTGCACCATTCCCTACTACTAGAGACATATCACCGTTTCCCAGTTCTCTACCTCTTTTTAGCCTATATACAAATTACATACGTGGGATCCTGATCCGGTATCCAATACCCAGGACGTAGAGTTAACTGAGAAATACTTCTTGGTAATCAAACACACCCGAAGAAGATGCATCAACATGTTTATTCTTCATTTGGATGACGTGGAAATCCTGATATTCCCTTATTCTTGCTCAGACTTATGACAATCATAAGATTGAGTGGAACCTATCCCGGTATAATAAGTGGGTTCGGTTAATACATCCATATTATTATCTTGATTAAGGCGTGTCATTGGTCGCTACCAGAAGAGAGAGAAGGATAATCACTTTTTCATGCGCTCTTTACAAGATTAGATTTGTTATTATTTTATCTAATCAGGATGGCTCCTATATTTTTATCAAATCTTCTTTCAAACCCTAAAAGGTAAAATTAGCCGGGATTAATTACACCCTACAAGTTCGCCAATCGTTCGGCCAGGCAGGTATTGGTACTCCGAGGAAGTCTCCCCATGCTTTCGCATGGAACTAATTAAATAACCTCGTTTCCGCATGGGAATCACTCTGTTAACACCTTTCTTAGACACCTAATGGATCGGCTAATTGTAAAGTGCAAAACTCTCCCAAACATAACTCTTACTCACTGTAGGTATCGGGATCCAACTATCATATAGAAGGTATACAATCTCATTGCAAATTTCAACACTTGAAATTCCTAATAACTGTTTTTACCTCTAGCCACTTATGACCTTAACAAGGTCAACAAATCATAAGCGCTAGCCAAGTTCAACCTGTCATTTCTTGATTGAATTAAACCCACCCGTACGACCCTTAACATAATCAACAAAACCGTACGACTACCCTAATTCAATCACATTATATGGTTGCAGATAAGCACTAATTAGCTACCACACACTACGCCTTAACATAGTCAACAAACATAGCATGAATAATAAATAGCACTTATCTGAAATGACGGAGGGCTACGGTTGGTTTTGAATAAAACCTTTAACGTAATGAACTTGATATCGTTGTAGAATCTAGTGATTTTGAAAAAGAGTGGTTTAAGCTCCACTTTTAAAATCGAAAAGTTTTCAAAAACAAATCGAATAGCTTTTACAATCTTTTGCTAAAGAGGTCACTCCCCTTGAAGGAATCTCGTCTCTTTACTCATCGAATGAGGTGCTGGATATTCTTCAAGAAATACCACTATGCAAAGCAAGAACTACAGAAGATATGATGATAAACCGGATGGGTTGTAGCATTTGCTAGTTTTGCTAATGAGGTCACTCCCGGTGAAGGGATCTCGGCTCTTTTCTCATCGAATGAGGTGCTGGATATTCATCAAGGAATACCACTATGCAAAGGAAGAACTAGAGCTACCTTTTTAAAAACTTTTGATTCTACAATATCTTTAAGTTTCTTTTTTTTCATTAATCTCATTAATGAAGTCCCATCATTAAATGTTTCCCTAAACATCACAGAAAAAGAAACAAAAATAGAACATACGTTTATGCCATCCGCATTCGCCATGGGGCCCCATCATGCACCGTTAGGTTACTTAACTAATGGTAGAGTGGGGGCTGGACTAGCGCCCGTGCAAAACATAAGCAACGTTTATTATCTATATCATATATATATATATATATATATATATAAGCATTCGTCTCATGCATTTATATGATCTCATCATAGAACCAAGCAGCAGAAGTCAACAAATAAAATATTGGATATACTAGGAGGTCCGTGTTTTAAATTATGCCAATAATGAAAAACACGGATTCCACGGTCGTGATGAATAGCCAAACCCATATCCCTAGACCCCTACGAGAGCGGCAAGAAACCCTGCCAATTCTACAGTTAGGAGACCCGGTCTCGACTCCTCGAGATGGTCTCCCACTGGACTCTAGAACCCGGTTACTTGTGTTCCCCGCCTTGGGTCTATCCTAATGAGGAAAAGTAAATAATATATATCAGTGGTGACATCATCCTCAACCCGGAAGTGCCCCAATAAAAGAATATTACATACAAATTTTACACCAATGAAAATTGAAAAATTCTCATCTCATATAAAAACCCCGGCTATTCATTCACGACGATCCAATATAACATATCAGAACAACACATAACATCACATGTCATCAACGTAGGTAAATTCGCGTATTCTAAATTCCGTTAACATATAACAACGAGACTTGGGATACCCAACATATTACACTTAGGTCGTAGAAAAGAAATGGAAAACTACAATAATTAGAATCTGTATTTCCTTAGACATCATAAACCCATAATATTGCATATTCCTAATTACATGCCTAACTTATAAGCCTTGCATTTTAGTCTTAAATTGAAAACTCTTTTCAATAAGCCGTTGGATAATTCAACAAGATTCCTGACTAAGTGATCGCGTACTATACGCAATTGCGACGGAGTTTTGATCCTAATCAAAACCCCATGGCAATTGATCCAACGAGACTAAACGACTAGATTTATAAAATACTAACTAGTTTTTACAAAACTAATTATTCTGGATTCTAACAATTGTATCACATATCATCAAGATCTAAGCAACGTTAAACATTTCGATCGATTTATCGAACACCCACAAATTCTAGAGACCTCAACAGCTTGAGTATCATTAAAAACACCCAGAAAGTGTCATATTTAACCATGGGCAGCACAAGAAACCAGAGCCCAAAACAAGCCAAACTTGCGGCGGAACTACGGCCAAACTGGGGTTTTGGCCGCGGTTCCGCAGCGCTTTGAGTGAGTTAGGGCTTCAAATTTCTTGGGGCTGCATAGAAAACCCTACACGTTTTTCTGCATATTTTTAATCACGAAAATTCCAACCTTTGAAAAATCGAAAGAAACTTGGTAATTTCCGGGTTTCGAAAACTGTTCAAACACTTTAACATCGTAAAGATCTACCCAAATGTTCTAGCCTGGCTCTGATACCATGTAAGTAAGGCAGCCACCCCATCCAATGGATTCGCTATAGCACCGATAGGTCTTTCAGCAACTACTTTTTACACATGCCCCCTCGCGAGGACTACAACCCGCCGAAACACCTTCCGGTCTCGGGACACCCTGGGGGTAAGAGCCAATGCTTCACCATACTGTCACACAGTGAAAACCCCCATAGGTCGACATACAATGCCTAATAGCTCTGAAACCATGAAAGTGTTTACTACCACCGTGGTAGGGTTAAAATGGGCATCACACATGCAATTTTAAAATTTCATTGTGCTAATGAACACTAACCAAGATCTAACTAGAATATTAGGGTTTAAACATGATAATATCACAAAACTATGCTAAGAGATGGACGGCTACAACCTTTGTAGACCGTGACCTTCTTTTCTAATGCTCTGGGTTGTAGTCCACGTGACTCCACTAGGCTCCACTTGAAGGTTGAACGAACTTCCTCTGATGACCTTCGTGCTGAAGATGATCCATCCGGAGTTCGCCAATCCAAACTACCTCTTCACTAAACTCTTTAGTGAAGAAAACACACCACACCAAAGTGCTAATCTAATAAGGGATGGTGAAGTAAGGGTGTTGTATGTTCACTAGGGTTCTCACAAGCTTAAGGATTCACAACTCATGTGAGGGTTTGAGTTTGGAGGTGGAGGTGAAGAATGAGGAGAGAGTTAGAGAGCATATGAGCTCAACTAAAGAAAAACACAAGTGTTAGAATGAGAATGAAGAATGGCTCTCAATAATATCTCACTCATTGAAGCATCCAATTTTCCTCAATAAAAATATAGCACCATGCTTCAATAGTAAGTTAAGAGTAATAAAGAAATATAAAAGCCATGCTTCATCTTATGCTCCTCATTTCCACCTCATTTCTATTTTCTTAAAATAGAAATCTAACCATGCTTCATAATATATATATATATATATATATATATCAAATATATATATATATATATTAATATATATAAAGAAAAAGATTAGTGAGCAATAATATTAGTTAATATATAATTATATCAAATATAAATATATATCATATTATTAAATCAACGCTTAATTTAATAATCCGGTTATATTACATATAATCGACTAATATCATTTATCTGTATATCGCATTATCGAATTAATACTTGATTCGATAAACTGGTTATATCACATATAACTTAACCGATAAAAAATAACCGCCAGATTAGAATATGGTATCACATACTCGTATTTAATCAGGCTCCCACACATATCAGCATATGTGCCCTAGTTCATTTCGCTTGAACCAGGAAACTTCTGTGTGGGACTCTAAAGACTCGTCAATACGCCGGCAGTAGGTGATAATCACATCAGTCACCCATAAGCCGTTAGCGGTACTAGCTGGACATAACGGCTACCCAGGTATTGAGCGATTAGAAGATCAACAAGCAAGCTTGTCCAAACTCCTATGAACCCTATAAGTAACACTTACCGTACAGTCTAGTCTTTTCGTCAGATATGTCTCATATCGAAACTGGGGATGGAATCGTCAGACCACAATAACTTGATAAGTCATACTGATCTAAGGCCTATAACGGTACGATAAACTACCGATAACACTTACCAGTAAATCTCATCAATAGCCCTGGCCAGGGACTTCCAGTTATAGCCAATCGAGCATAACGCAACCTCAACTCCCAATACCGGGAGAGACGAAACCCCTCATATCGCTCATTGCCTCTTTGTGACTCAGGACTGTACCCAAAATCCACCTGTTTGCATAACTCCTTTGAGACGTGGTAGGGAGGAAATCAAAGCACAGTGGGATCCACACAAGACTCTATGATGATCTCGGGTCTACAGACTAACATGTACCAGTGTTACTACAGAACTGCTATCTGACGATAGGTATAGTACCAATTAGGAGTTCTCGGCGAGTCCTGTTCGGTGTACCCATTCTTTAGTGGGCACATGTGTAGAATCATTGATGTCTAACACCAATGGATATAGGATCAACCATCGCCCCATACAGGGTCAAGAAACGCACACACTAGTCTACTCTGGAATATTGATGCCCTGTCTCGATATTCCCTCGACTAGGAACAATTAAAGGATGTGCTTGTGGACTACCCAGGTCCTAATAGTATGATCTACATCATAGTCCTGATAGTCAAGTCTATATCCTAAGGGCTTTATCAACATGTATATGAGAGACGGTATAATAATACCAGTGAACATATTAAGATAAAGGAAACCAGATAGCATAATATCATGTCGAGCAAGAAAGTCCTCCATATATATGTCCAAGTATTCACTATATCATACAATAATGGCCTCTAGGGCATACATATCACTAACAATTTATTCTTCGAGCGACGAACTTAACGTCGTTAGAGCGGGATTTCACTCTATTTCAACGCCACGGCCATTTGGAAGAGCGTTTTCCCCTTCACCGGAGCTGTTTATGATGTGGCAACTATGGAACCGCTCCCGTTTCTTGGACCGAACATATCAGAGCCTGGTTGTCTCCATCTTCCCGTTAGGCATCTTTCGCTGAGTCTCGGGAATATCCTAATTTTTTTTGTAGAATTAGGCTTGTCGAACAGTTTGTTCGAGGAGTACACCTTGGCGTCTTAACAGCCTTTTGAATCTCTCCGCATAGTATCTTGGAAGAAAGATTGGTAGAATCCTGTCGAGTGCAAAATCGGCACCATGCTAGACTTCTTTTTCTACTTTGGTCTCCATAGATTGGTAGAAGAGGATCGCCTTTTCACCTCTTCGCATGGAAGGGACGTAGAGAGTTTGTAGTTCTTATACACTGTATGTATCGAGCGCATCAAGTTCTTTGTAATGCCGAGGCGGGGCTATTGTGATTTGTACACTCTGATCTGCTCCGGTGAGGGTTTGTACTGACGGGCGGATGGAGAACATTGCGTTGGCCTCGTCCTCAGAGTCGCTGCCAAAGACCAGGATAGGAGTAGATGATTCGGGCCCATTGTTTTCTTTCTGGGGCTGTCCCGAGTAGACCATTTCTTCGTCTTCCTCGGTATCGCTCCCAAAGATCAGGATAGTGGCGACGAACTTTTGTTTATCCTTCGGCTTATGACACATTTCCGTATCTTCGAAGTCTGGTAGGAAGTACTTTGTGTCTTCATATTTTCGGACCTCGTTTACGGAGAACGGATTTAGCTCCCTTATGACGGTGTACCCCGAGCCATCCTTGAAATACATCATACACTGATGTTGTGTAGAAGGGATGACGTTGTAAACATGTAACCAAGGTTTGCCAAGCAAAGCATTATAGCAAGTCTTCGCGTCAATGACATAAAATTTGATGTCAGTGACGAGCAACCCGAAATGCAGCGTCAATATTACGGACCCGAGCGTCCATGACGACTGTGAGTAGAACCTGGAGATGGTAATTTTGTCTCGGGCTAGGTGTTGAACATTCTTGCAAATCTCTTTCAGCACTCTCACATTTAGGATGTTGACGGAGGATCCGTTGTCGACAAAGATTTTCCCTATCTTGATGTCGTGGCAGTACTCGATAACGTATAACGGGCGATTATATTCGCACGTACCGAGGAGGAGATCTTCATCGCTAAATGTAATTTCAGCTGTGTAGATCTCTGCCGGTTCATCTTTCATCTTCTTTTCCACGAGGAAAGCTTAGAACTGATCGGGCTCTTATAATGCTTGATCAGGAAGTCTTGTGCCTCTTTAGACAGGAGAAGAGCATCAAATATTCTCTATAGTGTAGGAATTTTCCTCAAATATGCTAGGACAGTGTAATCCACCTTGTTTTTCCTCGGCGGGTCCCTTGCTGCGAGCTTTTTGACAACTCCACCGTTAAAGGCTATTTTTCAGAGATTTTTTCTTTCCCTTTGTCCTTTTTGCTCGAACCTTTGTTTGTAGGTCCGAGGTTCTTTTCAGGCAGCGTGCGGTTATATAGCTGAATATTCTCGCAGTTCTTCTCCTTCTCTTCTTTTTCGGAGGTAGAGTCTTTGAAGAGAGGGCCGAGGGGTATTTCGTCTTCAGAATCGCTCCCGAAAATAAGAACTTGGGATTTTTCCCTTCTGAACTGGTATCAACCATATGACAGTTGCTAGTCATTTTTTCATACACATCTGTCCCACTATTTTGCCGTCGATGAGCTTCGCGTTTCATCATTCTTTTGGGGTTTTTTTTCTGAAAGAACGACTTCCTATGGAGTTTCTTCCACGAGTGAGCATGATGCCCCCGGCGCAACCACCTTTTCGGGAGTGTGCTTCTGTGGTGGGTTTACCCTCCAGTTATCAGACAGCGTGAATTTCCCATGTTGATACTGGTTCTCGACCCAGTTCTTGAAGATGTAGCAATTCTCAATTGAGTGGCTCACCATTCTGTGATAGGAGCAGTAATTAGGGTTATTGACATTGCCGGGTTACGGTGGACGCTGTGAGTCTGACAATGTGATGGGTTTGTTACGCGCTGCAAATTCAAATAGTTTCCTCGTCTTGTCGTGGGGAAACGAGTAAGCATGTCCTAGTCTTTCCTCCAAGAATGGGCGCGGACGCGCGTTGTTTTGGCAAGCAGCTGGTTTTGGGCCACTCGGTTGTTGTTGCGTGTTGGCAACGAAGGCCGCTTTCCCTTTACCTTTATTATTTCGAGGGTCCTTATTTGAGGAGGAAGGCCCGTTGCCCATCTGGTCTATTTGGGCTAGCTTATCAATCAGAGCCTCGAAGGTCGTTGGTTCGAAGAATGTCATAAACTAGGACACAGTCGTTTGAGAATCAAGAGTCCCGATGAATATGCCCACGGCGGGAGATTCTTCAATGCGCTGTTCATACTTAGACCATAGGTTTCGCCACCGGATCGCGTATTGGACCAAAGTTTCTCCTGGCCTTAACCTGGCATTGACTAATGCCATGATCGGGGTGCACTCTCTTGCGCTGGCGAACCGCTGTGTGAACAGCAACTCCATCTTTGTGAATGCTTTATGGAGTCATTTAGGACCTTCGAGTACCATTCAAAGGCCGTTTCTGACAGGATGCCAACGAACTGGCACAGCAACAGTTTGTCGTCACCTCCTGTGTTGCCGCACAGAGCTCTGAACTGCGCGACGTGCTGGTGTGGGTTGCCTATCCTTTTGTACACATGGAACTTGGGGATCGTATATCCCGGTGGATATTTGATTTGGTCATACCAGCCTGGATACGGTCGTCCAGTTCTGACGATTTGGCCAGCCTCTTCATTAGCTTGATGAGCTCTTATTTGTTGAGCAATATAATCATCAAGCTCAGCCTTAGAGTTATTTCCTCCTTGGCTGTTGATAAGGCCGGAAGAGGGTTTGATGTTTCTCCTTTGTCATCCTCGATAATTATCAGCGGATCCTCGGCTGGGGGTTCTGGCTGGATCATCATTCCAACCATATCTTGAAACAAGAGCGCCATCTGCTTCATGTTAGTAGCTTGCTCAGTGGCCTCTTTGTCTTTTCTTTCAAGCACCCTTCGCAGGAACTCTGTATCAGACTCCTTCTCCTGGCGCTGTTCGGCCGTTGTCTCCGGACTTTCTTTCTGTCCGGTGAGTGCTTCCATTTTACTAAGCATTTCCTGGAGCTTTTTTTGTTGCTCCTGAGTTTTAGTCAACGACCGAGTTTGCGGTCGGTGACTCGCCGAAGCACGACATTCTTCTTTCTCGGAAGCCATATAGACCATATGTACTGTTATGCCTCTGGCCTTAGGGCGTTTGGGTCCATCGCCTTTTGAATTTGCAGCCGGCGGTAGGATTTTCTCTAGCCTCGTCCTTTTGTAGGAGGTTGAAGTTGAAGGAGCCGTTGTAACAGGCTCGTGTAGAAGAAGTCCCTCGCTGTATGACGGGAGAGTGATCCTTTTCGTGCCGAGCCTTCAATTTCTTCGGCCGACGAGAGTGATTTTTGTCAATCACAGAGTCCTGGAATTTTTGCCAGACCCTATGAATTTGTAAGGAGAGCCGCTAATGGGACTGCTCCGGCTTTGCCTACGCTGTGACTTCTATAGGCGGGGTGATTTTTTTAACACCGCCGTTGGAGAGTTCTTGCGCACTCTCCTGAACAGATTAAAGCCGTTCTTGGTTGGAACAGCAGCGTCAACTTCTACCATTTGAGCTGGCGGAGTAAGTCCAGAGGGGGAGTTGCTCCCAGCTTTTCTCACTCGGCGCCAGTGGCGACATCGAGCGTGTCTTCCAGAAAGGACCATTTCAGATTTGGAAGCGGCTTCTTCATGCCCACGGCTTTTCTGAGGGGCTGCTATTGGCGTCAACCTGTTGAAGACAGATGTCCTTAGCAAGGTTTGAGGAGGGCCAACCAATCTTTCAAAGACTGACTTTCTGTTAGGGGAAGCACCTTTGACAACTTCTCCTATAGCAGGAGTTGGGAGGGTTATCCGTTTTGGGGCAGCCCATTCAGGAATCACGAGCCTCTTTGCAGGCCTGTTTGGGTTCTTGCTCAGCCTGTTGAAGACTGAGACGTCGGATTTGGATGGCCCATTGAGAGGGGCCATTGTGGTTGCCAGTCGATCGAACACCGACCTTTTGGGAGCTTCCACTTGTGGCGCTGAGGTACCGATACCAACCGGTGGAAACATGGTCCCGAAGAATAGTCCAGCAGTGGCTTGCGTAACTTGCCCCACTAGCATTGAGAAAATTGAGGCCGCGTTGGGCACGTAGGCCACTCCTCTAGTTGGGGTGGAGCGAGAGTTGTTGTTGCAAGAAGTGCATTGCTAAGCCATTGATTTCTCTGCACAGGAGCAAGACACCAAGTTTTAGTACCTCGAATCCAAAGGCAACCATAGTGAACCACGATTTTGTTCACGAAACATGACATATGAAGTGTGGAGTGGAAAGAGGAAAATGTCCTACCGGGTGTGCTAGATCTGTTCACCGTCGACAGACATGGACCGAGACGTTGGGACGTCTCGCCTGAATTTAGGGGCTTATGCTATTTGGATTTATTCGTCCACCTCTCCTTAAATACCAAGTTGATTTATGGCACCATATATCGGAGGTTTGGAAAAACGCGACCGTTGTAGCATGACTTCATCAGATTCCCCCTCATTTGTGAGGGCTTTTTGATTGTAGGGACGTTCTTCCCTACAGGCGCAAAGCCCTGCAGTTAATTACGTTACCGCATTGCGATAACCACTTTCTCCTTCTCCAGCAGTTCACTTCGTATCGTGTGTATTTTTGTTTATTTTGGTTGCCCGTGGATTGTATACGGAGAATAGTTTATGTCGTCGCTCGTAGGGCGCGGATTAGTCCAAATCCGTATATTTTAGATTTGGGTTTGGTTTATTTAAGAACCGTTAATCTGGTTTGAGATTAAAATCGACTTAAAACATATGAGCATTTAGGCTTAATTTATTTTTAACTAAGGATACATTAGCCATATTTGAGACTAAGATCAACTTAGCAAAATTTTAGGGATCGTTTTTATTTCAAATCCAACAACAGAGCATTTGGGCTCAGTTGCAAGAAAACCTTTTTAGGGAGACCAAACCAATTTGGGTTTAGTCTGCTTAGTTTTTTTATTTTGCGATCGAAAGTGCTAAGCACTTATTTGGGCTCTGTTTGTTTAGCCCCATTTTTATGCAAAAGTACTAAGCACTTATTTGGCATTCTGATATTCACATGGATATCATGTGAAGCATTCAATTATGGGTGTTACCCAATAAGTGTTGAGCACTTAGCCGTTTTGGCTGTATATGAAGTGCAAAGCACTTTCTATGGCGTCCACGTGAGGCGCTGGGCGCGGCCCAATCAGTGCTAAGTACGTTTTGGCTGTATATGGAGTGTTAAGCACATTTTATATGGCGCCATGTGAGGAGCACGTGAGGAGCTGGACGCTGCCCAATCAGTGCTAAGCATTCAGTCGTTTTGGCTGTATATGGAGTGCTAAGCATTTTTATATGGCGTCCACATGAGCAGCACGTGAGGCACTGGGCGCTGCCTAATCAGTGCTAAGCACTCAGCCGTTTTGGTTATAAATGAAGTGCTAAGTACTTTTCATATGTTGTCCACGTGAGGAGCACGTGCGGTGCTGGGCGCTGCTCAATCAGTGCTAAGCACTCAGCCGTTTTGGTTGTTTATGGAGTGCTAAGCATTTTTTGTTAGTTATATATATGCCCTAGAGGCCATTGTTGTACATATGATGTATATTATAATGGATTCTTGGATATATATAGAGAGGACTTTCTTGCTCGATATGATAGTATGCTATCTGGTTTCACTTTGTCTTAACATGTTGACTTGTATTGGTTTACTGTCTTGCTCTCACATGTTGATAAAGCCCTTAGGATATGTACTTGACTACTGGGACTATGATGAGATTATACTAGTGGGGCCAGGGTAGTCAACGAGTACATCCTTTAACTGTTCCTAGTCGAGGGTGTATCGAGACAGGGCATCGATACACCACAGTAGACTAGCGTATACGCATCTTGACTCATATGATGGGCGATGGATGATCCCATATCCATCGGTGTTTGACATCAAAGATGGTGTACGGGTGCTCAGTAGAAATTGGGTACACTGAACGGACTCGCCGAGAACTCCTAGATGGTATTATACCTATCGTCAGATAGCAGTTCTCCGGTGACACTGGTACAGGTTAGTCTGTAGACCCGAGATCGTCATAGAGTCTTGTGTGATTCCCACTGTGCTTTGATTTCTAACTTACCACGTCCAAGAGGGCATGCAAAACGGTGGCTTTTGGGTACAGTCCCGAATCGCATGGAGGCAATGGGCGAGAAGAGAGGTTTCGTCTCTCCCGGTATAGAGAGTTAATGTTATGCTGTGTTCGATTGGCTATAACTGGAAGTCCCTGGCCAGGGCTGATATGGAGTGCTGCTGGTAAGAGTTATCAGTAGTTTCTCGACCTGTTATGAGCCTCACATCGACACGACTTATCGGTTACTGGGGTCTGACGTTTACCACCCCTAGACTTGATATGCAACATATGAGACGAGGAGACCGGACTGTACGGTAATGTTACTGATTGGATTCACAGGAGAATGTACAGGCTTGCTTGTTGATCTTCTGATCTCTCAATACCTGGGTGGCTGTTATGTTTAGCTGACCGCTTGCATCTTGTGGGTGTTTGATATGATCATCACCTACTGCCGGCGTATTGACGATTCTTTAGAGTCCTACACAGAAGTTTCCTGGCTCAGGCAAAATGGAGGAGCACATATGTGATATGTGCGGGACCGAGAATAATACAATATGAGATACCGTATTCTATTCTCGCGATATGAGATATCGGCCGGGTATATGTGATATAGCCGGGTCATCGGATCAAGTGTTGATTCGATGAATTGGCACATGTTATATTAGTCGGTTATATGCAATATAGCCGGATTGTCGGATCAAGTGTTGATTCGATAATTTAATGTATAATTATATATGTGATATATTACATTACGTCAACTAATATAAGCTCGCTTTATTGATTCATTTTCTCACTGGATAATATATTGATGTATATGCGATATATGTTAATTGTATTATTTTCTTTTGTTACAAAATATATTATATATGTGATATATAATATTGTAACAAGTTAGGGTTACAAATGCAACAAATTTTTTGAGTCTAAACCTAGTTAGGGTTTGGATTAGGGTTAAGTGTTTGGATGAGGGTTAAGGAAGCTTCATGAAGCTTTGACTTTGTCATCTTGCTTTGATATTTTGTGAAGATATTTGTTAACCCAACCCAAACCCTTAACCTATGGTTTATTCTCTACAAGGGTTAAGGCTTTCATTCTTAACCCATGGTTGCAATTGTAACCACAACAATAATTCATTATTCATCACAAAAGGTTTTCTTCTTTTTCTTCTTCTTGAAAAAGCTTGACTAGCTTTTTGTGTGTGATGATTCTAAGTGAGAAATTGAAAACAAAAGAGTGTAAAATTTCTACTTCATCATTCTCATCTATTCTAGCCACTTAGATTAAGGTGTTCACTTCACTAATACTTCATTAGAGAAGTGAGAGCTTGGGTTAGAGATTCTTCAAGGTAAATCATCTTAGATCAAGAAGACTTCAAGCAAGATGTATCATTCACCTCATAGAGCCTCTCGAGAGTTGGAGTTCTTGAAGATCGCTGCGAAGGGACCTCAACACGGAGCTTATGAGGCGAAGGAACGGACTACAAAGGTTGTAGTCCTCAACTCTATGTGATAGATAGTTCTTTGTATGTGATACAAAACATTGTTACCCTAGAATTTCTAGTAAAGATTCATGGTTTGCTTACTTTGCACCTCTCTAAATTTTAAAGTGGCATGAGTGATACTACCAAACCCTAGACTGGGTGCAAGGGAAGCCCAGCATTTTTTATATGGCGCCCACGTGAGGAGCACGTGAGGCGCTGGGCGATGCCCAATCAATACTAAGCACTCAGCCGTTTTGGCTATATATGAAGTGCTGAGCACTTTTTATATTGCGCCCACGTGAGGAGCACGTGCGGCACTGGGTGCTGCCCAATCAGTGCTAAGTACTCAACCATTTCGGCTGTATATGGATTGCTAAGCATTTTTTATATGGCGTCCACGTGAGGAGCACGTGAGGCGCTGGGCGGTGCCCAATCAGTACTAAGCACTCAGCCGTTTTAGTTATATATGAAGTGCTAAGAACTTTTTATATGGCACCCATGTGAGGAGTACGTGCGGTGCTTGATGCTGCCCAATCAGCGCTAAGCACTTGGCCGTTTTTGCTATATATGAAGTGCTAAGCACTTTTATATGGCACCCACGTGAGGAGCACGTGCAGCACTGGGCGCCGCCCAATCAGTGCTAAGCACTTATCCATTTTGGCTATATATGTAGTGCTAATCACTTTTATTTGGCACCCATGTGTGTTTCACGTGAGGCGCTGGCCTTCTGCTTTGGGCGTCCATGTGTTTTTCACATGAGACGCTAGGCGCTGCTAAAAGGGCACCCACGTGGGATGCATATGAGGCGCTAGTTTTTTCCTCCTTTTTAGAAATTAAGTCTCTGTTGATGGCATTTTGACCATTAATGATCACCAAGATCTTCGTTTTTTAAAGACCTGGGATCAGGTTTTTCTTTAAGAACTAAGTTCTTTTATAGGTACTTTTTTCTTTTGTTTTTCTTTTGGACCTAATTTTTTTCTGAATCTTTGATTCCCAAGAACAAGATCTTCTTGATAAGAATTAAATTCTCAACTTGTGGAAGACTTGTTTTGTAGATCTCTGATCCAGAGAAAGAACTAAGTTCTTTGAAAAGATTTAAACCCTTAAAATAGGTAAAAGAGATATTTTTTTATCTCTGTGTTCTCTTTACCTCGGTTCTCTTTTTGAAAGGGGAAGCCTTCCTCTTTGAAAATTAAATTCTCTGTTCTTTTAAAATCTCACTGTATTTTTGTAGAAGCTTGTAAGGGGTTCCCTCTCTCTGAGACTTGAAGTCTCGGGTCTTTTATATAGTGGAGGTAAGTTTGTTAATTAATTTTGAGAAAATCTCTCATTGAGATATTCCAATTGATTTGTTGGTCTCAAAATTGAGTTGGGAAATTTTACCCACCGTTGGATTTTTTATCCAAGGACTTCTGTTTTACAGAATATGTTTTCTTGTCTTTAACAAGATTGGGGGAATATTTTTCTATATACAGAATTTATTCTGTAAAATGGTGATTTTTTAATCACCATTGGATTTTGAATCCAAGGATTTTCTGTTTTACAGAGAGCAATCTCTTTTTGTTTGGAAAAATTGAGAGAATATATTCCCAAATAGAATTTTATTCTATTTTTGGATTATTGATCCAACCGAGAGTATCTTTCTTATTTAGAAAGGTTTGGGAGATATTTTCTCCTAATAGAATTTAATTTTATATTTTGATAGATTATCATCTCCATTGGATCTTTGATCCAACGGCTCTTTTTATCAGAGAGTATCCTAAATTTATATGTAGAATTTAATTTTATTGATCTTGACTTGGGTGTTGGCGCTTCACATGTTGTGCACATGGGCGCCGCTTAAGAAATTAATTCTTATGATGGGTACTCCTGTGCTTTGCATATTGGCGCCCGCGTGATGAGCACGTGCGGTGCCATATAAGAGTTTAATTATTACTCAGAAAGCATTTTTGTGCTTTGCACATTGGCGCCCGCGTGATGAGCACGTGCGGCGCCATATAAGAATTTAATTCTTACTCAGAAAGCGTTTCTGGGCTTTGCACATTGGCGTTCGTGTGATGAGCACATGCGGCGCCATATAAGAATTTAATTCTTACTCAGAAAGCGTTTTTGTACTTTGCATATTGGCTCCCGCGTGATGACCACGTACGGCGCCATATAAGAATTTAATTCTTACTCAGAAAGCGTTTATGTGCTTTGCGCATTGGCGCTGGCGTTCTCGTGAGAAGCACGTGAGGCGCTGCCCCATTAAATTTCGACAGAGCTTTGCTCTTTCTATTTTTACTATTTTATTTTTTGGGGAACATTAGCCTTATGTGTAAGTGGGAGATTGTTGAATATAGTGTCCTCAAGGCAATTATTGTAATTGTTGGTCGGCGATTATGATAATTGAGGGAAGACCTATACAGGTAGAACCGTCTTACTCGAAATGATAGTATACTTTTTGGTTTGTCTTTATCATTGATGTGTATATGTTTTACTTGTTATTACGTGTCAGTAATACATAATGATGAAGCGTATAGGATTCTTGGTTAACTTCCATCGTTATGATGGTGATCATAAACGTGAGAGCTGGATAGTCCATAAGCACATCCTTAAATGTCCTTAGTCATGGATGTATCAAGACTGGGCATCGATATTCCGGAGTAGATTAATGTATACGTTTCTGAACCCTGGCGAGGGGCGGTAGCCGGTCTCATAAGCCATTGGTGTTTTGTCGCCTAAGATAGTATACATGTGCTCACTAGAGGTGGGTACACTAGAAGGACTCACCGATAACTTCTAGATGGTATTATATCTATCGTTAGATGGAAGTTCGCAGGTGGCATGAGTACATGTTTGTCTTTTGAACTGAGATCGTCATTTTTCTCGTATGTGTTCCTACTGTACTTAGATTACTACCCTACCACGGCTCAAAGGAGTCGTGCAAACAGGTTTTAGTTAAGTAAAGTCCCGAGCCCCATGGAGGCAGTGAGCAATTGTCGGGGATTCGTCTCTCCTGGTATTAGGAGTGTTAGTTGTATGTATGCCCTAGAGGACATTATTGTACATGATTGTCTATTATAGTGGATGCTTGGACATATAGAGAGAGGAATTTTTTGCTCGACATGATAGTATGCTATCTGGTTGCTCTTTGTCTTAACATGTAGACTTGTATTGTGATACTGTTTTGCTCTCACATGTTGATAAAGCCCTTAAGATGTGTACTTAACTACCAGGACTATGATGGAGATCATACTAGTGGGGCCAAGGTAGTCCATAAGTTCATCCTTTAATTATTCCGAGTCGAGGGTGTATCGAGACGGGGCATCGATATTCCAGAGTAGACTAGCGTATACGCTTCATGACCCATATGATGGGCGATGGATGATCCCACATCTATTGGTGTTTGACATCAAAGATGGTATACGGGTGCTCAGTGGAGACTGGGTACACTGAATAGGACTCGCCGAGAACTCCTAGATGGTATTATACCTCACGTCAGATAGCAGTTCTCTGGTGACACTGGTACAGGTTAGTCTGTAGACCCAAGATCGTCATAGTGTCTTGTGTGATTCCCACTGTGCTTTGATTTCCACCTTACCACGTTCAAGAGAACGTGCAAAATGGTGGTTTTTGGGTACAGTCCCGAGTCACATGGAGGCAATGAGCGATGGAAGGGGATTCATCTCTCCCGGTATTGGGGGTTGATGTTGCGCTGTACTCGATTGGCTATAACAGGAAGTCCCTGGCCAGGGCTGATATAGAAATTTACTGGTAAGTGTTATCAGGAGTTTTTTGACCCGTTATGAGCCTCAAATCGGCACGACTTATCAAGTTACTGGGGTCTGACGTTTACCACCCATAGACTAGATATGCAACATATCTGACGAAAAGACCGGATTATACGGTAGTGTTACTTATTGGATTCACAATAGTATGAGCAGGCTTGCTTGTTGATCTTCTGATCGCTCAATACCCGGGTAGTTGTTACGTCCAGCTAGTACTGCAGACGGATTGTGGGTGACTGATATTATCATCACCTACTGCCGGCGTATTGATGAGTCTTTAGAGTCCTACACAGAGGTTTCCTTGCTCAGGCGAAACGAAGTAAGAGCACATATGCGATATGTGTGGGACCGAGATTAATACGTGTATGTGATACCGTATTCTATTCTCGTGATATCAGATATCGGTCAGTTCTATGTGATATAGCCGGGTTGTCAAATCAAGTGTTGATTCGATAAGTTGATATAATTGATATTAGTCAGTTATATATGATATAACCGAATTATTAAATCAAGTGTTGATTTAATAATTTAATGTATAATTGTATATTTGATATATTAATTTACATTAACTAATATTAGCTCACTTAAGCATTTCTTTTTCTCACTTGTGTACACTTAATATATATGTGATATATATTATTGTGTCATGCTAGTTGCTACATGCTACATGGGTGTATGAGACTTACACCATGCTTATCATAATGTAGGGTTTATTTATTTAAAGTAAATCAAAAATTAGTTGGAAATTAGCACATGGCTTCAAGCTTGTAGAAGCTTATAGAACCATTGACTTAGTCCACTAATTTTGTTTTACATGAGATATTTATTAACCTAACCATTATCTTAAACCATGGTCAAGTCTCTACATGAGTTATATGAGATATTATCTCACCCATGGTTTCTTGATTCATTGATTCTATTCTCCACTTCATCCTCTTCTTCATCTCTAAGAGCTCTCTAGGTTTTTAGGAAGTGAAGAAAATTAGTGAGAACAATATTTCTAAAGTGAGCAAAATTCCTACCTCATCAACCTACACTAGATTAGCCATTTAGTTTAGCTTGTTTGCTTCACTAATTCCTAATTAGTGAAGAGATATCTTGAGTTAGTGTCTCCTCGATGATGATCATCTTCGGTCTCGAAAACTCCTAGCAAGCTTATTCATTTCACCTTGTGGAGCCTTACTAGAGTGCGGGAGATCACTACTTGGAGCGAAGGGACTACTACACGGAGCTTTTGAAGTGAAGGACCGGTCTACAAAAGTTGTATTCCTTGTTCACTTTATATGTAAAGTTGTTTACATTCTGGTATAACCCTAATTCTCTAGTCAAGATCTTGTGTTAGGGTTTCTTAGCACACTAATTTTTATAAAATAGCATGGTTGATGCCTTCCTTAATCTTGGAGTCGTGCTAAAGAACCCTACAAGGAGTCGATGTCGCGTTGTGTACGGTTGGCCATCACCCTAAATCCGTGGCCACAGTGGATCTCAAATTTACTGATAGGAGTTTGGTAGTTTCTCGGTTGGTGATGAGCTTGACTCCGACACGATTTATTGGGTTATAAGGGGTCTGACGTTATCCACCTTTTAGATCCGCTATGCGATACTCTTACAAAAGATAACAACCGATTGCGAGATTTTTCTTATAGGACTACTAACTAAAAAGCTAGTGAACCTTACAAAATCAAAATAGCGTCTCGTCAATGAAGAGACAAAGTGTCCATTGTGTGATTCTAAAAAGATTCTCATTAAATGAACAGGGAAGTTAAAAACTCCCAATATCCCCGAAAAGTGGGTTCTTTTAAAGATAACAACCGATTCAAATCTGTGAAGAGGGTGTTAAAACCTCAAAAAGGAAAATACTTAAGAACAGGAAAGGGAATAAAATTCCTAAAGTTCCAAAAAAAATTCAGAGCTGAGCTCCGCAAGACAAGATGGAATTAAATTCCTCCAATAATGAGATTAAATCCTAGAAATCTCCATGATGGGAAATATAATGGAGTTAAATTCCAGAGACCCTCAAAGATCAAGATCAATAATAGGGTAAAAGCATAAGAAGAGAACCGGCGATTCTCGAAGATGCCCATTGATTCAAGACCCGCGGTCTTGTAAAAAAATGTTTTTTTAAGATCACCAAGAGACCAGTTCAAGAAAAGAGCCAAGCTCTATTAATGGATTAAAAATCCAAAACAAGATAAAAAAGTCTTCTGAGAGCTAAGCTCTGTTCATAATCCTTACCGAAAATTTTGGTAGAGTTTAACTCTGATCAGAAAGAGTTCTGTGGGCTAAACTCTGAAATGAGAATTAAATTCTCAAGAAAGAAAAAAATTTAAGAAGGAAGATGAAAAATAGTAGTCATCTTAAGGGCCAAAGGCCCTATTTATAAGACGTGATGGGATCGGTTCAACTTTCCATTCTCCTAGGCGATCCAATGGTGGTAAAGATGGACACCATTGCACTCATGTGCAAGTCATGTGAGAGCAATGCTGGGTGGCATTTGTTCCCTTATAAAAAAAGGAAGAGAGGAGAATTCCCCACGTTATGAGCCTCACGTGTTAAACACGTGAGCGCTTATATGCAAAAACATAAAAACGCTAAAAGCAAACAACTAAAGGCTAAACAGGCCTCACGTGTTAAACACGTGAACACTTATGTGCAAAGCAAATAAGCGCTAATAAAACCGATTAAAAGCCACATTAGGGTCACGTGTTAAACACGTGAGAACACCCTTTTAATGTATTAGTTTCAGATAGAGTTAAACTCTATGTATAGAATTAAATTCTAATTTGTATGTAAAGTGTACAAGCATTAAGAGTAAGTGGCTAAGGGCAAAACAGATCTTACGTGTTAAACACGTGAGCACCCATATACAAGACATATGGGCGCTAAATAAAACAGGTTAAACACCTACATCGGGGTCACGTGTTAAACACGTAAGGGCACCTCTCTATATAAAATTAAATTCTATTCGGGGGAAATATCTTCCTAATCTTTTTAAAAGAGAAAGATATTTTCTGTTAAACAGAAAGTGGTTGGAACAAAGATCCAATGAAATGGGAATATATTTCTCCAATCTTTTTAAACAAAGAAAAATTGTTCTCTGTAAAACAGAGAACCCTTGGATCCAAAAATCCAATGGTAATTATAAAATCACCAATTAAACCATTTGATAGAATTAAATTATATTCTTTGTGGGAAATATTTTCTTGATCTTTCTAAAATAAAAAAGATCTTCTTTGTTACACAGAATTAAATTCTATGGTTAGGAAGATATCCTCCTAGTCTTATTTAGCTAACAAGATATTCATATGATAAAATAAAATTCTATCATAGGAAAATATTTCCAATCTTGTTAAACAAATAAGAAATCTTCTTTGTAAAACAGAGAACCCTTTGACCAAAAATCCAATGGAAATTAAAAATCACCGTTTGACAAAATAAAATTATGTATATGGGAAAATATTTCCCCAATCTTGTTAAAAAAAACAAGAAAACATATTCCGTGAAACAGAAATTACTAGATCAAATATCCAACGGTGGGTAAAATCCCCCAAACAATTTTGAAACCAATTAAATCAATTGGTGTCTCTCAAAACTAATCAACAATTTGCCTCTGCTATATAAAGGACCCGAGACTTCAAGTCTCAGATAGAGGATTGATCCTATAAGGTTCTCCAAAAAAAAGAAAAATAACAGAGAATTTAATTCTCAAAAGAAGAAGAAGATCTCCCTTCATTCAAACTCTAAGTAAAGAAAAATAAGAGATCAAAATATCTTCTTTGCCTAATATAAACGAAAACAAGGGTTTAACCCTTCATATAAAAACTTAGTTTTTCCTCTAATTTGAGATTTGCAAAGTAAAGCTCCCCATAAGTTGAGAATTCAATTCTTATCGGGGAGATTCTTTTCTTCAAACTCAAAATCTAGGAGAAAAGAAGTAGGTTAAAAAGAAAGAGAAAGAAAAAGAACCTATGTTCCAGGAATTTAATTCCTCTAAAAATTGGGTTTAACCCTACGTAAAGAACTTAGTTCTTATAAAAAAAGGGATCTTAGTTCTTAAATAAAACTGATCTCGGATCTTCGAAGCTGAGATCTGGGTGATCATTAATGGCCAAAATGCCATTAACAGAGATTAAATCTCTAAAAGAAAAGAACTTGGCGCATCACGTGCTTCCCACGTGAGCGCCCAAAAACAAAGAAAACTCATTTGCATTGATTAGGCAGCCACCAAAACAAAGAAACCCAACACTCGAAAAATAAAGCAATCACGTGAAATACACGTGGGCCACAAAAAAACAAAGGCTGAATACCTTACATGCTTCCCTCGTGAGTGCCATACCAAGCGCTTAGCACTATAAATACTTAGTTAAAATGAATAAGCATTGGCTCCAATTGGCAGCACCCATGCCTGTACATCTCACGTGCTTTCCACGTGAGCACCAGAGCTCCAAACAAATGTTTAGCACTTCTGTATATAGGAAAAGGGCGGAACAAACAAAACCCAAATAAGTGCTTAGCACTTTTGAATGAAAAAAAGAAGAGAAAAGACTGAGCAGACCAAGTCCAAACTGGCTAAGTCTCTCTGAAAAGTTTCTTGCAGTTGAGCCGAAATGCTCTGTTGTGGGATTGTAATAAAATTTGATGACCCTAAAAATATTGCTAAGTTGATCCTTAAATTGGACTAACGTATCCTTAGTTAAAACAAATTGAGCCCAAACGCTCATATGTTTAAGCTGATCTTAATCTCAAACTAGATTAACAGTCCATAAACAAAACAAAATATTTTTGAACTAAAGGAACATATAACCTAAGTTCAAAACCCAAACCCAAGTCTCAAATATACAGATTTGGACTAATCCGCGGCCTACGGGCGACGACACAAATTAATCTCCGTATACAATCCACGGACAACCTAAAATAAAACAAACCAACACGACAAGAATTGAACCACTGGAGCAGGAGAAAGCGGTTATCACAACGCGGTAACTTAATTAACTGCAGGGGCTTGCGCCTGCAGAGAAGAGCGTCCCCGCAATCAAAACCCTTCACAAATGAGGGGGAATCTGATGAAGTCTGCTACAACGGTCGCATCTATCCAAACCTTCGATATACGATACTATAAATCAACTTGGTATCATCGGAGTGGTGGATAGATATGTCCAAATAGCATCTGCCCCCAAATTCAGGCAAGACGATCTATCCCAGTTCGTCTATGTTTTTGGCGGTAAACAGTTTCTGGCATGTCCGGTAGGACCTTTTCCACTTTCCACTCCACATTTCGTGTGTCATGTTTCGCGAACAAAATCGCGGTTCGCTATGGTTGCCCCTGGATTCGAGGTACTAAAACTTGGTGTCTTGCTCCTGTATAGATAAAATCAATGGCTTTCAACTGCACCTCATGCAATAGCAACTCTCGCTCCACCCCAACTGGAGGAGTGAGCTATAGGCCCAGCGAGGCCTCTATTTTCTCAATGCCGGTGGGGAAGGTCACACAGGCCACTATCGGACTGTTCTTCGGGTCCATGCTTCCACTTATGAGTTCGGTGCGTCAACGCCGCAAGAAGAAGCTCCCTGAAAGTTGGTCTTCGATCGGATAGCAACCACGATGGCTCCCATCAGCAAGCCGTCAAACCCTGAAATATCAGTCTTCAACAGGCTAAGCAAGAACTCAAACGGGCCCGTAAATAAGCTTGTAATACCTGAAAGGGCTACCCCAAAACGGCTAGCCTTCTCTACACCTGCTACAGATGAAGCCGTCAAAGGTGCTTCCCCCATCAGACGACCAGTCTTCGAAAGATTGGCTGGTCCTCCACAAACTCCATCACGGACGTCGGTCTTCAACAGGCTGATACCGATTGAAACCCCCCCAGCAAGGCCGGGGGCATGATGAAGCTGCTTCGAAAGCTGAGGCGGTCCCTTCTGCAAGGCACACTCGACGTCGCCACTGGCACCGGATAAGACAGGCTGGGGGCAACTCTCCATCTGGACTCACCCCACCAGCTCCTATGGTGGAGGTCGACACCGCTGTTCTAACTGGGAACAATTTTGAACTGTTTAAGAGGGTGCGTAAAAACTCCCCAACGTTGGTGCTAAAGAAATCTCCCTCACCTACAATAGTTATAGTGCAGGCAAAGCCGGCGCGGCCTTAACAGCGGCTTTCCTCGCAAATTCATAGGGTTTGGAAAAAATTCCAAGACTCTGTGATTGATAAAAACTACTCTCGTCGACCAAAAAAATCGAAGGTTCGACAAGAAAAAGACCAATCCTCCATCATACAACGGGGGGCTTCTCCTAAATAGATGCCTGTTACAATAGCTCCTTCAACTCCAATCTCTCATAAAAGAACGAGGCCGGAGAAAACTCTACCACCCGTGGAAAATTCCAAAGGTGATGGATCTAAACATCCCAAGTCTGAAGGCATAATCGTCCATATGGTCTATATGACCAATGGGCAAGAAGGGAGCCGTGTTTCGGTGACTCATCGACCGCAAACTCGGTCGCTGACAAAGGCTCGGGAGTAACAACAAAAGCTTCAAGAAATGCTGAGCAAAATGACGGCACTCACTGGACAGAAAAAAAGTCCGGATAAAGAGGCCGAACAGTGCCAAGAGCTAGAGACCGATACAGAGTTCCTGTGAAGGGTGCTCGAGAGAAAGGACAAAGAAGTCGCTGAGCAAGCTGCTAACATAAAGCAGACGGTTCTCTTGTTCCAGGACATGGTTGGAATGATGATCCAGCTAGAACCCCCGGCTGAAAATTCGCCGATAATCATCACGGATGACAAAGGGGAAACATCAAAACCTCCTCCGGTTTTATCAGCGGCCAATGAAGAAACGATCTCTAAGGCCGCCCTTGATGATTACATTGCTCAACAAATAAGAGCTCATCAAGCTAATGAAGTCGTTGGCTAAATTGTCAGAACCGGGCGACCATATCCAGGCTGGTATAATCAAATCAAATACCCGCCGGGATATGCGATCCCCAAGTTCCATGTCTACAAAGAAACATGCTACCCTCACCAACACGTCACGCAATTCAGAACTCTGTGCGGCAACACTGGAGGCAATGACAAACTATTGCTTCGCTAGTTCGTTGGCAGCCTGTCAGAAACAACATTCGAATGGTACTCGGAGCTCCCAAATGACTCTGTGAAAACATTCACAGAGATGGAACTGCTGTCCACATAGCGCTTCGCCAGCGCGAGCGAACGCACTCCGATCAGGGCATTAATTAATGCCTGGGTAAAACCGGGAGAAACATAGGTCCAATACGCGATTTGATGGCGGAACCTGTGGTCTAAGTGTGAACAACGCATTGAAGAATCTCCTGTCGTGTGCATATTCATCGGGACTCTTGAACCTCAAATGACTGTGTCCCAGTTCATGACATTCTTCAAACCAACTACCTTCCAGGCTCTGATAGATAAACTGGCCCAAAT